>JAGFBZ010000648.1:2855000-3455000 GCA_018398805.1 Hirundichthys speculiger
CAGATGACACAGCTTTTCTTCTGGTAAGTTACGACCAGCCGGCACTGCACAGTTTAATAACATGTTGAATGTACGATATTTTGAACAAACCGAGGCTTATCTAGATAAGACGTTCCTCTGGGCGAACATGAATCTTGAGGTTTCACAGTGAGTGTTGATGTGCTATCATACATCTGTCACTGTTATACAATCGTCTCCTCTGTGTCTGCAGGTAAGTGTCCACTGGAAACCACATCATCACAATGACTGAACAGCAAGGAGAGGGATGGGGAGGCGTTAGTATCCTTTAGAAGACGTTTATCAGCGTTGACACGCCGTACATAAAGTAGTACAAAAGTACTTAAGTAAAGTTAGAAAGATATTCACAGATTCAGGCTTTTCGGGATCAATAAGTCTGAAGCCAAACATCGTCAAAAGCACAAATGATGCCTCTATCACATCTTGATAGCATAGACTTCCAGCTACAAGGACAAAAACCCCGATTTATGCAAAAATAAGCAGTCCTGCGACCTCGATGTAAAATAGTGACGAAAATGCGCAGCCGGCAGCCTGCCAGTGCCCAGGGACCGTCTGCAAATTGCAACAAAAGAAAAACACGCTGGAAACAAAAATCAATAACTCCACTGTTGTACAGTTTACAGACGCTAAAATCACACCACACATCAGAGTTCCCCTTTGGCATAATTGTGATGATTTTGTATAGTTATAAATCATCAAAAACTTAAGTAACAATCAATAACTTCACTGTTTTGCACTACAGACACTCCAAACACACTACACACTTCAGCAGTCTCCTTCTGGTCATACTACAACAGCTGTTTGAAGCAAAAAAGATTTGGTATAATTTTGGTGATTTTTTTTTTTAAAATTATTATTAATCATTAATAACTTCAATAATGATCAATACACTTACTGTGTTACACTACAGACAATCTAAACTTACTACACACATCAAAAGTCTTCTTATGGTCATACTACAACAGCTGTTTTGAGAAAAAAAGGTTTGGCATTATTTTTGTGATTTTTTTTTTTTGATTATTATGAATTATTAATAACTTCAAAAATGATCAATACCTTTACTGTTTTACACTACAGACACTCTAAACCCACTACACACTTCAGCAGTCTTCTTCTGGTCATACTACAACAGCTGTTTGGAGCAAAAAAGGCTTGGTATAATTTTGGTGATATTATTTATTATTGTGCATCATTAATAAGTTCAGTAATGATCAATAACTTCCCTGTTTTATACTATAGACACTCCAAACTTACTATATGCATCAAATGTCTCCTTATGGTTATACTACAACAGCTTTTTTGGACAAAAAAGGTTTGGTGTAATTTTGGTGATTTCTTTTATCATTGTTAATCAATAATTTAAATGATTGGTGATTAATAATCCTAAAAAAAAATCACCGAAATTATGCCAAACCCTTTTTGTTCAAAAAAGTTGTTGTAGTATGACCATAAGGAGACTGCTGAAGTGTGATCATTATTGATCATTATTTAAGTTATTAATGATTAATAATAAAAAAATCACCAAAATTATACCAAACCCTTTTGGTTCAAAAAAGTTGTTGTAGTATGACCATAAGTAGGCTTTAGATGTGTGTAGTGAGTTTGGAGTGTCTGCAGTTTAAAACAGTGAAGTTATTGATCAGTATTGAAATGATTGTTGAGTAATATTCCTAAAAATATCACCAAAATTATGCCAAATCTTTTATGTTCAAACAGCTGTTGTAGTATGACCATAAGGAGACTGCTGAAATGTGTAGTGAGTTTGAAGTGTCTGTAGTGCAAAACAGTAATGTTATTGATTGTTACTTAAGTTTTTAATGATTTATAACAATACAAAATCATCACAATTATGCCAAATGTTTTTGTTACATAATAGCTGTTGTAGTATGACCATGAGGGGAACTCTGATATGTGGTGTGATTTAACGTCTGTAAACTGTACAACAGTGAAGTTATTGATTTTTGTTTCCAGCATGTTTTTCTTTTGTTGCAATTTACAGACGATCCCTGGGAACTGGCATGGCTGTGGCTGTGTATTTTCATCAATATGTTACATCGAGCTCGCAGGACTGCTTATGTTTGTATAAATTGGGGGTTTTGTCCTTGTAGCTGGTAGTCTACGCTATCAAGATGTGATAGAGGCATCATTTGTGTTTTGACGATGTTTGGCCTAGACTTATTGATCCCGGAAGCCGAATCTGTGAATATCTTTCTAACTTTACTTAAGTTACAAAAGTCAGCGGTGGAGAAATGCATTCATCCTCTTGCATTAATAAATATGATGGGATATCATCTTGCAGAAATGGTGTATGTGTCCCCAAACTGGAAGGTGGCTGCACAAGAAAGAATTCTAATTATGATGAAAGAAGGGCTTTTGTAGACGGATGGGGAAACAAGATGTTTAAGATGCTTATAAGGGCTTTGTGATGAGTATCATGTTTATATTGCATTCTTAATTTTATGGGAAGCAAAATGTCTTTTTATTTTTTTTATTTTGGCAGTCCTAGTTAGTACTCTTGCTGGTAAGGTTTGGCATAAAAATGTTTAAGGAAATTATTTGGAAGCTTAGCTAAAATGAGCAGCAGTCCAGTGCTGATGTGATGAATGTGTGCATCAGTTTTTCTGTGCTGTCATGAAAACCAGGGTCATGATTTGAGAAATAGTACATTGATGAAAGAAAGTTGCTGCAGAGATTTGTTTAATATGATAATATAAAGACAACTGAAGGTTTCCTCACGCTAGTACTGGAAGCCAAAGCAGTGATGCCAGAGAGTAACTCCAGAGTTAGTGAATCTCTGGCATTTTAGAAGACAAAAGCAGTCAGTGTTGCTATTGAAAATTTTTGATTATTTTGATCATGGCCTTTCAGTAACGGATCAGGCTACATCCACATTAATATGTTTTTATTTTAAATGTGCAAATTTTAATACAGCTGTACTACTCCAACAAACTCAGTTCCTTACAAAAATGACAATTTTTGATTTGTTGCAGACACGTCAGTTTCAGTTTGTAATGTGGATTGCTAATGTGGATGAACAAAACTTGAAAGTATTTGAAAACCATGACTTAATTGTATTGATTCGCCTCGTGTTTTGTTCTTGTGGTTTACTACTTATCCTTCCAGGAACAGGTCGCACAAAAGCAAGTGCTCCTGACTTTATTGTCTTTGGCATCCACTGTTACAAAGCTAAAATCTACATTTAATACTGCATATGGCCCATGTGTGCAGGAGGAAAACAAATATAGAAGGAATGTGCAACAAAAAGAATTTCCAGGAGCTTTTAGCCTGTTTTCACATGCTCGATGTGCACAGATGGCTGCATATGTGTTTATGTGGTCAGAGATTATATCTTTTTCTACACAGAGCTGAAACACTAATATGCATACGGATAAGTTTTGTTTTAAAACACCAACTCAAAACAAAACTGTGCTTCTGGGAATGTGGCCTAAGTTTCTTCAGGTTTAAAAGGTAAAGGTGTGTCATCAGCATAATAATGGACTCATACACCACAGGTCCTCATGCAGATGCCCAAAGGAAACATCTATAAAGTCCAAAACCTCGTTGATCCCCACAATCAAGTACTCAATGAACGAGGGACACAGTTTACATTTATGAGCTGGAATGTTTCCATCACTTGTAGATATGCATGTATAAATGCTCAGTGCTGCTCTTGTTTGTGGCTTTTCAGTACAGCTGCAGTGGCTCAATAAACCCTTAACTCATAATGCACCCTGACCTGTCACCTCACCTGCACACGGATGAGTGTAATGAGCTAATAACCCTTCTGAAGCAATGCCACACAGAGGTATGTCATCTTCCACTTTCCTCCATTGCCCCCCGTTTCAAATGAACAAACAACTAAATAGTGTGATCTCGCCTCATGTTTCCACCAGCACAACGTCATGAAGTTCTTTGGCACATGTAACGATGTGGACCGTGCTATGCGTCAGTGCCTAAAGAAAGAGGTTTGTCACCTAATGTGTGTGTGCATGTGTATTGACTTAGTTGGACATTTGTCATGGTTTTGTTTTAATAATGTCTTCTTTGTGTATTTACTATTCATTAGAGGCTGGAAAAGCGGGAGCGCAGCAAGCAGCACGCACAAGAGATGAAAAAGAGGCTGAAAGAAGGACCCAAGGAGGGTTTCTGAAGGAATGTTTTACTGGAACTTTGAAACTGGCTCTGTAAGATAAACGCCCTCAGACACTGGGACATTGAATTAAAAATGAGACTGTGCACCAAGCTTTTCTGACACGATGGAAGGAGCTGGAAATATGTCTCTGTAAATTAATTGTGTGGTTGATCGTGGCATTTGCGGGTCTAAGCATTGTGTGTGAGTGTACATAACCAAATACGGAACTGTATTATCATCATTTATTGTTTCTTATTAGTTCTGTTGTAGAGTTAAAGACTTGGCAGAAGTTTTTCATTTCATTACTTTGCTGGTCTCTCAGTCGGGAAGCAAACATAAAACTACCTGCAGATTTGTGTTTTTCTGTGTAGAGGAGAACCAATCATAAAAGGACAACCAGTTGTAATTTGGTGCGGATATGACTTGTTTTTGAAAAGTATTCAAATCTTTATGGTGAATTCAGCTGCAGATTTGAGTGTCTGGTAGAGTGGAGTGTTTGCCAGAGCAGAGCTCTTCCCTCTGCTAGTGCCTTTATACACTACTCAAAAAAATTAAAGGAACACTTGTAATCAAAGTAAAGCATCAAGTCAATTAATCTTCTGGGATATTGATTTGGTCAGGTAAGTAGCAGAGGGGGTTGTTAATCAGTTTCAGCTGCTTTGGTGTTAATGAAATTAACAACAGGTGCACTAGAGGGGCAACAACGAGATGACCATCAAAACAGGAATGGTTTCACAGGTGGAGGCCACTGACATTTTCCCCCTACTCATCTTTTCTGAGTCTTTTTCACCAGTTTTGCATTTGGCTAGGGTCACTGTCACTACTGTTAGCATGAGGCGATACCTGGACCCTACAGAGGTTGTACAGGCAGTCCAACTCCTCCAGGATGGCACATCAATACGTGCCATTGACAGAAAGTTTGCTGTGTCTCCCAGCACAATCTCAAGAGCATGGAGGAGATTCCAGGAGACAGGCAGTTACTCCAGGAGAGCTAGACAGGGCCTTAGAAGGTCTACAACCCATCAGCAGGACCGGTATCTGCTCCTTTGTGCAAGGAGGAGCAGGAGGAGCACTGCCAGAGCCCTACAAAATGACCTCCAGCAGGCCACTGGTGTGAATGTTTCTGACCAAACAATCAGAAACGGACTTCATGAGGGTGGCCCAAGGGCCCGACGTCCTCTAGTGGGCCAGAGGGCCCGACGTCCTCTAGTGGGCCCTGTGCTCACTGCCCGGCACCGTGGAGCTCGTTCGGCATTTGCCACAGAGCACCAGAATTGGCAAGTCCGCCACTGGCGCCCTGTGCTTTTCACAGATGAGAGCAGGTTCACCCTGAGCACATGTGACAGACGTGAAAGGGTCTGGAGAAGCCGTGGAGAACGTTATGCTGCCTGTAACATCGTTCAGCATGACCGGTTTGGTGGTGGGTCAGTGATGGTCTGGGGAGGCATCTCCATGGAGGGACCACAGACCTATACAGGCTAGACAACGGCACCCTGACTGCCATCAGGTATGGGGATGAAATCCTTGCACCTATTGTCAGACCCTATGCTGGAGCAGTGGGTCCTGGGTTCCTCCTGGTGCACGACAATGCCCGGCCTAATGTGGCGAGAGTATACAGGCAGTTCCTGGAGGATGAAGGAATTGATACCATTGATTGGCCCCCACACTCGCCTGACCTAAATCCAATAGAACACCTCTGGGACATTATGTTTCGACCCATCCGACGCAGCCAGGTTGCACCTTAGACTGTCCAGGAGCTCAGTGATGCCCTGGTCCAGATCTGGGAGGAGATACCCCAGGACACCATCCGTCGTCTCATTAGGAGTATGCCCCGATGTTGTCAGGCATGCATACACACACGTGGGGGCCATACAAATTACTGAATACCATTCTGAGTTGCTGCAATGAAATTTCAGTAATATGGACTAGCCTGCTGCATCATTTTTTCACTGTAATTTTTGGGGTGTCTTTGAATTCAGCCCTCTGTAGGTTGATAATTTTCATTTCCATCAAATGATGTGGCATCCTTTTGTTCCTAACACATCACCCAGTCCATATCAGTATCAATAAACAGCATGATTTTCTTTCCCATTGAGATCTGATGTGTTTTCAAAGTGTTCCTTTAATTTTTTTTAACAGTGTAGTTGCTGCAGCTTTACTTGGTGAGAAGTCAGGTCACTTAAATGTTGGGGTCATATCTCAGCAAGAACAACTCTGTTTAAACTTACTTTTATGTTTTCTAGGTCACAATTAGAACTTTCAGCCACCTGAGTGACTGAAATGTGCAGCTTTATCAAAACATTAAGGTCAGCATCAAAACAACAGCATCCAGCACTTTGGACTGGCAGGTGCTGAAGGATTTTCTTTTATTTTAGTAGGATGCCACATAAAATGATTGTTTCAGCTGACTCTCCTGACTGTTGGCAGGAGCCCTGGTACCTGGAAACTGTTCATGAAAACAGGAAGGGCCAGCCTCTCAGTCAGCATACACCTGCGAATGTAGGAGTCGTTTGAAAGCTTGTGTGAGTGGGGAATCATATTGATTCGAGATAAATCCTTTTAAAATAAAGTGAAACTGTCACTTAAATTCAGAATTAATTCTAGCTCTATGTGAAGTCAAACTGTGTGAAAAGAAGGTATCAGACTGACAAGTCTTGGCAAATCAAAAGGGAGAAGTGTATGTGTCTATGTTTCTGTATATTTGTTTACACAGGACAATAACTATGTCAAAACCATGTTATGGGCTGTTCAGCTTTTTTGTCAGGTAAACTGGGGAACGCCATTACCATAAAAAAAGGGGGGGGGGGGGCAATTACAGGTTCAGTGGCATTTTTAAACTTTGCAAATAAAGTACTCGCCTGACGGGCAGAGATGGGACAAATGCTGTTGGAGGTAAGAAGGATGGAACTGATACAAAACTAACAGACTATAATATACGTGAGACAGTCTCACTTTGTAAGACTTAATCTGGTGGTGACCTAATGGCAGAAGGGTATTTTCAGATGCTAAAGGAAAACAATAATCAGCCAAGTGTATTCAACTGACATTCAGCGGAAAAATATATACAGATTTACATACAGTTGCGTTCAAAATAAGCAGTGTGTTTAAATGGGAGTAAAGCTCCAAGTTCTTCATGTTCTATTCCAAATCAAGACATGAAGAAAAATTGATGCAATTTGTTAGTTTACTTTACAGAAAGTAAAGAAAAGGAAATATTAGGCTGTTCAAAAAAATAGCAGTGTGGAGTTATGTGTGTGTATATAGATGGGTAGGGCATGGCTTACCTATATCAGAATGAGTTGAAGCCAGAGGCTTTAGCGAGGTATCAAAGCCAAATTGGACATAGTCGGTCTAGATTTGTGTCCATACAAGCACACAGCCGATTCTTGGATAAATAACCCCAAACAATGGCCTCGTTTGGGGTACCCAGATGTGTACCATTACCTCGTAAAAACTCCTGGTAAGTAAAAGTTTTTTGAAACTATTTTAAATATTTATACACCAATACACAGTCCCCAATACATAAAGAATTAAATTTGAGTTAATTACATTGCTTCAGGCTAGGGCCTAGGCCAGGGGTCTCAAACTGATCAGTGAAAGGGCCGTGTGGCTGCAGGTTTTTGTTCCAACCATGCAGCAGCACAGCTGACTTGTTTTAGTCAATCAACTAGTTGTCTTCACTGAAGGTCTGAACCAGTTCAGTTGATTGAATGAAATGAGTCAGCTGTGTTTCTGCATGGTTGCAACAAAAACCCGCAGCCATGCGGCCCTTTCATGGATCAGTTTGAGACCCCTGGCCTAGGCCTTGGCCCCTTGGTTATGCAATTCAAACTGACAATAGAGGGTCTAAATCAGGGATGTCAAGATGTCCTGCAGATGGTTTCTGATTCAACATGATTCAGATCTATTGATTTTATTTAATTATTATTTTATTTATTTATTTTATATTATATTTTTGTTTTTTTTTTTTTAGGTGTATACAACCAAGAGTCGATGGAAAACTACAGGTCTCTGGAAGCCTATCGGTTTTTCATTTCGGGGTGGGTTCAGACTGTCAGGCACAAGACAGTGGCCAACCACATAATCTTCAGGGCTGATGTTAGACCGTCATGGCGAGTGACAGAGGAACCACACCACCCATGGGTCGCTGTGACAAGGGGGGCAACAGTTGTCGCTGCCCACTGTGATTGCATGGCTGGGTAAGTTTGTTTTCATTCATTTTCTTTTTTCAATATTTAACAAGAAAGTTATATTATGGCCTTATCGATATGGTAGGAGTGGTATAGATTATTCATTTATTTTATTTTTATTTTTATAGGCTTGGTGAGACATGTTCCCACATTGCAGCGGTCCTGTTCAAAGTTGAAGCAGCCGTCAGGATGCGTTACACACAGTCTGCATGCACCGACGAACCATGTGCATGGAATTAGTGTTTTGTACAAAAGGTGACACCTGCTCCAATATCAGACATCAAGTTTTATTCTGATGCTGCTAAGAACAAGCTACGAGGAAAGAAAAGGAAAAGGTATGATCACATACCATCGACAGAGACAGAACAAAACACGTTCCTGGAACAGCTGAGCAGCTGTAAAACCAAGGTAGTTGGACTGAGCAGCTTCACAGAGTTTGCCCCCAGATTTGTATCAGAGAAGCCTGTACCTCGCATCAAGACACTTCCCGTGTCTTTGGGGAGCATGCTCAAAGATGACATGCACGAATCAGAAGTCCAGGAAAGATTTTTAACAGTTCCAGCTCACCATTTCTCAAGAAGAAATCACACATCTGGAGGATGTCACATGACTATGTTTCTGATAACAGAAGAAATTAAACAAGCTAAAATGATTAGTTTACTGCTGTTGAAATTTATTTTTTGCACTTTAAATGGATTTTACCTATATGAGTTATTTTTTTTTAAATTTTTTTCTTTGTCAAAAAAACGAATGTCTTATTGGACACAGTATGTTTAAAAATTATGAAAACATTAAAGTTTACAGTTATAATTGCATAAATTGTCTATATTTCATTATTTTATAAACTGTCTTGGGGTTAAATTTGCATAAAATGCTTAAAACAGAATTCTCAAAAACTCAAAACCGAAAAACACAGAAAATGAAAAAAAAAAAATGGAATTTGAGAAAAAAAAATGGATTTCATAGTGCCCTAGATAAATAATTTGTTTTTTAGAAAGGCAATGGTGCATGTGTGTGCAGTTGTAGGAAGTATGATGCACAGAAAAGAGATGTGAAACAAGTCCAGGTGCAAGCATTCACAAATAACCTCAAACTAGAAAAAGTTGGAAAGAGATGAAAAATGAGAAAAACATGCATAACATAAATATTTATGGTTTATAGACAGTATGAATGCAAGATATTTTGTTTTTTCTAATCAACTTTGTATCGCATGATTTGCATATTCATTTTTGACCTTCTGCAAACACATTCCAAAAAAAGAAAAGTAACGTTTTTACTACTTAGTAATATTGTTATTCCTTCTCATGAAACTTAAAAGGGTTATAGCTTTATAAAGGACAGCAAATGATTATTTAGTTTCTGCCAAAAATTCCCATTCTTTCTGCAAATGTCTTAAGATGAGCAATGCTATGGGGTCGTTGATCCTGTTTTCATGTCAATATTCTTCTTACATTCTCTGTTGGGAAGAACTCAAGACCCAAACCCTCTTCTTTATCAGCTGCGTCTCTGTAATTAGTGCAGAAGTTGGTTTTGCATTGTGTTGTTGAGAAATGCATGACGGTTCCAGGAAATGATGTAAACTTGAAGGCAGCATTTGTGTCCAGAGACAGCAGTGCTGCTGCTGGACAGGATTGATGGCTGAAGGTTTTAAGTGGCATTCATGAATTTAGATCCATATTTCAAGATTTAACGAAGGTTTCCCAAAGTGATGCCTCTGTGGCTATATCAGCGACTGATGAATGACGGTCCTTGATTCAGTGCCGTCTGAGGTGAGAGATCAGAGATCAAGAGTGTTTGCACCCTTGCCCTTTACAAACGAAAATTCTTCCAGAAGGACAAACATGCAAATCTCTTCCAATTCCTTCTTTGAAGAACATGTTTTTTCTACTTTAACTGTTTTTCTCAAGCATTCTAGTTGAGTCTAGAGCCCCTTGCTCATCTTTGCTTCTCAAAGGTCCATCTCTTTTTGTTCCCAATAATTTTTACAATCATCTCTTTTATTACCTCCGCCAAAGTGGTAATGTTTTTGCCAGCGTTTGTCTGTCTGTGTACAAGATAACTCAAACAGTTATGGATGGATTTTGATGAAATTTTCAGGAGTTGTCAGAAATGTAAAAAGGAAGAACTGATTTAATTTTGGGTGTGATCCAGAAGAAAACCTGGATTCTGGATCACTTTCAAATTTTCAATAACATTGCGGTCAATGGGGCCGAAAATTTGTTTCTCAATATCTCCGTTAATTATTGCCCAAAACTCATGAAAATTTCACTCAGGGATTGACAATGGGAACCTCTATCAAATTTCAAAGGCTGATTTTATCTCAATCTGTAAATCACTATATGGGGGAATTGTTGCGCTTGGCGGAGGTCTGCGCTCTCCGAGTGCTTTTGTTATTTTTTTTTTCATTTATCTCATCATGAGCATTAAACTGTCCCTGACCTCTCGGAATACGTTGGAGGCTGAAGTGACAAATCTGATAAAACAAATGAATTTGAGTTGATTCAGGGAAACAAAACAACAACCATGAGATGGTCTGTTATTGTTGATTAATCAGGACTTCAGAAAAAGAACATGGCTGTGATGCATTAGTATGCTGAATGTGTAATGGGCTTCCATTCCACAAAAATTGCTGAGAAAAAGGGAAAAGATGAAGTTGAAATACTGTTTCTTTATGTGAGATCACAACTCCACTCATCATAATCTATAGATTTATCTGTGAGAGATATTTGAATATTAAGGCACCCATTTCCTACATCCAAAGGTATGATTTTTAGAACTGTGGAGAGAAATTTGAATAGTGAAACACATACAGACACAATCTGGATCTGAAGAAATAACAGATTTAAATAACTGAGCAAACCCCCCCCAAAAAAAGAAAAAAAAAAAAAAAAAAAAAAAACATGCATAGATGGGAGTTTGAAGAGTCTGGAAGAGAAGCAACCGGTTGAAAAGACACCTTTTCTGTTTTCGGTGATATACTTTGTAAACCGAAATAAATAAATGACTAAAAAGAAAAGATAACCTGCTGAACTGGAGGGTCAGTGTGAATAACACTCAGCAGACCTGAGTAATTTGCATTTATTGTCGCTGCACAGTAGTCATATTACACATGTCCTCCTCACTTCACGCCGCGGCTCGACCAGAGCAAACATGTCCGAGAGAATGCAGCAGAAGTAAGTCATAGTCTGTTTTATCACTGACAACATAACAAATCGGATTTCTTTTCAGTCGAATCTGCAGTTTAGTTATTTTATAATTTACTTAAGTACTGAGTGAATGAAAATGTCTAAAAAAAAAAAAAAAACTTTAATGAAACCATTAATCAGTCCAGCAAGCAATGACCACAAAACAACAGATGACTGAAAATAACAACACAGCACAATGACAGCGTCTCTTAAGTATATATGAAACACAACAAAGCTTTTTTTTTTCTTTTTTATCAATCTGTCCATAATTATCAAGCTGAGTAAAACAATACATAATAAATTGCTTAACATTCCTTTTATAATTTACAATAAAATCACTTGATGTTATTTCAAAGGCTAAACATTCAAGTACCAAAAGTGTTTACAATTAGAATTTTCTGCCCTGACTCATTTTACCCATCAAAGACGTTTGGGGATAATATTTAGAAAGACTGATGAAAGGTGATACAGTGCTTCTGGAGCAAAGGAAGTCTGCACGATCGAACGGCTGTGTCAAATAAATACAAAAATATACGGCAACATTTCTGACAAAACTTATGATGCTAGTACAAAACATACCCTGAAATACAAGTTATTCAGACAGGCAACACATTTATACATTATGTTACATGCAGTCAGAGAACGTTACACTTATTTAGAAGTCTTCACTGTAAAATGGACAAGTCTTACAAAACAATGTACAGAGACCTACATACATTTAGACTTTGGTAAAACAAAATAGATCCCTAAATATATTACACGTAGCAAAAAATACAATCTTGTGAGATCTTGAATCTTCACATGCGGACAGGGACAAGGTTGACTCCACCAAAAAAAAAAATAACAAACAAAAAATAAAAACCCAACAGTTTTATTTCCACAATGCTGTTTTCTGGCATTTGCAGATCAAGTTATTATCTCTTGAGTGTCCCTAAAATTCACAACAAGGAAATATGTGTCAGGCAACAACAACATCATTATCTTTACCTTTTGTCTTTACTTTTATTTCCCCCCAAATAACCTAATATTTTATAAAAGAACAATATGCGCTAAATGGAAGCCACATCATACATATGAAACCATAATGCGTGTAAGGCTACCAACATGTGTAGCGTTTAAACTTTACTAATCTTCCTGTGAGCAGACCATTTGATGACTTATGTACTGTATTTACTGCAAGCACTCACATAAGGTTCCTAGCATTCTTCATGTCCACTTGTTTAATGATTTTCAACTCATTCTTTGTGCATTTTAATTCAAATAAGCCTGTCCTGTAAAATAAACAGATCTTGACCTTAATGATCTATTTTGCTGCAGGTGAAGAGACAGATGAATTATGACAGTATGAGGATGGCGTGGCTTGTTTTTCAGTAAAACCAGATACTGTTATCCTTGATTTCATTTAACAGATTAACAACATTTTGATGAGTATGATTAACTATAATTAAGTATAACTATAATTAATTCTAGTACAGTAAGATGAATTACATTTCCATCCAGGTGCATTTGGAGACTGACAAAGTTCTTATGATTTTGCCTTTATCCACCAACATTTGAAGTGAAATATAACTATCAAGACTTGATTTAAGTATAGAGTTGGGTTACCATTAAAAAACTGCATCCATATTAAACAAAGATCCTTTAATTTTCAGGGGCTCAAAAGTATTTAACTGGCCAGGGACGTTTGTTACTTCAACACATGCCCCAGGCTCTCGAGAAAAAGTGCATCAAAATAATGGGAGGAGGAGGACATGGAGGAGGAAAAGGAACAGCCCATGATCCAACACATGTACGCTACGTGTCCAACATGCTGGAGGCAGTGACATGACCTGGTCATGTCTGGCTCCCAGTGGAAAAGTAGCGAGGTGAATGATGAGGTGTACAGGGCGATACTCTCTGCTCCCATTCAGACAAACGCTACAAGTCTGATCGGACGGTGCTTCAAAGTGCAGATGGCACTAATCATACTAAGAAAGCAACTGCAGACTATTTTTAAGGCAAATGAATTGAATATTCTTCATTGGCCAAGTTAGTCGCCTGGTGACAAAACTGAAGCAGAAAGGCCCACAACCTAGCAACGGCTGAAGGTTGTTGCAGTGAAGGCCTGGCAAAGCATCTCCAGGGAGAAAACACAGAATTGTGGGTCCAGGGGCTCCAGACTTTAAGGCGGTCACTGACTGCAAAGAATTTTCATTGGAATATGGAAAAATTGTCCAAATAATTCTGAACCCCTGAAAATGGAGGTATGTTTTGCTTAAAATGGCAGTAATTCCTAAATGGAAAATTGTGGTCATATAATCATACACATATCTGTTTTATCTGAGTTATCCAAGGTGTTTTATGGTCTTTTATAAGAGTCCAGTAGTTGTTTTGAAAAGTCCCTGAATCCAATTAACTAAAACTTCTGAGCCTTTATGTTTTTTTCAGTCCTTGTGTGTGTGTGTGTGTGTGTGTGTCGGGGGGGTGGGGGGTATTTTAAGGAGAAAGCAGCAGTGTCCTCATGCAAAACTTTGGTTTACAATTCAACTCAAGACATTAAAGTGAATGAAAGAAAATCATTAAAAAATTACTCTTATGTACAAAAGGAAATTCTTTCAGACTTGAAATAAATATTATTTTAATATATATTATCACTTTATCATGTGCGGTCAGACATACACTGATTTCATACATCCTGATGATAGTACAGAAACACTCTGTACCTCCCTGCTTTAAAGCAATGCACGTTTGACCCTTTGTCTTTTGGATCTCTTAAGCACATAAAAATGGACATGTGGATAGTGAGGGTCCAATACAAAGCTATTCTGCACAAAAAAAAGAAGAAAGAATTCATTTTGTCCTCAGAGATGTAATCAAACAGAATTAAAATCCTAGATATAGAAACAAAGACCCTCTGCAGCTACAGATCACAGCAGCATCATCCTGGGTGTTCCTCTGAAGGCGGTCTCAGATGCACACTGACCAGATTCGACTTCCTGGGTGTGCATGGTTACTTATCATAGGTCTTATTCTGCAGATAACTGAAGAGTGCCTCCAGTCCTTTGGTTGAACACCACAACTGCTTCAGAATCTGACACTCTTTCCCATTCACTTCTTCCAGGACTGGCAGGACGATGCTCCTCACCAAGCATTTAGACTCTTCTAAAACCTTTTGAACATCACACACAGACATGGGGAAAATTCTCATTTGGTTCTAGTCAACAGACAGCTTTGGCCTCTTAGTTGTCTAGATTGAAACTTACCACTGCATTGCATGAAGCCATTTCCTTCACACGCAGCATCACTTCTTGGTTGAATGTAGTCGGCCAGAAAACCTGTGACACCAGTCCTCGACTGCAAGCTTCTTGTGCTGTCAGTTTTCTTCCACAGAACAGCATCTCATTAGCCTGCATTTAGGCAAAAGATATTTTTCAATGTGTCACAAGATTTGATTTGAGTTAAAACAGCATACAGGTAGGTGTTATATTTCTCTAACTAATTCCGTGGATTTTACAAAAAGCTTAAATTGTTCTGAGACCCACTAGAGCTACACCCAGGATCTGGGGGAAGGTGTAGGACGAGCATCCAGAGGGCGTTAGGTGAAGTGCTGCACATGGAGTTTGGAACCATGCCCTCTCGCTGGCCCACACCACATCACACAATGGCAAGATGGATGCCCCCAAGCCTAGGGCAGGCCCATTTATTGCCACCACAATGGGTTTCCTGAAGTGAATGAATGCCAATACAAAGTCCCTGCAAGGGTCACAGAAAGATCAGTGCAGTCTCTGTCAAGACTAATGGAAAAAAAAAAAAAAAAAAGTCAGGATGTTTGGTGGAAAGATTTCCTCTTACCGTACAGCATCTGCGATGCGACTGCTCTCTTTCCTTCGGTCAGTGGACAGACGCCCTATGAGGTAGGATGGCTCCAGGCCACTGCAGAAAACAGTCCCCACAGAGCTGAGCAGCAATAACTTACTATCATCGGCAGCTGCATTGCTTAAAGCTCGGCAGACTTCCTTCATAATCTGTGGAGACAGAGCAGAAGATGTGTTCAGTTGCTTGAGATCAGAGTAAAATGTTCACTTATTACACTGTCCTAAGTCTTACGTTAGTTATGCTAGTCGGCAGCTTTGATTGACTGTAGATTTGATATTCAGCTTGAACTGTTGTACAATATTAAAAAAAGTGTGCAGTCAAGTTGGATACCCCAGTGTGCACGAGCTCAGTGATTAAATTTAAGGGAATACCAGCTAGACCCGAGGTTGGGCAACTCCAGTCCTCGAGGGCCGCTGTCCCGCATGCCTTACATGTTTCCCTGCCACAGTACACCTGATCCAAAGTAATAGATCAGCACCAGCTTGTCATCTAGTTCTGCACAAGTATGTAAATTACCCATTCGTTTGGATCAGATGAGCTGATCAGGAAAACATCTAAGACATTCAGACCCTCAAGGACTGGATGTTTCCACCCCTGCTAGACCAACAATTTTATGGAAGTCACATACTTTTTGCTGTCTGTTGTATTTTTAAGGTCAAACTTGATCAAACCATCAACATGAAGATGAGGAAAAAAGTTTTAACATCATGAGTTTCTGATGTTTTCCAATTCTGACAAAAGTTGCATAATATTTCTCAACACTATGTACAGTATTTCTTCAAGATTATCATGACCATCATGCTTATGTCAAGTCCAACCTTTTCAGCACCACATCAAGTCAATTCAGCCTTTTCCTCCACAGTGTACCTTGGCTTGAATTCAGTGTTTTGGAGCATCTGTGGCCTCTAGACCCAAAAATAACAATCTTGTTTTCATCAGTGCACAAAATGTTGCTCCATTTCTCGTTAGGTCACTGGTTTCTCTGCCATATTGTAACCTGAGCTGATCACTGGCAGAGTCTATGCTTTGATCCATTCAAATGGTGGTTTTCTGTTTTCCTCCACATCTTTCTGGTTTTGGCTTCTACTTCACAGCATTTGAGATGATTTCAGCTGAGCAGCCTGTCATTTTCTACACTTCTCTATATGGTCCCCTTTTCCGATCAACTTTTTAATCAAAGTACGCTGTTCTTCTGAACAATGTCTGGAAATACCCATTTTACTGAGATTTTTTAAAGAGAAATGAATTATAAGCAGCATGAACAGCATTTTTTGCCTTCATCTTTAAATAAGGGTCACCTGTTTGATACCTGCTTTTTCACAGATGAATGACCCAACTAAATAAACTCCACATTGCTATTTTTTCTTTTTGAACGGCCAAATATTATTTTTTCCTCACCTTCTGTAAAAAGTAACACATTTGATAAATTCTTCTGCATGTTTTGATTTGGATTAGAATGTGCAGTGTTCCAATGCATTTTCCATGTTTGGAAAAAAAAAAGAAGCTCTTATAAAGGTCTTGAGCTAAACTTAAATCTTAAACTTGAATAGGTCTTTTTAAGCACACTGCTATTATTTTGAACACACACACACACACACACACATATATATATATAGATATATATATATATATAGATATATATATATATATATATATATATATATATATATATATCTATATATATATATATATATATATATATATATATATATATATGTATATATATATATATATATATATATATATATATATATATATATCTATATATATATATATCTATATATGTATATATATATATCTATATATCTATATATATATATATATATATATATATATATATCTATATATATATATATCTATATATATTCTGTACAGTTTCAGACCACCCGCTACCCACTACCCTAAACCCGCGATCGCAAGATACTGAGTTTGTGGAAAGCGCAACTCGCATGTCTGCGCGTAGAAGAGGGCATCCAAATGGAATAAATGTGCGTCCACCTGGTCACATGTGGACATGCACAAACGACTCTACGTCTCGATTACACATCACCGTATTACTTGCATACGTTTTTATTCTCTTGAGGTCAGAGGATGTCTGGTCAGCAGTTGTGGTCGAATGTGGGAATAGTCACGGCCAGACACGTCAGTCTGTACAGCTGTGGCATGATCTCATTCAGATGTCTGCTGTGGAGGAAACCAAGGAGATCTTTGTCTCTGGTGTCAAACTGGAAAAGGTTGGATGCGGGAATTTATTTCCGATATGTCTGAAACTGTTGGTGGTCGAGGAGGGACAGGAACATTAATTGTTCGTGATCTTTAAACTCGCATCCGACGATTCATTCTGCAGTATTTTAAAAAGCACATCAGCTGCGCCAGGACACACAACTGGTAACAACTGGATTTTACGCAGGTAAGATCCGGGTTTAGGGAGGTGGAAGATTGCGTTCTGTTAACTGTTAACTGTTTTCACTCCCTCGCCGGTGTATTCAACGGCAAAACCAAAATGCTCCCACACCGGTGATTAAAAAAAGTTTTTCCCAATTTCTCCGCTACCGCTGGCCATGCCTGATTTTTTTTTTTTTTTTCTGCGTCTGTGAGCTGCAGCCAACCAGCCAAAGTGTGATAGGCTGGTCACTGTGAGTGAGCGGAGGCGAGTAGACATTGAGATGCAGTGGTGGGGCTGTTGTCTAAAAGGCATGCACGCTCACATGCAAGTCCAATGCAAAGTTATTGGAACATAAAATACCGCGGGACATAAAAGCGTATTGTCCCATGCAGGTCGTACCGTACCGTATCCGTATTTTACCGAGTACCGTTGCATCCCTAATATATATATATATACACACACCGAACAAAAATCATCCAGAAACTGAACTGCCTAACCTGTCTTTAAGACATGAAAACAGATTGTGTCAGTGCTATCCACAGCATGATGACGTGAGCCATCAGTACTCCTGAGGTGCTCATTACACCACTTTCTTTTTCACTTTTTTTCTCCAAGAGGATGTTTTCTTAGATTTAAAGGTGTAGACTCGGTGTATAACATTCTTAAGAAACCACTGTGAAGAAGACTTCAGAGACTATTTATTGTTCTTCCTTAGTTTAATGGAAAGGCTGTGGTGAAGAATACACAAGTGACCTACTTCACTGTGAGCATTAAAAGCTGTGCAACATTTGGTCTGCAGTTAAGACTCCAAAGGCCCTAGCTGGTGGTGGGGAGAACTGAAAACAAAAGTCTATAATGCTTCTCTGCAAATACTTAGGAATATAATGGATGTTGAGCATGCATCACCTTAGCTGACAGTCATTCAGTGCATAAAAGAAAAAAGAGGAGATGGTGTTTATAACCTTATAACGTAAGCTCTGCACCAAAGCCACTGGATTAATTTGACACCCAAGCATAAATTGCATTTAAAAGTTTTGCCAATGTCATCTCCTCAGTGAAGAATAAATCACACTGGAAAGCCTAGACTGCTGTCTATCTTGTGTGGATGCTGTGAGACTGGTGGAGACCTTAATTGTAGCTCCTTCATGTTTTTCACCGAGCTGAGTTAGCATGAGTAAGATGTTTATATGTCAGCTTGCTGAGCAGCTTGTTTTCTTGACAGCCGCTCTGCTGGCAGCAACTCACTTCACTACATCAGCAACACCTATTCATCCAGGGGGTATGGAGAAATTACATTAGATTTCCAAATGAAATAAAATTATTGAAAATTTTTTATCTTTCTCCCCTCTTGATAAATGAAATAAATGGGTGTTAAAATGTTAAAAAATATCAAGAAACTGTCAAATGGTCAGCCCTTATTTGAAATTTGCAGTAAAACAGCTCAACAAATTGCAGCAATATAATCGGTGAAGAAAGATAAGTTTGACTCTGCTAGAAAAAAGAAAAAAAAGAAATCAGAACTGCACTATTTGGCATGATCAGGCGAGTGTTTGGCCTTCGACTCTTGCTGTGAGGACGGGTTTGAGCTGGCAGTGTCAGACCTGATAAATTCTCTGGAAACCCCAGCTCCAACCCTCGCCACTGTCTGCAGGCGATTACTGCAGGCTGCTGCGACATTTTAATCAGATTATTACCCCTGACCCATATTAACCAGTCAGCCTCAAACTGATCTTAATTCTTCGTGTCTCACCAAGCTCATAAACCGTGCTCAGTGTTAACCGGAGAAGCCTTCTGTGTGTGTGTAGACACTTTACTTATGTTGTGGGGACATAAATCTATTTATTCAGTCACACTGTGGGGACCCATCTTCCTCTTCAGGGGAGAAAAAGCAGGTCTTCCAAACTTACATTAAATCTCACTGTGAAGGTTAAAGAAAGGGTTCAGGTTAGAGAAAAAGCAGTATTGTTAAGTAATATTAAGTATTAGAACAAGTCTCTAGGAAATGAATGCGCCTCAATGTAATGTAATCTGGAGTCATGGAGACTGTTTGTAAGGAGAATTAAAACTCAGCTTGCCTATATGAAACATGTGGGCAGATGTTACTTCCACTGTGGGACAGTGAGAGTAGAGAGCAGTCAAAGTGGCATTCACACACAGTTGACAGATATCTTGAGGATGTCTGAGGGCAATGTTATCAACAGAAAAGAAACAATGTGCAGCCAAGGGATTTGCATCACTCACACTTTGTAACAGTCAACATGTGCATTGTTTTCTTTCTTCATGCTCTGCGCTTCACCACATAACATTGCATCCTTCTCAACTCCAATTTTCTTTCATGTAAGTTTTTTCACTGATATGGCTTTATACACAATTTGAAAGAATTGGGAGATACGCTATGTGTATCACTGATATATCACATTCTACCCAGGGGCTCAGAGGGACAGCTGAGTGTCGTATCAATGAGCACAGAGAAACTAGAAGGCAGCAAGCAACCTGCCAGATTCAGTACCGTGGATGACCGGGAAAACCTCAACATGAAACAGCCCAGCTCGTTTTCATACTGATGTAGAACTACACACATCTGTTTCTTCATTGTATTACTAAGTGAGCGATGGGATATGTATCATGTAGTACTAAGTAAGCTTAGAGGATTTTCAGATACAAAGGAGTGCCTGGAAACAATGTATTGAGATATTTTTTCATGGTTTTCTTGGCTGCATCCAATCAGTAAACACATCCATAGAGCCTCTTTTGCCTGCAGCTTCAAAGAGAGACACAGAAAGAGTTATCTGAGCTGAGTTTGATAAGCCCACATCTAACAGGCCCATTGTCACGCATGAAAGTACGTGCACATGTGTACACGCAGTGAGGCCATCTGAATGCCTGTAAGGTATGAAGGATCTGAGACAAAGCCTTACGTTTGTGTCAAAGAAAATCCTGTTTGCTCAGAGCCATGATCCTGAGGTGGATAACTGTGATCTTTTTCATTATCTCTGGTCAACCTCAATTATATTGATAGATGGAGAAAAAAAAACTCACATGAAGCCTTTTCTTCCAAAGAAAAAATCTTCTAGACAGTTATGATAATATTATTAAGTGCTACATATCATCCATAATACACATTCAGTTTTGCTTGAACAATGTTAGCCATGTTGGCAATGAGATCCTTTCCTTTAAAAGATCAAAAAGTTTTTGCTATTACAGAGTTGGAAAAGCAAGTTACTCAAAACATCTTTGGCAAGTCCAAGTGCACCAGATCATTTCTTAGCGGAGTGTGGAAATTAGCATCTAATCACAGCCTGGTACAATTCTGCAGGAAACCAGCTCAATGAATGAATCTTCACAGTTTATGAAGTTTTAGAGAAGAAATTAATCCAGTAATGCCAATGCACATGATCATCATTATTATTATTATTATTATTATTATTATTATTATTATTATTATTATTATTATTATTATTAATAATTTTATTTTTAGCTTCATGTCTTCATTAAGGGGTTGCCCTTAAAACTTCCATGTGGATGAAAATTTTGAAATGATTTGAACTTTTTGAATTAATCATTGTAAGAGATTACTTTGAAATAAGAAGCAACTTCTACATTCAGCATAGATAGTTTAATTTGCTTGTAGATGTTGATGTTAGCAGGAATAGATTTTTGAGGAGACTATATGACCACATTGCAAAACCACGTGAACACAGTTTGGCACAGATTATGCCTCCCAGATGCCTGTAGAAAAGACACAGCTGGTGAATCAGAACTAATCAGAAGTGCGTCTAAAAATAGTGAGGCCCCTGCATCATGTGAGCAATGCATTAAATATTGAAAAATGTTGTTTTAGGTCTTAGTCTCAAAAAGGAAATCAGAATAAAAATAACAGCGTATCTACAACTGTAAATGTTAATGTTTGGGCTTTGACATGTTTTATTTTCAATGTTGAGGGTGCTCTTATTACAAAGATAAGCAAATGTAATGGATGACAACTAGATTTTTAACTGGATCATTAACATTTCACAAATCTCTCATTTTGCAGCCGTAACAGATGACATAACACTAGAGTCAATGTACTGTACCCCCAAATGAACTGACTTGCAGAGGCCCTTTTCTACAGGAAACTGTTGGTTCTTCAGCAGTTCTCTATATCAGATTCAGCTGACACCTGGCAGCTGTCACATAAAACTACAGCTTTTCTGAAACAGGCATGAGAAACGCTTCCCTTGAGCAAATGCTGGATAGCTCTGGGGCATCTATATGGCAGTAAATTTGGGAAATTCTCCAAAAGGGGAAAAAAAACAATCCATGGCAATTGGGATGTAATCAATTCTAATTGTTTGTGAGTGATCATATGTTCATATATGCAAGTAAAAAACTCAATAAAAAGGTCCAAATGGGCACAAACAAATATGGACAAGCGTGTGCAGACTCCTGCTCACCTCTGGTGTAAGAGCGTTGTTGTCTGTTGTTTGGCTGGAGAGCAGGACATGCGTGAAGCCCTCCTCCTTCCTGACTACAATGTCTCGGAATCGACAGTTGTTCTCGTTCTGTCGAACGTTGTACCTGAGCCGCTTGTCGAACACGTAGCCTTTTTCCTCTGCCAGCTTCCGCTTTACTGAGCTGTGCAGGTGCATCTTTCCATTGGCTAGAGGGGAGTCAGACACAGATAAGGCATGACAGGTCAATTTATCAGCCAGACGATCAAATATAATTGACAAATAGTGATAAAACCTACAGCTGAAACTTGCCTGTGAAATAAACATCACCTGTTACTTTTCAATAATCAGAATGTCGTTCAGAGAAGTGGACTGTTTGCAAGCTTTGAGGGTTATTTTTTTTTACATTTTTGGACTATACAGAGTGTGCACCAACTCGTGTAACCAGTACCTCAGTCAGCTGAGCGGAGCCTGTTCCTCCTGCATGAGTGGACTTGTGTTTGGTGTAACAGGCATATAAACTGGGAATCTTGTTTGCAACATGAAGTCACTTCCAAGGGACTGATTTGCTTCCTGTATATGTAATTTCACTTCCATTTAGCTGTACAGAGTGGATGAATTAACTTTAGAAATGTGTAAATTGAGAAGCTATTTTACTAGTTAGGTCTCTGGGGAGCGACTCCCTTTTTGGAGATAGACCCAGGTGGCCATTTGAGGAACTTCAAATTAACATCTTAAAATTAACATCTAAACTTAAATATATATTAATACAAGTTGATTAATTAACAAAAATAAATATATCATTGTAATTGAAAGGACCTCTGATTGGATTGTGAAGTATTTTTGGCACATAGACACCAATCATAAACTTTCATTATTGTTATGGTGTGGGTTGTGCACAGTGTGTTTTTGGTTTTGGTCTTGTTCCATGTGTTACTTTACTTTGAAGCCCTGTCTTGTCTTTATTGGTTTCTGCTTCTCCTCCCCGGTGTTGTCTTGATTGCTTGCACCTGCCCCTCGTTTGTCCCTTTGTGTATTTAAGTCTGCTCTCTCCCTGGTCTGTTGCTGGTTCATCTGTTTTTCACCCCGCGTGTCTCAGCCCTTCTCCCTCCCCTGTTCCTGCCTCATTGTCCTGTCTCCTTGGCACTGGAGTTTTAAGTTAAGTGTGGATTTTTGCCTTTTTGTTTAAATAAATGAAGTCTAGTTGGAATCTCCAGCATTTGGGTCCTCCTTACCTCTCACAACGTAACAATTATTGGGAAATGTTTTCAGAAGTGATTTTACAGGGCTTGCTTTTCTATGACAGCTGTGATTTTATCCACTTTTTATATCTTACTTATTTCTACACTTTCTTTTCAACATTTTAAGCAGAGAATAATGTTATTACATAGCCAAATTGGCGCTCAACCAAAGGGCATCCACAGAGCATTTAGACCCTTGACTCTTCACACACATTGTCATGTTACATCTTTATTCTAAGACTGCTTATTTCCTCACTAGTCTTCCCTCAGTGCTTAAAAATGGCAAACATATAATTTTTAAATTTACTTTTGAAAACTGCAGTATACTAAATAAATGTCAGACATTGAATCAGACTCATGATTCTTAAAGTTGAACATCTAGATTTCTACATCTGATTCTGATTGGAGTCCTGCAATTCTATTTTAGTCAATATCTTGAAGACACACACAACACACACACACACCTTTGTGTCTAAGATCTTACAGCTGACAGTTCAAGTCAGAACAAAACCAAAACAGGGATTTAAAAAAGAGCTTCCTGCTTGCAAATCTTTGTAGGAGAAATGCCTGAAAATCAGGTTACCAGAAAAGAAACCAATGGTCACTCTGGCTTTGCTCCAAATTTCCTTAATATAGATGAAAAAACAAACAAACAAAAAACCTAATGAAAGCTTCTCCAGACAATTATTGACAACATCCAGGAGAATTCATAAATCACTCAATAGGAATAATGTGAACATAATTGACAGGCCTACAGAGAACCCGAAACTGAACCCAAACTGAACATCTCAGAAGGACCCTTCAAACCTGACAGGATCTTCCAACCAAGAGGATCTGTAGATTAGAAGGACAGGAAATCCTCAAATCCAGGTGTGCAAAGCTATTGTCATAGTAGTGAGTAATGGGCATTTACTCTGCACAGAATCTGAGCTACCTGGTGATATTTAGAGAATTACAGACTTTGACTTGACTCAACATTTACAGCCTTCATAATTTAACTTAGAGTAATTGAATTTTCTTGCTATTTCAGCTCCACATTTTAAGAAGTAGCGAATATACTTTTCAGGCCTTTCAGTAAAAGAAACTTGATCTATAGTAGCAATACAATATCTTATGGGCCCCCATTAATCTACTAGAAGTTCTCTACGCTGAGAAAAAAAGAATTTCATCAAAGCACAACCTCAGCTGTAATATATTTAAGTTTCACTAGTAGCATTCACTAGTAGATTGACAGCATTTGAGATGGTTGCCAGCTCCAACTTGACCATGTGATGTTTCTTTCAATGGCATTATAGAAAAACTTGCTAATAATTTTTGCGTTAAGACTCATGTATAACATTTATGCTGCAATGAAAGTACTAAAAGATAAGGTCTATACTCTGATCTTATTTTCTTCTTAAACAAATTGATATGACTTCTTTAAAAACATAAGTAATGATTAACTATGGCAGTTCAGACCCTGGACTGTGACCCAGAAGAGAAATTCAACCATGTTATCAGCTCTCTCACGCGCTATCAAAATCCTCAATGGGAGCTTTAACAAGGTAAGTGACACAAAGCTGTGCAATAAATGTCTTCATGCTAAATGCACTTTGAGAAACAATCAGGTGAAAAGCAGATCCCCATCATAGAAAACAGTTAAAGGAAACACATAGGGAAATAAAAAAAAGTAGGGATGCACGATAACTGTTTTTTAAAACCGATACCGATAACTTTCAGCTCCTAAAGGCCGATACCGATAACCGATAACCTACACATACACCTAAAATCATTACATCAATACTATGAATGAAACCAAAAACAGTTTTGACTCTTTAAATGAACAGATATTTATTTTTTCCAATGAAAATTATTGGGAAGCCTATCAAACATTTTCGTAAAGCTATCAAACAAACCTATTTGATATCTCATATCAACTTAAATAAGGTGCATTACTTACTGATTATAAAAAATAAAGGCTCCTTGAGCTGATGGAAATACATGCATCAGAATTACTAACTGAAAAAATGCCTTCCTCCATGACAATAAAAAATAATGCACAGGTCATAATGTACTGACACAAGTTAGACTTGTCTGTGTGAATAAACTAAAAAAGTGCACTCCATAGTAACAGAAAATTATGTTTAAAGGATTTTGGCTTGTGATTCCGTTCAAGTGAGTACCTTTAATTAAAGTAAATGAGGTTCAGTTAGTTTGGGGTTTTTTTTTTAATCTCATGGAAGCTTTAGATGAGAGAGATGATGGTGAGGAGAGGAGAGGAGAGAGGAGGAGAGGGGAGCAGAGCAGAGACTTGCTGCTGGCTTGCTCACGTTAGCTCACGTTAGCTCATGTTAGCGTGATTTCAAAACTCCATGGAAGCGATGATTATGTTTCAGGTGGCTGATCGGGTTTGACGTATTAAAGCTTGTACTCCCTCCTTCGCTTGGAGGATTTGTCACAAATAACCAGTGAACTATCTTCTTTTAAAACTTCAACAAAGTTCCAAACAGTTGCCTCCATGTTGTTTTTGTTTTTTTTAGTCAGCGCACTGTGCCGCAATGCTGCATTCAAGGTGTAATGTAAATTCCTCCGTTCCCTCGTTTGCTAGTCGTTCTTTCGGCCTTATCTATTTTTTTCTATTTTGTACGTGTAACATGTGGGAAAATACTGCAAATATCAATTAAAGCCAGCAACTACCAAAATTATGACCGAGTTAACAAGTTGTTTTCTGGCATGAGAAAACAACTTGTTTTCTTATGCCAAACATGTGGGGTCATTCTTGATTTTCCCTACTGAGAAATCATTTTTCTGATTATGCCGATGTCACTTGAACATTCACTGCCGGTCATTCAAAGCTCAGAGGGAGCAAGTCACTGCTGTGTTGACAAAAATATATGTTATCGGGGTTATTCGTCATGATATCGGACTTATCGAGATGACGTCATAATTTCCTGTTATCGGCCCGATAGTTATCGGGTCAATAATTATCGTGCATCCCTAAAAAAAAAAAAAAACCCAAAACCTTTTTGTGCTTGTCACCACTTACTGTATTTGAATGTCTGAAGTGATCACCAACAAAACGTCTCAGATATAACACAACTCTGTCAGTTTTCATGGGGCCACTTCTGAAAATGTGTCTTCCACTGGGCTCCACATATTTTCAGAATACTGCTACAGTAAAGACCCAGATCGGAGTAGAGTTATCCTGCCTTCCCATCTTGATCTCCACCTAACTTCACATCATTATGCATTTTTTTGTGCCTCTGAAGTGGGTAGTGCAAAGTTGTGACACTGATTTGAAAAGAGTTAAAACCTGCAGAAGGGATGGGTGTAGCAGAGTTGAGTTGATCATTCCATCCCCTGAAAGATTGAGATGTCTCAGAGATGCAAAGACATGAAAACTCATGTTGTACTGCATCCCAGTGATATTTTGACCAAAGCATGTCAAAGACATTTTATTTGTATCTCTAGAAACAAACAACATTATATTTTTCCTTTAAAATTATAATGTCACTGTCACCTTTGAATGAATACAAGTTAAAGAGAAAGTTGAACTGGATTTCTGCATTAACTACCTAAACACTGAGGTCTGATTTTTACCGTATTCACAGTTCAGGCTAGAAAACACATGCACATTTCTGCCCTTAAAGGTTTTCCAGAAGCTATATGGAATGAAATGTTCAAACTAGTGATATGATAAAAAAGCATACTGAACCAAATTTGGGTACTGACAATGTCTATTATTTTCAAGAAAGATGGACTGGTATGAACATGTCGACTTTTAAAAGAAGTATTACGCAGTGGAGGTGAGAAGTAGATACAAGAGATGAGAAATAGAAACAACCAAAGACTTCATGCGTCATCAAATCTAAGATAAAGCAAAGCATCAGTGTAAATAACCTATCAATATAATCCTCAAAGCAGTGAGAAAGAAGTCAAGGGTAACAGCAAACACATCATCAATAACTTCTGTGACTTGCTAAAATCTTGGTTCATGTGTTCACTATAAGAAATCACTATATAAGAAATGTGTTAATGGAAAGACATCACTCACGTAGAGATGACTGTCTGCAGTAAAAAAAAAAAGAATAAATAATAGGACCTTCTGGACATCACACACTGAGTTTCAGACTAATATTCTGTGCAAAGATGGGACAAAGGTTAAATGTTGTGGCAAAGATTTAGAATACTGCAGTTTAAAAAAAGTGGCTCCACAATAATACCAAGACCTCATGCCAACTGTGAAGCACAGGGGAGGAAGAATGATGGTTTAAGACAGGGTTCCGAACTCACAGCCTTGCCACCTTGTAAACATTTAAGAGTGATGAAGTGAAATTCCATTACAACATCAATTTCCCATCCATCCATTCATCCATTATCTTCCTCTTAATCCATAGTCGGGTCACAGGGGCAGCAGCCTAAGCAAAGAGACCCAGGCCTCCTTCCCCTCAGTTGCTTCCACCAGCTCCTCTGAGAGAACACAGAGGCGCTGCCAGGCGAGCCAAGGTATGTAGTTCTCCCCAGGGTGTCCTGGGTCTGCCTCGTGGTCTCCTCCCAGTTTGACATGCCCGAAACACATCTTCAGGGAGACCTCCAGAGGGCATCCTAACATGATGCCAGAACCACCTCAACTGGCTTCTCTCGATGTGAAGGAGCAGCGGCTCTACTCTGAGTCTCTCCCAGATGACTGAACTTCTCACCCTATCTCTAAGGGAGAGTCCAGCCACCCTGCAGAGGAAACTCAATTTCAGCCACTTGTATCCGCGATTTCATTATTTCCGTCACAACCCACAGTTCGTGACCACAGGCGAGGGTTGGAACAAAGATTGTCCAGTAAACAGAGAGCTTTGTCTTTTGTCTCAGCTCTTGGCTTCTTCTGGCAACCACTCCCATATGTAAATAGCTATCTAAATACACACATAGACACACCCACACACACCACACACACACACACACACACACATATTCATTCAGATGAACAGACTATAAATATAATATAGTATGAATAAAAACATTAATATGCCCTTCTTAAATACAGTGTAATTTTTTTTATGTTTCCTTTATTTAACCAGGAAAATCCCATTTAGATTCAAAGAACTCTGCAATAAAAAGGTCTCTGAAAACTATTCAATTAATTCTCTCAATATCTTACCTATTTCAGTAGCAAAGGGCGATCCAGTGGTATCCTCGTGTTCCACGTCTTCATCCACTCTATCTGAAAGCAGTCTATGTGACCTTGCTGCTGTCCTGTACATGAGAGGCTCCACCTCTCCGTTCTGGAGTCCATTATGAGAAACCCTCAATGGGGGAACAAAGTGAGGTTCACCTAATGGCGGAGCCTTGTATGTCATGGGTTTGGTCATTCTGTCCCCTAAAGCATGTTTTCCCGCTCCAACACCAACTTTCCTCTGTTTTTGAGCGGCTCCAGAAATGCCTCTTCCAATCCCCAGAACAGATCCCACTCTCACCCCCACAGCTGGACCAGAACTTCTTTTCTTTTTAGGTGCATCAGAGCGGGCCCTGGAGTTTTCTGTTGCGGCGGAATGGCTGGGGATGTGGGGCCCCCCTCGGCTGTTCGGGACCTTGGGTCGTTTGCGTGAGTGCAGTCTCAAACTGTTGAACTGGTCAATGAATTCCTCACAGTGCAGTAGATGGTTTTCTGGTTCCCAGGTGTCCTCTTTACTTCCATAACCTTTCCACCGAATCAGATACTCCCACTTACCTTTCTTGTTCCGCCTCTTGTCTACAATCCGCTCCACCTGAGGGCCACACACAAAGAGGGAAGCAATTAAGAATATATGTTAATGATTTGAGGATTTCAGTATCCAGATTTATTCTATACGTTTCTTCCAAATACTTCTGGACATAACACTAATACTGTTTGCGTCATAAAAATAAAACTTTACATGCAGATGAATTTAAAGTAAGGGTAGATGAAATATTGATCCATTATTCTATGCAAAAACCATTCTTAATCAGGCCATCTTTGCCCATCTACTATCATTCTTCTTGCAGTATTTATACCACTAACATGCTAAAACATTATTCTGTCTTTCAGTTTCAGCAGTATAACTCCACAGTTTACCACCATGAAACAGTCGTCTTCTATAACTAAGAAAAAGAAAATGTTTATATTTCCATTATAAATGAAGGTATTGTAGTATGAGAAGAGGTTTAACATAAAGCCCCTTTCACACAAGAATCTCTAACAATGCACCAGACAGCATTTAAATGTCTGACTAGGATAGTCTTAGTAACAGTTAACATCACCTTCAACATGACATCAGTCTGAACTGCAATCACATTAATGGAAGGGCATACCCAGGGGAGTGGATTAAATTGATACATGATATGCTTTTAAGATTAATCCAGTCAATTGGGCTATTAAATAGATAAGTAATAGTTGTTATCCAAACATTGCTTCTTCGTGGTTTTCTGAAACATCATTAGGTGTACCACCTGAGAATTTTCTTTTAGTATCCAAGGTATATAAATAGGAAAGGGTAATGCTGAATGATTTTGAAGGCATTTGCAACTGACTTACACACAGCAGACAGTAAAGAGTTGGCCATGTATAGTCCAAACAATATCACAATGACTGAGTATGTTCACTCAGTCTTTTTTGTTTTTGAAAGGGAAAAATAAATCAAAAACTGCTTCATGTAAACATTCATTTAAATATATAATATATGGATACATCAAATTGTTGTGCTTAATGGCATTTTTCAAATCAGTCAAAAGAAAAAAGCAATCATCCATTCAATTGGGGAAAAAATATGTCTAACTAAGAAATATATGAGCAAGTCTAAATATCCATATTGAACAGTAGTTAAAAGAGTATTTGAAATCCTTATAGAAGAATAATAAAAATGTCTGGGCTTGAGAGCATATATTTGGTTGCTTGAGGTCACTTCCAACTACAAAACTTTGAGACAGCACAATTTTTGTATATGGTGTCACCCAAGTCTGAATATATGCAATGCAGTGATTCGTGCAAATTTGCAAAGTCCTTTGACAGCACAGGTCCAGATCACAGTAAGATTATCCAGCCTCCACCTAATTTCACATGGTGCTGGATTTGCTGTACCTCTGAAGTGGGTAGTGCAAAGCTACAACAGTGATTTCACCAGTGGCTCGTCGCATAGAAGGGGGAGGAAGTCAAGAAGGTCATGTTTAGGAATGTCCCTTGATATTGGGGTGGTTGGCACAGTATTTAACAGGATACAGAAAAACAAGGAGACAGAGGGAACCATTACATGGAACAAAGGATCACAGGCCCAAGCTCAAAATATCATAGTAGAAAGTACAGTACATGGTAAGAAATACATCTTTAAACAAGCCAATTACCATGTGATTCTCACATGATCTTGAAAACTTTGGATAAAATCAGAATCTCCAGCTCAACAGGCAGCACTAGGATGTGCTGAGTTTTTGAAAAAAATCCCAGTGGTACCTGAGGTCACACTCAGGACAAAGCAAAACTGCTGAAAATCTGGATTGCACCAGTTCTACGCCTAAAATGGCAAGGCGGCATACATGCAGGTTGCAAACATACACACAAAAGTGTCATCACTGAAAACCTGAGATGTTAGTCATTAACTCAACAGAAATCACGTGTGCATATCAAAATTTTGGATACTTTTCTCATTCCATCAGTCTAAAAGTTGGCTTGCTGATGATAAAGTTTAAAGATTTTTCTTCAGGAAAGACAGAAGCATATCACTAGAAAACAGCCTGAATCTCAGTTTGATTGGAAATTAAATTGGGAAAAAAAACAAAATGTCTATGACAAGGCTCCGTCGTGCAAAAATGATCTATCAACTGGTATGTGAGAAAGTTAGAACGTGATTGATAAAAATATTGTCTTTCATTAGTGAAGTACATGCCTCAGATAATTAAAGCTGGTATTTAAGTGTCAGAAGTGGTGTAACAAACATTTCCATTTTTTTGGTTCCTGATTCCATACATTTTTTGCTCACAAATAAAAATAATGCTATTATTTACAGGAAGTCTGTTTAATTGTTTAAGGACTGTATTACAAAGGCACAATCTTCAACTGTCACATAAAAGTATAATGTGTCATAACTGTGATTTCTCTTATCTACAAAATAAAACAGTTGAATGAACATCCTCCAAAACATCCTATAGATTCCATGTATGTTGCTAGATGTAGATAATAAAACAAGGGAAAGGAGTCTTTTAACATACCATTTGTTCAACAAATTTAAACATATCAAAGAGCAACATTTTCAAAACAGAAAGTAATATACACATATACTTAATATAGTAGAAATCGTGAGTAACTTTAAACTAAAAGTGATTACGTCTGAATGGTAACACAAAGTTACTTTAAATGACAGATTGATGTAATTGTGCGGAGTCACTAGGAGAGTCATGAGGACACCAACAGAAAGCATCAAATCTTCAGATTGATTCAATTCCCCCCATCAAGGGCATGCACAGGTTGGTGGGAAACAAATAACGGCCTTTTAAAAGAAAGAAACCTCCAGCAGAACCAAACTCAGGGAAGGTAGTCGTGACTGATTTTAAGTGGAAAAGACAGGACAGAAACAAACTAACACAAAAGTCATAGGCCAGGGTAGCTGCTCTAGGAAAGTAAGAACAAAGTACAGAGATGAAGTTAACAACAATAATGTCTGTCAACACAGTTACTAAATATGGGTTTGAAAACCCTATCAGATTTTTAGACAACTGCCATTCCCTCTCAAATATTTCATGCCCTGTTTAGACCTGGTATTAGCATCTGTTCTTACTGAGCTGATGCTTCTCCAGATGCATCTTGAGTGACAACTTGTGATTGGATCTCACTCACCTGCCCTATGTGCAAATAAGTTTGTTCATGATTTATTATCACATGCATGAAATTTAATTTATTATTGGTTCTGAATGTCGGTTTAGATTCATGTTCAATCAGTTGCCCAACATACTTTCAGAACTTAACCTGGTAGGTAGGTTTGTTCACATTATGTTGACCATTTAACTTCATGTTCACCAAGGCTGGGGCTTGGCCAGAAAATGAGAGAGAGAGAGAGAGAGAGAGAGAGAGAGAGAGAGAGAACCATGAACTAATGTGTCATATCATCTTGGCAAAATTTTTGGTTTATGCTACCACTTCTTAATCTTAAATATATGTAAACAATGTTCTGCAACCAGACACTTCAAATATTTTACACCACAGAGCCGCCCTAATATCTAGGCTGAAGCAAAAATTGTCCATTGTTCTGTGTTGTTTTTTTTTTTCTTTTATCCCCCCACCAGGATTTATTTGTACAATGTTGTGGAGGCAGAGAAAGTTGGCAAGGCAGCTGCTTGCTGGTCGGTTGGTCTTATGCACAGGCAAGACCAAAGAAATGGGGCTGGCTTTGAAGGGAGAAGATTTATGAACAATCACATTCAGCCTAAAATGCATAACTTGTATGAATGCACTGGTAGAGAGGATGATGGCTCAGAGGACATGCCCCCGAGGAGGAGCATCATTTCAGCTGCTCCCTGTTCGGGGTCGCCACAGCAGAGTGATCTACTAGAAGCTTGGCACAAGTTTTAGACTGGATACCCTTCCTGATGTAAACAGGATTCAAACCAGGGACCTCTCATATGGTAGGTGACGGCTCTACCACTGAGACACCAGGGAGCCTTCAGGAGAGGTGTTAATACCAGGTCTAAACTAGCATTTAATTGACTCGGGTTTCTGGATTTTTAGATAGAATGTATGAAAAAAGTTCAGATGGAGATGAAAACTCCATCTCAACTATACCACACCAAATAATTTTGCAGTTACATTGGACAACTGAGCCATACCTGTGTCATATCATGCACTTAATTGACAACGACTTTCAGTTGAAGAGTTGGTACCTAGTTAATATGGTAATGCACCAACACATGCTAGAAATCCAATGCAGAGTGAATACTGATTTTGAGCTTAAGCATCCCGCCTGGACTGGTGGGATTTCCCCTTAGCAGTCTGGGCCCACAGCAATATATTGAGCCATTTGTGACCCTGTCTTGGTAAGAACACTTGGCACTAATTCAAATTTTGTGAGTCACCCACCTCTGATTGAAATGTCTTTCCCAATTTTGCATTTTAATCTTAGATACTTTCATCAGAGTTGGCTTTAAGTATTTAAAAAGTGATATAGAAATAAACTTGCCTTGCCCAGTCAATTTTCATTTTCTCTCTCTTTTTTGTTTTTTTTCACAAAATTTCTTGTGGTACTCATATTTCTCATCATATTTGTACATAATAATATCTAACTCCTCATTTATGCTATACATTGCCTATACATGTTTTTCTGTTGATTTATCTTTTGAAACAATTCAGAGTACAAAATCTTGCAACATGTACATTCAGTGACATGTGTCAAGTCCAAGATAAGGGTTAACTCCCTGTAGAATATAGATAAGGGGCCAGCATGGAGGCCAGGGGAACTACAGGCTCATCATTAACAAGCCTCCAACATCAGTGCCCTGACTTGAAGCCAGCATGACATTTGCTTAAATTTAGTTCAATAATAGCTCATTAATACTCAAAGGGAAATGATATAATTCCTATCTGGGAAAGAAAATTTATTATTATTATTGAAACATCTATATAAAATACCTGTTACCAATATTAGGTCTGCAGAGTCTCCAGAGCACCAGAAAACCACAGTAACAGAATAAACCCTGAGTACCAAGGGACACTAGCCAGAAACAAATATACACAAATTTCAATCAAAACAAAGCATTACGCAAGCAGAGACATAATGAACCAAATATCTCCAGTTCAGAGTAAAAAAAATAGTAACTATAGCTCAAACTTTGTCATGCTGAAGATTCTTTTTCTCTCTTGCAATATAATTTCTTAAAATTCACAAATTTAAGAAATTGTATGGAAAGACAGAAAATAAGAAAATTAATTGTAATGCACTGAGTAATTTCCTTAATACATTACAATTACAGAGAAATTAAGGCAATTTTTTCGTGTATTGCAGGTTGAACAATTGCTCACACCTCCATCAGCCATGTATCAATGCGACCGTATGTCTACACCACATTCTTTTATAAATTTGTAGGGTGTATTATTAATGGACAGGAGACTGAGTTCAGAGAACTGGTGAACTGCTTTGTGGTACGGTGTGGCAACAATCATCTCTTCTTGAATGTGAAAGACAAAAAGATGATTCTGGATTTTAGGAGTACCTGGATTAAGTCCAATAATAGTTCCTTCAGAGAAGGAGGAGTGAAGGTAGTGGAGAAGTAGAAATACGTCTGTGTTCACCTGGAAAACAGACTGGGCTGGAGAGTCATCACTGATGCTGTTTATAAGAAAGGACAGAGCAGACTTGACGTTGCACCAAGAAGTTTCATATTTTCTTTAAGTCTGTGGTGGAGAGTGAAATCTCATCTGCAGTCATTTGTTGGAGGAGCAGCATCAGGAGCCAGAGACAAAAACTCATAAAGATGGCTGGCTTTGTTCTGGAGACTGTTCTGAAGCAGATTGTGTAAAGACAGAGACTTCATAAAATGAAAAACCTAATGGACAACCCTGAGCATCCTCTTCAAACACAGTGCCTATATAAGTGTCTTCATTCAGAAGCTTCTTCAGATCTGATACAACACAGACTTCTAAAGGAGATCCTCCACTGCCCACAGCTATAACCATATAAAATGACTCTTTGAACATAATTAAATAATGACAGTTACTGCAGCATATACTTAATTTATTCCCGAAGGGAAATGACTGTATTATTGAATTGAGTTTAACTAAACTGAAATCAGCCATTCACTGTTAAAATTGATGGATCTAGTCATTTAGGGCTGCCGTTAAAGTGGCTGATCACCTCAACCTATTTTAGAGAAGCTTTGGAAAAAGATCTAATTCTGTCACCCTCAGCTAAGAAGGCCTGGAAGATGTTGCCATCTTCCCATCGTATAGTAGAATCTGCTGTGAAGCACAAATATATGCTGGTGTCAGGGAAACTGTGACTGGCCAGATCTGTTTTTGAGTCGAGCAGACCTTCTGCTTCTCTTTCCCTGGTGTTTTTTTTTTTTTTTTTTTTTTTTTTAATATGATCAGAGAGGAGTCGCCAGTGCTCCGGTTGAAATAAAGCTTTCCCGACATTTTGGCCAAACTTTTAGACGTTATGGGATCGACAAGCTACTTCACCTGCAACATAAGATTTTTTTCTTGTTCTCACTCTCTTTGGGATTACCACAACAGCCGTGGCTCAACTGTGCTCTTTTCTTTTAAGACCACAACGTGACAGAAAACCGTACAGGTACTAAAGACACTGTGAATGCAGAAAAGACTTTCAACCTCAGCTGAAACACTGGGGCACATAAATAACATGAATTATTTTTATTTATATATATATATATATATATATATATATATATATATATATATATATATATATATATATATATATATATATATTAGGACAGATGGAGAGTTTCAAAAGTAAAATGACAACAGTTAACTAACAAGAATAGTTAATAAGAATACTTATTCATTACCATGTTACCCATAATCTTCATTTCATGTTGTATATTGTCACGGTGTGTGCACAAGTGTTTCTCTGTGAGTGATCTGATGTAGAAAGTATATATACACATCAAGCTATCCTGACAAAAGTACAATCGTTCATGGAATCATATTGTGTAACAATGTAATAATATTGTATTGTCACATATTGTACAATAAGTTGAAAATGTTATCATGGGAGGCGAAAAACATCTACAATTATGGTCAACATAACTGCTAAGTCACTATGTCAAAGAGTTGTGTTGCTCACATCTACTAAAGTTAGAAAGCTCGCCTACCAGTTCTGCTCCATGCCCTCATACTTTGTACTAGCGTCTCAAATTTGTGTCTAGTCTGCCTCGAGAAACAAAAGAAGCAGAACAGTATAGCCTTTCCAGCTAATTACCATCCAGACTGGATGTTAAGATCATTTCTGTGCTCTAGCTTCGTGAAGCTTCAAATCCATATGTCATTGAAGAGAAGAAAAAAATGGCAAAGAAACAAATGGTAATATGGCTCAGGATCCAGAGACGTTCCTGCCTGATATCACCAAACAATTTCAGAGAAAGGCAGTCTACACATAAAGATGAAATTAAAAATTGGAAAGTTTTCTATATACATGCATTTTCTGAAATATAGTTAGAGAAGACGCTAGACATAATTTAAGATGTATTTGTAAGAGTTTCTGAGAAGAAAATATTAATCTTCCACCATTTTATCACTGACAGCATTGAAGGACTGGTTTGCTGGTAAGTTGATCCATGAAGATGCTGCAGTAGTCGCTTTGTTACTTTGAATAAATCATGTCAGAAAACAAGGCTCAAGGATTCTTTGAGGATAATCCAAGAAAACCACAGATTTATGCTTTGAAGACTTTGATGAGGAGAGAACTACACAAGACTACTTTTATCTGTGGAAGAACCATTGGCTCCCAGGTCCCAGGGTACGAGAGTGTGTGGGCGACAGTGGTTAGTGCAGCCTGTGCAGTACAGCACTAAAATGTCGGACACTGATGATTCAAACAACTAAGCTACCCCCATTATGAGGCTGATGGGGTTGTCCTGTGTGGAGAAAGTTACCTCTACCACTAATGAGCAGCTTATACACATTATTAAAAAAAAAGTGAAACATGGTGGGAGCAGTGTCAAACCTCAGGCACGAGCCATAGATTTTCCCGACTCAAAAGTGTTATCAGATTGTTTGGATTCATGGCCAGCTGAGGTTTTAGAATTTCATTTTGTAGGTAAAAATGGAACCGGGCAGGCAAATACAACTTGGACTGGTTTGGGATTAGTCTAATAGTTTTTGTAAATAATTGTTTGATGTTCATTCCAAAACAAAACAAATGTGAACTTATTCCTCCAAAGTCAGAAGAGTCTTTCTTTTCTGGTTCACACAATTTAAGTAGAGGGTGGTTGGGTATGGGTCATGGGCAACAGCCAGCTGGCATTTTTTTTTTCAGGTTCAAGTTCAGCAAAAAATATGATAACCTCACCCAATTCTTCTTTTAAATCTTTCAGGTCCTTTCCTGTCATCAATTACAGAGAGGACAAAAGTTTTAGCAAGATACTTTACTTAAGATGTTGGGGGCATGCTTTTGGCCATGCCTATTCATGAAAATATTTTAAAATATTTTTATATTATATAAAATATTTTTTATATTATAATTATATTGTAAATAGGAATACTTTCTGTTTTTTATATTGCTATTTAATATTGTGTTTTTCATGTCTTGCTGCTGCTACACTGCAATTTTCCAGTTTGGGATCAATAAAGTTCATCCATCCATCCATCCATCCATCTATCCATCTATCTAAAAGTTTTCATCAGAACAGTCCCTATAGCTGCTGAAGAAACTCATCATCATCAAGAGTAAACAGCCTTTCGTGGATGAGGTGCAGGAGTGTCAGAGAGGAAGAGGAAAAAAAAAGACCATTTGTCAGCTTACTGTCCCAGATAATGTCACATTTTGCAAAGTATAGAGAGATAGAAAAAAAGAGGATAGTGTAAGACAGAGGGCGATGAATTTGTGCACTCAGAGTTTAAAAATTCATGATGCCTGGAAGTTTGAGCTAAAAAGAAAAACTAAATGCAGGACACTAATACCCTCAAAGGGCGACATACACTGCATAATTTCCAAAGTGGTATAAGATCATTATGTCTCACACTGTTTAACTTGTATTTGACTTGCAAGAATTGTATGTGTAGACTGTACGATCACCACCTGAATCATTGGCTACCATGGGTGACGAATAGCATCATCAACATTCGCTGATGGTAAACAATCAATAATAAGAAAAACAAGATAATTAACTGCACTTTAGTAGTCGGTTTTATGTGAACCCAAAATACTTTAAAATATAATTTGAGATGGCTGTCGCTGAACGTCTCACACTGGACAGTGTAGGAAGACCAGTTTGGAGGTATGGCCAAACATTTTACAATGATTCTTTCACAACATTTTTTTTTGTCTCTGACAGCCCAAAAGTGTATACAGGTCTAAACACCTATCATGAAAACAATGATGGCCAAGAGTCAAAACACTAAAACCACATGTACATGTAACTAGCAACTTGTATTTCCAAGTCATTTTTTGCAGTAACCTCTCACAGCCTAAAGAAAGGGAAAATGGCTACATTTCTTCTTTATCCTCCTTTTTATCTAGCATAGAACAAAAGTGTGCACCACTTTTAACTTCTGGAAAATATGATACAACTGTTAAAAAAAAAAAAAAAAACCAACTGGAGAAAACAAAGGTGAAATAAAGCCAACAAGATGTTATGAAATATGCGATACTGTCAAACAAAATAAGCATAAATACAGATTACAGATTTCAGATATCACCACTCTATTCATATAACCCACTTGACTTGATGAAGTGACATAAGATGATCTGTTTTTGAGAGGCCTCAAATGACAGGTCTCTATGCTGCTCTCTATGTGTGAATGAGTGTGAAAATGAAAGCCAGGGTTAACAATAAAGGTTCACAGCCACCACTGTCGTTCCTGTTATCTAGCACAGTTAGAGCTTTTGTTAAGTCAGTGAAAACAAAAAAGCTGAGCTGTGTTTGCTAGAAATATACCTATTGGTAACCTGTGTACCTCACCTGTCACCTGAGGATAGCTAGGATGAAAAGACAATGGGTCAGACATAAAGAAAAAAAAATTCAGAAGGATAGAGAGATAGTACCTCATCCTTCTTGCAGTAATATTCCAGAGTTTTATGTTTTGTCTCACAGAGGTTTCACGCAATGGAATTTATTGAAGCTATTGCTCCCTTGTTGAATGCAATCTATCATTCGTGGAAAACCAAACTGAGGAAAAAAACTGGTAAAAGCTGTGTCAAGTCAAGCCATGCAACAGAAATTAAACTTATGAGTCAATTAGCCTACCAAAACCAAAACTAAAACTTTGAAAAGTGCATTACGTTCGATGCCCCTTGCACACCGAAAACTACACGTGCTGTGCTGGCTGCTGGATGCAGGACGAGTTGCCAGATTGTCACAGAGTACAGAGCATACAAAGCACAGTTTTCAAAGCCCTACATAATTTTTGTTAGGCAGGGAGCCTCTGGTTTGTATCCTGTGTTGCCAAAAAAGAAAAAAAAATAAATCACTCGCTGTAGTCTTGTGAGAAAAAAAAAAAAAGGATCTGAAGCAGCAAGGAAAAGGGGGACGTGGATGCACGAGACTTTCAGACTCAGAGAAGAGTTTGATGAATTCAGGTCTATGAAGGAGCTCCAATCCTACATTGATCAGCTCAATGCTTATGTTCTTCTTCATAGTCATCCTGGATGTATACAGTATACAGAGGTCAAACTTAAGTCTGAATAAACTTTGACCTAGTTTGACAGCGTTGGGCTGGCGTGATCACCGAGAACAACACATGCACAGCGCAACATGCAGTTCAGTTTGTGTGAAAGCAGTGAAAACTGTCATTGTGCAGTGCAAGCCATTGAAAGGAATGAGCTTTGAAGTGCAGCAATGTGTTTGCTGCTTTGTTGTTAGCAAAGGGAACTTAAACTGCCACTTTCTGGTTATTTGTAACAGGAGCCATTTTCCTTTTAGTTTTTAGATAAAAATGCCCAGTAAATTGGTTAAATACGTGCTTCATTCAAATCTGTTTGATTAGTGGATGAGGGTTTGTATTAAGCCCTTCTTGCACTAGTCAAACCCTACTAACATCTGGCAAATGATTGCGAATGGAAAAGGTTTAGTTGGTATTCAGTAAAGATTTAAACGAATGCTGTATTTGTGTGCATCTATCTACTCTGGTCAACAGTACAGGAAACACAAAACATAGGTTCACATCTCAGTTTTCAACAAGGGTGCTGTGGTTGAGGATGCCAAATAGGGAAAAAAAAAATCATTTTTTCTTTGCATACACACATATTTACCAACCATAATGTTCTGCATTGATGCTTTGAAACTGACAACAACATTTGTGGAAATTAGAGAGATGAGACTGATTAATGCAAGACACCTGGCAACTCATTCTCAGCCCTGCTGTGAAGAGCTGATTTCTATAATCCAGTCAAAGACAAAACTAACCTAGTAACCTCAGAAAGTCATGATCATCAGAAACTGTGGACCAACACAGCCTGGAGCACACCTTTTAATGCCATCCCTTCATGTCGTAGGCATTCTCAGCCTTGTTCTCTGTTAGTTAGTGATACTGCACACAACTTCACTTATGCAGGGCATAAAATTGCGACTAACTGGTCGCCAAATGCGGACAAAATTTGACCATTTTTTTCTGCCTTTTCGCCAGTGGCGAGGGCCACAAAATCCAACTAATTAGAATAGAAGACTGGGTGGGAATCTCTGAAAATGCTTTAAACTGGTTCAGGTCCTATCTCAGGGACAGGAAATACTTTGTTGAAATTGGTAACTTTGTCTCAGTCCAAATGGCCATGACCTGTGGGGTTCCCCAGGGGTCAATCTTGGGACTCCTGTCTTATCTTAGTACTGAAAAGGTAGTTTTCCAAATGGACATCTCAGAGGAAAGAAAAGTCACAAGTTTGGACTTGGCAGAATTGTTTAGTTCAGAACTGAACTAAAAGAAAACTAAACTCCATTTTGAGAGAAACTAATTAAGTATAGTAAGAATCTGTTGCAGAATATCTGGTCTCCTTCCCAAGTACTACTGTCTTCATTTTTTTAATATCAACATTATACTTTTGTAAAACACATTTTTTCTCTGTGATTCTGGTCCCAAGATAAAACATTATTGAAACTGTACTTTTTTGTTGTGTTCTACAAAGCAGTTTATTTTCATCCAGATCTTTCATAACCTTAACCAAGCACCTTTGGTAGTTAAACCTACACAAGCATCTGAGGTGAATGAATCTAATCAAACAGCAATTAAATAGTGACAAGATCATCAGGGTGTTCAACAAACCCTTGAATGACTGAATGTTTTACCATTTCTTCAAACTTGTTATCTACCCTTTCTGCTTGCAAATATGGAACTGCTCCTTAATACTAACAATGGGAATATTATGAATAATTGGACGATTTCTTCTTTCCGTTTTATATCACTCCATGCAGACATCACTCCAAACACAGATAAGTCACACCACATGCATATGTCTGAGACGCCACTAGGGATGGACAATATAACAGTTATATCACAATATGTTTCTTTCTTTTAACTTCATCTTTAATTTAAATTCATAAGAAATGTGAAATTACCATCAAACAAACAAACTTCTTGGCACTGTCATAAATGATAAACGTCAAAATAACGGAAATGTGTTTAAAAGTCATATCATTACTGAAACACTCTCTATTGGAATATGTATTGTTATTAAATTTTTGTCCAGCCCTAGACAGCAGCAACTAGCTTCATCAAAAATGATAGCATTACACAATGAGAGGAAAACAGATTGGAAAATATTTGTCACTGCCATGAAGAAACATATCATTCTTGTTGTTTATGTGAAACTGCTCCAATGCACACTAACAGAGGGTGGACTACATGGCTAACAACATGCTTACACATGGTAATAAAATACCTAGACATATGAGCAACACTCTCAGCCTCGGGGCTCCTGCGTTACAAGTTGGTGATACACAGAACTTTGGAGAACTGTTGTAAGTGCATAATGACTGAAGTCACTAGCTTGACGCTCTTAACAATTCCTCTCGCTGTATCCGAAAGAATCCAAAGGAGAGTTCAATATGTTTCAACTATTTACTTAAAAAATACACACACACACACACACACACACAAAGAAACAAAACAAAACAAAAACCAGTATATGCACATTTACTCACTCACTCATGCTGCATTGTCCCTGACATAGAAACTGGAGCGGCTGTGTGGTGGGGGGCACTTATTTATTTCAAAGAAGTGAGTGTTAAAAATAATAGATCAACGTCAGAGAACATGGTTCCTGGCACACCTGTTTGATTCTTAGAAGGTTGGAGCTGTGCACATCTTCATAGCACTTTCATTGGCTGGATTCTGTTATGAATTAGCAGAGAGCTACTCAAATGGATTCCAATGATTAACTCTAATCTAGACAATAGGCAGCTGTGCTTCTAGCTAAATGCTGGCAGTATCATTCTGATTATCAATTAACATGTAATTTATGTTTAAGATCATGTTTACCATACTGTACTTTACTATACTACACTTTACTATACTGTAGATAAAGATTGAAATGTCATTATGCTGCTCTGTGATATATTCTAGTTTATTTTTCAAGTTGCAATCCTCTTGTTAAAAAGCAATGAAATCTACTTTTATTATTTCCAATGTTAGAATTTTGTACTTATTTCTCAACAGTAAAATAAACTAGCATGATGGTTAGGCAAAATCCATAGAAAATATGTTTACCGAACATACACCAAATACTGACTATAAGTTTTTTTTTTTTCCATTCACAGCTCAAGAATGATTTTGTCTGACTGGTGATTGGTTGACTAAACACATTCACTGAAGACATTGTGAGACAGCATGAGTGCACATTCATTGAGAGTCTTGGTGACTCTTCAAGACAAGAGTCGAGAGCCTCTCAATAGTTATGTCTCTAGGCACTTTATTTTCCCTGACGGCATCTATACTGACGTTTTACCAAGACACACCCCTCTTGACAGACTAATAGCAAAGTCTGTGGATAGATATTTGGGGCAGGGAGAGTGCCATCTGAGGTAGTGCCATCTGACAAACATTGTAGTTTTTCTTTTTTCCCCCTATATCGTAGCTTACCATTGTACGTTGCTATTTTAAGCTCCATAAACTTTAAACACAAACAATGCAGGAAACCAATCCAATTAGTGCAAACTTTAGAGCCACTTTTAAAAGAATACACCACATTATAGAAGAAACATCCCCTGACTGAACTGGCCAGTTTGGATGACTAACACAGGTATTTCACAAATCAGTGACTTGAAGGACTATCCAACCCGACCAATGAAAAGATTGTGCCAACAGCAAAGATGATAACTCACTGCTCCTGAATATGTGAGCTTCTGCCACACAGAGACATGAGATAGCATAGAGTAAATAAAGCTTTGAACTCCAATATGACTCATGATGGCAAAGCACCAAAAGGTAAAGCCAAATGTAGTGTTGAAAGTGATTTTGTTTTTTTTCTCAGCTCTTCCTCAGCTGTGAGCTCAGGGAGTTTTTGTTGCAGAGTGCTGATCCTTGTATCATTGCAATCTGTGAAATCCTAGCTAAGCTTTCAATTGATAGTCTTTTGTTTGTGGAACTTAGCAAAAGAAGCTATAGCCAAAAGTCACAATGAAGGGGGCTACAGCCTTGGTAGACACTACAAAGGGGGCAAGCTGCAGCCAACTATTCTCCACCTCCCATGGTAACGCTAATGGATTGGCATTTAAATTGAATGGCACTGTAATTCATAAGCAGCACCCATCAGGTCTGCATCTGTCCATGTTATCTACTGGGTGGCAGCACCGTTTGAAATGGGTCGTTACCACTCACTGCTCGATTTGTAAACATCTGGTTTTGAAGCAACTATGCAAACCGAACTCTGATTCGGAAGGCGATGATCATTACGAGTGTAAGGACAAAATGGGGAAGAATATCGTCAAGGTAAACCTCACAAAAAATTCCAGGCTATGTTCCTCTGAATTCAGCAAGGAACAGATCAACATGAACTGGCGGTCCTGTCTACTTCGCCTGGGATAAGCCCAGATGAATGTGAATTCCTAGTGCTTCTAGATCACTTCTGAAATGCATCATGGCACTTCTGGTGGGACCGCTCACACTGAGTAGAGTGACTCATAATGGCTGGTGTGGTGCAGCTGGGTTCTGGGTCTACACCTGGTGGGACCCAAGAGTAAGGACCTTCCTAACAGGCAAGTCCCTCCAGGCACAGAAATACTACAAAGCGACAGTGCCGTGCTTTTCACTATGAATTGCGTCCATTCTAGTCAATGATTGTGGTCCCACCAGAGGCGCCGTGGAGTGGTTTAGAAGCATCCCAGAAGCTACAGTCTGCTCTTCTAAAAATACGCAAATCTATTTTGGTGCTGGACTGCAGCAATGCTGCATCAATTTACACACACTAGATCAAGCTGGCAGTAAGTTGGAGGTGAGAAAGGCAAAGAAAATACAGTGGAATTTTCAAAATAAAACACCACGAGCAGGCTGCAATTCATACATTGCATTGACCTGTAAAGGCTGTGATTAAACTATTTATTGGGAATTAGAAAAGATGTGAACTATGTACAGGGAAGGGTTCAGTTTAGAAACACATTTTATTTGACACCACTCATTTTTATATGTATAATTACTGCATGATTTTCACATGATCTTCAATTCAATTTTCAATTTCTTTGGACCAGTGATCTCACAAATCCAGGTAAGTAGCCAGCACTCACAAGTGCTCCACTTATGAAATGCTGTACAAATGTAGTCAAATGTTGTACAGAGACACTTGGCCTAAAGCAGACTATTGGAGGGCTGCACACATCTGGGCATTTACCTCAATAACAAAATGATCTAGAAAGATAACATATTGCTGATTAAGCACAACACTTAATTTTGTGTAAACCATGTAATTTGGTTATTAATGTGCTTATAAGTGATTCATGTCCTGTAGAATGTTACTTCAATGCTCAAGTGTCACTGTTTAAAATCCATGTTTGATGCATTATGAACAGATGGAGTTTACCTGGTTTATTCAGTGCTTCATTGTATCTCTTGTACTGATCAGCAGTGAACCTGGTTCACATGCAGATAGAGAGGTGAATATCCCAATACTTCAACAGTATGATCTCGTTAACTACAGATAGCAGTAACTGGAAGTGTAATTTGTTCTATCTTGCGCATGCTGGACTCACATTAAGCAGCTATTCCCATCAGGTAATTACAACTGAAAAATGTTTATATCTTCTGGGGTTGAGAAACAAGGCAAGGTTCTCTGTTTATCAGTCTTCCTATGTTCCTACCCTCACCTACAGTCATGAACTATAAATAGTGCACAAAAGAACAAGATCTTGGATACAAGTGCTGAAATTAGTTTTGTCAGCAGGGTGGCTGGACTCCCTTACAGATGGATGAGAAGTTAAGTCCTTTGCAAGGGACTTGGAGTACAGCCGCTGCTCCATCGCACCCGGAGGGAAGCAACTGAGGTGGTTTGGAGATTTGGTTTGGTTCCCTCCTGTGCACCGCCCTGGAGAAATGTTTATAGCATGTTCAACCAGGTCACACTGAAGAGATTATATTCCGCAGGTGGCCTGATTCCACTTTTTCAGTTTTTACCCAAGCTTTGCATATCAGCTGTTACACAATACCGATCCAATACCATTTTTGTTTGCTAGAGACTGAAGGCTTGACTTAAACAATAATTTTTCTAACTTTGTAAAGCAAAATATAATGCATTACCACATAGATGTGAATGTAGTTAAGTTATTATCATCATTATTATTATTTATCATTAAAGTAGGATGTAAGCCCCTTGGAAATACATGGTTTTCTAATTTAATTTGTCATAAAATGTGGTCTGACCTTCATCTAAGTCACAGTAATAAACAATTACAAATCACTTGATCAACTCTCGCTGGGATAGAGGAATTGCAGTTGGGAAAACCTACTGCCGTAAGCCTGTGAGTTGTAGGATGATTGACTGCAAGTCCTGATAGACTTCTACTTGAAAGGGTCATACAATGATCTGTCGTAGCTCATAGATTCTTCAGTCAAGCTACACTGGAGGAGCTGTGGAGCTGCCACCAGACATCTGCAGTAGAACTTCCCATTTCAAATTTTGTTTTGGTTGTGACATCAGAAAAGACCATTGCATTTAGCTGACACTTGGCCAGCATGGTTTAGCTAAGCTAAGTTTTGTCGTCTTACACTTCCAAACCAACCCACAGTCACTCATAGCAGTCTGCTTCAATGAACACAGCACACAATCACAATAAAAAACATACTCTTTTCAGAATATGACTATGCTCTGTTTGGTTTTTATTCACAGTTCAGAATAATGCTAAGCGCTAAGTAGCTAAAATGACGAGGGTTTGCTCCATTTCTCAATTCCAAATATGCAAAGTCTAGACTTGTGTACTTCAAAGTATGTTCTCCTGAGTTGTATTTGCCAAGTATAAAGTCCCAGGGGTGGAAGGACGTAGTTCAGACTTTCTCCACTTGGAACAGCAGTGTACTTGATAGCATCACAGCTCAGCTAGCAGACTAACACATATTCATTTACAAATTAGTCAAACATTAAATAAGCACTCTGAAGTTTAACACGACTAAGAATGGACCATCGACTCTCCTGGCAAAAGTATCTATAACCAGTATTTTATATCATGCGTTTTTAATAGGTTTTATGGATAAGAATTTTTAAAATAGCCTCTATTTTGATCAATTAACCTTTACAGCATGTCTTCCCTAGTGAGATGGACTATATTCCCATATAAAGAAATCTTATAACTACATTTAATTTAAAAACGTTCTCTTTCACTTCTTTTTTCCCTGCCATTTCTGCTGTTTGTTGAGGCAAAATTTATTCTGGGATACCTTGTCGTCTGAAATCTACAAAAGTCTACACTGAATGCATCTTCGATAAACCGGGCGGAGCAAGAACACATCGTGGTACTCTACTTCCCGAGATGCAGACTTGCAGAATTTGCTTTTTTTTTTTTTTTGCTTTGCTTCTGCTGAGACTGGTATAAAGGCCCTAAAGCCAATGAAGGATGTAACCACCACCATGTCAGAGGAGAGCAGTCCCACAATTTCTTTGACTGCTCGTTTGCAAGCAAAACTCCCTGATAATGGACAGCATTGGAGAGACATGCCTCATTTAAGAAATAAAGCAAACCACCCATGGAGACCTTAGCAAGAGATACACCAGTGAGCAGGAGACAAACACCGATCTTACACCAGCTGCTCTTGATCCCTGGTTCAAATGTCTGCCTGTCCTCTCAGAGAAAGAGAGGGAGGAGATCTATGGAAGAGTGCCTGCTGAGGCTGCTGCACTACTAGAGGTAATTCAGCCTATTTATTTTGTGAAAAATGTCACACTGTACTTAAGAAACTTAATAATGTATTTTATCAAGCCAAAGAGTGAGCAAAAAGTGCATAATCCAATATGTTTTATATTTATTGGATATTATTACTAGCCTGAAACTTAATCTATTTGAAAAATCATCAAATTGTGTTTTCTTCAATATTTGGTTAAAAATGTGGTTTGAATCAGTTAATAACACAGTGGTTTAAAATTTTGAAACTTGTGCTTGTGTTTTACTCTGGTTAGATTGGAGGAGGGGACCCTGTGTTTTCTGTGGGAGACGAGCCCCTCAGAAACACTGAGGATGATGAAGAACATTAAAGCCCACTCCCAAAAGAAAGGCCCTGTTGGAGAATCTGCTGGGGCAGAGCTTCACCAATGCGAGAGCCCAGCAACAGCCCATGTCTGCCTACGCAAGTGCTCAGGAGGAAGTGAACAGGCACTCTAGCACTCTATCTCAACCTCTTTTCCAGGACCTTCTTAGCTGATGGAGTAAAAATGAGGTAGCATTCCTTCTTCTTTCTGTCTGGCCGAGAGATACCTGTGTTATCCAGGTACAAGCATCTCTGCAGAGAGTTTTTTTTCTACTGCAGGAGATATTGCCACCACTCAGAGGAGCACACATCAGGGCATGGAGATCAGCTCCTGTTCTTACACAAGAACATGCATATTGCACCACACTTGTTAACTAAACACATCTGCTTCACAATGCAGTGGTATAATTCATTGTTTTCTTTTAGTCCATGTAGCTATGCCCCACTGAGGGGGCATAGCTACATGGACTACTATTATTATTTCTGTTGGGGATATTCTGCGCTCAGGATTTTGAGGTCAGGTCTCACTCAAGGCACATCTACCATTCAAGCAATTTCTAATCACACTGATTATGATACACACATGCAACATGCCAAACGAACAAGGGAAACTTAGTTTTAAACCTATAGAGACAATTTGCACATAAAACACCATTCTGCATGCTGGATACTGAAGATTTAACAACCATGCTTCCACCTCTCTATGAATTATGTTTCTGCTGCTCATCTGACACTTTGAAAGTTGAACCATCATCAAAGAATTGCATCGTTGTTTTTAGTTTTACGCACAAGTGTCTCACCGGTAACTTAGCAGTAGCCTGACGTCTGTATACATCACCTGTTGTTGCTGCAGGAGAGGATCAATATGTGAGACACAGGAAGTGGAGAAACAGGCAGTCCTGGAACGCTACAGGTGAAATTACAACAAAAACTGTATCGCTGCAAATGATATATTCTCGCTGTATACAGTGTGTAAAAGTAAACAGCTTCTATTTTTTTTGAACAGGGTGTCCAAAACGTGGCTAGGTGCCTCGCTGAGCAAATACGCCTGGTGTACAGAGGGCAGAGAAGAATTATAAATACGCGACCATATAAAGACAGAAATTACATGCCGATTGACATTTGGATATTTATTTTGTTTAATAAAAGAACAAGGTATACCCTGTTCCATTGGAAAGGCAACCCTAAATGACCTGTTATTTTACATATGACTCCATATTCAAAACAAAACAAAACAACCTTCTAGACCTTCTAGAGGGGTGGTGGGGTGCTGCTGGGGGGAGCGGGGCATCTCCCTATAATGGTAGGGGAAACACTGACGCATGTTCAGGACTTTTTCCCCTGTGTCATTTCACATGATTACACATCATTTATTTATGGACATCTATGGTTTGATTTCTTCGCATGTGTGGATTCCGTGGGTTGTTAACAACATCTGGTAAAAGTGTCACATCGATGACACCTTTAGAAATATATTTATTGAGAACAATGGTGATGTGTTCAATACTTATTTTAACCACTGTAGTTCTCAAAAAAAGACTTGATATTAGGACATCAAAGGTAGACATTTACAGTGTAAAAACACATGATATAAACGTACTTTTACACAGATTTGATTAAAGGAGTTCCTTGGGATTTTGGCTTGTTTTAAGGGTTTTAAAGTCAGATGGTCTTAAACCTGATCTAAAGATGACCTAGTTTAATGACAAAGCATGCAGGAGAAAACACTGACATTTAAGGAGTGTCCTGCATGAAAGCACAAGGGACAGCCTTAAGGACTGAATATTAAATTTGGATACATCATTATGACTGAACTATTTCACTTTTTATAAAACGTTAAAATAATGACAGAAAACATGTAAATATCAACACTCATCTGTTCTCACCCTGTCATGTACGTAGATCATTGCCTGGACATTCAAAAGTCTCTGTGCCCTGACTCCATCTTCTTCACTCTGATCATTTGTCTGTCTTTCTATAATGAGCATTTTCTAACTTAAGAACAGAAAAGGCACAAAAGTGATGTCAAGATGTTCTCCTTCTTTAGAAAAAAAAGAAGAAAATATTAGCTCATTCTCAGCTTTTCAGGCCCACTGAAAAATCAGGTGAAAACTTTGAATTTCCCCATTGTGTGTTAAGCCTTTTTTATTAAAAAATACATAAGAACATCATCATCAACAACAACAATAATAATAATGTGCAAGATGATGATGCATACATTATAATACATTTTCTTAGACTCTCTCTTCTTTGATCCCAAAGTGACCTTGTAGCACATCTAAGGGAGATTAAATGTCCTTTCATGCATTTCTATAATCTGATGAGCAAGATGGTTTATTTCACAAAACCACCTGAAAACTATTTTGTACAAGTTATTTGGCTATCTAACACCACACTCAATTCTGAGTAGGCAAAAATCTGATGTGATGGTTCACATTCCATAACTTCAAGATGTCTTGCATCAGACTTTCGTGTGAATGCAACAGCCCAATGAAATGACATGCCCGTGCACTAGCATTTGCATCAACCATGACAGAAAACATTGTAGGGGAGACTATACTGAACTGGGAGTGTTAATAGAAACAGAACGTAAACAGTTCAGAATGGAAGCAATCACAGTCGTTGGCTGGTAAAATTTAGCTCCACAGGACAGCAAAGACCTGACCAGCTAAGTATGAAAAGATCTAGCAGGAGAAGGTTGATCTTTGCTGCTGAGCTGTGCATGCCTGACAAAAAAAAAAAAAGATATAAAAAAAAGGAACCTCCTCCCTCCTCACAGAGGTGTGCACTAAAAAAAACCAAAAACTGCCAGACAGTGAAACATCATCGTCAAAATGTAAATCCAGCTGTCTGAAATGTTCTAAAACATACATTGATCAAGACCATATGCCTTTGTTCTCATAAATAGCGCTAAACTTTTGTAATTTATAAACTTCCCTTGCTCTTAGTATCTACCAGACAGATATTAAGCCAAGACAAAGGACAAAGCCACTGTTTTCCACGGCTGCTTGTGAACACATCGTCCCTTCAACTACTTCATTGACATTGGCAGCATTTAGCTGCTAGACGTAGCGCAAGTCCCAAATAACAACAACAATATTTGACACCTTATTTCTGGATTGATTGTAACATTTTCACTCTAAATCACATCCATCCCTGCACAATCTTGTTTGTTTCTCCTAATCTATTTACCGAGCTTGGCAACCTCAGTTACTGTCTTTCCGTCAGACCCTACACTTGGAATCAGATGTAAGAGGATCACTGAGTTGCAGGTGGATCGCAGGTTAGGGAGACAAGAATGCTAATTGGTAATATCATTTCAGACATGGTTAAGACTTAAAAAATATGATACTGTAAGTAAATTAAGATTTTAAAAGGTGTTTTTCATCAGCTGCTGAGATGAACTTCAGTACTGCAAAGCAAACTTGAATGAAATATTTAGCATTATCAGGACAATGGTAGTTTGAACACATGTCAGAGTAATTTACACCACGGCTAGATGATGGATGCATGTGGGATCAAACAGTAAGTAATGCAAATTAATGAGCCTGCAGTTTTTTTTTTCCTTTGCTCGTACCTTTGCCTCTCAGGTGAACAAGACTTATTGCAATATTGATTTAGCTTTTTCAAATGTCATTTTCACATAGATAAGACATGTCTATGTCTTATCAACTGATTTCATTTATTTATATTTATTACATTCAGATATACTTGTTGAAATGAGCGACTCAAAGAAAAAGAAACTATCAGACCTCCTCAAAAGTAAGTCAGATGTCAGACATTAATCTTGCAAGGTACAAATGCTAAAGCTGAATAAAATGTATTTTTAGGTACAATTTCCCACTTTGTGTACTTATTAGACGTTGGTCAGGTAAATAGAGGGACATGTCACCTTGGTTTATTTTTTTATTTCATTTTGTCAAATGATGTCAGGCTATGCAATTTACACCCTAACAGTAACACTTAATAACCCTTAACGCAGCAGCTTATTCATAGCACTTCAATTTAAGGCCTGGTTAATTTTTTTTATTGCTCTTATTCCTGTTGCGTGAAGTGATCGAAGTGTGTGTGTGTGTATATGTGTGTGTGTGTGTGCTTGCACCACAGGAACTGAGGAAAATAGTAGCTCCTAAAACTCAATTTTTAGAGTATTTTTCTGCTCCTACATCTCAGGATAATTAGCGTATGTGCAACCTAAAGTGACAGTCCCCAATGAAAGTATACGTTAGTTGAACACATGAATACTGCACTGGAGACTGGTATTTTTAAAAGCATGCGTAACTTTGTCAAAAGATCAGAAACACAAATACCTGCTGTTTATGTTTATGTCTTTAAAAAAAAAAAACACAAAATGGACAGTGAAAGCAAACACCTCAAACTATTATGCCACTAGCATTTCCACTGGTAGAACAGTTAAAACACTGTTTGAAAAGCAGAAAGGAGACTTAGGCAAGTTTCTGTGTAAGTAGTTAGTCAGCCATAATAGCATGAAAACTAATGAGGTTTCAGAATGGCCATTGTCTTCAGCAAACATTAACATCCATGACGGTGCATACGTAAAGCTAAGTCTTTGAAAAGGTGCGACATGGTGGTATTTAATGTAAAAGATGCCCAGTTGCTGAATTTTAATGCCTCTTACACCCATGTACTGTCATTGACTGATGTCCAAAAAACATTTGCTCAAAGGCTTCAGCCCAAATAAATGCCCTTAACTTGATAAAATGAGAATAAACATAGGTTGTGAAAGTATTAAAAAAAAAAAAACACAAAACTCCACTTTATACTTCAAGCCATATGTCATGAAGAAAGTTCTTATGTGTGAGTAAATTAATAAAATATATATAAAAGAAATAAACACCAAATATACGTCAGCTTTACCAATTTGGCTACTCTAAAACAAAACTGTCATTAACGTATCTGTTGTCAGCAGAGAAACAACTCAAAGACTCAAGTTACTGTTGAGGTGCCATGATTGCACATAAAATATATACCTTATTCTGTGCAAGATTAAACCACATTTCAACAGTTATCTATTCGGCAGTGATGAGTTCAAGAAAACTTTCGGTACCCACAGAGTTAAACCACAGGAGCATGTCAAACCAACAGCCAGCTAGACACATTCTCATTCTGGGAATAACTTAAACGTTAAAACACAAAATAAGTTTTGTTTCCACCACGATGAGGAGTAATAACCAAATAATGACTCAAATGGCTTATGCAACATTCTCTGCTCTGAATAGTGGATGAATGCTTGACATCAACATGCAGGAGGCACATCTCATGCAAAATATTGGAAAATCAAAGTAGGACAAGTTATTTATATAGGTTAAGCTGAGGTGAGCACAACTTCTTCACCAGGAAGTCTTCACCTGGCCTTATCGTTGCATCATGTTGCTCTATTCCATATTGAATGAATATTCTTTCAGAAAAAAGGAGGGAATTATAGTAACTATAACCATCTTATTTAGACTATTGTTCCCTAACTGATATGCTGCTTGATTGACTCATACATTATTTGTCAGTGCTGTGAGAAGATGATTTTATCTCCATGAACACTCAAGTGGAACCCCAAATTTCTTTTCAGGTGGACTTTTTTTTTCTATTTTTTGACACATTTAAAACACACATGCACACATTCACGCACACCGACATACTGGAAAAACATGGTCAACTTAACGTATGTATTTGTTTGTCCTTGAAAGCCTGCTCAAATCCGCTCCATCTCTCTGAACTGAAACATTTGACACCACGAGGCAGCACGACAAAAGCTGATGTGGCTTCGTGCAGGTTCTGGTACCGGTGGTGTCGCACGACCCTCCCGCCGCCCAATTATATCTGGGCAACTTTTACACCCGACACTGTGGGAGTCACAAATTGACGCATCCGCCTCTGAAAGACGCACACGCAGACTTGTTCCCACCGCTCGGTTAAATAAACAAAACAAAAAAAGACCCCCCAAAAACTAGTGTGTCGTATTTTCTGCCAGGAAGAAAATAAAGCCTGCGAAAACAGTCTCACACGGCTGTAAAGACCGTGATGAGCAAATCTGTTCGGGCACGTATATGCGCACCTCCGGAGCCCATCAGTCCGTCCGGAGCTCCTCACCATGCCCGTCCGCTTAACGCCGCTGTCACTTTACCCCGACTTTCAACTCGGCGTCAGCCTGAGGAGTTCAGCCCCTCAATTACATCCTATCTACCGCAGTCGTGAACAATTATGTCAAAGTATTTCAGAAGCGACTTAAAGTACGAGCATAAATAACCCAACCCGGTCCTCGCAAAGCTTCAAAGGGGGTTAGTTTGCCCTGTTAAAGGGCTTAGGACACCGCTTTAAAAAAAAAAAAAAAAAAAAACATACGTGACGCCCTTCCCTTTACTTCCTAATTCCATTATTCGTCTATATAACAGAGCGTTTTCCGTGGACGTGCTTTTATCCTACCTCGTAAAGGTCTCCTGAAGCCATCGTGGGGTGCGGACAACGGCGGCGCGGCGTTCTTGCCTGCCCTGTTGGATTTTTTTTTTTTTTTTTTTTTTTTTGGACACTACTCACTCGCTGTTTCGGCGAAAGCCCCGATAGACAGGAATTAGCGAGCAGCCTTGTTATTCTGAGCAATCCGCAGTAGCAGATCAGCAGACAGTGTCAATCGAGCCCGGCGCTATGCGATGGATCGTTCCACACTTAAAACAAACAAGCATCGGGGCGGTGCTGTTTACCCAGACCCAAGTCGCGGTCTGGAAATTAGTCCCCGGCTCAAGAATGCACAGCGCGATGGTCTGCATGCGCCCAGCGACTCCGAGCTCTCCTACAGTTCAACTACTCAGCGGAAGATGAGATGTCAGATGTCCTGTTGTGTTATATTCACTCTACCTGTCCACTCTCCTGCTACAGACCTGATTTAACCTTTGTTTAGATTCATGAGGGGGAAATGAGCCGAGCATAGTCAACGTTACCTCGGGGATGCTGCAGAACTACTCCTCTTAGTTCATAGTTCACTGTGCTAAACATTTATTCATCATTGACACTAGCAAAAATCTGGCATATTAGAGAAATATGAGCTGTACTGTCTTTTTTTTTTTTTTCATTTTGCAACCCTTATTTAGCACCTTTACAGGATGATCTCAGCCAACAGACTGTTTTTGTGCTCATCACTACACTGTCAGTGTTCTAGTTTTATTGTAAAGGGTACATATAGGGTAAAATATATAATATGGGTTCAATGTGAATGAGTATGCCTATAACTAAGTTGAAATGGTGTGGTTCAATGATGAGAGGTTACTCACACAACATGTATTGAAGATTATCATTATTAGGCAAGCTTACAACAACCCCAGTAATTGTTTCCCATAGGTGCTATTAAAGTATTTTTTTAATGTCATAATAATATAAAATTTTAATAATAAATGTAAAACGCATCCAGCTGAAATATGCAGCGTAGAAAGCAACATATTTTATTCATTTTAACTTTTCTTTTAAAGTTTAAATGCTGCCCTCACAAACTCAGTACGAAGCTCAGTCACAGAACTGGCTGAAATCAAGTAGCACAGCCTTAAACTTTAACTTAGACATACTGTTTATAAGGAATAAATACTACTTTTTTCACATTATTTATGCTCATATTTGGAAAATCGTATGGTAAGGCTGAAGAATATACAGTCATGGAAAAAATTATTAGACCACCATTTTTTCTTCACTTTCTTGTTCATTTTAATACCTGGTACCACTAAACGTCATCATGTGACTAAAACAGACAGAAAAGAAAACACTGAATGCATAAAAGCAGTGTTTTTGGCAGTACAACACCATAGCTATTGATGTAAAAACTTAAGTGATTTAGGTTATAATCAAGAAAACCATGGAAAATGGTAAGATATCAGCTCTTAAATAAAACTCTTATGAGCAATCTTTGTGGTTATCATTATGTTTGTCCAAACAAATGTACCTTTAGTTGTACCAGACATTAAAATGAACAAGAAAGTGAAGAAAAAATGGTGGTCTAATAATTTTTTCCATGACTGTATGAGACTATTTATTTTCTTTTTTTTTTTTCAATTCATTTTATTGATTCATTCCAGACATGTTAAAACAATCTTTTAAAGCATAGACAATTTTAACACTATCATGAATCTATGTACCTAAAAATAAATACATATTTATAAAATAAAATATATAATAATGCATAAATCAATATACACTGACACATATGCATAACCATAATTTAGAAACATATAGAACCTCTTGTAAATAAATCTAAAGTGGACATATTCCCCCCAAAAAAGCAGAAATAAAAAATAAACAAAATTTATACCCAATGTATACACATAGATCTATATACATACACATACATACCAATATGCAAAACACATATCTGGTTTAACATGACTGAAAAAGAGGTAGGAAGAAGTAAAACTTATTTAATCCTACCCCTTCTCCAATGTTCCATAATTACCCTTAAAATTTATCCAGTTTTTGAACAGGTATTCCAGCCCAGGATGATTTGACGACGTTCCATAATTCCTCTGCATTTCTTGTTTTGCCTCAGAAACAGCATTTTTAATGTCACCCCACAAGTTTTCTATCGGATTAAGGTCCGGGGATTGGGCTGGCCACTCCATGACTTTAATTTTGTTGGTCTGGAACCAAGAAGCTGCTTGCTTACTGGTGTGTTTGAGGTCATTGTCTTGTTGAAACACCCATTTCAAGGGCATTTCCTCTTCAGCATAAGGCAACATGACCCTTCAAGTATTTTGATGTATCCAAACTGACCATGATCCCTGGTATGCGATAATAGGCCCTACACCATAGTAAGAGAAACATCCCCTATCGTGATGCTTGCACCACCATGCTTCACTGTCTTCAGAGTGTACTGAGGCTTGAATTCAGTGTTTGGGGCTCGTCTGACAAACTGTCTGCAGCCCTTAGACCCAAAGAGAACAATCTTACTCTCATCCGTCCACAAAAATGTTTCTCCATTTCTCTTTTGGCCAGCCAATGTGTTCTTTGGCAAATTGTATCTCTTCAGCACATGTCTTTTTTTTAACATTGGGACTTTGAGGGGGCTTCTTGCTGATAGATTAGCTTCACACAGGCGTCTCTAATTGTCACAGTACTCACAGGTAATTCAGACTGTCTTTGATCATCCTGGGCTGGAAATACCTGTTCACAGATGCCAGAAGTTGGTCGACTCCATGCAACACAGATGTGAAGCGGTTCTCAGAAACAGTGGCTATACAACTAAATATTAGTTTAGTGATTCATAGGAATGCAATCCTGGAATTTTTCAGTTTATACAGTAAATATTTGAGTTGTAAAGTAAAATGCAGACACTGCTATTTTTTTGAACAGCCCAATGTTCATTTTTCTTCATTTTCTGTAAAGTGAGTAAAGAATTTCTGCGTTTTTTCTTCATGTTTTGATTTAGAATATAATGTGCAGTGTTCCAATGTATGGAAATAAAAACCATTATAAGGATTTTGGCCTTTACTCAATTTTTTGAACAGACTGCTATTATTTTGAACACAACTGTACATACATACAGACTGATTCACACACATTCACATTACGGTACATACTACAATATATACTACAGTACATACTACATATACTTCACCCTGCACAGTCACACCCACACACTCAGTCCACCCCGAGAGCACCCAGATACCCCCCATCCCACCATGCTGCACTCCGACACCAAACCCACCCGAGCCCAGTCCCCCCCCACCAGCCCCCCATAATGATGGTGCAAGAGCAGAACCAAGAGGGTCCCCGACCCAGTTGGCCCACATAAGGCACCACATCAACACAAGCACCCAGACCCCCCGACAGCAAACACCCCATGAGCCTGCCCAGGCACCCCCCCCTCCCACCAGCTCCTAACCCCCCCCCCCCACCACCACCACCCACCACACAGAGGAAGCCCCCTGCTGGGGCAGGTTGGGGGCACCCACCCAACCCGCCCCAGCAGGGGCGAACCCCCGCCATGCAGCGGAGACGTCCCAGCAGCGACGAAGAGTGACCGGAGGCACCCGAGCAAAACCCCCGAGCATCGCTACCAAGGGCCTGAACACCCATGCCAATGCAGCGCCCCACACAAAAACCCCCCCAGAAGGTCCACAAAGACCCTCAGAGCCCCATCCCCGCCCCACCACCAAGGGCACAAATGTTGACCACTGAGGGAAACCAGACCCAAACAGCCCCAGTGCCAGACCACAACACAGAAGGACCAAGGAAAAGCATAGGAGATCCAACTATCTCCCAATGCACCACATACACACACCCACACAAAAATACACAATCACACCAATATGTACCAGCTATTTACAGACACTCATTCAGGTTCACCTCAGATCATCATCCCTGTACTTGTTGGAAATCATCAGTCTGAGCCTTTTCTTAAACACACTCATGCTTGGACATTGTTTAAGTTCTTGGCTGAGTTTATTCCAAACCTTCACACCACTGACTGAAGTGCAGATTCTCTTCATGGTTGTTCGGACACTCCTGGTCCTGAAGTTAAGGTTTCCCCTGTAAACATAACCCCTCTCGCTATCAGTAAAAAGTTTCGGGTATTATCTGGTAGTTGTTTGTTCCTGGTTTTATACATCAGCTGCGCTGTTGGAAATTCTACCAGATCTAGTCGGTAGTGAGGATTTGTAGGTGTTGCCCCAAACTTCCCCACAATAATTCAAATATGGCAAAATAAGTGAACAGTATACAATATGTAATGCTTTTGTTATTCAATAAATATTTAGCTTTACTGAGAACTGAAATACTTCAAGATACTTTAGCTTGAATATATTGGATGTGAGGTTTCCAGCAGATCTTATGGTCAATCATCACACCCAGAAACTTTTACTTCATTAACTCTGTCTATACATGCACCCTCTATCTCCACCTTTAAATCACTGTTCCCTTTACAATTTCCAAACAATATAAACTTTGTTTTGTCCAAATTCAATGATTTATCAGCCTATTTATATCAAACCACTTTTTTAATTTGTTCAATTCTGAGGTGATTTCCTCCATAAGTTGCTATAAATTCTCCCCATCACAGAAAATATTGGCGTCATCAGCAAAGAGAACAAATTTTAATACTTTTGAGACCTTACATATGTCATTTATGTAAAGAATAAATAGTTTAGGGCCCAATACTGACCCCTGGGGGACACCACAACCAATGTCCAAGCATGAATGACTGAAAGTCACCTATTTTCATAAACTGCTGTCTGTTGCTTAAATAACTTTTTATCCAGTGTAAAACCACTCCCCTAATACCATAATGCTCCAATTTTTTATTAATATATCATGATTTATTGTATCAAATGCTTTTTTGAGATCAATAAAGACCCCTACTGCAAATTTCTTTTCATCTATGGAGCTGGTAATTTCTTCTATTAATTCCAGGACTGCCAATGATGTGGATCTTTGAGATCTAAATCCATATTGGCTTTCAGAATGCAGATTGTGTTTGCTGATAAATTTGTCCAATCTATTAATAAACAGTTTTTCTAAAATTTTGGAAAACTGTGGGAGCAGAGAAACAGGCCTGTAGTTAGTGAACTGGTGTCTGTTGCAGTTTTCATTTCTTTTAGAAATGTTCCAGTTCTGAATGACGAATTACAGATGTATGTCAGTGGCTGAGCAATTGCCTCAATAACATTTTTGACTGTTGCCATATCTATACCACACAGTCAGATGACTCCTTGCTTTTACATTTATTTACAATATCTATGATTTCTCTCTCCTCCACTGCTGAGAGAAACATTGAATTTGGATTTCTACTTATTATTGTTTCTTTCTATCCATCAGCTGATCCAGGATCACAATTTTTTCTGCCAGCTTTGGACCAACACTTACAAAATATCTGTTGAAATTATTAAGTACGTCATTCATATCATTAATGATTTCATCATTATTGGTAAAATATTGTGGATAATTAGCCTGTCTAGAACTTTTCCTGATGACATTGTTCAATATATTCCAAATACCTTTAATGTTATTTTTATTCCTGTCCAATAGTTTACTATAATATTCTTGTTTTGCTGTCCTTAAAATAGTAGTCAATTTATTTTTATATTTTTTATATTTATTTTCAGCTACTTCCATTCTATATTTTATGAATTCTTTGTAGAATGTGTTCTTTTTTTTACAGGCATTTTGCAATCCCTTTGTGACCCATGGTGTATCTGAATATTTATTTCTTTTATTGTATTTCTTTATAGGACAATTCTTATCATATAATAATTTGAAGGTATACAAAAATGTTTCATATGCTTTATCAATGTTATCTTGGTCAAATACTGACTCCCAATTCTGTTTAATCAGCTCTTCTTTAAATGCATTAATTGTCTCCTCTGTCTTCCCTCTCTTGAGTTGTTGTCCAATAACCTGTTTATCTTTTTTGTAGTAGCTGTCATATACTAGAAAAACTGGTAGATGGTTTGCTGATATCATTAATTAATAATCCACTTATTGTTTTGTTTTCTATCAGGTTTGTAAATATATTATCTATTAATGTGGCACTTTGAGTGGTGATTCTACTAAGTCTAGTAATTTTAGGGTACAGGCTCAGACCGTGCATTGTATCAATAAACTCTTTTGTTGGTTTGTGATTATTTGGTTTCAGCAGATCAATGTTAAAATCCCCACAGATGAAGAAGACCTTCTGAGTTGAAGCTGCATATGTTTCCTCAAACCACTCCTGAAAAGTTTCTAAGTTAGACCCTGGTGTTATATAGATGCAGAATTACAATCTTTTTCATATTAATTTCTACTGTTATACATTCAAATATATCATTCATCACTCTTGTAATTTTTTCCACCAGCCTACACTTCAGGATTGTGTCCACATATATAGCTACCCCTCCAACATTCTTCCCCTCTCTGTTGAGGTAATTGAATTCATGTCCATCCAGTTCAAAGTCGGCACCCTTCTCAGTACTGATCCATATTTAAGAGATAGTTACAATATTGAATGGTTGTTTAAACTGGCTCAGATAATACTTTGATTTTGATGTGAAGATGTAAAATGCTCCAAATTGTTTGCTCTTAATTTCATACTAATATGAACTGCAAAACAATAAATGTTGGATATAATTGTCTACAATTATATATTAAAAAAAAAAAAAAATTCATTCTTTATAGCCCAAAGCACTCTGAAGGGATCATGGAAACGGACCCTACACTATATATCTTACAATGAAGGGACATTACAAGTAAGAGCTGAATTGTCTGTTATGCTTTGAAAAAAATTGTCCAAGTAAAATTACGACAGTGAAGGTGGAGGTCATCTCTTTTAAGAGAATACCTCCATGGCAAAATATCACATCAGTCAGAATACAAAAAAGGCAGTGTTCTACAGCTGAATGCCAATGGAAAAAAAAAAATTGATTTGTAGTTTCATTTGTTGTTTTATAGCATTTAATAAGAGAGACTTCAGTCAGCAATAAGTTAGGAGTCAGTCTGTATTTGAACCTTACCTCAAGGACTCCTGAAATCCTTGAAATAAAGTTGAAGTGATGAACAGGGTATTAGCTGCTTCAACACCTGACTGATAGAGACCGATATCTGCCTCGATACCTACAAATGTTTGTTGCTGAAGTGGTCTCTTCTCATGTTTCAGGGAAGACTGTTGTGAGGGCTTTTTATCGCAGTGGCCTTTAAGATCATCTACCAAGAAGAAATCCATTGCTCATACAGCAGGATGTCAAAGCCAGACTGAAGTTTGTCCTTGAATATGGGAAACATGGGGATGAGTTTTGAATGTATGTCCTTTTGTTTAATTAGGCCTTAAGCTGTTTGGGCACATAGATGGTGCTTTTGTTTGTTGAAGGAAGGGAAATGCTTTCATCCCAAAAAACAACGATGAGCTATAACTTGGGCCAAGACCACTTAAGAAACATGTGCTTATTTAATAGGGAGCTGCCATAAGAAACTGTTGTGACTTGTAAGTCACAAAGGCTACACTATTGATCACTGTTTTTCAGAAAATTAATAATTTTGACCTATAAAATACTTCTGTAAAACATACTACTTTAAATTAATAAAAATATGTCTTTGGTCTTTTGGAACCAAACAAATTTTAAACAGTTAGTATTGGTAATTTCAATGGAAAAGACGATGGTTTTGTTTGATTTATAACATGGGGTAATCATTTTGACTTCAACTGTGTCACTTAGAAATGAGAGTGCACAAGTGCTTTACTGTTTTGGCATCATCACTAAAAACCATAATAACCCATCCTTCTGTGCCAATAACCCGTCAATTTCTATCCATCATAGCCTGCAATGACTTAACCTCCTTTTTCAAAGAAAAACATTTTTAACATTAGACCAGTACTACAATTAATGCTCACTGTAACATCGGGAAATCTACTGTCCCTATGTGTAAAGAAGCCTAATTTGAATATTATGAAAAAAAAAAAGGTATCCAATCAATCAATGCAGCCTTTAAAATATTGTGTTATCCAACGTTTGACACCTTCCTGCCCTGAGATTCTGCCAACAAAATTTTAAGGAATGCTTCTAGTTACTCCAGACCTCCTCCAAATTGTAAACACATCCTTTCTGTCTGGTGTTTTTGCATAGGTGAACAACAACAACAAAAGCTCTGATCAATCGACTAAATAAATAAATGAATAAATAAAATGAAAATTTCAAGATTTTTCAATTTAAATCAGTTCAGTTCAACCTTTTTGTATGCCATCTGTTACAATACAAATTGTCTCTAGGTCACTTGATGCCTTGAAATAGGTAATAAATTAGCAGCTTGTGTTAATTTCCAAGGGAGCTGCCTTCAGTCATACAATCAATGTTTGATTGCACAGCACAACATGACTAAGAGGAAAGATTGGAGGGAAGCATGGACAACGTAAAGGCAACAAGACAGCTTTCAAAGAGCTTGATGATTTTGTGAAAGTTGCTATTAGAAAGAAAAGTTTAAGATCCATAAAGTTATCACTATCAAATTAAATTAAAAAAACTGCATCATAAGGAAGAGGCTAAATTATATTACAGGTATGCTTTCCTTGTCTAGTGGGCCTTTTCTCTGCCGTGGTAGCAATGTAATTGGACTAGGAGAGCATTCTGTAGAGAGATGTAAGACTCAGTGTCAGACAGCTGTTTTAATGGCAGCACCTTCAGCAAAATGTTGACTAAAAACATGCATCTCAAATTAACCAAGAACAAAAGAGAGCAAAACATTAAACTGCTCTGAAGTGGCCTGTCTTGAACTCTTTCTCTTAATTCAAATGCACATTTACAGAAATAATGTAACACAAAGGGTCCTTAATTGTTCTTCCTCTATCATTTTAATTGGTTTTATTATTTAAAACAACATGTCTGACAACATGCCATTTAAGACAAAGTGACTGTTGTTAAAAGAATGAAAGCTGATGTGGAATTTGAAGTTAAATAATAAACTCAAAAGTGAAACTTGGCATGGCAGTGATTGTCACATTAGAAATGTTGTCAATCAGGGAATAAATTAAATGGTCATGCTGATTCGTGGAGCAGTAGAGAGGAGTTAATGCATGTTAAGACAGAGAACAGTCTAGCCTCCTGAGACCCGGCCTATTCATTTATGTCCTCTGTAGTGGACATTTTGTTAACCCGTATCTCCCTTAATAATTTGGACATACTCAATCAAGCCCTCTAGTATTCTGTAGAAGACATCCTGGGCTTTCCAGTGATGTGCCATGTGATGGGTTTGCATGATGGGAACTTTACTTTTTTTCTCTATCAGCGATGGCCACCATTGCAACAACCACATTTTATGGAAGGAGAGTTAAGTAAAATATTCTTCATGTAATGATATTTACATAGAAATGGCATGTGGTCAAGATGATTTGCTGCAGTTCAAACCACCATCAGAATGGAGAAGAAAGGTGATTTAAGTGACTTTGAACATGGCATAGTTGTTGGTGCCAGACAGGCTGGTCTGAGTATTTCAGAAACAGCTGATCTGCTGGGATTTTCACCACAACCATCTCTAGGGTTTACAGAGAATGGTCCGAAAAAGAGAAAATATTCAGTGAGCGGCAGTTCTGTGGGCGCAAATGCCTTGTTGATGCCAGAGGTCAGAGGAGAATGGGCAGACTGGTTCTAGCTAACAGAAAGGCAACTGTAACTCAAATAACCACTCGTTACAACAGAGGTATGCAGAAGAGCATCTCTGGATGCACAACATGTCGAACCTTGAGGCAGATGGGCTACAGCAGCAGAAGACCACATTGGGTGCCACATCTGTCAGCTAAGAACAGGAAACTGAGGCTACAATTCCCACAGGCTCACAAAAATTAGACAATAGAAGATTGGAAAAAAGTTGCCTGGTCTGATGAGTCTCGATTTCTGCTGCAACATTCGGATGGTAGGGTCAGAATTTGGTATCAACCACATGAAAGCATGGATCCATCCTGCCTTGTATCAATGGTTCAGGCTGCTGGTGGTGGTGTAATGGTGTGGGGGATATTTTCCTGGCACACTTTGGGCCCATTAGTACCAACTGAGCATTGTGTCAACGCCGCAGCCTATCTGAGTATTGTTGCTGACCATGTCCATCCCTTTATGACCACAGCAATAGAAGCTATACATAATTATTAGTTTTTGTTCAAATTAAATACTTTCTTGGGTTAATATCCCTCTAAAGATATAATCTGCATTTTTTTTTTCTAAATCCAGTTCTATTTTAACACAAACATTGTCCTGTTAGTGGATAGTGGACATGCTGTAAAATTAAAAAAAAAAAATATACATTCAAAAAACTTTAAATTTTAAGGTGTTTTTTTTTAAAGGCCCAAACAGACAGGAAAGCACACAAAAAAGAAATTGTAAGGCACTTTTTTTCTTTAGGTATCTAGGTGGCTAGAGATGAAGCCCATCTGTTGCATAAAAGCTTAGCAAGAAGGTGGAAGAGAGAACTGAGCTGGAGATCAGGTGTAGATGGTGAATGTGTTAGATTGAGATAAGTCGAGGTGAAAGCAGCCAAAGCTGTACCCAGGTGACCAAGTCAGCCAGTTAAGCAAATGAGCAGGATGAGGAGGTAGTGAACCTGGAGCTCACAAAGAAATCAGATTGATCTCACTGGCCGAAAACAGAAGTAAAAGAAGAAAAATCAAAACACACAGACTTAGTGACAGCCATATCAGGGTAACATTGGCAGGCCAAACAATCTGGCAGAGTGGATGGGAAAGAGAGGTTGAGTACTGCAACATGATGATGTAATAGAAGGTGCATAGGCTTATGCAATCAGTGGGAAAGAAGAAGCACCACACCCATAGCCACAAATGTACAAACAAGTAGAGACAAACAGAAATACAAGGTGAGAAAAAATACAAAAATAAAAGAAACATAGTCCAAGTCTATGGTCTACTGAGACCACAGATATAGCTACACTGTCAAAAAAATGACCTAATTTCTTAAACATTTTTCCCTGACTTTCTTGGTAAACATCCTTAGGTTAAAGAAAGATAAAATTCAGAAGAAATTCATACCCCTCCTATCTACCTCAAATATAATAACACATTTGGTCCTTGGAGTCAATCTTACTCGAGGGATATTTACCTCCAGAAAATGAGTTACAGAATATTGTTGACCAAGTTTTTGTGACAGGAACTTTATTTGTTGTATACAGAAATAATCCCTTGAAAATGAGTTAATTGACTTGTCCTCTAGCACCACCATCAGGCCAAACCTTTAAATCAGAATAAATTTATCTTGAATTTTTCATAAAAATCTTCTCAAATTTACTTCTCAACATTAATGAGTACAAGTCTGGTTTTGGTGATGATGGATAGGACGTTTACTGGAGTGCCACGATCAGAAAAACTTTCAGGTTTAGAGCACATTCATGACTCACACAGAATGACCATGTTGATTAATGTTGGTGACTCCTACCTTCCTCTCAAACATATTGGGAGTAACGTATTGGACGTCTGGGTAACTTATTGCGTCACTTCCTGTCGGTCACCTCTTTTTGGTGGTTTGAACGGTGAGCGGTCTCTGATTCTTTTAACCTTTTAAAACCTAAAATTAAACTCGATTTAGTGATAACTCAACACTGTTGTTGTAAATTGTAATTGAGCAATCGCACATAGTTTCCGCTTCGCACATTTTCCATGGGATTTTCACTGCCATTAATCACCGGTTCTTTAGCTTATTAGCCTACTAGCTTCTTAGCATGGCTTCCTCTGCTCCTTCTGTTTCTCCCTCCCACTGCTCAGTGTGTGAAATGTTTAGCTTTTCCTCTGCCTCCTTTAGTGAGAATGGTAGATGCATAAAGTGTAGTTTATTCACAGCTCTGGAGGCGAGGCTCAGTGCGCTAGAGGCATGGTTCCACCAACTAGACCAAAGTCCGTTAGATTCGACAGATAGTCAGGCTAAAGCAGTGGCGGAGCAGCCTAGAGTATCTGCAGCTAGCAGTTCCCCTGCAGCACCCGAGCAGCTGGCCAGTCAGGGTGGCTGGGGGATGGTTTGAAGGAAGCGTAGCCCAAAACAAAGGCATGTGGATCACCATCACTCGCTTCACGTATCAAACCGGTTTTCCCCACTCAGCGACACACCCGTTGAGAAACCCACCCTGCTGATTGGCGACTGTTCTACAATATGTGAGGCCAACTCCAGCAACCATAGTTAGGTGTATCACCAGGAGCCAGAGCGGATGACATCGAGGCAAATTTGAAACTGCTGGCAAAGAGTAACCGTAAGTACAGTAAAGTTATCATTCATGGCGGCGCTAATGTCACCTGGCTATGCCAGTCGGAGGTCCCTAAAATTAATATTGAGTTCGTGTAAAACTATGCAAAGAGCATGTTGAATCCGTAGCTTTCCCTTGTCCCTTTCCTAATTCGACCAGTAATGATATGATAAGCCGCATGTCATCGCTCCATCGCTAGTTGTCATGGTGGTACCCAGGAAACGACGTGGCCTTTACTGACAATTGGCAGTGGGAAAAGCCTGGTCTGATTAGATTAGTCTGGTTGGTGGTAGTGTACCAGCCACCTGCTGGTGCTTATCTGGAGTTTTTGTCTGAGTTCTCAGATTTTTTACTGGTTTAGTGCTCAGCTCAAAGTCATCATAGTGAGTGACTTTAACATTCATATGGATGTTGACAGTGACAGCCTTAAATTAGCCTTTACATCTATTTTATAGTCGTTGGGCATCTCACAAAAAGTGAAAGAACCAGCTCACTGCTTTAATCATATCCTGGATCTGGTCCTCACCTATGGTATAGAAACTCATCACTTGTTAGTGTCGCTGCTGAATTATCTTTTCTCAGACCACTATTTAATTACATTCGAGTTCAGTATTTGTGGTGTTAAAACAGAAAATGTCATTACAGCATATGCCTTTCTGAAGATGCTGTGAATAATTTTAAGGAGGTCATTCTCTCCCATCTCCCTATAATGGACTATGAAAGATTAGCTGAGGGCAATGACCTTAATTTTACTCTGGCAGATATTGATTACCTTGTCAACAATACTGCTGATATGATACATTCAGCCCTGGATGCTGTTGCTCCTCTGAGGAAGAGGGTTACTAACCATAGGAGCTTAGCTCCCTGGTATAATTCGCATGCTGAAGCAGAAAGCACGAAAAATGGAAAGGAAGAGGTACTCCTGTAAATCTGTGGACTCCCATCATGCCTGGAAAGATAGTTTATAGTTTAATATAAAGCTCGCTGAATAGCCCGTGAAATTTCGAATTGAGTTTAAAATTCTGCATATAAGGCCCTTAATGGCCTAGCTCCTCATTATTTACAAGACTTGATAGCACGTTATGCTCCTAATAGAGCTCTCCGCTCTCAGAGTGCAGGATTACTCGTCGTTCCTAGAATATCTAAAAGTAGATTTGGAGGATGGGCCTTCTGCTACCAGGCACCTTTATTATGGAACCAGCTACCAACATGGGTTAAGAAGGCTGACACCACCTCCATTTTTAAAACTAAATTGAAAACATTTCTGTTTAGTAAAGCCTATAGTTAGTCTAAACAATAGTGTGTAAGGGCCAATAGTTATAGCCATAGTTGTAGAAGCTAAGACTCAAGTAGGCTTGTCTTAATCACAGCTTCATCATAGCTATGCTGCTATAGGCCTACGCTGCAGGGGGATGCCAACATGATCTGCTGAGCGGTGTCTTCACTGTTTATCTTCCTTTCTTTTCCTTTCCTCCTCCAGCTCATTCCATAATTGATTGGGAGCACCTTGTTACTGTAACTGTGCTCCATTTTCTTTCCTGTAGTTTGTTGTGCTGTTTTGCCCCCCTTTTTTCTCTCTTCTTTCTGTATGTTTGCAAGCCAGAGTTTCCTGAGTTGCATGCTGACATGCAGCTCCATCCTCTGGCCATCCCAGGGTTTACCTCCACCTGTCTGTGTAGATGTGTTCGGGGTGCCGGCTGGCGTGGTGACCGGCGACCTAGTCCTCTGACCATCTCACCTCAATGCTGCTACCTTTATCTGTTTATGTTTACGTAGTAATTTCATTCAGTCATTTGTGTGCTCTCCTCTCTCTGTCCTATCTCCCCTCTTTTTTTTTTCTTTCTTTACCCGGCTGGGCTTCAGCAGGAAGGTCCCCCCATATGAGGAAGGTCCCCCCATATGAGCCAGGTCCTGCTCAAGGTTTCTTCCCCTTAAAGTGGAGTTTTCCTTGCCAATGTTTGGCTTAAAGGTTTTTTTCGTTGTTGGAGTTTTTTTTTTTTACCATAATCCTTGATTTGGATTTAATATTGTCATTTTAGTTAATGATATTTGCTTGGGGGTCATGCTCTGGGTCTCTGTAAAGCGCCTAGAGACAATTGACTGTCAGGTGTAAGGCAGAATGGAGGACCTAGGTGCAGGAGTTAAAAAAAAAAGAAAGTATTTATTCTGCACAATCTAAAAACCAAAAGTCCAAAAATATCCACAAAACTAATCCAAACTGGCAGGAAAAAAACAAAGTCCAGAACAAACCCAAAAATCCACAAAAGTAATTAAAACAAACATTGAGGAGACCAAACCAGAAAAACACTCACAAGGCACGAGGAAAATCCTACAGAAAATGAAAAGAAAACTTACGGTGCATGAGAACAAGGACCTACTGACATAAGATGCATAAAAGGAAAACAACGGACCAACACAGACAGGGGAGATGACAAGACTTAAATACACAGGGAACCAAACGAAAGGCAGGTGCAGACAATCAGGATAACAAGAGGGAAGGAAGCAAAGCTTAAAAAAACAGAGACAAGACAGACTTTCAAAGTAAAACAGGAAACGGGTAACACAAAAGACATGGATTGACGCCAACTTAACACATAACATAAAAGAAACCAAAATGGCTGTCATGGCTGTCAGACCCTGACATTGACATTGTAACAGACGGTATACAAATAAAATTGAATTGAATTGAATATTCATTAACTTATTTTTATCTATTTATTTGTAATATATTTGTGGCTAGTAACAAAGATCTCTCTCACCCCTCTTGTTTTGTTATCCGGGCTTGGGACTGACAATGGGCAGAGTTATAGTTTTCTATTTTTGTGTGTGTGTGTTTGTGTGTGGGGAAGACCATTTGTGAGAAAGAAAATGGATAATGAGCACATGTCAGATAGTAGTGAGAACATGGAAAAGGTCTTTATGCCCACAGTAAACTTTTAGGGCCCGATCTTACACCTCCTGCTACCCACTACCCACTACCCACTACCTGCAAATTGCTGATTTAGGAGCCTCTGCCAACCGCTAATGCAATCTTCCGCTCCCTAAAGCTGCCACTCATTATGCCGACTCCCTTACTCACATTGTAGGGGCGGCAATGGGCGTGTCTCTTGCGCTTTCCACAAATTCGGTATCTTGCGGTACTGGTATCCCGCAGATTTTGGATAGAGGGTAGTGGGTGGTCTGACCACCTACTACCCTCTATCCAAAATCTGCGAGATACCAGTACCGCAAGATACCGAGTTTGTGGAAAGCGCAACTGGCATGTCGGCGCGTAAAAGAGCGCGTCCAAATCGCGTCAATGCACGTCCACCCAGTCACATGTGGACTGCACAACCGGCTCTACCTCTCGATTATGCATCACTGTATTACTTGCATACGTTATTATTCTCTTAAGGGCAGATAATGTCTGTACAGCTGTGGCATGATCCTCATTCAGATGTTTGCTGTGGAGGAAACGAGGAGATCACAGAACTCTGTTGTGGAGTTTCTTGTACTGTGCGCCTCCCTCTGACCCCCTCCTTGCGCACCGGAACACCCGAGATGCGCCCAGTGGTAGAAGGTAAATGTCATCATACCTGTTCCTCTGGCTCAATGCTCATACAATGATCCGTTCTGCAGTATTTTAAAAAGCACCGCTCCCAGCGGCTATGCGTCTTGGCGCAGCTGTGCGTCTTGGTGCGTCTTGGCACAGGGGATATGTTCAAGATAACTCAAAAAGTTATGGATGGATTTTGATGACATTTTCAGAAGTTGTCAGAAATGTGAAAAGGAAGAACTGATTTTATTTTGGGCGTGATCCGGAAGAAATCCTGGATTCTGGATCACTTTCAAATGTAGTTGTTTCTTGCCCATACACAAATCTGATATATGGCCATATATGTACATATAGGTGACATATTTGCCAAAATATTTTATGATATATGTACATATATGTAATTGCAATATTTGATTTAAACTTATATTCTAAAATACGTGTGCAAACATGTAGAACAGGTATTTGCTTTTGAAATATATTTTTAAAATATATGGTAAAGTAAGTGGTCTAGATATTTGTATTTGACATATATTCCAAAAATAATTGTTGGAATATGTAGTTTAGATATTTGTTCTTTACATATATGTCAGAATAAATGTGCAAATATGTAGTCTAGATATTTGTTTAGAACATATATTTCAGAATAAATGCTCAAACATTCAGTCTAGATATTTGTTTATGACATATATTCCAAAATAATTGTTAAAATTTGTTGACTAGATATTTTTGATGGCTTATTTTTATATACAAGTCAAATACATATAATGAGCAATATATTGCTATTTCATATACCAACATTGATGCTATACTAATATATGTGACATATAAGTTTGAAAAATATATGTGCTGAATATGCCATACATATATGTGCCACATATATTTTCCATATATAAAAGGGGCCATTTTTGTAATATTTAAAAATATATGTTCCAAATATGTACCTATATGTTCACATGTGAAAGACATATATGGACACCGATATTATATATGTTATTTAAATATATGGCCATATATCAGATTTGTGTATGGGTGAACCCTAAAGCAACCACAACTGTTGTGTTTGGCGGAGGTCTGCGCTCTCCAATTGCTTTTCTAGTTAAGAAATGCTTTCCTGGAAATTCACCGGCTCCATTTTTTTCTGAGCAGTTTGTTGAAACTTCTTGGAGTACAAAAGAAATGATTAAATCATTTGCTCCAAATTAGTTAGAGCTAGTTATGCATATATCGGTGCAGAGGAAGAGGAGGAAGCTCTACAGCAGAGTCCCAGACGAGCTGCCCATGAGAGCTGCTCCGATCTGGGTGAAAAGACACTCCATAGCAGTTTGCAGGTAGCGCAACCTGCTCTTAAAGGCAATGGCTACTGACGCACTGATTGGTTAAACAGGTGGAACGCCCTAACCACTCCCATGCATAATGTGTGCATAATATAGTGGTTGGCGCAGGTAATATCACAGGTTTCGGGAGGTGGAAGATTGCATTCTTTGTGGGGGAACGCCCCTCCTGCTACCTGCTATCCCTTAATAGCAGGTTTAGGAGGTTTGGCGCAAGATAGGGCCCTTAGTCTTTAGAGACAAACAACATGGAAACATGAAAATCCACCCATTTGTGAAACAGTGTGAACATGTCAGATATTTATATCTTTATGCACACAGTAAAGCTGTTAGTCTACACCACTGTACACAGAATGTGCAGAGTCTATGTACGTGCTCCTTGCAGACATATTTCTTGCATTTTGAACAGGTCATGCTGGTCTTACAATTGTTTCGGGTCAGACAGGTTTCTCGCTGGCAGTTTGTGCCATTGGAGGATTAGGATTGTTTTTTTTCTGTCTGCATGTCCCTCACAATAGCCACAGCAACTGTTGATGCTCTTGGAAGGCACTGTCCTCTCTCAATCTGAGGCTTCACCAGTGCATTACCACGCTGCTCCAGGCAGGAAGAGCCTCCTTCGGCTCAGTTTTCCCCTGTTCCGTCCTTGTTTATACCATATCACAAAGGCATTGTATGCACTCACATCAATGATGTTGAAGACGATGAGAAGGGGCCAACGAGCAGTCATGCGTCAACAGCTGTATTTGGCTATGACCCTGTCCAGATTGCCCACCCTTCCCTTTGTCTCATTATAGTCCAGCACCATCTGAGGTTTTTTATCTTCTCTGCTGCTCAAGGCAGCATCTTTGAGCATGGTGCTGAGCAAAAGGACATTTTCCCTTTATTGGGGCAATATGAGACCAGACTTTCTTTATCGGATGGCAAACATGGAAGATGTTACCTTCCTGTTCTTGACAGCAGGAAGTTAGGAGGGAAGCTCTGGTTTATTCTTTCTCAATGTCCCCAACATTCAAATCAAATCAAATCAAATTTATTTATAAAGCCCTTTTCATACAAAAGTAACACAAAGTGCTTTACATAATAAAAACAATAATTAAAACAATAATGTCAACAAGAAAACAAAAAGAACTTAAAAGCCATCACACACCCAGGGTTACAGGAGTGAAAAAAAAAAACAAACAAAAAAACAGGCAGACAAGGACCCACACTGCAGACATCAGCCACAGTCTAGGGCCCCGCCCACCCAGAACACAGACAATCCCCATGGCAGCGACTCCGGAAACCAAGCAGGTGTAGCTCTGGATGTGGAGGACCCCCAGAGAAGAGATTGTGTCTGCAGGTGGTTGAGGGACAACAGGAAGGTCAACACTCTCATTCTCATCAGACGAGAATTCCTCAACATCAGGGTCCTCCTCAACACAGTCCTCTGATACAATCTCCTCTAAGTCACTTTCACTGTCCAAGAACGGTTCCAAAACACCTTTGACAGTAAACCTTTTCCCAGAATACATTTTTAAAAAGAGAGTGTGCAGATTGCAGTATACTCAGAGCATAATGAGGAATAGAACAAAATGTATCAACTGCACCTGCAGGTGTAGTCATGTTTGGTCACACACACTGACAGACAAGTTATAATAGCTCAAACAGCTTGGGGTCAAATTGACCCCTGAGGACGACCAATGCGTGCAATGTGTTCAGCACATTTAAAAAATATCATAAAAATGTTATGCTTTATCAGTTGTCCCCATCAACCTGGAAAAGTCATGAAATATGAAGCAAAAAAAACAAAACAAAACTGTTTTTTAGAATGATAAACATTGAATAGGGGCAAATTGACCCCAAGGACGATAAGAGGCTTAAGGACTTAATAGAGACAGCTACATCCATCAAGAACCCTTCTGCATTTACGCAAAGTTGTCTTGTGGATCTACAGTAGCGAAATTGTCACACTGTTTTGAAGAGGGTTGATTATATATAGTTTACTAGGTCAATATACTTCAATGTAACATATTACTTTAATGTCAAGTCTGAAAAAAAAAGCAAAGAAAGAAGTTGCATCAGTAAAAGATGTTTTCACAGGCTTATATAAATTTCTGTTAGTGTGACTGGATGAAAATACTGTAATTAAGTGTCACTTTTACTATTATGGCAGCAAGGAACTCAGACAGAATGCTTTTCCTGTCATAAAGGATGGTGAAGTGTTTCCGATGCTAATGGAGAGAAAAAAAAAAGGAAGCACTGAAGCTCCTTTGGTCCAGGCTTCTATTTGCTGTTTGTTGTTTCTGAGTCTGGGGCATTCTGGAAGGTACATGCTGCTCTCCCTGAAGTTCCCCATCCCTGATTGGTTGTTCATCAAATAATGATCTTCCTCCTTGGCTCCCTGCTGGGACCTGAAGATACCACTGGAGTGGCTTTCTTTCATTTCTCTAATTACCTTCTAATTACCCAGAATTCAAAGACTATGAAGGACGCCCAGTTTGCCAAGATTCTGTGTGAAACTGTAACATTGAAACTGTTATCTTGAACTGCACACTTGTACAGTACTTACAGTACAAGTACACATATACTGTACTTTTTGGACTTTTTAATATGTGTATTTTATGCTTGTGTTTCTGTGCTGTACACATTTTTCACTAATAATTTAGTGTTTCACTTTTTTACAGCACTTAGTACTTGCTAGAATGTTAAATTTATTTAAAAAGGCTTTGTTATCATGTTTTTTTTTAATTTCTCGTTATGTTGGTTCACTTTCCTTTTTTTGGAGGGGGGAGGGAGTTAGCTTTTTATATTATTTTGATGACTTTTCATTGCATTTTTGACCATTTTGTGCATTCATTCCACAGCTAATGGACAGCACTCCCGATGTCAAATAAATACCTTTACTTTTCCAATTATGCCTGGTTTATGTTCCGTCTCCTGTCCTCAATGGACCAGGACACAACAGTACTGCTTCAAAGTTAAATGATAAAAGGACTGTGTTAATATAGCTTTTTTTCTAGTCTTGTTGACTGCTCAAAGTGCTTAACAATAGAAGCCACATTCATCCATTCACACACACTTTCATAGCACACTCTTTTAAGCCCCATTCACACAGGCAGTTTGTTCTGCATTTGTAGCCCCTTTATGCACACTGCTGTTCTGTTTGAATTGCATAATAGGTGGAACGGCATCACATTTTCCTCTGCAGTTGTACCTTCTTGGGAGATAGTAACAGGGCCATAATGTGGGTGAAACGAGTGCTGCATGAGTTGGTGTTGTAGGAAGGTGTAAATGGGACATGAGGATGGATGCAAACTCTGTGCAGAGGACGAAATCAGTCCAAAACTCAGACAATGTGAGAGGCCCAGGTGGGATGTCTAACAGCATCAGTCAGGTGAGAAAAAAAAAATTCAAAGAAAAAGACAAAAAACCCTCCCCAATAGCAGAGAATGGCTAGACAGGCATTATGTCAAACGTTGCTATTTGATTTGAAGGACTAACTACTTTGCAAAACTGCAGCCATGTTCAGCAGCCTGGAGGAGTCTTCACCAGCTGAAGCCCAGCTGGTGTGTCTCTTTGGCTGAAGGCAGGTGGCAGCTTACTCCCCCTGAAGCTCCCTCCTCCAGCTGTGACAGAAATCTATAGAGATCTACACAGATATCTTTCTACTTAGTCTAGGCAGTGCTTTTTCTATCCCACACACATTCACACAATGATGAATGCATTAGAGGCAACGTGGAGTTCAGTGTGGGATTCAGGGTGGGATTCAGGGCACTTCGACATATGGATTGTGAAACGAAGAATCAAGCCACCGACATTCAGGTTGGCAGATAACTGCTCTACCTTCTGAACTATAGCCAGCCCAGATTTACTGCATCATGAAAACAGGCTCCAGAGAAGGAATCCAGTGCAGGTACAGAACATCTGCAAAAATGAATACACATTCTAGAATGTATCCAGTTAAATTAAACAATTAAGATAACCTTAATATGATTTTCCTTCTTACAGTATTATGATATCTGACTGACTAGAGGTTCAGAAAATGAAGCAAACATCTATTATAGTCAGTGATGTGCGGTGAGATTCATGGCTGGTGAGGCATTGACTTCATCAGTCAGATTTACAAGCATATGAACCCTCCAGAACAACTTATTCACCATTTGATTGGCAGCAGTTAACTGTTTATGTTTAAAACCTTCTATTGTCATTCACATATAAATGCTTTACACATACAAACTGTTGCGCACAAAAAAGCACATTTAATTAAAAAAAAAAGTTATTATGGTCTTACCTTTACTTTTAAATTAAGTCCATGCGCCGCTCCTTCTGCAGAATAAGTGACAGCGCTTGCTGTCACTTATTCTGCAGCCAATGTGTCGCAAGAAGAATCCCTGTGCTCACTAGTGCCCCCTAATGTGAGGCAGGAGAAGTGCGTGCCTCACCCCGTGCCTCTTCTCAGCCGTTTTATGATCGCGCCGGCACAAGAAACACATTACACACATATAGTTGCTGTTCATTATATAAATCAGCTAAACTATGGAAACTTATTTCATATAGCAAACGTGTTTGAACATTTTAATAGTGACATACAAAGAGATGGCGATCTGGTCTCACTACATAGCATGGCAGCACAGTTAGCCGAGTCATTGCGCAATCCATGGTGAGGCTCAGCGGGGTGCTGCCTCACCGCCCGCATCTTCTCAGTATTTAATTGGTAAATGTGAAAATTCGGTGATTTTGAATAACAAATAATCTAAAAATTGTGAAGTTAAATGGAAAATTACTTTATAGTACAAATCAATTGATAAATATAAAAAATATATATATTTTTTCATTTCTTTCTTTCCATGATGGCAGGGGAGGCACGGCCTCCCCTGCCATCCCCTGTCATCATTTTCTGAATCTGATTGTGGCTTGAACATGCTTGGAAAGATTTAAGGTTTCAAAGTCATTTATAGTATTTATCAAAAACATAGCATTGATAATGTGTTGAAAATGTGTTGTGTGAGCAGCAACGGGAGTTGGTCTTCTTGGTTTGGAAAGACTTTCAGGCTCCTGGACTCATGCTGCCTGCAAAACTACTCTGAAGGTACCAGAGAAGCAGATGCCTGAAAATTAACATAATATGGGCACTTTAAATATATTCATTGTTTAAACACTCTAGAATGATAGAGTATCTTATTATTTTACAAATTAAAAAGCATGGCAGCAAACTGGCTTTTGCCAACTTACATTTATGGATAAAGTCAAACTATATTCAGTTCTTAAGATCAAAATCCTCAGTTAATATTTGACCTTATGTTTCGCAATCATATCAAAGTTAAAAGATAACTAAAATGACTGTCAGGAACTGAACTTCACCTTCTGGTGGCGTTATACTCATATCCACCATGATCTTGTCCCTCTGCCAGCTGTTAATATGAAGTTAATATGGGTGATTATCTTGGTCAAATTATCTTATGCTTGCTCATGGTAAATGGACTGCACTTATATACAGGCATGGACTGGCCATCGGGCGTACCGGGCAATGCCCGGTGGGCCGACGCACATCTGTGGGCTGGCCCAGGTCTGTCATTAAAAAAAAAAAAAAAAAAAAAAGTATATAGTTTTATTGACCGCGACGGTAAGGGACTGGTAGTCGGCTCATAAAAATCTCCGAGGGGGGACGACGACGACACACACTCAACAAACTCAAGAAAGAGACACTGACAGCTAATCAGACAAGCGCTCCAGTGCTGCGCTGATGTGAACGCAGTATGAACGTTATTTTCTGCTGAAGGGAGGGGGTGGAGGCGGGGCGGGGCCTTGCGAAGCCACGAAGTGGCCCATTGGTTGATTTTCTTGACGGACATTGGGCTAGTCCAATGAAATTTCTCAGCTCTCATTGGCCCGCTCCTCCCATCCCTCCTGACCAAATTTTGCCGTTTGGCCTGACCGGAGAGTGTGGTGGCTCGTGGATGAGTATGGAAATGGAGAAAAAAGCACAAAAGCGAAAGGGAGGAGCAGAAAAGCTCAGAGAACGGAGACAAAAAAATTAAAAGTGGATGCAGCAAAATGTGCCAAAATCACGGAAATGTTTTGAACCACAAGCTCGGGGGCGGGGGCCGCGGGGCCGTCGAGTGAACGGGTGGTTGTCGGAGAAGAAGCGGACGAGGAGAGGGAGAAGGTCCTTCTCCCTCTCCTCGCCTTGTATCTTGATACAGACACAGTGATAGACAGAATTGCAGAGAGGAGTGAATCATTGAAGAAACTGCTTTTCTAAGGTAAGATTTATGATAAATAAATGCATTTGTTTAAATTAGTGGATTTAATTAAACTTCTTGACAGAAAGTAATCTGATTATTGCTTTGCTCTATGTTCCAGGGATGTGCCTTTCCACTCATCATGTAGACTTCACACACTCTCCTCTCCTTTTTTTTTACTGTAGGCCTAATTGTCGATTTGTTTTACATGTATTACACGTATATTTCAATAAACACCAAAAAAGACATCTCTAGCAGTGTTGTTCGACAACCACTTTCACTTTGAGATGGGAATTTGTGGCACTGTGGCCATCTCTCCAAGAAGGCTCTGTGAGTAGTAAAGAGTGTATCAATTTTTTGTAACATGTTTACTCTCTTTCATTAGGCTACTGCACTTTATTTAATTTTTGAAACTTCACTATGTGCACATATATACAACATGCAGCATGTGCTTCCGCATATCGTAAAATAACCGGCATTTTTGATCCCCGGTATGGTGGGCCGCCAGGGATCAAAAATGCCCGGGCCATTTTTTGGTCCCAGTCCAGCCCTGCTTATATACCACTTTCTCCACACCATCAAGGTGCCCTCAAAGTAGTTTACAATGGCCCCTCATTCACACACCAGTGGGCAGCTACCACCATGCAAGGTGCTGCCAGACCTACTGGGGGCAAGTTAGGGTTCAGTGTCTTGCCCAAGGACACTTTGGCATGTGGACAGTTGGAGCCGGGATCGAACCGCTAAGTGAATCGTCAGTGACTGGACGACCCGCTCTACCAACTGAGCTACAGCCACCCTCATCCAGAAATGCACATCTTTTTGTTTAACAGCAGTCACAAAAACATTGAGGCACTGTGTTAAATGCAAATTAAAACAGAATGCAAGGATTTACAAATCTCATAAACCCATATTTTACTCCCATAGAAAAAAAAGAAAAAAAAAACGCATAGGAAATGTTTAAACTGCAGAATGGTACCAAAAAAGAAAAAAGAGAAAAAGTTAATTTGAATTTGATGGCAGAAACACGTGTCCAGGGGAATGTTTACTACAGTATAGCAACCTTTCATTTTTTAAATTTTTTTATCATTATTTTGGATGTTCCTTGATCTTTGTGTAAGGATTATTGTCTCATTCTTCTCTGTTATTGGATATTTGTTGATTTGCAGTCCTGGATCTTTTTTGACTTTTTTTTTTTTGTTTCCTGATACCCCCTAAGCTGGTGAAAGGTCTGAACTCCAGGCAGGCCAGTTCAGCACCAAAAGTCTCCCACTACAAAGCCATGCTTTTGTAATAGATACAGCATGTATTTTAGGAATGTCTTGATTGAGTTCCTCCATGGGTCACAGGGATCTGCTGGAGCCTATCCCACCTCTCTTTGGGCTGAAGGCAGGGGTCCACCCTGGATAGGTCTCCAGTCCATCGCAGGGCCACATGTAGACACACACACGCGCGCACACGCGCACACACACAGGCTGATTCAATTCAGTTTTATCTTTATAGCACCTTTTAAAACACAAGTGCAACTCAAAGTACTTCACATACTTGAACAAAACATTTAAAACAAAAGTAAACACAAGTTAAAAACAATGATACAATTCATACACACATAAAAGTATAGTACAAACAAACAAGTGTAGTCTTAAACTAGTATAAATAAGTATAATTTAAAAAAAAAAAAATCAACCACAGACACTTTGAAAAAGGAAGGTCTTAAGCTTAGACTTAAAAGAGATGACAGTCAGCGTTTCATATCCAGACTGGCAGCTGGTTCCACAGGAAAGGAGCTTGAAAACCAAAAGCTCTGCCTTCTATTATGGACTTGGACACTGTTAGTAAAACAGCAGACTGAGATCAAAGTGCTCTCGGAGGTTGATATGGAAAAACATGGTCTTTGAGATAAGATGGAGCCTGGCCATTTAGGGCTTTATTTCTCATAAGGAGAATTTTGAATTTAAATCTAAACTGAACAGGTAACCAGTGAAGTGAAGCTTAAACAGGGGAGATGTGATCTTTTGGCAGGCTCAGTCAAAACTGTGGCAGCAGTAATTTGGATCAACTGAAGCATTTTATTAGAATTATTTGAACATCCAGCTAAAATGGCGTTGCGGTAGTCCAGTCTTGACGTAACAAATGCACCGATTAGTTTTTCTGTGTCGGAATGGGAAAGGATGTTCCTGATTTTTGAGATATCACATAGAGATGGAAGAAAACCACTCTAGTGACCTGTTTGATATGTGGTTTAAATGACAAATTATGGTCAACGATGATTCCAAGGGAGCTGGAAGTAAAACTGATGCCATCAAGAAAAATTAAATTACTTGCTATTGAATTTCTGAATTGTTCGAGGCCAAAAATGATGATTTCAGTTTTGCTAGAATTCAGGGGCAGAAATTTACTCATCATCCACACTTTTATATTTCTGAAGTTGGTTAGCTTCAGAAATGTATCAATATGATGGGGCTTCATCGATAGATAGAGCTGGATGTCATCAACATAAGAGTGAAAGTTAATGTCATGATTTCTTCTGATGTTACCGAAGGAAAGCATGTATGATCCACTTGCATCATTGATAAATCATTCATCACTGATGAATGATGCAAGTGCCTTCCCTGAAAAATACATTGTTGAGAAGTCTATGTTGCTCTAAAACCTGTATATTTTTTTCTGCATTGATGTTTCCTATTCAGATGTTTAAACTGCCTAATCTGTAGGCACTTATTCACCCCAATCCCACCAGAGATGCAGGGCTTTTGAACTGTGTGCTGACAACAACAAAATGAACATCTTGTTCTTTTTTGTCTTTCATCCAGAGGACACAGTGTCTCTAGTTTCAAAAGTGATTTTCAAATTCCAATTATTCTGATCACAGGACAGTTTTCCACTTTCCATCAATCCATTTCACATGAGCAATGGCTGAAAGGAGATGGCAGGATTCTGAGAACATGCTCACATTTGGCTTATTCTATGAATGATGGAGATTTAACATATATTTTCGGATGACAGGATGATCCGTGTAGTTAGACAGTCATTGCTAAAAGTGTTCCTGAGCCCATGCAATGATTTCCATCTTGGAATCACCCCTGTTTTTCACATAGAGCTGTCTGAGGACCTGAAGATTACAGGAATCCAATATTCATTTACGGCCTTGTCTCTAGAACATTGGAATTTCACCTGATTTTTGGAATGTTTTAATGATATTTTGGACCTAAGACAGTGATATATATTAAAAGTAATTGCAGTGCTTTTTCTGTCATACATGTAATCACACACACATCAGGAGTAATGTGGGATTCAGTGTCTCAACATGAAACTGGGGTTGTATGCTGCTCTGGATATTAAATAATGTGTATAATAATAATGAATAATAATAACAACAATGAAGTCAAATATTGAATATTTGACTTCATTATCACTGAAACCCCTAGAAATTAAAACTATGAGAACATCTAAGCATTAATATAACTGTTTTGACAACCTCTGTGTTACAAAACAAACAAACAAACAAACAAACAAACAAACAAACAAACAAAAGCTCAAGCATCAAAAAGTCTACAATGCAAGTTTGACACTTTGCTCTCACTGGGGCGCCTCAGTTTGCTACACTTCCTGTTTCACATGTGCTTACAAACATTTATAAAGCCCATTAAAGCTGCATGACAGCATATCTGGACTTCTGTAGTTTAGCACACATGTTGCTAATCAGGATTGTGAATCATAGATAGGATTACGCTTCTGGACAGACAATCTGCTGCAACCGATTTGCAGGTGTGCCAGTTGCATATTGTGCAAGACTGTGATAGAATTGGGTTAAGTCTGAAAAAATGCCACAGTGAAATACATGGAAGATGTCTTGCATCATCTGGGTGGTCTCAGACTACTGTTATAACAACCATAGTAAAAGCAAATTATTAATTATATAACATTTCAGCAAACTACTTCCAATCAGCTATAAATGACATTTTTTTTAAAGTAACAAAAACTCTAATGTATTTTATGTTAAATGTTCACTGAGGGCTAATATGCAACCAAACTCTTAAAATCATATGGGAAAAGAAATTACACCCTCTGTCAATGCCAAGATTTTACACAAAGACATAAAATGAACTTGTTCCTTACCAGGTCTTAAGATAAATACATTTAGATTAACACAAGCTCTGGTGAACAGAAATACATGACATACTACATGGTATTACTGATAGAAATTAAGCCACAATGCAGAAGCAGTGTGTGAAAAACAAAGTTCAAAGAGAGTTTGCTTTCTTTTTCACATGACTAATGTTCAGGATGTGGTTTAGCATACTCTTCCTGAAGTAACCAAGGCCTTCACTGTAAACGACTGCATCTGAATGAAAGCCTCTAAATACTGTACATATTGCTCAGTAATAGTAATGAGCTGGTGGCAAAAATCCAGAAATGCGTTTGGATGTATGTGATCGACTTTTTTTTTTTTTTTTAAATCTATGCTTTTGGGAAATATGACTCAAACTTTAGGGTAAAGCTTTTTTCAACCCGTTTAACTTATTTATCACTATGACAATTTGCAATGATTCCTTTTGCAAGTGTTTTTTTTTTTAAATAAAGTTTCCTTCAGCATTGAACTCAAATTGCTCCATCTTGACCACCACTCTTATCCATCTCTATTCAAAAGGTAGTCTCGATTCTCTCAGTTTTCATTAGCGATTCCAAGCAGAATGAGCTACCAATTGCTCGGACCAGATCAGACTAGGGACATCCCTCATTACCGGCATTATCTCTTCAAGACTCATCTTTTTTAGCTTTGAGAAAATGAGTTGTAATGAAACCCCACATAACTGCAGAGAGTTGCAGATTCAGGTGATAATTCTTGACTCCTTAATTAATGGGAAATGGCCTCTTTCAAAAGCGGCTTACTGTACGTCATGACCCGGCTTAAAAGCCATGACAAAAAAGGGAGATATGCAGGTTGTAGACCAGTGGTCGCGTACACGTGGGAGTCTTAACTTTGGTCTTGTTTGCTTTTCCTCCGTCGCACATTAAAGCCGTTTTAATCGTGACTCGTCGAGGCGCGGCTGTGTATCATCAGCTGAAGGCGGCAGGTCCCCGTCTAAATCTAAATGTTAAATCTAAATGTTGAATCTAAATGTTGAATCTAAATATTTAATCTAAATCTAAATGTTAAATCCTAATATTAAATCTAAATGTTCTGGATGAAACTAAATATTTAGCTAATTATTGGGATTATTGGTCTGTCAAATATTTTTATTTGCCCGATTGTCTTGGAATGGTCTACTAATGTATGGTTTATTAATCACAAGTGCTTCTTGAACTGGTTGTTTCACACTGTCAGATGAATCGTTCAGCGTAGTGGAGTAAATGATCTAAAATAATTCAAATGCAAAAGAAACAATTTAAAAAGCCAAATTAAATTTCTCAACAATAAAGCTAAAATAAAGCTATTGTGAATTTTCCCAAACTAAAATCTGACCAAATGTTCATAAGCAGATAAATATATTTCTAATGGTTAATAAATTGTCTATTAATGCCATAAAGATTTGTCATAATTGATGAGAGCAGCATCTGTGTAGTCGAGCAGACAGAGAGCATCTTTGCTCGAACCATCACAACTGGCTTAAATACGTAGTGGAATAAATCTACGGTGATCTTGAAGATTTAATAAGGAACATGCCATCAATCAAGCTACAACCAGGGAACACCTAGAGTCTGGACTTTTTCTGGACTCAACACTTTTTAACATTTTTTTATTTATTTATTTTTTTTAAGAGAGTGCCACAGATGGTTGCCTCGGTTTTTCGGTGCATCCTGTTTTTTCGTCTCTCCAGGATCTCTACATCTCCAGATACCTGCAGATGTAGATCGTATTTACATCGATCATCATCATAATATTTTAATGAGTCTTATTTCAGGATGCACAGCAAATATTGCTGTACTTCTTGTGCAATGACAATAAAGTTTAAATTGAACTGAATATGTGGCTTGACTGAGTTGACACCTCATTTGTGACCTCATTCCATCATCAGGGAGGTAGTCACGGATGTAAAAGAATGGGGAGATGATTTCTGTGTGTCAGGGTGAGCTGCCATCAGCTGTCATCCACCTGGATGTTGTTTTCTAAACCCTTGTGAAAGCACATCTTTCAACCAGGAAAATCTTAAAAGAATAAAAAATTCCAAAAAGTGTTGAGTCCAGAAAAAGTCCAGGCTCTAGGTGTTCCCAGCATGCCAGTTATATGAAAACACATGACATAGCACGAGAGTTCAAGAAACGTCCGTGTTTTATGTAAAGCATCTTGAATTGTCTTATACACGAAATGTGGTATACAAATATGCCTTGCCTTGTCTGATCAGCTCAAAGGATTCAAGATTCAGATTCAAGCCTTTATTTGTCATATGCATAGTTAAAATAGAGGGTCAAGGATGCAATGAAATGCTTGCTGGGAGAAAGAACCGCTTATGACTCGCCTACGGAATACAGGTAAAAAAAAAAAAAAAAAAAAAAAAACGAAATACGATAGAAATATAGTCTACACAGTAGAGAATTCCAACATGATATGCAATGAAAAAATTTCGAGCATATGCGGTAAATGTACAGTAGGTCACAGTGTGTAATATAATAATAATGATAATATAAGTATAGGTAATGTAAGTGTATATATAATGTGATATGTATAGTTAAGATACTCAGTAATGCATCTAATGATAATATGTTGTAATTATATAATATGGTATGTAATTATGTATAATATGATAAGTGATAATTATGATCAATATTAGATACAATTCACACAAGTGATACAGTGTATACATGTGGTTTCACATATATAACATTTTCCAAAAAAAATCCTTACAGTGATGTAGAATAAAAAAAGATATTAAAGTGTCAACATTAGCTAAAGTGTTGCAGTGTAAGGTGCATGGGATGAGTAGTGTATATTGCACATGGTGGAGTATTGCACAATGTCTAGGGATAAAGAGTCCTTATGGCAGAGTGAAGGTGCTACCTGGAGTTGAGTAACCTGACGGCCTGGGGTAGTAGCTGTCCCCTCATCTTTTTTGTGCGGCGGGCAGGCTCCTGTGCCGTCTGCCAGAAGGTAGCGGACGGAAAAGTCCATGTGCTGGATGTGTGTGGTCTTTGGTGATGCGCTGTGCCTTACGTAGGATGTAGGTTTTCTCTGAATGTTGATGAAGCAACCACCCAAATCATGGAAAATACTGAATGTAATGGTTCACTTTTTAATGATGATAATGCATCCAGAGGAATAATATAACCGCCTCTGCAAATCTGTTAAAGAGGAGAGGAGTCAGGACCAAATGGAATGTGTTTCCTAGAACTTAATTTACCATTGGTTTGAACAAAAATGATAGAAAAGTTACAATTAGTTTTTTTCTTTTGTACAAATTGCCCTTTACTGAGTTAAATGGTTGTTAAGTGAATCAGATTAATTGGCTTGACTGAGTTTCACATGTCTTCACTTATAACTTAATAACCCTTACTTCCTAAAATTCACATTTAAATTGAAGGTCATCTTGTACATTACCAAGCACAATGCTAAAAAGTTGTTTGCCAAATTCCCTAAAATGTGTATGTGTTGGATCCACTGCACCCCTGGAGAAAAAGTTCAGGCTCCGGCTTTTTTTTTTTACTTTAAGCCCCCTCCCCCGACATTACAAATGCTTCTGACAAATTTGTCTCCTTCTGAACATTATTGTGATTTGCTGAAGAATTTGAACCCTGAGCTGAAAAGACTGAACCGAATAAACCGGCTACTGAACTCTTTCATTTGAATTGAAACATCTAAAAATTATTAAAACTTTGCAAAGGTTTGCACAAGGTTTTAGCAGAATATGTTGAACAGCTTCAAGTCGTAAGTGGATGTAGTATTAACTGAATGTAGTGTAAAAACAGAAACAAAAAATATAGCACATACATAAATCCAATGAAGCATTAATTAAAGAAAAGCTGAAGACATTTCAAATGTAGCAGAACATCTGAGCAGAGGTTCATCTTATGGCTGAAGGCCAGAAGTGGATGTAGTATTAGCTCAATGTAGAGTTAAAATAGCTTAAAATGCTTAAATATATGAGACTTTGAAAGGGTTGATATCATTTGATTAAATAATCTGCGTCTTTGGTTTTGTGGCCGTGTGTTATGTGCATAGGTATGTCAGTCCATCCATTCATAAAATGTTTTATTTTTTTATGTCACATCAGATCAGTTTATATCAAGCCATAGGGCTGACCAATAAGATGGCCATACATCATTTGATGTTTTTAACAGCGAGTCATCGCTGTTATGATTTTAGCGTTATATTGAGCTGAGCTGTGAATAAAAAACGGTCGTATTTCGAAGAGACTGTGTTTTGCTGAGCTTGTGTGTTATAGTAATTGTGCTAACTACTAATTGTACTAAAGTCTGAATTTTGAGGGAGCAAAACAAGCTGAAAGCAAAAAATCTTCCGAATTGTCTGCAATATTTCAAAAATGGGAAGAGATTTTAAAATGCTGAATCATACAGTAAGAAAAAAGGTTGAATGGTGTCCATCTCCTCTGCAAAGTTTGTTTATAGTTTGAATGGTGTCTCTAGCTTAATTAGTTGGCTCACAAAGTTTCAATGGTAGGAAAACTGTAAAAATCAAAATTGTTGAAAAAGCGTAAGGATTTGGAGGAAGAAAAGTCATAGCAGAAATCTCCAGAACAAGCCTGAATGTTTTGATACCAGAATGGTTGAAATAGAGCAAAACAAGCAGTTACAACTTTAAAACATATGGAAGAAGATGTAATAATAAATATAATAAGGAGAAACAGAAGCTCAATGTCGAAGAAAAAAGAAAAAGAAAAAAATATTGAAGGACAGGATGATCGGAAAGGAATATTAGCTGGAAGTCACAGCGTTTCACCCTCCAGACCAGCAGGGGGCGGTGTTCACCCTGAGCCGGCCCCGGTTCTTAACCTTGTTGGAGGTACTAAACCCCACCAGTTTTTGCATGTTCACTGAACCCTTCATTATTGAAAAAAATATATATATTTTTTTCAAGTTCAAGACATAGATATGTTCTACTGGTGCACAAAATGAACAGTGCATTAACATCACTGTGTTCAAAGAACTAAACAAATACAATGCATGAACTGCATTAATTACATACCTTACTTATTATTTTGTTGTGTTACAAGATGTAAGGAGGACCCAAATGCAGGAGACTCCAGCAGACATCAATTTATTACAACAAAAAAGGCAAAAATCCACACTTAACTTAAAACTCCAGTACCTAGGTGACAGGACGACGAGGCAAGAACACGGGAAGGAGATGGGCTGAGACACGCAGGGTGAAGAACAGAGGAGCCAGCAACAGACCAGGGAGAGACCAGACTTAAATACACAGAGGGACAAACGAGGGGCAGGTGCAAGCAATCAAGACAACACTGGGGAGGAGAAGCAGAAACCAATAAAGACAAGACAGGACTTCAAAGTAACACATAGAACACGAGACTAAAGACAGGGGAGACGAGAATAAACCCTCACCAAAACCAAACACACCGAGCATAACCCACACCATAACATATTTATTAGGCGTGGCCAATGCGAAGCATTGAAGCCACTCCTATTACTATTCTACTCGATTATTTATTCTCGTTATTATTCTTCCGTTTCCGTCACAAATTTTGACGGTTTTCATGGCCCGCAGCTTTGAGAAAAACCCAACAAAAAATTCATCACCGGACTCGAATACAGACTGGCTCGATCGGGATCGGTGTGCTATGACTTTTGGTGGCGTTCCGTCGAACGGTTTTCCCGAAAATCCAAAAAACTGCGAATTTTGTCCCATAGGAATGAATGGGATTTGGCAGAATTCCGGCAAGAAAAACCCAAAACCCACCCCTCTTGGACCTGTCTAGCACGGCCATATTTCATCACAGAGACACCATTCGAAGTTTAAAAACGGTCACAAGACTTTGACCTATAACATACTGAAGCCGTGTATTGTTGTGATTTACGGTCTTTGAGAAATCGCGATTTACGTTTTATGATTTTACAAAAATCTTCAAAAAACCCTCCTCACTCTAGTGATGTCATCACGCACTCTAGCTCCAAGGAGAGAAGAAAAAAAATTAAAACTGCTTTTTCCTCTTTCACGTCCACCCCTTTTGCTCAACCTACATAAATTATACATCAAAACGTAGGCATTTTTGTCCTCTTTCAGAACATGTGACTTTTGTGTCTGTGTGGTGTTTAGTTTTCCGTCAAATCAACCTAGAGTTCAAGGTGGTCCTTCCCGGCTCTATTGTATTTCAATGGGGACATTTCTGATTTCTCTCGTCTAACAAGAAAAAGTTTCATGTTTTTACACTACCATAATTTAAAAACCGTAAGCATTTGTGAAACAAGAAATATATCCCTGGAATCATGAAAGCCTTGTGGCGCTCACGGTTCAAGAATTTTTTGAAAAACTTATTCAGCTTTTAAATTACAGCCGTTTGTTCGGGACATGGAAAATCGGATTTTTACAGAATACACAGGCTGCCAGCTCCAGATGATAAATTTATACTTTTTAAAACTGCTCTAGTTTAAAAATGGAAAACATTGACGACATAAAATATATATCACTGCGTAGCTGAAACCCTTTTGGCGCTTCCGGTTCAAGAATTTTTTGAAAAACTTATTCAGCTTTTGAATTACAGCTGTTTGTTCGGACATAGAAATCCAGGTTTGGACTAACTGGACACAGTGTAATTAGGAGGCTGCTGCCTTTTTTTTCTCTCTCCTCCTCTCACAGACACACATACACACGCAGGAGGAGCCGCACATGTGACTGCCTCCCCTGAAGCCCCGCCCCTTTCTGCCTGTTCTTCAGGCACAGTATATGATATATTATGAGAATGATCACAGCCTTGACTCACATATGAGCTTTAGTTCATCCCATTCCTAATCAATATGATGTGGATCCACCCTTTGCAGCATGAACAGCTTCAACACTCCTAGGAAGTGTGTTTATTGGGGATTTTTGACCATTCTTCCAGAAGTGCATTTCTGAGGTCACACACTGATGTTGGCCCAGAAGGTCTATATTCCAGAAGTCTTCTATCACGTTTTGGTCAGGACTCTGGAGGCCACTCTGGTCACTGGTTCAGGACTCTGCAGGCCACTCTGGTCACTGGTTCAGGACTCTGCAGGCCACTCTCGTCACTGCGTTGACGGGCGGCTTAATTGGCGGCTTAATTGGCCACGCCTCAAAATTTCTCCGAAATTTTCTAGTTGTATTTGTCATTCATTTTCATTTCACTTTCATTTTAGTTTTGCTGTTGTTGGACTAGAGTTGCTTTACTTCGTATACCAAATCATGCAGATAGGACGCTGACTCCCATCATCTTTCGTTATACGTGTTATCCATATTGTACATAGTCATCTGACCGCTTTCTTTTTTTGTTTGACATAGTTAGTATGGATAAAATTATTAAAGAAATCACATGATGTACCTTTATGACAGTCATAAGTCGACTACTGAGCGCACCAAATTTCCTGCAGCACAGACTGGCCAAGCAATGTAACGTGATAACCTGTAGCCAGTGATGGCCAAGCAGGGTGTGTCATCATGATGAGTCAGGTGGGTGGCTTGACCTCCGCCGAACCCCTGAGACTGACTCACCGAACCCCTGGGGTTCCATCAAACCCAGGTTAAGAACTACTGTTATTGACCATTTATTTATTTATTTATTTTAACCCAAACATTAACGCAAGGAAAAACAAGGAAAACTATGAGATGTGGCAATCAGCAGAACCAGTAGAGGTGAGCACATTGTATGGCATAACATAAAACAAAGGCACATGAGAGAGAAGAGCTCCACTCCATTGTGGGAAGGGTGGAGGATCAATGCAATCACAGCCCCTTTGTTGGAAAGGTAAATAGATTTTGTTTGCATGCCTTTCAAAAATGTAAAAAGCTCTACCAGTTGCACACACTCTGCACACATGTTTTTTCCCTGAAAAATAAAATGTGTTTTCCCAGAGAGTGAGCCATGACTTAAAAAAATAAATAAATAAATAAATAAATCTTAGTCCTTCTGGATAGATGCTTGTATGTCCTCTATCAATTTGTAATTTTCTTTTATTTACTTACCTCAGTTAGAGTCTTATATTAAAATATCATTCATTTGAGACCTTTGTGGAGTAACTGCTCAACATCAGACGTGTTAAACGTTCATTTCAGTTGTTCAGTTTGGGATTACCACAGCGGATCAGTGTGATCCTCATGACTGATTTAGCACAAGTTTTATCCAGACACCTTGGGAATCGAACATGAACCTCTGATGTAGTAGGTGACTGTTCTGCCACTGAGCCCACTGTAAAGACTTGGCATTAAAAGGCTGTATAACCTTGTAAAATAAAATTCTCCAGTGAGATGTGATATCTGATCAAGGACCCAGACGTTAAGGAAAGTTTCCACTCTAGGAGTTAAATACTGTAAACATTGTTTTCACACCGGTACACCAGGTCATCGTACCACAAGTGACATCACAACCTTATCACTTTATTCTATAAGCTCTGAACACTAAAACTTGAACCCTTACTCTGACTGCACTTGCTGATTTTTTTTTTTTTTTTTTCATGGTCAATGTCATCTCAGATAAAGGTTTGGAATGTGGAGCTGTTATCTGTAATGATGTTGGTGGTGCGCTGAATGGGAATCTTCCTCTGTCAAACCTTTATAGTTTTGTCTTCTTCAGTTCAGTCTGTTTTAAATGAAACTTAACCTCCAACCCTTCTCCCCTTCTCACTCCAAGAGAGCAAAGAAAGGGAAGGAAAACAGTGACTGATTAGAATCTTGTCTTTTTTATTGTCTCCTTTTTTTGTCTGCATTCATGGTTAGTGCCATCATCTAGCAAAACCATCTAGCATGTATATGTAATTTAATGTTATAGCAGACTTTATTATGGGGAGCTTGTCTTTTTTCCAACAAAAACTAATTGTTTTTATGTGTTTATGAGCCCCTGAAGTGATTTCCACATCAGAATGGTAATTATTTTGATGAAACACAGCCTGAAGGTCAAACATTTTGATCACTCATCAATGATCCCTGGCAGAGAAACTTGTTCAAACAAAGTTTCTCAGTTCCAAGATTTGATATCTTGTCTTTTATGCTAAATATAGCATCTAAATGAATGCTTTGTTGTTTTTGTTCAGATTTTAGAATGGATTGATTTTTTTGGGGAAACAAGGCTGTAAATGAAAACATGACAATTCTAATTCCTCCATTTCACTCCATTTAAAACGTATTCTCTGCAGATGTTGCTCAGCCAATCCATTAACTTATCCCAAGTCAGTAAATCCCATAATATTCAAGGTCATATTACAGGATTCAGGTGCTTAAGATAGGAAGACTATACATAGGAGCTTTGACAAAAGTTTGAAGGATGGCTTTATTGTTTTCAAGTGTCTAAAACAAGATAAATAAAAAAGTTTATTCATATCTAAAATCTCCTGAAAGGGGGCCTAAATGCATATGTTATTTAAATATCATATGTAAAGTGATATCTTTAAAATGTTAAATAAAGTATAAAGTGAGTCATACAATTTTACATTGGCTCTTATGTAACTGATATTGAAGACATTATAGGCGGAAATGGCTCACATTACCTCAGTCTAAATGTGGCCACTGTTTTAGGAAACACTTATGCCAAGGTCACACACAGTGTAACACCATATGACAAAGACTGGGTCATCTAAAGCTGTAAATTCAGGTGATGAATTCTTCATTGGTTAATTAATGGAATGGAGACCTTTAAGAAGCAGGTTTTGTGATCCACCGATGCATGACTAAAACTCCTGATTAAATCCTGATTAAAGTCAACTAAACTAAAGTATGAACAAATGTTCCCTTAATGTTTATTGAAAACTAATCTGTTAGACATTTAGATGCACTTCCAAGCTTTCTTCACTTTTTTATTTCTTCTTTTTTATTAAAATAAAAAAAGGATATTGTTTTCTATTCTTGTCATACCGGGGTTTTACAAAGTTGCAGACTGCATCTTGACTGAATATCCCCTATCTCATCCTCTTACTTATAGCACAGTAAGAGAAACTAAGATGGCAAGAAATCTGAACTAAAGAAAACTGAATAAAATTTAATTAATCCCCAAAGGGAGATTGTGTCATTGCAGTATAAATTACCTGGTAAAATATATGAGAAAGAATAAATGACACATCAGCTGACAAACTGTAGGAGAGGAAGTGTAACAGAGAGAGGGGTGTGGTTGAAATCTCTGGAGATGATTCATGAATGTGTCAGAGGGCCACACGCAGCACCAGCAGGTAACACAGGTGAGCGCTCTTAAAACAGCATGGATGGAAACCTGCAGCCAACAGTGCAACATCTGGGATGCCAAGATTCTCCTTCAGGGTAACATATACAGGCTTTATACCATCTGTTGCTAACAAATACTGCCAGTACTCTGACCCCACTTTTTCAGGTCTATTTCAAGTCTTTTGCTTTCCCATACATACATCCAAAATCTATGTATGTGTGGGAGTCTGGAGCATTCTCCCACACCCACGTCTCAAAATAAAAACTACTCATGTTGTCTTCATATCAGTGCAACAATCCCAGGTATTTGATACTCACCATGATGGCAGATGGCAGGTTGAAGCCTTTCTTCTTGCTCTTCATTTTATTCCTGCCCTACACCTATATCCTTCATCTCTCCTTTTGACTCGTCCCTATTTTGGAAAGCTTAATCAGTTGGTTCCCACATGTAAACAACTCTCATTGTCATGGCAATTCATCAAAAAAAAAAAAAAAAACTTAAAAAGTCAATGACCAGCAGAAGTCCATGAAGCGGAAAAAAAGAGTTTCCAAAAATCCTTTTTGTCATTCCTAAATATATGATATAATTTTAAAACAATAAAATGAGATATATTTGTATTTCTTGTATTTAAATAGATTGCTCACTCTAGACAATGACTGGTTTGTTAATTTCCTTACTCACGTAGGAAGTTGTAGATAAATTGTTTTGTGATTTTGTCTCTACACTAATGAATATGAAAAGTCCCAAAGCTACACATTTTACTTCCTTTAGCAGGACATGTGGGACATTTTCAGATGAAGCCCTGTGCAGAACAATTTAAGGATGAGCATCCATCCAGCCATCCCTTATCTATGCCCGTTTAATCCTCTGCAGGGTCACGGGGATCTGCTGGAGTCCATCCCAGCTCTCTGGGCGAAAGGCAGGGCTCCACCCGGGACAGGTCACCAGTCCATCGCAGGGCCACATGTAGACAAACAACCACACACCAATTAACCTGACATGTATGTCTTTGGACTGTGGGAGGAAGCCGGAGTACCCGGAGGAAACCCATGCAAGCACAGGGAACATGCCCAAGGATGAGCATTGTTTCTTTAATTTTTTTTCTTTTAGCTGTGATTTCAGAAAAAGTTCATTACTTGCACCATTTTTAAAGAATGGCAACTTAAAGAATTTTGTACTTCTAAATATTAATTAAAAAACTCTCCTCAGGAAAGTGTAGCAAATCATAAGTAGGCTGTCAGTTTGACAATAGCATTAAACCAACTTTCTGAGCCAGAAAAGACTTGTATCTTATTTGTGTTTTTTAGAACTGAACACCAGATTAGTAGATGTGAGCTTAAATGAAATACTGCTCTTTATTAATCACAGTATTTTGATATGTATTACGTCCCTTGATAAATACAGTATTGTTAATTTGTGTTACTGATGCTAAAAATAAATCCACACCAAGCTGAGAGGTGTGTTATCCCCTGAAAGCACTTCAACATATTTTTTAAATTCTAATGAAAAAGCAGCATTGGAGATCTTTCACTCGAAACTGGACACATTTAACTCGAGACATACATTTCTAAACTGTGTTCTGTTGGATGCAATATCAGCAGCGTAAAACAGAGTTAGTCACAAACTAGAACGAAGCAAATAGCATTTTAAACGCATCACATTTTTTTTTCTCATCACCAACTTCATTCACACAAAAATACAGCCGGAGCTGCTGTATCAGGAACCTTTCACTTAGTGCCTTTCGAAAAATCCAACTCAACAGGTTTTTCATTCATGGCTTCTTCCTGAATATGTCATGTGCTCAAATCACCAAACCTCTAAACCTTGCAGTTTTCTTTATCACCAACAGCATTTTGCTAACCCATCAACCCTGCCTCACATTATTTCCCTCTGGTAAATGAAATCTTATAAGATTAGGCTAAACTTTATTGTTATTGGACAAGAACAAGTATCTTTTCTCTTTATCAGCCTTCTGTTCACACTAGAGTGACCTTTTACAAGCTGTTTGGTCCAAATTTTTTAAGTTTGCTTGTACCAGGTGATATAATTTAAGAAAGAAAGAAAAAAAATCAAACAAAAAAATGTATATTATATTAAAAAAAAAATGTTATGATTTTAAATCATTTTTTTGTTTTCAGTCTGTGGGTGCAGAGCACTAATCAATATTATTATTTATATTAGTACTAATAGTAGCAGCAGGTGTCAGTGTGGACTATTTACAGAACTTAAAACAGAATAAAAAACACTCTCTGTTTCAGCAGCCTGCACAGAAGATCGCCCATATATCCCCGTATCTAAAAGGCCAACATTCTTCATATTGAAAATAAGATATGTAAATGCCAAGTAGATATCTGAATAGTTAAACAGCCAAGCCTTAAATCAGGGGGGAAAAAAACAACATCCTGTAATTGGTATGATATTTCATGATACAAACAGAGAAACAACATTGTTTTGTGATCTAAATATTGTCTGCCTCTGATTGTGAGTGGATTGTGACAGAACGACAACCCTTTGTCTTGCTAAAGCAACTTTAGTACGGATGGAATGAACAAAGCATTCAGAATGGCTGTAATCTATTTTGGAAACAGAGATGACACTGCATATACCACACTTCCTTCTTCTTTGCTGTTTTTCTGTGACTTCATGGGTAACTGTGACTTGTACTTATATGGCCTTCTAAAAAAAAAAAAAAAGTACTATCTCCACTGAAGTCTCACTCAAGAAAAGGTATCAAGTCAAAATCTTACTTGAGGTGGGTTGTTGTTGCATGACACCAGTCTTCAAGAACGTGAGATCAGAAGATACTGGAATCTAAAACCTGTTTTTAAAAGCACCAGTTCTTGTTTGTGGCAACAAAATGTTAAGCCATGCTTTGAGAAGCTCTTACATACAACATTTGGAGAGACTGGGGCCTTCAAGTGGATATAACCACTGCTGTCCATACACAGTGTTTTATAAACCATTGTGCTTGTACTGTACTTTTTTGACTGGGATCGGTTCTGTCTCATTTGCTGTGTCTGCCATTTCTAAAGTATCTGAAGAGAGATTTTAAAGAAGTGATGTGCTGTGCTCCTCTGGACTACATTCATGTCCTGAGCATCTGATGCTTTTTATATACCTTAACATAAAAGTGAAGTTGGTAGCCTTGTAAAAGCTGGTTGAGGGGAATCAAGATATGAGTAACCCAGCTAGTACCTTCAACCCCATGACTAAGGAGTGGTGTCTGGTCCTAAAGCCTAAAATTGCACCCCAGGTTTCCACTGTTTAGGGCAATTCTGTGCTAAAACAAACAGAAACCTGAGACGAAATCTTCCTGCTATCTTGCCTTTGTGCAGTTATGTACTGAAGCTTTGAAACCACAAGCTGGGTCATGCAGTGCATTCCCAGGACATGATTATTGCTTGATGCTCTTAAACTGCTGACCGCACCTCCCCACCTAGGTGGCTTATCCTGCCACCTGTTGTTGTGATGTAGAGCCATGTGAAAGAGAAAACAGACCTTCTAAGGTTTTATATATTAGATATATATATATATATATATATATATATATATATATATATATATATATATATATATATATATATATATATATATATAATATAATAGACTTAAAATTAAAAAATATAATGTTTATTTAAAAAAGTTTAAAAATATCCAAAAAATTTCATTCCATTTCACAGATTGTGTCCCACCTTGTTGTTGATTCTGGTCAAAAATCAAAATTTTATATCTTTATGTCTGAAGCCTGAAATGTGGCAAAAGGTTGAAAAGTTCAAAGGGACTGAATACTTTCGCAATGCACTGTATATATAAGTTACCTGGCTCTTAGCAGGTGTTAAAATTATGCCAACCTCAGATGAGCAATAACACATGGCATTTAACACCATGTTATTATTTATTTTTCAAAGACTAAGGCCAAATTCTACAACTGTTCGTGAAAAACCAAGTACACATCACCATGTCAGTGTCTCACATCACTGTTTACAACATTGCTTTAGTAAGCTGAGTACAGCTTCAGATCTGATTTGAGAATACTTCTCTGGAAGAGGGGCACATGTTTGACTTGTGCCCAGGTCCTGTGACTGCAAAAGAAGCCCAGATCATCAGCTCTCTGCCACTGTGCTGCCAGGGGGGATGAGGTGTACTGATATGCTGTATCTTGTGCTTTTCTAACTGGTGAGGTTTTTTCTGAGATGCTGTCAAATAAAAGTTTATTACAACAACAAGTGAAAATGTTAGTTTTTGCATGGCAAAAACCAAGTGAATATTATATTTTGTCCTTGTTTGTAAAACCTCAGAAATGAAAGTTGCCCCTTTGTCTTTACAGTATCATGGAAATTAATCCACAATTAGAAAAGACAGAGTGAAAAGACAAACATATAAGCAAACAAGTAAGTTTTTATTTGAGTTTATGCCTCACTGTAAAAACCTGATAGAGTACACATGCTGTATTAGGTCAATAAATGCACAAAAAGACAAGTGTTGTTTTTGTAATTAATTCATTTTTAAAAGGTTTGAACATCAATTGGTTTGCAGTAAAAACATTTCCCTTATTTCTTTATTTATTTATTTATATTGTTTAAACATAGGGAATCTCTGCTTAATGAAATGCCACTCAGCTGCCTGAAAAACACAAGAAAGATGTTATTAAGACATATTAACTATTGTTGTAAACTCTGTGCAAAACATGCAATAAATTATGCCTTTTCATCTAAAGGTAATTTACTACTTAATAAACCACTGAAAGTCTCCGAAAGTGAAGTGAGGATAACTGAAGAAAAATGCTTCTTCCACAGTCAGAGCTGAAAGCAGTTGTCACCGATTAATCACTAGATGGCAACATTGTCTTACCCTGAACACAAGCATCTTCCAATATTTGAGGAATGATGCTGTAAAACTGAAGCTTTACATCTTTTTCTTGTTTCTTAAGAGTGGAAAAGAAAATAGTTTGGTATTGTTTGTCAATTATTTACACAGTTAATCTAAAAAGTGCCGTGGTAACTCATTAGGAAGTGTCCCAATGAATCACAAATAATTATCAAGAGATTTTATAATGATAAGTTCAGTAAGGTGACATGCAATTGAGTTATCTGAGAAGATAGGTAAAGCAACATTAACAATATAGATTTCAGATTATTTTTATCATTTTAAACCACGTGACATGTCTTGTATCTTTTCTATTAGGGTATATTGACTGTCTGTGAATAGTCAGTGCTGTTTTTTTCTTTTTTTTCATCCAGTCTGTTATTTATTGAAAATTCAGTTCAGCAAAACAAAACAAAACAAAACAAAACAAAACAAACAAACAAAAAAAAAGCAGTAAATGGTAGTCAGTTGTGTGGTAAAAGAATCAGAATCACAATGAGAATATCTTTATTTTCATTCTCATTCTCACTCAAATTTGAGTGCAGTAAAAGGGGTGACACGTTGTCACGCTGAAAGGTAAATGTCAGCTACATCTTGGCAGTCCTGCAGCATGAGTTATCCTCGCATGAGATGCCCTCCATGTGATTCTATCAAGCTGGAACTAAACAGCTGCTTGTTTCCTTCTGGTTCTTCAGATGGATGGTTTTCTCTGATAAGTGTTAGCTCAAGCAAAATTAATGAGGAAAAAAAAACAAAGACTTTTTTGCAAGAAAAGAAGTAAATTCAGTTCAACTAACTGGAAACATTAGGTTTCAATGAGTTAGACCTGTCATAATAGAAAATATTATTTTTATTATAATTATTGCTATCATTATTGAGATAAGTAATGATGTTGTATTCATGTTCCATCATAATGAAGAAAATTATTTCAGTATTCAAAAAGTATGTGATTGAGGTTCATCTTTATTGGAGTTTTATTTAAGATAGATAGATAGACAGACAAACAGACAGACAGACAGACAGACGGATGGATGGACTTTATTAATACCAAACTGGGAAATTTCAGAAGAAGAGGCAGCTTACCTCTGAGATGGATTGGGGAAACCCAAGTTCCACGAAAGTGGTATAAACTGGGTGGCAGCAGTCATTACATCTGCATTTGGGGCTTTCGTGTGATTGATAAACTTCCAGTTTGGAAGTGACTATGACAACCTCCATCTTGGGTGGTGCAGACTTAGTGCAAGTGTAAGACAAAATAGGGCAGAAAAGAGAAAAAGAACAACACTTACTGCAAGTCGAGTGGTGATGCTGTCTATTTTGCCTGGAATAACTGGAGAAAGCCATGGTTGAGAGAAAAATGTGTCTGCAGAGATGAACGTGAATTCTGCCCTTTACACACCATAGTCTACTGTAGAAGGGTTGCCATTATTATTTTTGCTTTTGTCTTCAGGAAGGTCAAAGGTCAGATGAGCTGAAAAACTGGAGTGTAAGTACATAATTGAGCCTATCTGAGTACCTCAAAATGGTGGCAGGTCTTGCATTTGGGTTTTTTTTTTTTTTGCAGACACAACCTCTTCCAGTAAATAAAGCACCAAAACAAGTGATACAGATCATTAATTCCCTGTTATTTTCTTTCTCCAAAAAAACAATTAAATTAGATGGGTAGAAAATCGCAATATATTGTTATATCACGATATTGTGATAATATCGTATCGTGACCCAAGTATCACGATACATATCGTCTTGCGAGGTTCTTGCTTATACTCACCCCTACTCATGAGGTGGGGGCTTTCTGCCGAAAGCCTGCTGGGTAAAGGAAGAAAAGTGGAGGGAGATAGGACAGAGAGGATGGAGGACAAAGAGAAGAGAGGCACATACATATTGGCAATATTATATGGGAGAAAACATATTAATAGTAATTATTTATTAGCTGGAGAACTAAGAATTCAATGTACTTGACTGGTACATTGTTAGCGCTACAGAGATGACTATATAAACAGCTGTAGGCAGAAACACTGAGGTGGTCAGAGGGTCAGACTGCAGGTCAGCATGTTAGTTGATATCCCAGAGACATCTATACAAGCAGGTGAACAATGGTTTACTACTGAAATGTGTAAATCACAAAGATCCATAGCAAATAAGCTACACATCTATCCCATGATGTGGGTAAAGTGGCCAAAAAAATCCCTCAGAGCAGAGAAGATGGAAGGCACCGATACAGCGTGAGAAGACAAAACAGGAGAAAATGTCAAAGTGGTCAACTTCACAAGAAATTCCAATATGCTCCCATCAATTGGACAAGGAAAAGATCAGTACTGATGGCTACACAAGTGGTGATCCTGTCTACTTTGACTGGAATAACCGGAGGAAGCCACAAGCGCAGAGGAGACCAGAACGACACAGATCTGCAAAGCCCTGGAGGAGTGAGAGTGCAACCCCTGTACAAAAAAAGTTTTGTCGTTTTCAAATAACCTTTATTGCTCCAAGAACCTTACTAATTTTATCTATATTGTGTGCTGTCTTCACCATAATGACTGAATGTTGCTTTTAAATTCTAATAAAATGGAGATTATTGTTTTTGGTCCCAAACACCTTAGAAACAGATTAGCCAATTTATGTTTACCTCCAGTTTATGTTTATGTTTACCTCCAGTACAACTGTGAGTAACCTCAGAGTTATTCTCGAGCAGGATATAACGTTTAAACAGTCTATTAACCAGGTTTGTAAGACAGCCTCTTTTCACTTCTGAAATATCGCTGAGATTATCCACTCTCAGAGTGAATGCTGAAAAACTAATCTGCGTGTTTGTCACTAGACGAGATTACTGTAATGCATTATTAGCAGGATGCCCAAGTAATTCTCTAAATAGCCTCCAGATGACCCAAAATGCAACCACAAGAGTACTGACAGGAATCAGTAAGAGAGACTATGTCTCTCCTAATAACGCTTTATGCTCCCAATAGAGCTCTTCACTCAAAGAGTGCGGGTTTACTTGTAGTTCCTAGAATATTCAATAGTAGATCATGAGGATGGGCCTTTTGTTATCAGGCTATGGAACCAGCTACCAGTTTTGGGTTAGGGAGGCAGGTACCACTTCCACATTTAAAATCAAACTTGAAACCATCTTGTTCAGAAAAGCATATATTTAGTCTAAACTGTAATGTAGGCCAATTGCCATAGCTACAGTTATGGGAATGGCTAATACCAAGGCCTAAACTCCCCCCCCCCCACACACACACACAGTCTGCTGAAATTCTCTGCTCACTTTCATTTGCACATACAGACTTACCAACCTCAATGCCCATTTGCACCTGATTGCACATTTTGTACTACTTATTTGATCGTATTATTCTTATTTTATTCTCATGTGAATGTCTGCTCTACGTGCCTCCTTTTAATGACCCCCTGGGGATAAACAACGTTTTTCGAATTTGAATATCAGTCTTAATACAAGTACATACAAGTCTAAGCTTTCCAGCTTACTTAATATTAATACAAGCATAGTTTGTCCTCTGTACTGTATATTTACACCTCTCTTCTCATCAGTTTATCAAATAGATTAATTCAGAGTAGTCCTTCACCGAATCATTCAGGACTTGATTGGAGATCTGACTGCATATCTGACTCACTGAACTGAAACATGACTGAATGGTTCCTGATTTCAGCTCATGATTCATGGCTTCCAACAGCGCTGTCACTTTGGCAAACATGCCAAAATCCATCTTGAAATTATATCAGTTTCGTTGCCGAATTTTATAGATGAAGGCTGGTTTTAAATTATTTTAAAGTATTGTCTCCTGTTAGGAATTGCTCTTGGACTTGTTGAGCGTAATTCTGACAGTTTAAACCATTGATTATTACTAAAGACTCATGTTCACTTTTGACTTTTCTGTACAGTATGCCATTTTTGTGCATTTACTGAATGGAGCACTAATCCTGACACAGCTGCAGCTGCACCAATGTCCACGTCCTTACATCATAGGCCAGCCTAAATGTTTAATTCCGTGTGATCTTCCAGAATTCATTAAAACAATGGTGAACTAGAAGGTGTGTGTCTGTGTTTGTGACTTTGTAAGTGTAATCATCTCATGTGAAGTCTGGTCCTCCAGCTGCACTAGCTGTTAGCTTGTGGAACACAGAGATATTGACTCAAAGTCATTTGTTTGCAGAGAAACAACCACATTCATTTAGTCTCTTGCAGTCTCTGCTCCGTCTCATTCACAACTGAACTTTTCTAAACAGTGAAGTTGATGGATCATTTTAGTAAACAATTCGGTTCAGTTTGTTAACTCTAAAGTATTTTATTTCCATTGTTTGTAAACCACATAATATGGATAGCTCCCAAAAAGCGCAGTGTGACATTTCCACCATGATGGCAACATTATGAGCTGGTGAGAGGGGCAGCACAGTGGGGCTATCAGCCCAACAGTGGGAACCTGAATGACTTTTCTGCATGCAAAATGAGCCTGGGGGTGATGAGGGCATTAAAGCCTTGGCTTGGCCTGGCTTGATAGTGGGAAAATGGCTAATGAGAAAGCGACTGATAGGCTCAACCTCTATAGGCACAACTGTAGATCAACAGTGGGAAAGCGGCAAGTGAGCCCTATAGAGTTTTCTAACCCTTTCCAGATTGATGTGGTGCAACAGTTGTTTCTCTAAGACCATTGCTCATGTTGTTCCTTCTTGGAATTATGCCAACGTACACCTGAGTGCCTAAGACAGAGGTGTCCAGCTCCAGTCCTCGAGGGCTGCTGTCCTGCATGTCTTAGATGTTTCCCTGATGCAACACACCTGATTTTAATGAATATATCATCATCAGCTTGTCATTCAGGTCTGCACAGGTCTGCTAATGATTCATTCATTTGAAACAGGTGTGCTGAGGCAGGGAAACATCTCAGACCCTGATCTAAGTCCGCATGTCTTAGATCAGGGGTGTCCAGCTCCAGTCCTCAAGGACAGCGGCCCTCAAGAACTGGAGCTGGACACCCCTGATCTAAGACATGCAGACTTCTGGCTCTCGAGGACCAGGGTTGGCCACCCCTGGCCTAAATGTCTACTTTTACAGAGGTTTACACACCTGCTTATGATCAATTCATCAGGGGCTGATAAGATGTCTAGCTGCTACTTATCCTCTTAAGAGTTTACTTCATATTTTCCACATAATTTTTTCGCTTCACTTTTTTCTTGTTAAATAAACAATGATATAAAAAAAAGTTATATGCTGCTGTTTTCTTGTCTGTGGTTTTATTTATCTAATCCTAAAACTCACTACCATCAGATGATACTATTTATATATTTTTTTTTCACACATAACAAAACAAATAAAACAAAACAAGCCAGAACAAACAAAAAGATTAAAAGAGAACTTAATCACTTCTGCACATGACCGGAGATGAGAGCGTAACCACTGAGTGTGCCTGCTGTCCTTCATAAAATAGACAGAAAATAGCTTTGTGTCCAACAGAGGGCAGACAAGTGCTGCAAATCTCATTACAACTGTTCACTGTGTTACATTTTTTCTATCCACTTGTCAAATTGCGTATCTTTTAAAATGTATGAAATATACAAAATATATGAAAATGAACAAATAAATAAATGTTGCCTTCAGATTAACTCTATGTTCCCTGCCAAATGACCATGATTCATATTTTAATTGTTATATATTGGTATACTATGATCTTTAAAACTTTTAAAGCATGTGCGTCTCTGTAAATGTTAACTATTATTCTTGTCTGATAAATAATATTAATTAATATTAAATTAAAAATTAATGGCCACTCTACTATCAGTCAAAGTCTCAAAAGCAGCTCACCTTTTCAGGTGCTTGTGCTCCACAAGAGTGAGGATTAATTATTCAGCTACAATTAGCGTGATGTCAATAGTAATTGCCACCAGTGCAGTGCTCCTCTGACCATGAAGCACACTGTGAGACAAAGATTACGCTTCTCTCATGTTAAAACTCACCACTTCAATCAAGTTGCTGCATGTGTTCATGTGCACCAAACACAGCCGCACACACAAACACGCACGTGAATGCACACAGGGACACTTCTCTACATCCACCCAGGGACAAGCTGACATGACTGCATGGAAATAAGCCATTAACATATGTACATGCATAAAATGTAGTTTCACTAAATTAGGGGGGAAATGACTGTAAAATATAGATAAGTAGTCTATTACTTGTTTTCTTTTAGCTATTTTTACAAACACCTTTGATCATGAACATTTGAACAACAAATGTTGTATCCATAAATTGGATTTTTTTTTTTAAATTGCATTTAAATTAAACTGAATAAATACTTGTAGTGTCTGTGAGATATAATTCCACTTTACAAGAAGCCTAAAATTACCATGTTACCTTTGTCACTTTCTCCTCTTGTCAGGTGTTATTTTAAAATGCTTTAAATTATGCACACCCACATGTTCATACACTGTAGTTAAACTTCAGGTATAATCCATGTACCTGGTAAACTCCTGAATGAGACAGAGACAGTCTCTACAAGTCTCTAAAAGTTTGCTTTTACAGCAAGGTGTTATAGAAGGAGTTAACGCAAGGTGACCTCCCATCATTTCCATTTTCATGGTTTAATCTCCATCTATGGCTTTGAAATAGTGTCATCTTTTTATGTGCTTTCAATTTAACTGCTTCAATTTAAATGAAACATTTAAGGTTTTAATGTGACAAGTCTTCCTAGATGATAAGAAGAACTTCTGTGAGTGAGTAGCGAGAATGATCAAAAATAGTCAATTACAAGATAAATGACATGAGTGTTAAGATGTGTTACCAGACAAAATCCAAAAGTGCATCATTGTATACCTCTTTAGCAAAAGGCAGTGTCTTAGACAGTCGTCAGTGAGTTCTTGGTGTTGGAGAATCAAAGAGGAAGTTTAATGGACAAGTCAAGGTTATCTGCTATTCAAAACAGGAACAACAACAAGTAAATTGTTTCCGTCCAAAACAACTCAGCACTTGAATCTTTAATTTTTGCTCTAGCAAATGCCATGATGTTTACTTTAACAACTTTAACTACATCATCCCTACATTTTAAAGCACCAAATTCAATTAAATGGGATGAACTGTTCATTTCCATTTATATCCAGCTGCATTTTTCACATGTTATTTTGATGCAGTCAAACTGTTGAACGTACCAGTAAAGCTGCCGTTTTGTAGGATGATTGTAAATCTTATAAATGACACCAAAGAAAGTTCAAAAGATTTATTTAGTTTTGGCTGCTGTGATCATAATGACATATGGATTAATCCTTCAGATTTCCATGAATGATCAGTTCTTTATATCCATTTAATTCTCTGAAGTAGAGAAATTGAAATACATAGACTTTTTGATATAAGAAGATATAGTTTTGACAAAGTAATGGTGAATTTATACAGGACAAACTTAGATGAGGTTCTGATGTTTCATGTCTTTGTCTAGAATACAGTACTATGAATGCTGTAGTGTATGTTATAGATTTGTGGGCTAAACTTACAGTCTTTGCGTCTGTTCTGAACTGGGTGTTGAAACATCTCACCATGGGGCCACGAGTATTGATGGTGGTGATAAAGGCATGTAATAATGTCATAAAGTCAGAGAGGAAAAGAAGCGGTAAGTAGAGATCAGCTCAACAGTGTAACCAGTAATCAGTCAGCGGGGTGAAAAATGACAAGGCCAATGTGAGCAGACAGAAATAGGGAATAAAACATGGGACTCATGAAGGCTGAACAGACCAGAACAGAGAGGGAGGGCGGGGGAGCAGAGGTGACCTGCTCTTAGAGGGGCACAGGCCTGTCGCATTTCCTGATTACAACCAATAGGTCTCAATTTCACATGACAACCCCAACTACTCATTTGGGGCAGCATCTATATTATAAGGGCTGGTGGAGGGAGGGGAGGTGGGGTTATTGTTCCAATGGGTTTGCAGTGCAGTCTTTAAAGAGCTGTCTCTATGATGAAGAACAGTTTTTGTGCCAGCACTTTTTGTTTCTGGCAGAATTTCAGTTTGAATTTGGGCATGGATATTTTTTCTCCTTGTATTTGGATATATTTTCTGTGCAAATTACTACATAATTATTCTTTAATTGTGAGACTAATGAGAGTAGTGACTTGTTTAAGTTCATTTACTTTTGCTCCAGGTAATGGGTCTTACAGCATTTGAGCTTTCCTATCTTTATTTTGTCATTCTGAATAATTATTCATATAAATACATTTTTGGGGGATGAACCGTTAGTGGACTTAATGGGTAGAACTGTGCCTATACGTTTTTCTGCAGTTAAGACTGAAGGCATTCCCCTCTTAGATCTGGACCAGTGCCCAGTATACAGGAGTTTATCTGGCACGCATGTCCCTCCCTCCATATTTCACTTCTGCTTCTTCTCTCTCCTTCTGATAGCTTATTCACTGCGGAGGGGTCAGATGCTGACACCAGCATAAGGGCCGCTTAAATCGCTCTAAACAACATCTATCATGGACCCTATAAAATAAGCTTCATGGAAAACACAATACCCTGGCCTTGCACTTGGAAATGCTCGTCGATCATAGGGCTACTTTATTCCAGAAATCTATTTTTTTATGATATGAGGTTTAGGAGAGAGATATATTTTTGAGGAGAGGAAGGTTCTGATTTGGTCCTAATCAGTCTTTATGAGTAATTTTAGATACAGACTGCATAGGAGATCTATAACTCAACAGGAGTGAAGGTTTAGAGGTGATGAATGGCACTGGCGTACAGTTCTACTTATTGATCAGAAAGAAGTTTGATATCAGTAAAAACCCCTTTGGATAGCTAAAAAATATAATAGAAATGCAGTTGCTTTCAAGTTTCAAAAGCTTGGCAGAGGAAAGGAAGAGGGATTAAGTACAAAAGAAAAAGGAGAAGGACACTCATTGGCTTTCATTATTCTCCTAATACTGTGAAAGATACTGACATGCTGCTGATATGTCTAAGAAAAACAGAAACTTAAGGTGAGCAGCTTCCCCTAACAGTGAAAAGATGCTGTTGTGGCACCTAAAACATGCAAGCTGTTAAGTAGCCTCTTGATTAATAGCCAGATGCAAACAGATGGCAGAAAATTGTTAGTCCAATGAGGTCCCAAAATAAATGAATAAATAGACTAACAAATAAATAGAATCAAACAGACACACACACACACACACACACACACACACACAAAATCAGGTGATGACATGATGAGTTGATGAGTTGAGCAAATGTTCCTTTTACTGTATCTAAGAAGAAGGCACTAAGTTGTCTAGATTCAGCTGGCACTATTAAACCACCTGGACCAGCTTGTCATTTTAAAGGTTAAGTACTTCCATTAGCATGATACAAGTGATACCTTTGGCAGAGATATATCATGCAAATTAAAGGTGAGCATTTGCAGAATTTGCAGAATAGATAGGTGCAATATATCCATATACTCAGATTCTGATTTATGTTAAACATCGTCACCATAACAGTCACACATTAAATTCTTGCAATAAGCTGTTTCTAGCTTATTCTATATCCTTGAACACTATACTGATGTCACTATCTGGTGAAACAAGTCGATTGTGGGCTTACCATTCTCTTTTACATAGTAATGATGTACTAGTCTTGATTAGATATTTTTTGTTGCATTTTTCTTTTTTCTTTTTTTAACCAAATAAAGTAGTTGAAAGAATCACTTTTTGAAACAGCAAACAAAAAATCCAAGGAGATGGAAGTCCAATAAAATGCTTTAACAACCACATTTCGAAAGAAATTAAGCTCAGTCCCTTGTATCTTGTATCTTCCAGGGTTGACTTGTTCGAGGCTGTAGGCCTGAGGCAAGGGTCCTTGAATATAAATCTTAAGTAGAGGAGCAAAATGTGTCTGGAAGAGCCAAAAAAAAAGAGAAAAAAAAAGAACAATCAATGGCCCAGAAAAGAGAAATTATTGTCTAAGTCTATCACTTAATTTCTTTAAAAGCCTTTTGAGAAGTCAGAACTGCTCAATGTGCATCCACTAAAGTTAACACTCTCGGTATGCCATACAATTTAATTATTAGAACATGATTCATTCAGTGAGTGGTCACCCATTCAGTGGGACCATTTATGGGGCAGCTTATTCTTTACAGCTCAGGAATCATCCTTTTGGTCAGTAATCACTGAACTGTACAAATGTAATTTAGATACTTGATTGAAGAAGAGATTTTGCTAATTAAGAGTTTTTGTAAGAGTGCATAATCATTTTGCCTTGCTATTCATCAGGAACAATGTGATGATTAGTCCTCATAGCAGCACAAGCACTGCTTATCTCCTGAAAAAAAAGAACATCTCACAGGATACTTTAGCAAATAGTTTAATTGATGATATCTCAAAAAGAAACACTTTTTATTCTGAACTAATAAATGAAATAATGTAGAATTATTATTATTATTATTATTATTATTAGGTTGTGTAAGAACATAATAAAAATCATGTGATTGTAGAGGGTTTTAGTCTTAGACAAATGCAATCTCAAATAAAGAGACATACACCCTTTTTCAATGTGCCATTATTTATTCAACAAATTGAAAGGAAAAAAAGAAAAAAAGAAGATATGTGGGCTTTGCAAAGTACCCCCATAATATTTTCATGGGAAGCTGCTAAGAGATATTGCTAATCATCCTCCTGTGATGAAATGGTCATCAGCAGGTAAGCAGGACTCTGTAAAGGCAAATGTTTTATGTATTAACACCAAAAGGGGAAAAAAAAAAAAACAAAAAACAAAAAACATAAGCAACGGTTTTAGAGAAGTAGTTGTCACTGCACATCAATCTGGTAAACGTTATAAACAATTAAAATAATACAATAATAAAAAAATAAAACAATTTTAAATTGATTTAGAGTTTAAATGTGGAAAAGGAAAATGGAGAAAGCGTTCTATACATAAAATGTATTTATTCATATTTCTACTTTTCATTTTATAAATTATTTGATGGTTTTAAAATGACTGATTGACACAAGTCTGTTGTATATAAAACTACATGAAAATTGAAACATGCCAAAGATAAAAACTGCATCTTGTGCTTTTGTCTATAAATGTCTATAGAAGATTGTTCTGTCTATAGATTAAAGCAAAGCATTTCTGGAAAAACGTCCCATAGCCAGATAACACCTCACCTGATGCCATGCTCACTCTGTAGCACAGGTGAGGATTCTCCTGATGGCTCCAGATATTCAAGTTGTTAAACATCCATGGACCTCTGGCAATGGTTCAGCAGAACACATTGACGTTTTTGACAAGTCTTTCAGTTGTTCACCCAAAATGATCAAGTGATCAATGATCATCCCACAACAATTTATTATTTCCAAGACCTGATAATATCTAATGCTCCTAATAGAGTTCTCCATTCTTTGGGTGCAGGTTGACTTGTAGTACCTAGAATATCCAAAAGTAGATTTGGAGGACGGACCTTCTGCTATCAGGCACCTTTATTGTGGCACCAGTTACCAGCGTTTACCTCCTCCTGCACTTTCCGTGAAGTTAAATTGAATTTGAGACTCTAGTATACCCTTACAGGAAACTACTACTTTAACTAATTGTTGCCAAAGATCAATCTGCAAGGTGATGAAACATGGAGGTACTCAGTATTACTCACAAGATTTTAGATCTTTTTTTTTTTTTGGCTTAATTTTGTTCAATAAATAATGAAAAAAATATGAAAAGGATGTTTTAGGTTGTTGTTCTACTCAGGTTGTATCTGGCTAATAACAAGACCCATTAGATGATTAAAAATTGCATTTAAAGAAGGGGGACAACATTTTTGCAGTTAAAAAAAGTAATATTCTAAAATTTAATGAACTTGTCATTCAGAATAAAAAGGTAAGAATATTAATGAAAAGGCGAATGACAAAGCAAGCTACTTTTATGGCATCTATAATGTCTGGATAATTTAAAGGCAAGATAATATTTAAAAAAAACATTGATATGTCTGTGTTTGAGATCATATGTTGTGTCTGTCATGACAACCAAATCAAAAACTTCAACACAACAAAACCCTCTGACTTCACTTGGGACTGAATAGATCCTAAAGTCTGTCATTCACTGAGCCTGTTCAGAGTTGGAGCGCACTGTGACATAACAGATCTTGTCAGAATAGAATAATCCATCTCCCTCATGTTTAGCTTCACATCACTTTACATCGTGCTTCATTTGTTCTATCTTGGAAGATGGTTGGAATACCAATTTTTAAACATAGACACATCACCTGAGAAAGGGGTTGGGTTGAGTGACTGTACACTGTACAGTCATGGTGGCACATGATTGGAAATTTCATTCCACCACTACAGAGCAAAGGACAGATTTATTTAGGGAGATTGGTAGCCAGATTAATCTTTCAAAAACTATTATGAAAAAAGAAAAGAAAATGCTGACATAATGGTGGAAAGACACACTGGTAGAAAGGACTGGGTGACCAGCATAAATATTTGTCATACTTGCTTTGAACCTGTAGAGTATTACTTTACACAGCATTGTTCCTTTGTTCAAGCATTCTGGAGAGGATGTTCTCCAAGGGCAGGGACCCTTGCTCCCTAACCTTAGATATGTCCTTTGGCATCTCAGCTAGATCGGGCAGAATATACGTCTTGGAATCCATCAATGCAACACTTGAAGCCTGTTCTGGGCCTTCTAAAAGGAGAACTCCTGTCTCCTGTTTCCAGTGAGACCACACTCACAAGAAACAAAGATAAAGAAAAAACGTGCTTTGTTCTTGCCAAAAAGTACATTGCTCAAGTTCAAGAACTTCTCAGTGAGCCCGTCCTCGTCACCAGATATGGAGAAAATATTGGGGGTGCCGTGGTCTTTTGCTACAAAAGGATCAGCTTTTAATGGAAGTTAGGGGGATGACAAAGGAAGCCTACATCAATGGAGGTGTGTAGAGTAGCTGTCCCTACAGCAGAAGATAATGAATCTATGTATCTCACACTCAAGAAGAAGAGACTGTATGATCTGCTCCAGAAAATAAATAAATAGATAAATATATAAATAAATAAAATATAATGGATAATGACCTGACACTGTACCTGCAGAACAATGCACTGGATCCTTTGTGTGATCCTCTTATGTGGTGGCAAAAAAAAAAAAAAAAAAAAGATAAACAAACAAGGTGGCCTTTAAAGGCCAAGGTGGTGAGAGAGTATTCTGCAATCGTACAACAAGTATTGCATCTGAGGGAGTGTTCAGCGAGGCTGGCAGTGTTGTGACCCGAATGGTGGAAGTTTGTGAGAACAATGCTGTTTGACACCAGAAGGGCCCCTTCCTCTTCTGGGACGCCAGCTGTGGTCCCCGGCGTATAAATGCACATGCCCTCAAGTTCATATTGAGTCAACACACTCTGATGACAGATTGTTAAATAACATTGCTGTATAGATGTACATAATCTAACAGCATTACACAATTCACATTGGTGTGATTCTGTCAAAGTATGTACAATAGCTGCAGTCCTGTTCTGAAACTGAACACCTGAAGCACAGTATCTAGTGGGAGATTATGCTGTTTTTCCTACACATAAGGACATTAAAGAAGAAAGTAGTATTATTTTATATGTTTGACTTTAATGGAGATTTTTATGGTTATTGCAAGCTGCTTTAAATGTTTAAACCAACAAGTGCAATAACAGTTTTCAACTCTGTTATTTAGTGTGTTTACTCATAGACTATCGGCATGAGAGATTGTTGCTCCTCCACCACAAGGTACAAGCTCCATCTAGTACTGTGATCCTCTTATATATAGTATAATGTAGTATATTGTATGTATATATCTTTAAGATTCATTGCCAATGAGCATTGTTACAACAAAAAAAAAAATCTACCAAACATTACAGTTTTTCTGTAAAGCATTATTACACCTGGAAATTTCCATTTCATTTTCATTGGTCCACATTTGTTTCCTAAATGTGACAAGGAGGCTCATTTGCTGGATGTTATGGTAAGGAAGCAAGAAAGGTTTTCTTCTCCTATATTGGTGCAGGTGCCACTATACAGAAGAACAGTGCACCACCTCTCCAGAGTCCACTTTATATTTTATGAAGTTGCGAGTATTGATTTATCTTTCTAGAAATTTTAAGAGTGGTTACAATTTTTTGGGGGGGCTCTTCTAGACAATAAACCTTAATAAACTGGTACCAGTAGAACACTTTACACTCTACCTAACTCCTCCCTTACTCTGTTGGCTTTAGTTGGTCTACTTTTAAATATCTAGTCAGTTATTAAAATGCTGCTCGTTGTTGGGACAAGGTCTGAGTCAGAGTGTTTGTCAAGTGTTGACAGCGCCATCATCTGACCTACTCTAACAAGACTGTCATGAAACATCTGAAAGCCCGAGTCTTTTGTGGTGCCCAAACTTTTGTATGGTACTCCTTTACTTTTTTTTTTTTTAGTCTAAACCTATGCTAAGTAAAAATAAAACAATTTCAGTTTTAACTTCATGTCTTAAGGACATCAATGCATCTTCTCACCACCTCTTCACAGTAAAAGACATCTTGATGAGGACTGCCCACACCAGGGCATCTTGGGCCTGGTCTTTCGCTAAACCTCCTAAAGCCGCTATTAACGGATCGCAGGTAGCGGGAGGCGTTTCCCCGCAAAAAACGCAATCTTCCACCTCCCTAAACCCGCAATCTTACCTGCGCTACCCGCTATATTATGCATATATTATGCATGGAAGTGGTTAGGGCGTTCCACCTGTTTTACAAATTAGTGCGTCAGTAGTCATTGCCTTTAAGAGCAGGTTGCGCTACCCGCTATTAGCAATCTTCTGCTTCCCTAAAGCCGCTACCCGCAAACTGCTATGAAGTGTTTTCATCCAGATCTGAGCAGCTCTCGTAGGCAGCTTGTCTGGGACTCTGCTGTAGAGCTTCCTCCTCTTCCTTCCTCCTCCTCCTGCACTGATATATACATAACTAGCTCTAACTAATGTGGAGCAAATGATTTAATCATTTTTTTTCTACTTCAAGAAGTTTCGCGGGTTGCGGGTAGCGGGTAGCAGGTGGTCTAACCACCCGCTATCCTAAACCCACGATCGCAAGATACAGAGTTTGCGGAAAGCGCAAATGACACGCCCATTGCCACGCCTACAATGTGAATAAGGGAGTAGGCAACGCGGGTAGTGGCTTCAGGGAAGTGGAAGATTGCATTAGTGGTTAGCGGAGGTTCCTAAATCCGCAATTTGCGGGTAGCGGCTAGTGGCTAGCGGCTAGCGGGAGGTTTACGATCAGGCCCCTCATTTTCTACATTTATATTTCATTGATCGCATTTTGAAAATAGTCAACAATGACCAAAACTTTTACCATCTCTTCTCCAGCCATTTTGCACTGTCACCTGAAACCTGAAAAAAATGAGAAGATAGAAATAAAATGAATAGGGAGAAATTGGAAAACGAAAGATGAGAAAGGTGCAAATATAATTGCACTTCTGCTCACCTTTTGTTTTATTACCCAAGCCTTAGTGTCGGCTATTTTTTCCTTCTTGCCTTTGAGCTTTGAAACATTTGCCTTGAGGAAAAATCTACTAAAGCAACACTTAGGAACTGTTGGGTTAAACCTCTGGACAGAGAAAAAACTAAGTATCATAGAGTCTATCTTTGCACAAGACCTCTGATTCTATTTGCGGCTTTCACAGAAATCTGATTAACGGAGACATTTTAAGCACTGTGACACGGAGGAGGAGTGAGGAATGGAGAGAGGCACCGGCGCTTTCATTAAATCACCAATCGATGCCAGTAGTCCCTAGAGACCAACATACAGGAATTAAGAAATAGAATGAAATGTAATAAAGCAGCCATTTCCCATTTCTATCTTAACTGTTTTGGATTGCACTGAAGATGCACCATTGCTTTACATCAGGGAGATTTTCTGTTACACCAGTCTTTTGCGCCGACAGTGTCTTGACTAAATTGTTTTATTCAATAATAATGACAAGATAACATAAACTCCACCTGCCCATTTATGATTGCGAGTAGGTCTCATTTTAATGATGAATAAAACTAATGATGTGCCAGCCAGCCAGCCAGCCATCTTACTGCTAAAAAGACATGATAATATAGCTCAGTGATCAAAACATACCATTATGAAACACTTGAGAATAATTTCCTGAAAACGGACCTGAGGCGATGGCCTGAGGGGATGCTAAGAAAGCCGTCTCTCCCCAGCAGATAGAGCTATTCAGCAGTGCATTATGACCAGATTAGACATGGCTATCACACTGAATGGTTTGCTCACCACTGATGCTGTTTCCTGTAAGGGCTGTACAAAAGCCAGAAAGCAAGAAGTATCAATTTTCAGGATGACTGATCTGCAGATATATATATATATATATATGTGTGTATGTATATATAATCACATTGTGTATGGAAAATCAAATAATGAATTCAAAAGTAGTGTAAAGGTCACTTTTATTTAAATGTTCTGCTGCTATATGAACTAAAGTCCCATAATATTTGTTGTTCAAACACTTTTAACATCAGCACTTGTTGGTAACACATATTTAGTGTAAATCTCATCTTAAAAAAATGTAAATTGCCGCTGCCAGGGCATTAATATCATCCTGTTTTTTTTTTTTAAATGAAAAATAAAAAAAAGTCCACCAACAAAATACTGAGCCACAATCATAACATTAAAACAAGCAATTTCTGAGGTAACAACAGAAACTTTTAACGGGGAGTTCAACTTAGCAGTTGTTACAAATAACCTTGTTTCTGTCAAATCCGCCATCTGGGGGAACTTTAAAATGAAAATGTCCCTGTGAAAGTTCTGTATCTTAACCGCTCTCAGTGTCTGTTTTAGCTTTCCCGCATGTTTTTCCGCCAATTTTCTTCCGGTTCCATCAGCAGCCAGTAACAGACTTTTCAAAACAAAAGCATGTGAGCAACATGAAAAAGAAGGAACATGAAAAGCATAACATAAACTTAAAAAATACCAAGGGCTGGAGGAAGAGCTGGAAAAAATGTGGAGTGTGAAGCCAGCAGTGGTGCCAATAGTGATCAGGGCACTGGAAGCTGTAACCCCCAAGCTGGATCGGTGCTCCAGCAGATACCAGGATCAACCTCTGAGACCTCTGTCTCAGAGCGCATTGCTGGGAACAGCTAAGATCCTCTGATCCAGAACCCTCAGGCTCGCAGGCCTCTGGTAGAGGATCTGAGCTTGAAGGAGGCAACATCGCCCAGGTAGGCGAGAGAAGGAATTATTATTATATATATAATAGAAAAATCATACATGAGAATTGTGAAGTTCCATCGTGTATTTGCTCTGCTTTAGTGTAAAAGAGCAGAGATGAAGTAGTCGTTATAACTGTGCTGATTAAACAATACATGTGAGTATTCAAAATGACCAAACCTCCAGATCTGCAGCATGGAAGATTCTGCATACTGCACCTTAATGAGGCAATTTTGTCTGTTTCGAAATGTCCCACTATACTAGTTTTAAATATCTCCCCATTTTCTCTTTTCAGTAAAACAAAATCGTTATAGCTGAGACGGACGGCAATTACTAGAACCCACAGCAATCAATCATTCACTTTAAACATATCATGCAAAATTAGTTGTGTTTTAAAACCATTTGGAAAAGGAGCCAAACTCTGCAGACTGCACACAGTCCCCTCAACTGTATGACTAACACAGCTGTATCACAGACTGATTGTCCCCAGAGAGGGTAAGTCTGGGGAAATAATCTGTCTCCCACTTAATGTTTTTTCTGGGGCAATCTGCCACACGGGGGTCGTGTCAGTGATACACAGCAGCAGCAGCAGGGATCACCTTTTCTGCTTTTTGGCTGTTAACTGCTTGAATAAAAAAAAGTGTCAAAATCATCCCACTGTGGTAAATTGGAGGCCTTCAATTCGACACGGAGGAGCAGGTGAACTTCATGGGATAGGCATTGTCACAAAGAAGAGTTTCGTAGCGGATAAATGGAAGGTTGGTGGTTTGATCCTCAGATCTTCTATGTCTCAGTGTTCTGGGCTGGACACTGAGCCCTACATTTCCCTTGATGTGTACATGTACAGCATGAACAATAAAATAATATAAAAGTGAGTAATAAATAATACTGCAATAATGTATCAAGTAAGTGGTTGTGTAAGTGTTGAATGGGAAACATATGGTAAAGCACTTTGTTGACCCAAAACAAGGGAAGAAAAAGCATGCCATGGAGGACCATGGACCATTTTTTTAAAATAATTTTTCTAACTAATTAACTTTTTGTGCTTGTTAGTTTGTTTTTTTTTAATAATATTTTTTTTTTTTATAATAATTAATTAGTTTACCTTCTGGGATTATTAAAGTGTTTTTGAACTGAACTGAATTTGAATCAAACTTGAATAGAACTTTGCAGTAGTTGGTGTTTTACCCGGGTGTGTCACAAATAGTGGTGTGAAAAAAATCGATTTAGCGATATATCACGATTTTTGGCCGCCCGATATAATTTCGATTTTCAGCTTCTAATATCGATTTTTAGGAAAATTCATTCATTCACTTAAATGTGCAAAAACACTAATAATAAACAACACATAGGTTGTTTTGAAGGAAATAGTTTTGACTCAATTTGTCCTCTGAAAGATCAATACAATCTGATGAACATATACAGCAACTTGATTTATCATCCCTACTCTTAATTTTAATATTAACTGGGTAGAAAATCGCAATATATCGCTATATCGCGATATTGTCATAATATCGCATTGTGACCCAAGTATCACGATACATATCGTATTGTGAGGTCCTTGCCAATACTCACCCCTAGTCACAAGTGTTTTTCACAACGCACGTTACCGACTGCAACATCCAGCTGTGGCTTATAAAGTTTTCTGCTCTTCAATACTGTACAAGTCAAAACTCAACAAAAGTCAAAAAGCAACACTCAAGCAATTCCCAACTTTGGGTCCGATGGTGGTAGAAGGGCCTTTTGGTTTACCCAATACTGCTTGTCCTGGTTTGTCCATCTGATTTGCTTTGTTTGGGCTTTTACTGCTGGTTTGAATTAAAAGGTTAAATGGAGAAGAAGCAGAGTGACAAGTCAAGCAGCTGCTCCACTGATGAATTACCTTGGTTTTATTTATCTGTTTAAGAAAGACTCAGCACTCTCTTCTTACCTTTAGGCACTCACCCAATGATCCCAACCATCCATGGCACAGGGAATCGCAGTGATTCTCTATACTGGAAAACGAAACCGATTTCTATCCTTCTGCATTTGCCAACTACATCAGTATTTTTTTCATCTACTGCATTCCAGTCCACCGCCTTTAACAATTTTCCCTGTCCATTTTAGTATTTGGGGTTTTAAAAGAAGTCAGAATTGAAAGATTAAAAAGAAAGCACCTATAATATAAGTGAAAATACCTTGAGTATCAGTAGCATATCTGTACTGGGGTTTAATTGCATTTTGGAACCCATTTTTCTGAAGCTATTTAATTTTATTACAAAACAGCAACACAACTTCCTCAAAGTTTTTCCAATGTTATTTCTTAATTTTTATTCTAATAATTTTTTAAGAAGAAATTGAGAGAGAGCATGAATTAGTGAGTTTGTGTGTAGTAGTGCAAACCTATTGTCATCGCAGCAGTGCATGGCGGGAACAAAGTGAGCAGGATATCATTTATTCGCTCTATGTTCTCACCTTTGACCTTAAGTTTCTTTTCTTTTAACTTTGTTTCAGACCCTCCTGCACCACAGTCAGAAAAATCTGATGAGGATAAGATGTGGAATCAGCAGGTGATCTTGGTTTGACAAATATTTAAAGGAGCAATAAGTGGAAATCCATTATTTAAGACTGAAGGAATTAAAAAATCGCTACATGGAGAACGAGAGGTGTAATTTCATCTGGAGTATAGGATGACGTCACACACCCGCTCTCTGTGTTGATCTCCAGCCTCATGTTTACAAGCCGGTCCGGCCGCGCGTTCATGTGCGTTCATGTGAAACTTCGCCTCCTCCCTCCTCCCCTCCCTCTCTATAAAAACGCGACAGCCAGTGAGTAGTGAGTACTTGGCTGAATTCACATATATTAGCAGAACACACGTAGCCTACGTCTTAGTCTGGTCATATTTTCAATGTAACGCTAGTTTTAGCAAATGTTGGAAGGTAAATAAATAAGTTATAGGCATAAATGAATAGAAACGGACAAAACTACTACAACCGTTGCCTTTTTTATTTTATTTAGACAGTTTTAGCAACTATTACGATATCCACAAAATTACTTTTCAGCTATTAGCGGCTAATTTACCGGTAGATTGTATTTGCAGGAAAGCTATTCACTGCCGTCATATTGTTACTAACGTTGAACTGTCTGCTAACGCAATTAGCGGCGAATAGATAACGTTTGATGCTAATGGTGACTCACTAAATTAGTGACATAAAGATTAATTTACGGACAAACCAGTATAAACATTATAATGTTATAAATGACTTGCTTTGTTACTCGCCATGGTGATGTTTTGCTCGGTGTAGGTAGATCTTCGAAGCGAGCGGGGGTGTAGTGGGGGAGTGTGTGGAGGGGAGGGGGGGGGGTTTGGTGGCGAGCAGAGGCAGAGGGAGTGTGGCTAATGGCACACTTGTTTTGGTCTACAGGCAGTGCTCAACAGCAAACCTAGCGGTGAAATGATTTCGCTTTTTGCTCCTTTAAAAAAAAAAAAAAAAAAAAAACTTCTAGCAATGCTTACACAGTTTTTACAGTAAAGATATTGCAAAGGGAAAAAAGAAAAAAAAAAGCAGTGTATTTTATTTACCAGTCTCGATTGTGGCCAACTACAGACAGGAACGTTTAGTGACATGAGACATAAAGCACAATACCAGTATGAAGCCTTAACTACACATGAACAAATACACAAATGAACTGCAGTGTGTCCGCCAGCATTATTTTAAAAGAGAGGATCAAATAATCACTTTGCAGAAGTTGTTCTTTTCTGTCAGAATATAACAAATGAAGCCATAGAGTTGGGCATCACTTGAGTGTTGCGTTATGACTTGTTAAACTTTCATTTGTACAGTATGATGAAACCATTCACTGTGTTTATGATATATATATATATATATATATATATATATATATATATATATATATATATATATATAATATATATTATTATTTTGAAGAACTGTAACTGGAAGCTCACACACATTTTAATTACTTTTCTCTAATCATAAATTTAGCAATACATTTATAATAAAACATTGATTGTTGAATAATTCACCAAGCTGCACCAGGTTACAAGAGCTCTTCTTAATCTCTTTCGAATAAATTCCTAAATAAAGTGCAGATGTAAATACAGATCAGGGGACGCAAATGTCACGGTGAAGGACATCCATGCTGATGACATATTGTCTGACATATTGTCTGTGTTTGATTTACATGACCCCAGTTATCCTTTAGCTCATGTGTACATATAACCAGAGCTGAATCTGATATCCTAGACTTTATCAGTTCGTCAATGATCATGGCCGATCAAGCAGGCTTCTGGAACATTCCGGTTATTGGCTTAATGATTGATTTACCTCGAGGCAGCTACTTTTTTATTATGTTTCTCTTTGTATAATGCTGCACCCAAAAGCTTTGCCACTGTTGCTTTTTATTGCAAAATGAATTATTTCTACTGTGCTTAAGTGAATCTTGAAATTCAACAGAAACAATGACATGAGTTAGAATTCATGAGATGTAAATTTGATATAAGTATTTCTTCTGAACTGAGCTGTTGTCTGTGCTGACCCATGACATTTGTGTGAAAGAGGTTTTTTTTTTTCTCACAAGCCTTTTTTGCTAAATGAAGATTAATGGGAAACATATCGTGATAGAGTACGTTGATACATTTAATATGATTTTATTTGATCATATCTGTCTTAACATGGTCATTGTGGGTGTATTTCAATAATTCAAAGAACTGTCTGCATTAGAGTCATTTTCAAATGTAGGTTCTCCAACTTCATTCAGTTTAGGTTGTAATCTGTGTCATGGTTTGCTTTGGAACCAATTACCACTCAATCCCTGAAGCCCTTTGAAGCCCATGAAACAAAGCAGGAGGCTGAAGTTTAAAACTATAATTTGCAATGGGTACATCTACTTAACATTTAGCAAGGATAATTGTTAGTACTGTAAGACTTTACTTATCGGCATGTATGAAGAGAAAGAACAAAAGCATAAGGAGTGAAGTTGGAGAACATAAGCCACATTTCAAATGTATTCTCAGATTGTTAATCTTCTGACAAGTCCCCCAACCATCGCCTTCAATTTGTTTCCTTCCTCTTGATAAGGTGACGTCAGCAGATGGCTTTTTACGGCCCTTCTCCATTTCTAGAGAGAAGAGCGCCTTGGTATCATCCGGTTGTGCACGGGCTATAGATCCTGTATTTCCGGATGGCATAGCAGTGAGATGGGAGGACTTTGCATGGGGGGGAGTATATGGAGGTGAAACCGATCTGTCTCTCGTTATGTCCTCTGTCTTTGTCAGATAACCCAGGAAACATCTCAGACTCATATGCAGCTTTTAGAAGCTTGATTTAGATCCAGTCTGCTCCACTAGCTTGCTCAATGAAACAAAAGAATTATGGCAGTGTTTTTAGCCACAGGAACTCTGTGTGCAAAGTATGTCAGTATCATTAAGAAGGCGCCACGCTTGTGTATGTCATGATATCTGCTGCAGGAGGTAATTCTGTCATATGAAACAAACTTAACCTTGGCGAACCTTCAAGAGGTTCACCTCTCATGTCATCTTATCTTATGACTTCTTTAGTGCTCTGGATGAACAAGAGTTAAATGTTTTCAGTGCTTGTGCTAACTTTGTATGTGGAATAACATAAAACACCCATATCTTTTAATAAATAGCTGATAATGGTAGATTAACAGCCAATTTAGGATGCAGCCATTGAAAGATATACTGATCTATTCTATTTCTGAGAAAGATCACTGGATTATTAATGTCATTGTGACATCACTCGTGTTCATACCCCAATATGTGTCGGTGTACTATCTGAAAGAGGAAGGTGGAAACAACACTTAAAAAAAAAAACAAAAAAAAAAAGTGCTGTACAGAAATACTGTATCTTCCTTTTGAATTTTATTAAACACAGCTGTGGAGGTGGACAAGCAACGGGTAGAGATGACCTGAGTGGGTCCATCCTTGCTATACCAGAAGCATGACAGATTACTTCACGTAGTTAATGGGACAGCTGTTGTTTTGTTAGTGGCTTCCCTTGGGAATGTTATCTATAATTTACAAATAGCTGTTGAGGCAAAGCATGAACAGGGTGGAGGAGGAGAGACCTTTTCCCCTGTCTGGCCACTGTGAGGAGAAGAAAAGAGACTCTTCAGTCTGGGTCTTCAGGAGGAAGTTATATTGTTGGGCATAGGATTTGGTCTGAGAACAGCTGCACTCTAATCACCAAAGATAGCAAGGAAAGATGGCGACACTGATAGCACACACAAGTCAGTCCCTCTCTTAGTTGGCATCAGGGCTTTGAGAAATGCTGTTTTAACAGATTAAAATTTGAGAGATGTCTGCTATTGGTTAAAATTAGGATTAACCAAGAATGCATAACACGAAGAGAACCAGGCAGCTGCCTTGTGACCTACTCCAAAAAACCTTGTCTAAAAACAGATCTCTCACCACAGCCATCATAGCAGGATGAGCAGTGTAAACTTTTGATTATGGACAGAGCCTGTCTGCCAGCAGCTGGAGGAAAGAAAGTGCTATGGGTTACGAACTCCTATCCAATCATCATCCCTGGAAAGCAGATCATTTTTCTGCGCAAGAAGCTGTTGATGATGGAGCTCTTGTGCTATGGATTACATGTATAATAGCAGGAGACAATCCTTGGCTCGCTAAGAAACCAGTTTAGGGGCTCAGCCCATATATGATGACCATAACAAAGGTAAAATACTCAATCCAGTTGTCATGCTGAGATAATTTTTCTGTTCCCCAAATTCCCTTGATAACCACAACATTATAAAAAGCTGCAATTTGCTCATGTGCTCTGTTAGCTATCAGTATCACAGCCACCTGCTTGTTAACGCACCATGCATTAACATGACATGTATGAAGAGAGATATAGAGCAGATCTCCGTGGGCCGTGGTTGGTGAGACCACATGTGCGTTCCCTCAACCACATATTAATTTACATTCACCACAGTGCTGTCGGTCTGTCAAGTTGTCCGTCCTTTCATACTTTACTGTCAGTGATTTTATTCCTCCCTGACCGAATCAGGGTTTCAGTTGTTAATAAAATGTGCTGGATCAGACTGCAGACTATCAAAGAGAGCTGATGGAGGATGCATTTACTCTCACCTACACATATGCCCAGTAAAACAAAACAAACATCTGCTACAAATATACATATTTATCTATCTATCTATCTATCTATCTATCTATCTATCTATCTATCTATCTATATATATATATATATATATATATATATATATATATATATATATATATAGTGTGTAGCTCTAACCATTAATATATATGTAGTGAGCTGTTGAGAAAAAAGTGAGCTCCCGTGTGCTCATGAAGAACTTCAGCTCACACTATGGATTTTCACAATTTTTCCTTTACCCAAATAAGATTTTTTTTTTTTTTTTTGGCACCACAGCAGAAGGCTCCATGCTGTCTCTCACGTGTTGACATGTTGAGTAGTCATGACTCTGGTGATTGATATAAGTTTCGGTTGTCGGTTTGCATGTCGCCACTATCCAATCAAGAAGCAAGCTATGCCCATTACTCTCTCACAATCTGAGACTGACACACTTCAGCCCATTAATACAGAGACATGCCTGTGTATGCTGATATGTGTAACGTCACCTTGCATATAGGAACTCTGGCTGACAGGACACTAGGGTTTCCCTTGTATGACAGGTCTGATTATACTCATGGAGGAACAGTCAGCATGTATCTTTTGTGGCGAATGGAGTCGAGTTATAAATGGCTGAACCATCTTTGAAGTCTCCTCATGAATAGCTGGCTCAGTGGGACAACCACATGACTGGCTGACATTATGCCTAACAGATGCATTGCAGAGAGAGCCATTAGGACCGCGTGAGACTCACGCTCCTTGTGATTGGAGAGTTACAGCCTTGCACGTGATAGTTTGCTGTTCATGCTGGAGGAATCGAAATGTAACTACCAACGCCAGAGACGAGCAGCAAAAACAAAGATGTCTGTTTGCTTTCTAATGCATTTGAAGTAAAAGCATACTAATTTCTGTTAATTATTCTCAAAAGAAGGCTTTTTATAATTTGGCTGTTTTTGTTGTACATCTTAATAACTCATAATGCTACAATTATTTATCTAGTTTTGTGCTGTATTTCCTCTATAAACATCTACTAGATGATATAAACTGGTTGGTACACAGTCAACAGCTGAATTTAATAAAACTATAAATGTCTACATGTGCAAGAGAAAACACCTATATATTATCAATCTGCTACAAAGATTTTTTTCCATCTGAATTTTGGGCTGTTTTTACTTGTGCGTGCATGTCATGCATGCTCAGGGACATGGACGGATGTGTGATACATGATTATGGGGGTATAACATAGATAGAAATCTCTTGCAGATCTGTTTTTTTTTTAAACTGCATTTTAAAACAAACTAGTTTAGATGTAGCCTTCATTAATGTTAATAGTTTTGCAGTGTCAGTGTCCAGTTAACAAACTCGAAGGCTGCAGGAGGACCCACTCCCCTCTTTGTCCCCCAAAATATCAACTCAGGGATATAATTTAAGTCATGTACACATTAGCGATAAAAGAAATACTTTGTCACTTCTTTGTTGTTGGGTGCTCAAGTTGCTCCAGTCAAGATCCCACTCTGAGCAGCTGCCCATGTCCACCATACTTAAATCTGCCCCTAAGGCCCAATGAATTAAATTAGACAGGTGGAAGTAAATTTATCTTTCATTCCTCTGCTTGACAAGCTTGTGTATGTGGCCTGCCTCTATAGTGGCTGTCGGTATTCCTGTCACTGTATTCCACTGAAAGTGAACACTGATGGCACACCATCTGGCTTCAGGAGGTTCCCCACACTCATTAAAGCCTCCCTTCTCCTGATAATCAGAACAGGTAAAGTGGTTACTGCAGACCCCCCGTCCTGGTCCCACAGGTGTATCATGGAGTTTCAGCACAGCTAGACAAGAGTGGAGCAACTGAGGCAGAGGAGGAACATGAAGAACTAGTTTACAGTAAAACTAGTTTAAGGATCCAGGAGCAATACTCAATGATTATTCTAGTTTCTTTTCTGTTCTTTGATTACCAGCATCATCCACTGAACCCACCTAAGAACACAACAGGGTCTGTGACCAACCGTGCCGGTGACGTCACGTTTGGGCATCTCCAAAGATGGGTGTGCCCTTGTGGCAAAAATGAGAATTACACCATCATTTTCCAGCCACACAACTTGATATAACTTCAAATATAATTGTACAAACATATTTCACATGAAAAGTATCTGAAAGACACAGACATTATTCAATGCTTCAATTCCACTATGAAATTACCACTGCCAGACGAGGAACCATTCTGGTGACGTCACCCACAGCAAAAATAAAGATGTCTGCTTCTGTCTAGCCCATTTAGAGTCAAAGCATACTAATTCATGTTTATTTTTCCTCAAAAAGGGCTTGTTTTCTTTATTTAGTTGTGTTGTATCTTGATAACTTATGATGCTTTTTAAGGCAGTTATTATGCATCCAACTTCATATCAAACCATTTTACTTCACCTGTTGTATGTTTCTTGTATAGGATGTGGCATTAGCTGCATACGTCACATCTCTGAAGCCGCATGCCTTGCCAGTCCCTGCCCCCCCGTTACCTATCCTAACAGAGCAACAACAGCCTTACAACTCTGCATATACATATTAATGATTAGTGGCACAACCAATTAACTCCTGTAACCCTGATTCTGTCAGAGAGGATGAGAATCACGGACAGTGGAGCATGACAAGACAGGACAGACAAAGACCCAAGACAGCATGTGTGACATGATGATGCATGTGGTGTTTGTTTGGTGTGCTGTGGTGTAGCTATATAAATCAATCCACACTCACAGATTTAAGAAAATTTCATGAATGAGTTCCATTGAGTTTTCTCATTTGTTTTTTTTTTTTGACAGATGTCCTCTGCTTATAAGAAAATGTTAACAACAAAGAGCAGCAGTCTTGAAAGTTTTTGAAAGTGAGCACAGTTGACACGTGGTTATAATGGACCATTTTTCACTCACAATTTAAGACCCATTTTCGCTTAGATAATTGTCACCCCTTAACACACCAAGGTATTTGAATACACCAATATATCTTCTTACCAGTAAGTAGGTGGGTAGCTAATACTCGCAGCACAGCAAGTATTTTTTTTTCAGTCTTGGCTTATTAAAAAAGTGAAAAATGTTGACCTTCTAGTCTATATTTGCCCCTTCATTTTCTACAACTTCCACGCTGCACCTGTACATTGGAAGTTACATTCCTTTCAGCTTCCTTTTTTTCTTTTCTGCTTATGCTTCAAATGAAATGCACTTTCAAAGACCACACCATATGTGTATTTTCCACATTTTGGAATATGTTAGATATTTAGTTTAGCGGTAATCACTCACGTACTGGGGCAATGGAGGCAAGGCACTAACTGAGAGAACAGAGGGGCACAGTGGCGGATGTTTTAAAAGATGCATGGATGATTAATTACCTGGAGGTGCTGGTGGATACATACGGGTTTTTAAGGAACACAGAGAAAGCTTGCTACAAAACGAGTATCTTTCCTTCCCTACACTGGAATAATTGAAATTTGATTAAAAAGGAAACCAGATTATTCATTTGCCTGGTAAGCAGAATATCCACAGTGAAATGCAAAAGTATCCTTTCCTCCTTCAATATGGTAAAGTGTCCGTTAGAGTTTACGAAGGGTCATTTGCCAAAGGACAAGAAGGGAAGTCATTACTGCCTCCCCTCTTTACCTGTAACCTCCAACAAATGCATATTACATTGAGTGAGGTGCAGTCAATCAATTGCGACCATACAATTACAATCTATCAACAAAGCTGTCAGGTTGAGCAGATCCCCAGGCTGGACTGGGTAATGATGAGTTCAAACACCTGAAACAGGTCTTTCAAGTCCCTTCTACTTTGTGTGAGCAAGAAAGAGAATGTGTGTGCGTGTGTGTGTTTGTGTGTGAGAGAGAAAAAAGAGAGAGAGAGAGAGGGTAGGCTCAAGAGGCAGTGGGAAATAGAGTGCATCAGATAAAAAAGGTGGAGTGAGAAAGAGTCAAAGCTTTTAAATTGTTGCCCCCCCCTCCAACATTGACACAGTCCCTGTGCTTTTCTTTGATGAAAAAAAAAAAGTTTTGATTCCCTTCTGACCAGCCAATAAACCACAACTTCATATTTGCTGAAACCTGCTGTGAGTCACATTAAGACTCGTTCTTCCTTTGACTTTAGACGGCGTGAGAGTAAAAGATCCTTTTCAATAATTCCCAGCAACTGCTCATGGTTCGTGTTATAAACTGCCTTAAAAGCCTTGTTTAAAAGGTGTTGTTTTGAGGCAGACTACATAGCATTTTCTTTTTTTTTTAATTCTGGGGTTTCCAACTTGTGTATTAACATTTTGCATTGCAAATCATTTTTAGAAAGTATAAAAGACATTATAAGCAGAGCTTCTGCTCTGATATGGCTTCTTAATATGGACTTCGAGGATATGTGTTTCTGGGGTGGATGCAGAATTTTATGACTTTGAAATAAAAACAATCTCCCAAATACTGGCAGCTGTTGAAGTGAACTCCACTGCATTTGTAAATCTCTCTTTCCTGTGACTAACCCACAAGAGCATATCAGACACACCACTACAAACCTTGCATTTGAAACCAAGCTCCACAATTTCCCAAATACGTTGTGCAGGATAGCAATCCTATAAAAATAAATGTCTGGCTGGGCCGATGGGTGGAGGTAGGCTTCAGGAAGTGGTTTGCTGGGGGGTCTGAATGCTTCCAGGTTGATATTCCTGTGATGGATCAACGTGTCTTGGAATGTCCGAATGGTGATCTGAAGTGCAGCTACAGTTTCAGATGGATTAATAGGAAGGAGGCAGGCAGTCAGCCCAACTGTAACCATGCCCACATGGCCTTAATCAATGGAGCTTTGTTCATGCTGTATCAAATCACTGGACACCACCTATGGATTAAAAGGCTGTGGGGAGACCAGACATGCTAGTAGTTCACCAAGGACTGAAAAGAAAAATTCAAATTGTATAAATCAAAACAATATAAAGGTTGTCTGGTAAAAATGACACAATTTACTATTTTTACTTGCCCTCTGTCCTTGTGACTTTGAATATATATATATATATTAGGAGAGAGAGAGGGAGCTATCCATTAAAGTTAAACTTTAAATATTTCTGTTAAGTAAAGCTGATAGTTAGTCTAAGCAATAGTGCTTTCGGGCTAATAGTCATATCTACAGTTATAGAAATGAGCCAAGACTTGGGTAGGCTCTTCTTAAACATAGCCTCGTCATAGCTATGCTGCTATAGGCCTACACTACAGAGGGACACCAACATGATCCACTGAGCGGTGACCTCACCCCTTTTCTCTCCCCTCCTTCCCTCTTCTTCCTTCTGCTGTATCTATAATTGATTAACAGATTTTTGGTAGACATCGTTAATTAGTAACTCATTAATGCAACTGCTCTTAATTGGTCCTGCTGTCCTGCCCCCCCCCTTTTTTTCTTTTTCTTTCTGTATAGATTTGCAGGGCAGACTTTCCAGAGCTACATACTAACCTGTAGTTCAACCGTCTGACCATCCCAGCATTTACCTCCACCTGTCTATATACAGTCATGGAAAAAATATTAGACCACCCTTGTTTTCTTCAGTTTCTTGTTCATTTTAATGCCTGGTACAACTAAAGGTACATTTGTTTGGACAAACATAACGATAACCACAAAGATTGCTCATAAGAGTTTTATTTAAGAGCTGATATCTTACCATTTTCCATGGTTTTCTTGATTATAACCTAAATCACTTAAGTTTTTACATCAATAGCTATGGCGTTGTACTGCCAAAAACACTGCTTTTATGCATTCAGTGTTTTCTTTTCTGTCTGTTTTAGTCACATGATGACATTTAGTGGTACCAGGTATTAAAATGAACAAGAAAGTGAAGAAAAAATGGTGGTCTAATAATTTTTTTCCATGACTGTAGATGTCTCATGGATATCAAATAACATGCTGACCTGCAGTCTGATCCTCTGACCACCTCAGTGGTGCTGCCTACACCTGGCTAAATAGCACCTCTCTGTAGTTCATCTACTAACAATGTGCCAGTCTTACATAGAATTCTTAGTTCTTCAGCTAATGGATAATTATTATTAATATATTTTGACCTATATATTGTTGCCTATATACAGTATTTGTGTACCTCTTCTCTCTGTCCTCCACTCCCTCCACTTTCCTTCCTTTACTCAGCTGACCTTTATCAGGAAGGTCCTCACTTATGAGCCAGGTCCTGCTCAAGGTTTGCTTCCTCTTAAAGTGAGGTTTTTACTTGCCACTATTTTGCTGAAAGGTTTTTCACATGCTAGGGGAGTTTTATTTTTACTTGCTATTGTTTATTTAATTAAAATTCTATAATATTACTGATAGTAAATAATATTTGATCTTGGGGGTCATGCTCTGGGTCTCTGAAAAACATCTGGACAATTACATTGTGATAGACACAAAACAAATAAAGTTGAATTGAATATAATATGTATAATTTCCAAAGTCTTAATTCTGTTTTTTTTTTCCTTTTCCTTTTTTATAAATAGTAAAAAAATAAATATGTTCTTGCAATAAGATATATGGATTTGCATACTTGTTTCTTATATTGCTACATGAAATGTCATTACTGAGCCTGTTAAAATGTGTGAGTGTATGGAGTGTGTTCATGTGTTGGAATGTGTGATCTTTGCTGCCTGTAATATCATGGGAAGGTGTTTTTGTTTTTGTTTGTGTTTTAAAGACTTTATGAGTTCATGTATTAGCATACATATTTACTGTTGCAGACAGACGGAGATGCTCTGGCATAAGAATCAGGATAAAACAACTCTACATACCACCCAGCTCACAAGTTAATCCACATTTTATTATAGCTGCTGAGTTGGCATGGGCTAGATTAAAAACAAGTTTTTTTTAGCAGGTTTGTGAATCATCTATATTAAAGGGAAGATTAGTTTGCCGTGGAGATTAAAAATCAATTCACCACATTGTAGATTTAAATTAGTGCAGAACAAGCGTGACCCAGTCTTTCTTTGATAGAGTAGATGGTTCAGTTCCATGTAGCTGACTTTGGCAGGTAAGGTCTATAAGGACAAAAAGACAGTGAGATTGTAGTAACTTAAACCATTCTCCAACCATTTCCAGGCAGTTTTTCACAGTTAAAAACACTTAAAAGACAAAGGCTCTACTTAAATGAAGTGGACAGAGAACTATAACCTTCAACTTTAATGGAAAAGCAAACCTTCAATCACAATGCCTTTCATTGTAATTCTCATGGCAAAGATATCAATTTTATTTTTTTTTTTTTCAATTAAATATTCATACTGTTAGAAACATTGTCATACTGGATTAAGAATTTTTCAGATTGCCGTATTATCATACAGTGGTGCCATCAAATTAAATCATTCTGCATACTTTGGATTAGTCAAGTCTGCAGTTGCCTATGATATTGTTTGCATGCACATCTTTTATAATTAAAGGGAAAAAAAAATCAAATCTCAAACAATCTTAATTTGATATGGTGCTGGAAATGTTAAATGTGGTGTCGTAAAAACTTGTCAATTAGTTAGTTTAACGATCTGTCAGATAGTGCAGTCTTTTTTTGGAAATCCCCTGCAAAAACTAAATTTGTTTAGTGGAATGAATGGATTTTTGAAGACTCACAATTGAATATACAAGTAGGTGGAAACGAGGTGCAGATGTTGTTCCATGCAGTAGTGTCAATGACAAGTCATTCTAATAACTCAATAACTTTGGTACTGATATGATATCTTTCACTTTGCATGTTTATTAAAAACAAAACAAACGAACAAAAAAAAAATCCCCCAAAAAATACGAATGTCCTTCTTCATTAATCTCAGCTGCGGGCTTTGTCAGTAGACTTCTTGCATAGTTTTCCTATTCTGTCGTTTATAAGAGACACATCTCAAAACGAATCTGGAGCCATCACAGCTATATTTGATGCAAATCCCCAACAAATGCCGACAAATATCAACGTCAACTCGGAAGGTTTCCAATTGTGTTAATAAGTTTGCAAACTATTTGTATTAACAAAGATACCACATTGAAGCCAGCTTACAGTATACAGTGTAACGTCTATGTTTTGGAATTTACATTATAAACTGGGAATTGGGCCTTCTGGCAACTGCTGTCTGTCTCTAAGCACTGTTTGCTTTTTAAACAGTGTAGCACCACTGCAATAACGGTTTAAACACTTTCATTGCTTTTACTGCTGCCTTAGGAGCTCGGCCAACATAATAACAATCCTGGGCAGGCCAGCACACAGACAAGCCATTCTGCTGGGGTGAACTAGGAGTTGTCTGCAGGCTTCATTCTTAAACAGAAAATAAATAATACACACATTGGGCGCATTAGCTTTGAGGAAATGTTCAACTAGAATGGTTATGTTAATTAGGAGAAATTGATATTAAAATTTCCACAGTTAAGTCTTGACAGCTTTCCCCCAAGCATGTGGAGACAAAAAAAAACCAAAAACGTACATACTCAAAACTGCACATTTTTAGCCCACTCTCCCCCAAACCAGCCCTAAACAAACCTGCTCTAAATTCTCTCTGGGGGTCTTGTTGGTTGGCAGCTATGGACCACACACAGCTCTGAACATGCACACACATAAGCTATTCCACACATTCTAATTTAATATCCATAACAACATAACCTTGAAGGATAAAATGCAGGACTCATTTAAATGCTAATTTGTTTGTTAACATAACATCAAGATTCCATGCGGGACAGGTTATGGAACTAGGCTGTCACTTGATATGTATATTTCATTCCACTTTGTTATTTTTATTGGAACTTTGATTATGATAATACAAAACACTAAATAAAACATTAATGTAAACAGGAAGGACTTGAGTGACATATTTTATGTATTCAGGTGCTTATTATCAGACAGGAGATATACAGAAGGCACAAAAGAGACAAAAGATAAAGGGGTGGACAGTTGACTGAATATGTCGATATTGAGACCAATGGTCCAAACTAATTTATTTTTTGGGACATTGTATGCATAGACTCTGAGTATGTGAACAAGTATATAACTCAATAAAAATCTCTGTGATATATAATAATAATTTAACTGAGCATGTTGTGATGCATATTCATTACAAATATGATTTATACAAGCATTACAGAGTAGTTTTTCTTCACGCTCCCTCTCAGCACAAGCTTACAGTAAATAATAATTAGCAGTTCCTAAGGTCTATTACCAAGTGATTTAACTTAATATTCATTTGTAGTATTAGTGATGCATGCAGTAATTACTGATAGTGGTGTAAGAACAACTGAACTTTAAAAATCTAATAGATCTTAAACATGAGCGCAAGAAAGCACAGAAAATCAACACAGGTAGACAATAAAAAAAACATACTATGATACCTGATACCTGATCAGGATTTATTTGGGAGATCGGCTCATGGTCGTCACAGGGTTAGTTTCCACTCTTTACTTTGTTATCTATCACTGTTTCCCCATTCATAACATCATATTTGCATGTAGAATGCAAATGTTTTTTTGTTTTTCATTTTCGTTGCTCTAGTGACCTTTATTGACAGTGCAGAGAGACAGAAACTGGGGCGGAGAGTGGGGAAAGTGTTGCAGGCCAGGACCCTTGACCACTGCTGTGGGACTGTGGCTTCTGTATATGGGCCGCCTGCCCGAACCACTGAGCTACCCAGCAGCCCACAGGGCCATCAAATTTGTCCCTTAGAATGCATTCAGACCAGTCTGCCTGGACACAGCACACGCCAGCTTGGTACAGGTAGGTACAAGTAGAACTTTCTAGTGGTATAAAATAAGTCAAATAATACGAATGATGAACATTAGTCTACAATTTCAAATGTACACAATGCAAAACGCTTTGAACAAAATATTTTAAGGCAGTAGAAATTAAGAATTTATCTCTTAACTACTATTTTCCTTTTGATGTTTTGGGATATTTGATTATTTTTCATAAGTTTTGTCTTGGTCTCATAGTCTTTTATCCCTTCCTTTGGCAAAACGACCCAAAGCAACTTTGAATTGCTGTCCCAGTTGCCTTGTTCCTCAACTTTACAGTGTTATGTTACTGATCAACGTTGATGAAAGTAACTCACAGAGCTATACTGGACATCATGGCAGTCAAGTAAGAGCGTCAAGAAAGTAGTGATGGAAGGAAAAATGATAAAGTGAACAAGCAAGAGACTGACCAGCAATAAATCTCTGACATTGTTGTAAAGAGATCAAATCCATGAGGGGATCTTCTGAGCTAAAAATTGCAAAAGTTCCTTTGGGCCACACTCCCACTGTGAGTTCTTGCTATCAACACCAAAGCTTTTTGCATCCTAATGACTGTTTCTGTATTCTTACTTTGAAAGGGTTAGATGTCCTGTCTGTCAGACCCTCATTTGTGCTTCTTTCATTTGTTGAATTAATACTCTCCACTGGAGAACGCTGAGCCCGTCAACATCCATAGTGCAAAATAACATGAAGGTATGAGAAGTTCTAACTGACTTCATCTCTCTGCTCTCCTGTTGAGAGCCTGCTAATGTTGTTTTTACAAAAAAAAGTTTCTTGTTTTAACATGTTCCCGTGGGAAAGGGTAGATTCACTTAAAAAAAAAAAAAAGATTAAATAATTTCTCATTGCCAGATGTAGAGTGTTAACCTTTATTGCAGCCCTCAGTGCTCTGAGGACTACAATGAACACATCATGGGAGTTTCATCAATTAACTACTGTCAGTTTCAGAGCCTCCATATAAGTCATAATGATTGTTAAATGCAAAGAAAAATAAGCTGTTTCCATTTTGTATCTTAAAGTGCCTCACACTTATTGAAAATTAGAGTGAGCACTCGGGTGTTGTGTTTCCATTAATGCCGAAAGGATCCACAGCCAATAAATATCCACAACAGCAGCAGAGGCATTTGACACAGAAATAAGTGCTGATTAAAGGCTTTACCACTGTACTCAAAAGGGTCCATGTGACCACTGAGGTAGCTGATTAACATAGCACTGTCAACATAATCTTATCCATCCTTTAACGGATAGCTAAACAGTAAGGTATTGATGCTAGTACAATAGCAAAGTTGATGTATATTTAACTTAGGACACACCCCTTAGCATGGATTTATTCCCTCAATTCTAGTTCTCAATTGATTTTTAAACTTTGCGCTATTCTCAGTCATAAAAAACCACAAAACTATATAAAATGAAAGTAAAAAAAACAAACAACAACAACAAAAAACCTGTATGAACCCAAGAAAACTAAAGCAGGCTACAAGCCTGCATCATAGCATAATCTTCAAATTTTCACCATCATCATTTATCTTACATAATCCTTATTAATGTCTGTGGTACTTTTGATATCTTACTCTTAATGTTTCACAGTGCTAAATTACAAAAATCCTACATCTATGATACATATACTAAACCTGCTTGCAACCCGTTTCCTGCTGTACGCAGCCTTTAAAAATTGCCCACCAAAATCTGAAACCAGCTTAAAACACTCTTTTCCACATGAAAGCCACTATATCCTTAGTATTTTGGCCACAAAACCAGCCTCATTGACTGTCACCTTTGTGTACTGGGGAAGAAAAGGGACAAAGGAAATCGAGCCTGCTACAGGAGGGAAAACTAAGCCATTAATTGTTTGTCTGGAGAAGGAAAATGCTTATTTGGAGCAAGCCCAAAGAAATAAATATAATTTAACAACAAGGCCAAAAAACGCAATCTGTCATTGTCTTCATTTAAGTCTGAACCAGTTATTCTGTGTTTGTTTGGTTAGAGACAAAAGGTTGAAAGGAAACAGCATTTATCTCCCTAGAGCTGGGTTAGTGTAGGCACTTATTTTTAAGGCACAATATCACTACCAAGAATGTATTGTGACACACACAACAGAGGCTAATGACTGACTAGATATTCTTGGTTGCTTTCATTTCAGCTGTTCCCAGTTCAGGGTCACCACAGCGAAGTGATGCATGTGACTTGCTTTGGCACAACTTTTACACTGGACGCCCTTCCTGAAGTAACCAGGACTTGAACCTGGGCCTCTCTGGTAGGTGATAGATCTACCAGGCTCTACCATCAAGCCACCGCGGAGGCGCTGACCAGATATTCTAATAATTGCATCTTGATGTCTACATGTATCAACTTATCAAGCATTTATGAAGTCTTCTACACTATGGCTGCACACTTGAGCAACAATACTGTATGAAGTGTAAAAGAAGACCCTTGAAATGAGTTGTACCAGCACACAACACATTTTTCAAAAGTAAACATCATGCATATACCAGGCTGTATGCGTTATGTAAAAAGAAAATGTAAAGCATCTGACAAGACCCCCCTCTCTTGTGTTGCATGTGATCGTCACATGTCCATTATAGGTGGTTTTGGCAGTGCATGAACACCTTGATGGAGACGGAGCTGCATATACAGAATGCTAGTATTCTCTGTGTTTACTGCAGGTAACCTGAGCCTACAAACTTGATTTATGCTTCTGGGTCACAGCTATGCAAGTTGGTAAAGCATACCAACTCACCGTGGCTTCATTTATACTTGTGTATTGCACTGCTCTGTAATTACACTGCCAAATGCTTATTTGCGGTGCAGGTTCTTTTGTGAAGTACTCTAGTTTACAATACTGTGCTTCTTATTTGTTTACTTCCTTCATGTACCTCAAAAAGCAATTAAACCAAAGCAGACTTTGTGTGCTTTGGACCAGATAAATGTTTGACAACAGTTACTTTTACTGAGGTTACAGCAATCTATCTAGTTTGAAAAAGGCAGGGAAGAAGTAGTAGTTAGAAATACACAGCAGGAAATGCAATGCTACCAAATGTGACCAATCACAGTTGTTGCAATCCACATCAACCTGACACACTGATACATTTCTGAGGAGGTGCACTTCAGGCTATAGCGTAGGGGACATTATATCTGTACTGTAGCTATGGAGTCATTTCAAAGCATAAATCAAGCTTAAGTAGGAAAAATGAAGGTGCTTATGTAGCAGAATGTTCATCGCAGTTGCACCCGTTGTGGACAGGAGTTTCTGAGCAGACAGTTAGGTGGCAAACACAGACCAAAAGAACAGAGAACATCTGTGTTTAGAATGTGATGATAATAGATATTGCTTTCTCGTGCTATGGGTGGTGTCCACTGGGACAAATTTGGTGTCAATAAAGTAGCCTGTAAGACACAAAACTCTAATGAAAAAATACAGGTTGAAGTGTTTTAACTTAACAGAATTGACCTTCTTTATTGTCTCAAAATGAAGCCAGTGTATCACTACCTTTCATGATTGTGGCATCTTTGTGAGTTATGGGTTAAGTCCTACATTGGTACCAGAAATGATCAATCCGGCTATTGTCCTTTGTGTGCCTGTCAGTGAGTGCTTATCTAACCTATATTTTACCCCTGTCTATTTTATTTATTTATCTACGTTGTGTGTGTCTAAGATGTTCCAGTGACACAACATCCTCCAGTGTGTTCTCATCAGAGACGGACATCCTTTTCAAGAAAGCAGTATGAACAGCTCCTTTCTCTAACAGAGAGGATATAACTGTTGGGAGTGGAAAATGTCAACTGGAGGAACATTTTAGCTGTGGAGTGGTGGTGCTAATGTGTGTGGGTTTGATCTGGCACGACTCCTTATTGCAAGTCTCTGCTATTAGAAACGGGATCTGTTTATTTGGTTGAGTCGCTTCTGAGGGCATGGAGCTGGTGGGGCAGTATGTGAAAGTGTTCTGGCGGACGCGCTGTCTTGTGATTATTATATCACTTACCACAGTTCATCAAAGACACATCACTTCTGAAAGTGTTTAAGTAATGCACCCAGCCGTGGAAAATGTTGAGGCTGGTTTGCTCTCCATTACTGTAGGGGAATGTAGCAACAGTGTAGCCTTGTGTTCCTTGGCCTGTGGTTGTCTGTTTGTGCTGTTTGGGTGTTTTGGTGAGCAAATGTGTGTGTTTATGCTTGCGTGGATGGTATTGTGTATGTGGACACATGTATGTGTGTGGTCTAAGTCAAGAGAAGTAACCTGTTCTCATACTCCTGACTCTGTATGAGTTTCATACCACACACAAATGTACTTGTGCTCCATAAACAGGGGTGCACATTAATTTTTTGGTCTAGTACTCAGGGGAGCACCTGGATATGTTACCTGGGGCTCACTGAGACCCGCCCCGCAAGATGGATAAAAAAGGGATACATAGTTGAATAATTTTTTTTTTTTTTGGTACTAGTGGCCTTTATTTGACAGTGAAGTGGGCAGAAAGAGAACGGGGAGGACATGCATCAATGGGTCACGCGGGCCAGGAGTCAAACCTGCGACCACTGCGTTGAGGACTGGAGCCTCTATTTATGAGCCACCACCAGTTTGTGCCACCAGGTGGCCCATGGCTGAATAACTCATAGCAAAAATATCATTTATTAAAAATTTAAAATGAATTAATAAATAATGGTGCGTGTTAGTCTGTAGGATCAGTAGTGTAAGTGAGTGGACGTGTATGGACAGTGTAATGGTGTTTGGATGCAAAACAAAAGAAACAAAAAATGCTTAACAAAAATATATTAAAAATGTTTAACAAAAATATATTAGGCTGTGCTTGATGCTGTTCTTCATTCATTTTCTCCTGCCATGTGTCAAGAGAGCCACTCCAATCCTGGCTGCGCTTCCTGTTATCAACTGTTTGCACTATGTTAACGGGCTCTTTGCTTTTCTCATGCTTGTCAAAATGTGGATGACTGAAACTCTTTACCCCTATATAAAAGGCGCTGCTCTTATCAGCCCGATTAGGATGGCCTGCTGCAGATTTTTCACCACATCATGGTGCGTTCATCATCGGTTTGGAGCCAACAGACCTCCTGCAGCCACACTCTTTTTTTGTGCAGCTCAGGTGGTGGTTCAGGTGTCTGGTGTCTTTTTGCAGGTGGTGCTTGCTTCTTGGACAGCGTTTTTCCTCTCCCAGCGGTCCCAGCTGTTGGTGCGCAAGAGCCCTTCAATCCGTTCGATGTGCCACACAGCTTGCATTTCAACGACACATGCACACTTGCACAACAGTTATGTGCACCCCTGTCTATAAAAATAGTATGGCTTCTCTCTATTTTCTTTTCAGACTGAATGAGCCCACCTTTGGAACATGCACAGGCTGAAAGAGAGCTCTCTGTCTCTGATGATCTATAGAGTAAGTGGTTTGGAAGAGCCTCTACTTGAAGTGAGCCCCACTCCAGCTCAACTTGCAATATGTCAATGTCGACTGCAATACACTGAACCATATGTTGGCTCATGGGTTTCGTTACACTGAAGCAAACAGTGTTGCTTGCCAAGATGACACTGCAGTTTTCATCATTACACATTAAGAGCATCCCCAGTGTCATCACATACAGTTATTGTACAAGGGATTTTTCTCTCAGGATGATTTGTCCCTGTTGTCAGGTAATGTAACTAAGGTGTTAAGGTGGGCAAGTAGGACTATGAATCATTAGACCACCCAAGAGGACAAGTGATGCAATAATGTCTGTCTGTCTGTCTGTCAATAATGTCTCTCTCTGTAGTCCTGTTACAGTAATAGTTTGAATCTCAGACACCAGTTCAGCATAGTGAATGATAACTGCTGGCTTTATTTAGTTGGGTTTAGGTCATGGCACAGTCTATAATCAGCAGATTTATTTATTTTTATGGCACTAGTACCTTTCATTTACAGTGAACACAGGAAACCAGGGCAGAGAGAGAGTAGGGAAGACACACGGCAAAGGGTCGCAGGCAGGTGCAAAATAATGCAAAATACATGACTGATAAATAATATTGACAAGAATAGTAGTTGCATTCTCAAGCCACAATAACGCTTTGATAAAACCGAATGAAACATACCAATATTTCATACAATATCAGGCCACCCCTGAGTATGATTTTTGATCACATACTGGCAGAAAAATGTGGGAAAAAAAAAATCACATTATAGATTCAAATGTTCCTTGTTTAAAATGGGTCAATTATAGGATCATACACAGATGACTCAGATGACTGAGATTAAACTACCCGATCACAATTTAACCTTTTAAGCGCCAAAGTTGCAATATTGCGACAAGCAGCATTGCTGACTATAACAGGCTGTATAAATGTGATGCCGAATCTTGTTATTACTTTTCACCAGGAGATTTTTTGGAGGTGGCGCTATTCAAAGTTTTAGCGTAAAATGAGTTTGAAAAACACCCTCAGAGATGCGTGGCGCAGCAGTGGTAGAAATGCTGAGAGTAGTGAGAGCAGAAAAGAGCAAAAGAGTGTTTTTTCATTTACTCACGATGTCAAGAGGTCGGTTTACCATCCATAAAGTACTTTTTCAGGTTTTGGCTAACTCCAATTCAGAGGAGGAAGACATGCAGTTGTCGAGTGAAGCAGAAACTGACATTAGTAGTGACGGCTAGTCCACAATCAGCACACAGTATAGCGGATGCTTCACCTCAGCGTGGCCGGGGTGGAAGCATTCTGCGATCGACCAACCAGGTCGAGGTGTCAGGGGGAGCTCATAACACCGCAAATATGGAAAAATGTGGCGGGAATGAAAAACAACCGCGGTTGTCCTGACAACGCGGGAGAAGCTGCGGGAAAAAAACATACTGCTAATGGCATAACCGAAATCACGGTGATGATGATGATGGTGGTGGCTGAGAGTTCTTGAGAGAAGAGGAAGAGTATCGAAAGTGGAGCCTAAATTTTGATGAGTCTGTTGGTTATTGTGGAGACGATCTGACAAATTCTGAGCTGATGAATTCTGGAGCCTCACCACCAATCAAACAAACAGATATGGCCACCAGTTCTTTGAAAGCGAAATATTGAAACCACACTCCAGATTTTATGACTTTATGATGTGATTGTCCCTGAAATGAAAGCTTTCATTGTGAATGGGGTTTGAATTTTCTTGTTGACAGTATACCTTTATCTTAAACTGTTTTCAAGTTTTAGCCTTTTGAACTTTTGATATCAAAATTGTGTATTTTCTTGAAAAAACTCTGGCACCTAAAACAACAGTTTTATGCAGTATATTACGTAAAAACTGAAAAATAACAGTGAGCTACTTGTATAGTCCTCCTATGTAGTCAATGGCAACCTCTTGATATCAGCAGCACAGGTCTTACAAAAATGCTACCAGGTTCGACAGAGTGAGCTCAGCATTTTCACTTTTACATACCGGTATGCGCGACACAGATGCTTGTTCAGATTTGAGACTAACTTGACATGTTTAAGTTAAACGGTGCTTGTGTGAAGGAGCTTGTTGATTTACTTTCCTTAATAATGTAATCTGGCCTAAATATTCAGACGATGGCATGGTTAGATTTTCAGTGGAGGCTTATGCAAACATGCCTGAGTGCTCAGCAAAGATCAAGGCTGTGTTCAAGGGCATGTAATGGCCTCAGTCACGTATTTTGCCGACATTTATACGTTTTTTCAAGTCTGTGTACACAGTCACACCCAACATTACTGTAGGAATACCTCGGCAGACCTGCATTTATGTGCATCTTTGCGTTTAGCACACAGGCACCACACATGCATGTGTTTCCAATTAAGTAGACAAGCAAGAATATAATGGTAAGTGGCAGGAATGGGGTTGGGTTCCCAATGGGTCTAGTTGCACCGTGGTGGGCAATGGGCTTAGAAGTGGGTCTGGGGGAGTATATTTACACTTGGGTTTGCCAGAGAGAGTGTGTTTGAGATTGGGTTGTTTTCACAGAAGTGTTGGTGGAAGGAGCGGGGCCCACCCCAAGTCCCGAACAGAGCGTTGATTGTGTAGCAGACAGAGTGGGTTGGAGAGTCTGAGTTGGCTCTGGGGAGAAGGTATGTGTTTCCCTTAAAACCGCATTGTGACAGGTGGCAGAGAGACTGCTGTCACATTAAAGCACACCCTACCTCTCGATCCAACACCACGGAAGATGAAAAACATGTAAAAATAAACACACCTTTATTATCTTGAGTCTATCTCTAACTGCTCACTTAAAACTGGTGCTTGAAGCTCTGTTGTATTTCCAAGTATCATCTAAAATACCCCCCCCCCCCCCAAAAAAAAAAAAAAAAAAAAAGGAAGTCTTGTGCTGCTGTGATCAAAACTGCCATCTCCTGCCAGCTTTGCTTGAAGACACATTTCTCCCACCTTCGCTTTCAGGCCAAAAGTGTAATTTTCCAGCTTTAAATCCAAAAGGGCTACCAGGGGACACATTGGCTGGATTACGAGGTTAAGGCTTCATTTTGTTCCTGAGCGGTGGAGAAAACGAAAAGCAACAAACCTGAGTGTGACCTGCAGTGGTTTGTGGTTTCAAGGAGAGCCCAGAGCTGCCCTCAAGGCTCTGAGGTGTCTGAACTACCTCCACTCACTTCTTTCACAGCCGCAAACTTTTATTGAACTAAGGGCCTGGAGGGGCTGACCGAAAATATTGTTTAACGTTCTGGAACAGAGAAAAGCAAGGTGCAGTATAGCTGTACAGGGCCGCTGCCTTGATTGTGCAAAGTAAAGGATGCAATTCACTGTGTGTGTGTGCAGTGTGTGAGTGACCCGCGTAACTGTGAGTTTGATCCATACATGGACAACTGAGCAAAACTGATAAAATCTCATTCACGCTTACTTGCTTCGCTCTATTTAAAGGAACACTGTTGAACACTGTTACTCTATATCTGTTAAAACAGTGGGCATTTGCTGCAAAGGTAGGTGAACTTTTTATAGTCCTACTTTGGTTTTGTAGAAATTATATTTCACAGTTTGTGGTCAGAAATCTGATCAAAAAGTCTTCAGCAAATATTAGAAACAGATATGCTGACCACATCAGCAGAGAAGAACTCAGGGTGGTTTACAGTGTAGTATCTGCTGAAGTGATCTCTGAAAAATGTTGCCACTGGCGCCATGCAATCTCTGTTAATAAAATCAGGAAAGATCCTGAATGGAGAGGATATTAAAAGGGGAAGTATTACATTTTTCACGTTCAAAATATTTCCGTCCTTGTAGTCAATATGTTTTGCTTATGATACCATTACATTCACTGTATATCACATTGACATATGTTAAATGTATAAGTACAGATAGATGCGAGATTGATGAGCTTCGTGAGCGCGCTCCCCACCTGCAAGCATTTGGCTTTCGTTAACTTACACATGCTCTTCCTAAAATTCTGCTCTGGATTCATAAACGCTGCGTAAAACTTGGATTTTGTTGTAAGGAGGTGATTTATGTTTAAATATTTAAATATTTCATAAATGATACCACTGTATTTTAAGTTTAGAAATATATATTTTGGCTAGCGACCAAAAATAGTCGCTAACAGCTATGGACATTGAGAAAAAAAACTTAATAGGAATAGGAAGACATTATGGCTTGCCTTAAAATTCGCAAAAATAAAAAAGTTAAGTCAAGTGCTATTTTTCCCGAAAAATTTACAGACTTCCAATAAAAACAGAGTCAAGGTGAGCAGGCCCTCTCTCTGAAACGCTCCACTCAGATTGAGGAACTGCTCTGATTGGACACTCAAAAAATCATACCCAAAGCTTGAAAATTTGAGATTTCACTGCTACACACCGGAGTGCAGGAGGAGTCATGGATGTTTACAATCATTTGACATTAAAGGTCTAACTCTGAAATACATTGAGAAAAGCTGCAGGATAATTTTCTTGTTCACTGTTCAGCCTGGTAGTGGAGTTGACATATTGTGGAAAACAAATTTAATAAAAACAGCTAAACAAGGCATTTAATTTAATGGGAACTTTATCGGTAGACCTTTTAATGATATCTGCTGTGTTGAAAAAAATCTCCTTTTTTTTTAGACTCATTCCATCTGTCAAAACACACAAAGGCAGGGAAAAACAGGGTTCTAGTAAAGCGCTCAATGGAATATGTGTTCGGTATCATGAAGGAAAAAAAAAAAGCACATTTCATTACCATCAACACAGTTACAGTGATGTTTGTTTTCTGCCTTTTTTCACATTTGACCATGCGACCAGCTTAATATTACCTTAGTAATAAATATTAAGCAGTTTATTTTTTGCAGGGACTTATGTTTTATTGCGCAAAGGTTCTGTTGACAGCCCACAACAGACTAACTGTGGTACCTCTCTGTATTCATCTCATCAAGTGTAATCCAATCTATCCTGCCATGGCCCCGTTGGCTAGAACAGCTTAGGGCGACATTCATCATTGCTTCAACTGGCATTATTCTGTTGGACTTATAACAAAGGACAAATGAGCAAATGATTCTCAGGAATCATGGATCATAAATGAGATTCAAACTGATTTCCGACCCTTAACGCTGTTCTGTTTAGAATTAAAGAGAAAACTGTTAATGACAGAAGGACATTATACACCAATTCCCCTGGTCTCCCCCATCCTTCTCCTGCATTCATAAATATACCCTCAGCCTGCTTTCCCTAATTACCGAGCATGAACATGGCTGTTTCCACTCTCCTCTCACACATAATAGAAACTGCGTTTTAATATCCAAGCATCATAAAATGTCATGCTGACTTAACAGACATGAGGAGCAGAAGGAGCAATAACAGAGGAGGAGTGTAGAGTTGGGGGTGGGGTAGGGGTATCAGTGGGAGCGCTTCAGAGGAAGGAAGACTCAGAACTCAAGACATATTTATAGTTTACTTCTCCGTACTTGTACCTTTCTGTCAGGCTCCACCAATAGTAGTTTTTAGGGCTGTATTTTTGAGCTATCAGAAATGAGATGGAAATTCAAGTGTTGTTCAGTGTTCACGAGTAAATAAGTTTGTGAAAGGAGAGAGTGCAAGTTTTGTGTTCTTTTAATTTGATTGCTTTTTGGGAATTTTCTTTCTTCCCTTATCTGTAGACTGCTAAATTATGGACCAGCAACCAATCCTTCATGGACTCAGCTTCTATACTGTTTTGCTACTTCCTTATTCTGAAACTTTCACAGCTCTCAACACCGGAAAACAGCCAGCAGATCTCAGATTAGTTGAGTTTATAGTCAGCTTAGCTTTTATAGCTTGTCATTACTCAGACATCTGAAGCATTTCAACAGGACCATTAGTCAACCTGTAGTTGGCACCACCCACCGGGGCAACAGAGACAAATGACCTGCCAGTTACTGTTATATTTTTCACCATCCTATGGAAAGAGTGAGATTGCTTATAGGGGAGAAAAAGAAAGAGAGAGAGAGTTTACAAGTTATATTCCATGTTTCACCTTGTTTGGCTCAAAATTAAATGAAATCAGAATTTGAAAGAACACCTTCTCTGCTCTCATTTTCAGGTGCTCAGGTTTTACATGACATACTTGGGATACAGTAAAGGTTATTCAAATCCTACTTAAAAACATAAACGATAATAATTTCCACTCTTCCCGTTGGCTAGGGCCAGCCTCCTGCCTGTGTCTCTGGGCTTTCATTAATTTTTCACTGGGCAGTGTGTGATGGATAGGTTGTGTTTATTCACTGCTTTGTGTCTGCTATGCAACTATGACTCATTTTGGGGCATTACGTATTCATGGCTTGGGATAGGCTGTGTACAGAAAGTCATAATTAATGTGTCACAGTAGGAGGTGTTGGTAGAAGTCAGGTTTGTTGGAGGGCGTTATGGAGCAGAATATGATTTACAGTGCAAACAACCAGTGGGATGTTTATCTGCTGTCCAAAAACTAAAACAGCATTCCTTCTTTTTCAATCCAGAACCAGATGAGTCTCTCAATAAAACGATTTCCTGCAGATCACAGCCACCTCTGAAAACTCTACTTGGGATTATGAATCTCATTATTCAGATTGTTGACTGTGTTATGTTTATTTAATATGCTGCACTGCTGATCATTGCTGTTGGGGACAACAGAATCAGCTCAGCTCAGTTTCGGCATTCGGATCAACGGTACAGCAGGTTTTCCTCTAACGAGAGGGTTGACTGGTTGATCTTCCACTCCTGTATTTTTTCTTTTTAAGCTCAATGAATCAGAAACACATTGCAAAGCATTTTGTTGAACTCAGACAGGATTAAAAAGGAGCTATTTAAATCAAGATCATCATTCATTTGAAAAGACTGCGTCTCAAGTGGCCTCTTCACACAATCAAGCGTTGGATACATGTTAACTGGTCTTTTACAAACCTGATCTAGACACCTAGAGGCCAGGCACTCAGGTCAGAGCTTTCAATGTTTACTTGTTAAGTCGACTTAACTTTGCTTTCATGCAAGCTGACACTCAGGAAATTTTTATATTAATTTAATTTAGTTTATGAATCTATGGCTAAATCTATAAGAATAAAGTTTTTTTTTTCATCATCAGTAATGGTCTTTTTTTTTATCAATTGATCAGTAATTTTTCTTTTGGAATGTAATTTGTAAAGATTTTGTCCATATTTTTTTTTAATTTTATTGTATTTATAATATTATTTTAACAGTTGTTAGCATTGACTATTATCTATGAAAAAAAAAGAATAATTCCCAAATTTACAAAGTGTTTGCCTTGACATTCGTTGCAGCACATTTCTGACTACCAAGCAATGGAGGCTGGCAGTGTCACAGTTTGAAAGTTATGCAGGAAAGAAGCCAAAAAAAAAAAATAAAATAAAATAAAATAAATTAAAAGACATTTGTGAAAGGGCTGCTAACTATACCTTGTTAGATGTCCAGGGTCTCTTTCCTTTCCCATGTGTTTATGCACTTTGTGTGTGTGTGTGTGCGCATTTGCAGTAGGTTTATAGGGTCAGGTTTCTATGGTATCAATGATTTTATTTCTTTTATGTGTGTGTTGGATTTACTTGTGTTAGAAAGTCCTCCCTTCTGATGAAGCATGTAGTCCATCCCTCCTCTGCTAATTCAAAGTGCTTCCTATTTCCACCTCTGTCTGGCTCTGGTGTAGGCCAAGGTCCTGAGTAATAGCCAACCCTAATCACATACTGTTTGTTAGTGTTGGTGGCTCCGACTATTTCCAGGTGCATGACCTGATTTTTCTGCCAGGTAGGTGGTCCAGCAGACGCAGCGGGCCGTTTATCACAGAGCAATAGCCCATCAGAAAGAAGGCCTGCGTGGATGGGCGCACGTGTGCATTTACTGGAGTAATTTCTTTTCTAATGCAAAGTGACAAACAAAATTGTGGTTGTCATTTATATCTTTTCCGTTTACTGCCATAAAGGGCTTTTTTTTTCCCTCCCTGTGCCATTCAGTGTAAATATGACGGCTGCCTGGTGTTTGTGAATGTCAGCAGATCTAGATCCTTCCACTGAGCCTCATAACCTTGTGGGAAGAAGCAGGTTTTAAGGCCAAAGCAAACATGGGAAAACCAGTGTGAGATCAGTGCTGAAGCTCAATGGACACTTATTCCAAAGTTGACTCGCAGGCGTGTACCTCATTCACAGATCATCTTAAAACCATTTTGCATAAGAAACACTCAGATTTGATAGCATTTAATTTAAGCTGGAAACAGAGGAAAAACATTATCATCTAATTGTTCAGCCAAGAAATATTCCATGAAAGCCATTAAATAAACTCATTGCTGTTTGAAGTCACAACACAACACTCAGTTTTGGACGGAGAGGAATTATGTCCGATCCACAGTTTGGGAAACGAGTACTCCCTCAGATGTCTTGACCTTCTACTCATGTTTTCCTTTGAACATTTGAAAGTTTGGAAAGCAACTCACTTATCTCTCTCACCTTCCCTCTTTCTTCTCTGACCATGTGTTCTTGCAACAACATATTTTCACTGACCGTAATCCTATTGGAGACATTTATGTTATTTATTGTCTGACAGGATTAGATCGGAGGAGGAATAATAAGAAGAGGTTGAGTTTCTGAATAGGACAGCTGTCTATTGTATTATATTATATAATCATATCTCTGTTCATATCTTGCAGTAGCTTTGCTAAAGCTGCTATCCCGACATGGGTTTTACTGTAAATCAGCTCTGGTACAGATGGTGTTTATTTGACAGAGATTTGGAGGCTTTTTTCCAGTATTTTGACAGAGGCAACGCCTTATGTGAATCACAGTATCAGAATTATTCAAATATATAACACACAGGTGTGCTTCTAATAATTTTAAACAGCCTGGGTCTTGCATGGAAAACAATGATGGGTACTTTCCCTTTGGGGTTCAAATCTGTTTCTAGTTTACTTATAACAAATTATTTTTATCTGAACACCTACAGTGATTGATGTGTTTTGATTCTTCAGTCCTATTGTACAACAGGACCTGAAGGAGTTGACCTACCCTCGAGGAAATAGAGCAAAGATCTACAATTACAAACTTGTGTAAAAATGGGTTGCTTTGCATTGAGAAGCTGTCGCTTGTGTTGATTAACGATATTCACTGATCAAAAAAAAAAAAAAAGAAAACTGAGTTTTGCAACTGAGTTTTTAGTTGCCGATAGTCAACCTGATTGTAGAAGTTGTGATAATGATACAGTGTGTGTGTGTGTGTGTGTGTGTTACCTCAGCAGTTATCTACACTAATGTATTCCCACACACCTACACCATTACTTCCTTTACAACTTAAACTATTCTGAAGTTAGTGTAAAATATTCAGATCTTAAAGAAAACTTCCAAGTCCAAGAACCATAAATTCTGAGGATTTTACTGCCTCCTTTCTTTCAAATGCAAAACAGCTTGTTATTTTTGGGAGACTTTTAAGTGTGAGCTGCGCAACAGATCTAAAAGGCTTGGCAGTGGCCTTTTAGGTTATATGTTTAAAGATTCCTGTAGTGTTTATGGTGTGTGAAATGCAATCTTGGAAAATGTCCAGTTTGCTGAGGCAGAACACACGTTTTAATTGAATTCCAGCACATTTCGGAGTCTCCTCAAAACTCAGCCTCAAATGTAATGTGAAAGCCAGATGCTACACTGAGTGTGCCGTGTTGGTTTGAGTTATAGGCAAACACAGATAGACTTTGGTCCAACAGGCTCACTTATTGCTCAAGTCAAACACAATCAAAGTGACTTTAAACAAAATCTGCGCTGGATTATAATGAAATGCTGAGTTGCTGAATGCTATAGATGTTGTGATAATTATCTAGACTTCTGTGGTTCACTTGCTTGTTTTAAGATGCCAGGCATTTCCCAGTAGCCCTTTTCACCCTAAAGAAAAACATTTCCTTTTTTCCGGTTCTGTACATTCGGCCTTGCAGCCTTTATGTGCTTGGAAAATATATGCAGTCACTCTTTTCCTGCCACACACACAGAAGCACGCACACACACACACACACATGCACACGCTCATCGACCCTGTAGCAAAGCGAAGCAAAATATACCCTGATGGTTGCCTGACAATATGCACTACACCCTTGTCTAAATGTTAATATACTATCTCATCTTTGTGTTTACATTTGAAACTCGCAGTGTCTCATGTAGCAGTTTACCACTGATGCACTGAAAATATATATTAACCTCTCGTTTCAGGTCATGACAAGAGTAAAGAGGCCAGACAAGAGTCAATCTTGGACATTTTCCTAAAAAACAACTCAATCTCCACACTGCAGGGGGACCTGCAGAGCTAAAAACTGCTAACAGTTGCTTTGTGCTGCTTTAAGTAACCTAATTGTCTTTTCCTGGTAAATTGTCAGAGATCAGTGAGGATTTTTTTAACACTGCAAATGTTCCTTGGTGTTGCCACTTCATGAAGAGATTTGTTTACACAATGCTGAATTACTGCTGTGGGGAACAAGTCTTGACCATAGCTAGTGCAGATTTTCAGTCATGAAGGTCATATTGACCAAAAAAAAAAAAAAAAGTCTTAATGCAAAGCATTAATTATTGCCTAATTCTTGAAGATGGTTTATCTCTTATCCCAATCTTGAGTTCTGTTTTTGGGAAGTCAGACTTTTAAACTGTGGACTATGGAGCCCTGTTTGGGTCATAATTCAATGAATAAATGAGTCTATTATTATGAAATACAGGTGTTTATTATTATGAAATACATATCCATTATTATGAAATGTTTCCCATTATTATGAAATACATGTTCATTATTATGAAATATTTCCCATTGTTATGAAATATGTGTATTATTATGAAATATTTCCCATTATTATGAAAAAAATGTAATTATTATGAAATATATTTTTATTATTATTTAATCTTGGTTTAAATGCATAATAGTTTATTTCAGAATGTCTTTTTTATCTAAGAGTTTTTACATAATTGCTTCCTTTTTCATAGGAATGAGCTTTTACATAATGGCTTTGTTTTTCATAAGAATGAGCTTTTACATAATAAAGACATTTTGCCACTGGGCGGGACCAGTGATTGACCTGCACGCTCATTGGCTGATCCTTCTCCATGCAGTTGGTGGGGGATCGAGCCTGTTGGCTACCTCTCGGAGTAAGTCAGAAAAGGATCTTTCTTCTGCCGTCAAAATCAAGTTGACATCGACTAAGAAACGTAGATTAAATAATAAAAAAAATATATTTCATAATAATTACATTTTTTCATAATAATGGGAAATACTTCATAATAATAAACATGTATTTCATAATAATGGGAAACATTTCATAATAATTGATATGTATTTCATAATAATAAATGCCTGTATTTCATAACAATAGACTCATTTAATTATTGAATTATGACCCAAACGGGGCTCCATAGTGTACTGTCTATATAGGAACAGCTACAAATTCAGCCTTGACTTTCCTCTCCCGAGCAGTTTCCGAGCCGTTTTCAACTCGATTCACATGACCCACACGTCAGGCATGCTGATCAGTTAAACTGCTGTATGTATGATAATGAAAAATATTTGGATTTATAATCTGATTTCCTTGAGGATAAAAAGAGTAACAAGTCTGGTCTTAGTTTGTGGCCCTATTCAACTTCTAAAAACCACTGTCTGCAGCAAACCTAACAGTCCATGCTAATTTGTTTTGTTCAGAAAACCTGGAAGTAGAGTTTCTCACCTTGAGCAAACAATATTTGATTGGTGACCATAGATTTTTCTAGTTTTACTGATTGATTGTTTTGCATGAGAAAGTGCCTTTTGCCTTCTCACATTGCAGAGGTCAATCAGTCTATAAATCAATGCGATGTACAAGTGGTCACATTAGAAAATGTACACATCATTATACAGTACACCGGTTCAAATTATATTCAATATTCACCTTTATATCTGTGGGAAAATGTTTTACATTAACATATTTTACATTGTTATTTACATTTAATTTAGATGAACAAGTGCTCTCTTTAGAAGACGCAAAGCCAACTGCCTTTATGTCGACACAATGCAGCTGAAACATTTGCATATCTACTGATGTTGATGTCTCAGTCTTTTTTTTTTTTTAGGTTTTATACTGGTCTGAGATTGTACTGAGCACAGTTCAGTACAGACCATGATGTGGAAGATGTAGCCCGCAGGATTAATTGGACCCTGTTGCAGAAGATCAGCAAGTTTGATAGTCTTCACATGCTGATCCTCCATATGGCAGCACAGAATTCACATGCAATGATTAATCGTTCAGGTAAGAATGTTTGAGGTTTTGGCAGTTCAAGTTGAAATCCCCAGATAATATTTTCTACTTATTTATTGAAATGCTAGATCACAACTTCGCCCTATTGAATTCTACTTCTTTCTAACAAATGCAAATTCGAACATTGTGTACAATTTTCAAAAGTACACTTGATTTGTGATTTCCCCAGTTAAGCAGATATGCAAAACATTCATTTATAAGTGGATCATGTAAGCTATTTTGCAATGTGCTTCAAGGCCAACAGAGCTGCACCAAGAAAATGTAGCCTTGACATTAAGTTAATTCCCAATACCACCTCTATTTTTAGTTCAGAAAACTAAATTTGGCCTCGTTAGTTTTGGTATTTATCATATTTCTATTTTACATGGCTTGCTCCAAAAGTGTGTTTCCAAGCAAAAAGAGCTGCAAATTGCCCCGGGTCTTACTTGCCTCAGTGGGCGTGTGGAGGCGTTACTGTTGTGGTCAGCACTCTTCAGACTTTTTGAATTGCAGATAAGCTCTGTAACTCAAAAATAATGCAGCGGGGAACGTCACCTCCTGTCATTTTTCTGCATTTGGGTGCATGGGGGCACCATTGCTGAGGAAGTGCAGTTATTGTTTCTGTCTCAGGTGTGGCTCTTCCTTATTGTAGGAATGACGAAGGTCTGCTCTCTCAACCTCCACTGTACTAATGTGCCAGAAGGCTCCCTTAGCTATAATATTGTCTGCCTGAATGTATTAGTGTTGTGTTGCAAGACATCTTCCTAATTAAATGAAGAGCCATAGAATCGATCCTTGAGCCTGATGCACTGCAAAAAAGCAAAAAAAAAAAAAAAAAAAAAAAAAAAAAAAAAAGCTGGAATTTTGGCAACATCCAAATATCAGAATCTTGCCTTTTTAGAATAAGTTCAATAAGAGACTTTGAGTATTAGCTATATCTAATTTCAGGAGCTAAATCCTTTGAAAGGCTAGTTTTGAATGGCTGTCCCGTTGCCAAGGTTCATTCCAATGTGGTCTACAAATGCATCCTTTTTTTTTTTTTTTGTGGATTCTGCAAAAACATTTGCCTGTTGCGAATTATGCCTTTAAATCTGTGTAGGAAACCCATGCAACTTGCGCTTCCTCAACGATGCCAGCAACATGCACACACAAGCACAGTAATATGAGCATTTTTTTTTTCTTTTCTTATTTTTCATTTGGCAGTAAGTTACATTTAAACAAATGTCTTGCCTCTCCCAGTCCAGGCACACAACTCGTAAACAGAGTCAGACAATGAGTGATGTGGAGTAGCTGTGTGCATCTGCCCCTCTGATACACTGTTTCCAGGGCCACCGCCCCCCCCAACACACACACACACACACACACACAACCACACTCCACTGCCATGGTATGTTATAAGACCAAGGGAGCTTAAAAATGTTGTTAGAATAATGAGCTCAGAAATGTGATGTTAGTTATCTGATCTATTGCACTTATTGCAGCTTGGATGTCATCACACTTTGCACAGTACTAAAATTATCAAACTAAAGAGGCTGTGAAAGTGAGATGTATCTAACAAGATAAAAGTGTTAATTCATATTTTATATTCCCTTTATAAAAGGGCAATGGTCAACGAATACAGATGCGCTGTGAATGCTGCTTGATTTCCACGCAGTTGACTAACACTTTCAAATTATAGTCTAAATACTGTGATTACTTATGCCAGAAAAAATAAAGGCTGCATTGAGGTAAGGTAACAACAGTCCATTTCTAACATTCCCATTTTAACTGCCTCAGCCTTCTTCCTTAGCTTCTGATATTCTAGGGGATTTTATCCAGATGTATCATCGTCAACAATCTACCATAGGTATTCCTTAATCAAAAACTTGAATAAAATTGATAGAAATGTTTTGTTTTTTTTTTTCTTCACAATGTCTCAGCTTTGTGGTGAATGGGTTCCATCTCTTTGATGACTTTGTGAACACTTAAGCGGACACCAGAAAGCACAATGTAAGCTCGCCAGCCACAGATGGAACACCAGGCTCTCAGTGCTGGAACTGCACCTGCGTTCAAATAAATAAGTAAACAAATGAATAGTCAACCATTTTCTATAGCCACTTTATTCTTTTTTAGTGTCACAGGGGTCTGCTGGAGCCCAGCTGTAAGAAAGATGAAAGGTGGGGTAAACCCTGACAAGTCAACCAAAGGTCCACTGCAGGGCCACACAAGCTCACCACTAAGGTCAATTTAAAATCACCAGTCACACTAACACATATATTTGGACGGTAGGAAGTTTTTTTTTCTTTTATTGGTGCATTTATTAATATGTGCATTTTTTTAGTAATTTCTGTCATCACTTTTGTTATTTTTGTTTGTTTTTTCTGTATTTTTTGATTCTTGGAGTTTCAGACATCACCAAAATTCTATGTTTAGTTCAATAGAATGCCTGATGTCAGTAAGAAAGGACAAATTTTTAACTGGTATTTCTCAATTAGTAATACTGCTTATTGGGAACCCAGCCGACAGTTGAGGTGGGGGCACTGGAAACCACACAGGGTCCAGACTAATTAATTCACAGTGTCTTGCCTCTCATCGCCTGCAGCCCATTATGACTTTAACACTGTGAAGCTCAATGGATTTGAAACAGAAAATAGCCTACTGGCTCACTATTTCAGGATATTTTCTCTTTGTACATTTTTTTTTGTTTATTTACCAAATGAAACAACCAGCGATAAGACGAAGACACGCATTCATGTGGCAACACTATTTGGGACAGGACATGGTTCGAAATAAGGAGGAGTGTGTTTGCATTTTGAATGCCGTCTAATCCGTTTATAATTACACAGTGAGGAAGTGAGATGGTGGTCCGGACTGTTTGAATGTGTAATCCCCTTTGTGTGCATAAACATGAGGACATTTCATCAACAGCGCTGGACTAAGACTTGCGCATAATTACCTGGGGCAAGGAGTGTGTTGATACACCCAGCCTGCCCTTTTTTTTTTCCTGTAAATAAAGCCCCCAAAGTTGAAATCAGAGGAGCCCAGGCAATGTTAAATTACCTTCAAAGGCTGGCGTAAAATTGGGCAGCTCATCCATATAGACAGGAAATGAACCAGTATTTCTGTTGTTAAAGAACATATCTCTGAATGACAACCTCAGTGAAAGCTGTCAGATAAAATTTCTTTTATCCTGAATGATGTTACAAGCCTATAATTTAGTTCTTTATTCAGCTATATCCCACAGTCAACCATACTGGGTAGTGGTAGCTTTCTGCTTGCTTTTGAAATAACACAGTGGGTGTTAAATATTTCTGTTTTGTACTGGACAGTAGAGAAATAACATGTTTATACCTTTAAGCTATACTAAATATGTATTCTTTTTATCTTCTCTAAGTTTGGGCATTGCAGTTAAACATCTATTTCTGAATTGCATCATGAGATCCTACAGAAATGCGTGAGATTTAAATGCTTACATTGCAAGAATTATTAGTGTCACCATTTGTATCCTGGGAGAAGAGAGGTAGTGTGTGAATCTGAAAAAAATGTGCATTTCTTGCAAAGCTGAGGGAATGAGAGTGTGGTTAATAAAGTGTACATTTAATAATACAATGACTACTGTATTTAAAAATACTACGTTTTTTGTTTTTTTTTCATAAAACTGTTGTGCAGACTGACTTCATTAAGACTAATAGAGTGCAAGTTATTGTAGATTGATGACAGTCAGGATGAGATTTGAAGCCGTTCTAATGCTTCCAATTCTTCTTCATGTTATCAACACGTAAATGACCCACTGTAAAGTGCAGGAAACTCCCACTCTTAGCTCATGCGTAATAAGCTCAATAAAGTCTCTCATAAATCATTCTAATTGAAAGGATTCCTCCCTGGCTGTTACTTACAAGACACCTCACAGACAGACGGTGTGAACGAATCCCATATACTGCATTTGAACTGCAGATGAACTGGAAACTGAAACCTGATTGGAACAGAGATGACACAAAAGGGAGCTGTCCATGTGCAGATAAATTAAAATTTGTAATCCTTTCATTTTGGAGCAAAGTCTTTTTTTTTGGGGGGGGGGGGGGATCTGTACCATCTTCAGCACTGACATAAGAAGTAGTTCAACAAAGTTTAGAACTGAAGGTGAATTAAAGCAGAACTTTTCAGTTTTCTGTCGGTACATTTTTTTCGGGTCTAACGTAGATGAGGAATGTTTAAATATTGTACCAGCAGCTTAAAATTATTGTATTTTGAGGAAAATTATCATATGTACCTAATTTGCCTTCTGATGTGGCTCAGGACCATCTGCATCAATAACATTTTATCACTGTGCACAATTTTTACAGTTTTACAGTTTTACCAGTTAAAAAACATCTAGCCATCAAACTCTCACGACTGTTTACGAGAGCTATCCTTGGACCATTTACTGCAGATCCAGTCAGTTTTTGTAACTGGCACAACAATGTAAATATTCAGTGATCATTTAAGGCTGAATCTGATTCCAAATTAGAAAAACTGTGAATCATATTCATGTAGAAACTCTTTATCAGTCGCTCTCTGAGAGGAATTGTGAAATTATTGTATTTGGGGATTTTTTTCAGCTATTGATCGTACAAAAATGGTCACACAACGACAATCATTGGTGCACATCTGGCAGCACTAAACATGGGATATAATACGAACTGCTTAATAATTTTGCATGTGGTATATATACTTTTTCACGAGAAAAGTTCAGTCAGTAAAGTCTTGAATGAAGTCTTGATGAAGACTTCAGTTGCTTTCCTAATGATAAAAACAATTTTGTCAATAAGGCTCCAGTCTAATACATTAACACTCTTAAAGCATACATAGAGATATTGGGGTAAAGACAATAATTTAATCTTCCTCCATAGCTTGTCGATTTGCAGTTTTTTTTTTTTTTTTTTTGCCAAATCACATCTCCAGCTCAGAGCAGAAGAGTCCAGCTTCCCCATCTTTTTCTGCACCCAACCTCACATCATGCTGCTTTGTACCTTGTAACTGGGAAGTACCAAGCACAAAGGTTTTTTTTCCCAACAACTCTCTGCACATATATTAATGGTTAGTGGCAAAATCTAAATAACCTGGATATATACGCAATTTAAGTGTCAGCGATAGTGAGTGTGTTCTTCACCAGCTCTCTTTAGTCTCTTTCTAACATGCTTTATTAACTCCCAAAACCCTTATTTTGTCAGAGAGGACAAAAATCACAGACAGTGGAACACAAAAAGACAGGACAGATAAAGGAACTAAACAAAAGACAGAAGACATGTAGTCATGGTGTGGTGTGTGTAGTATCTGTGGTGGATATAGATGAATGTGAAGGTTTGTGTCAGGATGTTGTATATCAGCCCATATCCGCACCAGAGCTAAAGCAGTCCATCAGCTAGACATAAAGCAGCGATGCTGGCCTCCAACGCTTCCTCAGCTATCAACCAGTGACCACAACCACAACTGCAGGCTGGATCACAGTTAGTGCGGGTGCGTTGGATCAGTGCCATGCAGCAGATCTCCACCAGTGCACTGGATTTCCCTCAAGGTCCAACAGGAATCATCCAGACCAGCCAGCCCCTCCACCAGCAATAAGTTCAGTCAAGGCAACGAGTCCCCTGCGCCCCACAGGGAACATGAAAAAAAGGAAGTCTCCAGCACAGCAGGAGCACACCGGTGGTGCCATGCGTATGGCATGAGGGTGAGGGAAGGGTAACCCCCAAGCTCCAATACCTGCATCGCCACCCCACAGAGTGCGATATGTGAGTCCCCCACCCCCCAAAGGACACAGAGGGGCAAGGATGCACCAAACCCACAGGGAGGGGCGCAGAGCCACACCACACAGGCCCCCTGGCTGCTTGGGCCACCACATCTCATAGGAATCCAGTCGGCAAATATCAAGCACCAGTTAAAGCACCAGGTGGGGCTGGGTGTCCCTGTGGCAACTCCCCCGCCACAACAAACTATCACCTGTAACAACACTGTTATTGGACCCCCCGGGATGACTGCATTAAAATTGGAGTGCAGGACTGGACAAGAGGGTGGAAAGGAGGACAGCGACACAATCCTGTATCACAGCGTGCCCCCACCACAAAAACCTACCGTGAGCCCTAGTGTGTGACCCTTGTGCTAGCAGAAATTAGTGTTACCTGGGGTAGTGTGTTTGACTCCACCCCCTAAAATTGGCTGTTGTCAGTGGACGAGTAAAGACTCGCAAAGGATGCTTTTGTTTGCTTCTGTTTTTTTTTCTTTTCTTTTTTTTTTTTGGTTGATGTTAACTTGTAATCCAAAGGAGAAATAGGAATGTAGATCTTAATGATTGATATTTTCAGACGATACAAAAAATTACAATTCTAGAATGAGAAAGGTCATTTTATTTTTAGGGACAACCATTGATTTTTTTTTTTTTCAGAGAACTATAATCAATTGCAAACAAAATTATCTTTGTATTTGTAACTGAACATCCAACAGAACCTGCATTACATTTCGGAGACCTCTGGGCTTGACTCAAAGCCTCAAAAGTCCAGGAATTCCATGATCTTTCTCCGAATGTCTTTTTTTTCTTTGCTGTTACCAGGGAAAGATAAAAGCAGCTTCTTTCTGTGTGCTCTTGCAAGCTTGAATATTAGCCTCTCAGACTTAGCTTGCTGCATAGTGTAACCGTTGAAAAAAGTTTGTGTTCTCAAACTTTTTGGTTGTTCCTCCTTCACTGGTTATTTTCACCTTGGAAGTTATGAAAATTGCTATATTTGGTTGCACTGTACTTCAAATACAAAATGTTCAAAGACATACATGAGTGTGAGGTGCTATGCCACGACTGTTAGGGTTTTGTCTATAAACATGATCCAAAATACAGGATAAACAGGATGCAGATTGTGAGCAGTGTTCACGTGGTTTACGTCGATATTCTTTTAAAAATGTCCACATTGAATGAATGAGTCCACTTCTTGATTCCTGAGTTCAGTCCTTGAGTGTTGGAGGTTCTGTAAGAGGCATGCCTAAAGAACAGTCAAGTGGATCCAATAAAGCAATGTCTTTCCTCCAAATAACCACAACAGCTTGGTACTAAGACGTTGCAATCCCACATCAAACCACGTTGTCCGAGTCCATGCACTTCTGATTTTGCAAAGATCTGATTTAATGGTTCATAATAATAACTACAAATGTCTTCCATCAGCCTTTTAATGTTAAATGCAACAGCTCTCTGAAGTGGGATGCATGTGCACCAGATACCCAGCGTATCGTTTGTATCAACACCAACAAAAGAATGTCATCTTTGTGAGACCATACTGAAGTGAGAGAGTTGATCAAGGCAGAATTTGGACAGTTAGGAACAGGAGCAGCTGGAGCTACTATTGGTGATGTTTAACTCCAGAGGATGAAAAATACTTGCTCAGATACATGTGAAAAGGTCAAAGAAATAAAGACTGAGTTTTGCCACCAAGTCACTATGAGAAACAACTGAGCAATAAACAAAAAAAATGCAGCCCTAAAAAAAGTAAAAAAAAAAACTTACCTTCTGGACATTCAGAAATTATTGCAGAAATGTAAAACATGTCTGACTGTATGAAATATTCTAAAACATACAGTGATCAAAGACGTAAGTGGTGTTCTCATTAATAGCTCAACATTTTGTAATTTAGCTTTCAAATCCTTTATCAACTTCACACTGTAAACCCGGATTTTGTTTTTAATTAAACTTTTGAGTGATCATTACTTAAACTTTTGTCTTGTAAAAACCTGCTAACATTACTTAACAGCATTAGTTGATTGTATTATTTAGCTGAAAGATTAATTGCATCAGGTTTAGTAGACATAACTTGGTATGTTTAGTTTTATAAGTATGGGGAGGGGCCCAAGTCAAAAAAACGTCACATCACAAGGCCAGCGGTAACAGCACAGGGGGTTGACACTGACTCGGCGGGACGAGCACAGGCAGCTACAACAGACGGTCTGTCGGCACCGTCACCAGAAAGCAGCTTTACTGGATGCCTTGAACGGTTAGTATGCAAAATAAGTAGCTTAGTTATCTTTGCGGGAACTTTTAACACCCAAAAGCTTGGAGATAAGTTGTTTATGCTGTTTTTTCTTTCACATGTTAATATACTGTTTGAAGCTGTGCATGGTGTTAATAAATGCCTATTGCTAGCTAATTGTAACCAAGAGGACCCGCAGGGGCTTCAATTAAGGAGGCCACAACGGTCGCTGCAGCTCAAGTCATCTGCCTTTTTATTTAAAAAGAAAATATATATATATAAAAAAAACAGCAAGTGAAAAACAAGTGGACAGAGTCATGTTATGGCTGGGAGACCAACCACTCACCATCTGGGACAGAAGAAACACAACCCAACACACTTCAAATAAGATTCAAACTTAATATAAAAACAAATCACCCTTTAAATTGGACTTTCAGTGCCACCACCACACCAGCGAGTGGAGGGCCCCACCAGCCGCAACACTAGAAAAAGGGAACCGTATGTTAAAATTCTAAAACAGTAAGATAAATACAATTAAAAGACTAAACTACTAAAATAAATGGCAGTCAGTGCCATACCTAAAAAAAAACAGAATGACAGACCCAGAATTAAAAATCATTAAAATACACATACCCAGGGTGCACACATGCACCCCTACATTACCCTGACAGTAAAAATGCTATTTGTGTTATAAAAACAATACTGGAAGTCCTTCTTCACAGAACAGGATCCACATTCAAGTAATGTGAGTTTTTAAGTCACACCTGCCTTTAATCAGTCTCTCTTGATTGGCCACCTGCTCCTGGGGTGTCCTGTGACCTACTGCTACATCATGTCCAAACAGTGTCAGCTAAATGTAAAAGCTAACTCAGTGTTAACAGTCTGAAGACAGCTCAAATACCGGCAACTTTGCTCAAATATAATTTATATTTACGCCATTTCATGCAGTAGAAAAGCGGTTCACCCGCTCTCGGGATAAAGGAGTGTGATTGGCATTGTTCTTTACAGGTTTTGTAAAAAAAAATAGCATAGTGCCACTCTGTTAGTTATGTAATTCAGTTTCTTATAGGTCATTATTTGTTTTCATTTTAACTATTAAACTTGTCATTCTGTTTAATTCCCAAAAGACTACAGAGCCAACTGTGATTCTGACCCACGTGGTCAGAGGGTTTTCAATCATCCTGGGGGACAACCCCACAAACTCCTTTAAAGCAGGCTTTGGAAGTGAGCTCTTGCTTTCTTTTAATTTTCACCATGACAATCTGACAGTATTTTGATTAAAGTTTTTTTTTTTTTTTTCAAATGAGAAGTCTAATGTAATGATTGTGCTCTTCCAATTATTTTTTTATCAAGGAATCTGATGATGATTCTTTCCGTGATCTCGACATTGGGATACTTCTCATTGAGCGTGAAGGTGTCGTCCTCACATCTTCCAGCACCTTCAGTCCAGCCTCATTAAAAAACATCATTGAGGGAGAAGTCGTGATGGGAAACATTCAAGATCTGCCAAAAGCAATGTTATTTCTGTTTGGACTCACATATGCACTCCATCTCAACTATCCCAAGACCATGAAGCTCACATTTCAGTTCATCCAACAAGTGTCCCTCTCGTTAGGCCACACAGACCTAAGATCAAAGCTACAGACTGAAAAATCAGCTCGCAAGCTAAAGAGATGTCAGCTCTATTGTAATAAACTGTTGACTACTTTTTTTTTGCCACAGCAAAAACACTTTCTGACCAGTGGGGTAAACCTTTTTTGTTTTCTGTAAAACAGGCCAACAAACAGGCACACATAAAACAAAGACACACACACACAAACAACAGTCCCACACAACACCCACATACAAAACACACTGACACATACACACCTACATGGGCTTAAACTGTGTAGGAAGCAGGCTGAAGGATGTCACATGTGAAAATTAAAATTGAGAGGAGTTGTAGCAGAAAGACATAAGGTGTTCCAGTTCTTGTTGCATCATCAGTCTTTGTAGATGCAGTTAGATATTGTTCTGATCTGATAGTCTCTGTTGGTTCATGTTCACGTTCCTCATTTAGGCAGATGAAGCAGATTCTGTTTGTTTGTAATGTCTTGCACTTGTGAGCAGAGGTTTCTTGTGAATTCTGTTTGTTTTATGGATTTACCACTGTAATCTCAGGGCACATCCACGTTTTTTCTGGTAAATTTGTAATGCCCCCCCCCCCCCCCCACACACACACACACACACACACATACCTACACACACAACCAGCACAGACACATTCAACAGCCACACACGTAATTGTTTCAATGATTTGAAATGATCCTTTTCAGATTAATCATTTTAGGTTGAATAGGTTGATGATTGATGATGAACTGATGATAAGTTTGTAATATTAAGATTGGCCGTTGTTTCGCCTTTTTCCTTAAAAATACAATGCAGTGGATCATTTAAAGGTGTTTGTTTTTTTCTATCCAATTTAATTAAAACAATGTTTTCTACAATTTTTTTTTTTAAAGAAAACGTAGTTTAATTAGATGAAAATACAGTAATTGTAATAAATAATAAGTAACAATAATAGCTAGTTATATTTAATAATTTTGAGTACACACTACTATCAAATATAAATACTAAACTTCAGGTTCTATGTTAATACAGCTCAACATATTTAGTTTCACTTTGTGTAAAAAGTTAATGTTCCATGTTAGTAAAACTCAACATATTTAGTTTCAGCTTGTGTAAAAACTAAAGTGGTTTTGTGTAACGGGTTTCATCACAATTTGCGAATAAAGTCAACTAGTTTGGGCTCAGAGTGCAGTAAACATGATATAGAATATCAAACTGTGTAACTTTAAAGGAATTAGAATGTCTGGTAGATTTAGTTTTAGTTGTGTGTGTATGATGGGGCATGCATTTCTCAGCAGGCATGGATGATCGCGCACAACACCTGTGCAGGTTGAATATATAGGTACAAAGCCACATGAAGTCTGTGTGTTCTCATTCATGCCCCATCGAGGACCAAATACTGATGTGACTCAATTCAGATCTTAAAATTGGAATTGACAAATGTTTGGATCCACACAGTCCACGAAATATCAAATATGGGTCACATAAACAGAAAAAAATGACAGTCTATAGGTCACTGTGTAGACACTATAGGTAATTTTAAGGTAGGCAGAAATGACTGTATCTGAACGCATGAAAACACAAACAAAACTTAACCTTAGTAAGAAAGATCACGTGTGATTATATACCTCATGCTTCACGAACTCCAGGTATAATAAAGATAATAATAATAATAACAACAACAATAATTATTATAACACATTATAAATTAATAGTATTTATTATCATAATTATAAAAATACTTAATTACACAGTACAAGTGAACCCTCACACTTCGCAGTTAATGGGGGCTGTGACCCCCCCGCGAATCGTGAAAAACCGCGATGTGGGCTACCCCCTCAACTTATCCAGAAGTCCCACTTTTTCGAAAAAAAAAAATTTTAATGTACCTCGTTCCTTCCCTCCATTACCAGCACTAGAATGTGCTGCGCCATCTTTTCTCTCAACTGCAGTGAAACTGCGGCTTTATAGAGAGTGGCGATGCTGAACACTAACTACGATGTTCAAAACTCTGATATTTATGTTGACGCTCTGCCTAGCAACCCCAGTGACACATATTAGACCCAAGTGACGTCTATAGATCGTCAGTGGCAGTGAATGAGTTTCCTTTAAAACGGCACTAAGTCACTGAAATAAGTAAGCGATATTCGGAACTGACGAACGGAAACACCAAGTGTATCAGCGTTAAACTCGGCTTTGTCTCACGAGAGCAAGAGATGGGACATGTGGACGTGTGTCAGCCAATCAGCGTACAGACAACCAACGCCACGGTAATGCCCGTCATAGCAGCCAATCACAGGTTTCGATGTTCGTTCATGAGGCATCCCATGTAGGCTCTTGTTGCTTCCTGAGACTCGTTCTTGATGTGATGTGTTTCGCTTCAGCCTTGTGCGCTTTGTTAGAATTTCTTTCGATTTTTTTTTTTTTTTTAATTTTTTTGCTAATTTTCTTCGAATATTTTTTTTTTAATTAATATTTTTGAAACCTACCCGATGTACTGAGACTGCGATTACTGAGACTGCAAACTGTGAAGGATCACTTTTTCAAATGTTTTACAGCATCTTATGTATTTATGGGCAAATTGATTTAATTCTCACTTTTAATAAACATAGAAGCAATGGCCATCTCAAAAACATCCCCAAAATCTTTTATCTCCAACAGGGTTGGCCCTTGGAATGATGCTTATACTGGTTTTTACTATTGCTGTTCACTGATCAAAAGCTTTAGTTGGTAGAGCTCGGACAAAAATAAACTGATCACATTACTTCCACATTTATTTCTCACACTTATTCACAGTCATCAAATTCATAGAACCGGCTTTAAAGCACTGCTGCTTGACTAAACATCATGGATGGAACAGGTCCAAAATAACCTTAGATGATCCTCAGGAGTGCCCTTCTGCTAAACCTCTCAGACTGTTGCACATAAATCTGTTGCTAATATGTTGGTTCTGCTGTCAGAACTAAATATTGTAAAACAGCTTCTACGCTCTGACATTAAAGGTGCTCCAACTGGCAACTTAAAACCTGGATCTAAAACATTAAAACAGCTGATGTTTTCTGATGTCTGGAACTTTATCCCATATAACTTCTTTCATTTCCTTTTTTTTTTTTTTTTAAATTATCTCTCATCTGATGAGGTGTATGATTTTTGCCCTGCCGTAGCTCTTTTCCATCATCAACCACTCTACAATATGAAAAATCACTGCAGCCAAGTCCTTATTTGCAAACATGTCATTGCCGTAAGTTTATTATTAGTCTTGCTTTGTTTTCACCAACTTCACCAAGCTGCTATATTTCTAAACTGACCTGTGGTCAACACAGTCCCAGAACCTCCACGACCTGCGTGTCCTGCTGAAGCTGCTGTGTTCAGAGCGAGGCACCTGTGAGGCTGTCATCATCCTGGGAATGCCTGGAGATTTATTACCTATTGATACACACCCTCCCTGAACACACCCCCAAAGACATCCACGGTACATTGTTGACTCATGAATTGCACGGCCAAGAGCCCATGAATCATTCTCTTAAAAAGAATATTTCTTCCATTTCGCCACATATCTTTTCTATGATTTTGCATCCTCTGTCAAGTAGATAAAGTACTCTATGTGCAGCCAAATACAGAAACTGGGTTTTTCTCTGCCATCGGGTGTTTTCTGGAGAGAAATACAAGGAAATTATGTTCTGTGTTGTTAGCCACTTTTTGTAAGTTTTCCATTCATTATCTTATTTATTTATTTTTAACTCAATTAGTAGTTCCATTCCATATGACCACACCATTCTATTTCCCATTTCTACATGTTTCTCTTGTCTTTTCTTTTGATTTTTACCATCTAATCTCATAATGTTTTCTCGGGAACCAGAATGGAAACTAGCTGCAGTCATTGATTCTACACCATTGCTCAAGATGTCTTTTAAATGCTATGCAACATTTGACGCCACAAAGCACTTTGTGCAAAGGAAGTGTTTGGAAACTGCACAAACAACAAAAGCTATAAAGGCATCTTTTACGCATTCTTTATTGGGACTCAAGATCTAACCTCTACCGTAGCACATAGGATATGGTGTGCATTCAGCCTTGGTGTGAAAACATGGCAAAGGTGCACTGACAGACGTAATAAAAATAAACCTGCCTGTCAGGCCTCACTTCTACATTCATCAAGTCATCTGTGAGTGAGCCTTCTGGGTTGGTTCAGCCTGAGAAACTCCATTTGTCACCTGCTAAATGCTGCCAATGTGCATGGAGTTCCTACTGCCTCTGCCCTTTAGAGAGGGTACTTGTAGGTTTTATTTATGTCTTTGTGAAAATACACAAGCGAAAGTGTGCAAAATACACAAGAATATTGGTTTTGTCTTCAAAGGATTAAATATCATTGGAGCAGGGACTTGGTCAAATGCAACAAGTAATTTTAACAATTTATTAAATCATATATCAGAAATTATTTCAAGTGAAGGAGAAAATGACAGGGGAAGCTTAAAGATGGGATATTTCTATAGTGCATAAAACATTAAACACACTGGAATATTTTTAACATATATCCCTCATCTGAGCTGGCTGAGCTCTGCCAGTGCACTCGCCTCTCTTGAGTTACTTTTTTTTTTTTTTAATAGAACATGAGTATTGTTGAAGCAATTTTTTTTTCAAGCTTACTCGAGCATAAGGTTCTTGGGTAGTATAAAGTTAAGGTTTGGACAAACAGAATCACATTGTCTGGTTTGGAGTACAATAAAAGAGAAATAGTTTTCACACATGACAAAAGAGAGCAACAGAGCCTTACAAAGCATTATAATTGTCAGAGCAAGAAATAAAAGGCACTGTGACATTTTATCAACAGTGGAGTCATACATTATTTATCTGGAGAGTTTATATCAGATTGCAGATACTAAGGCGGAGCAAAGCAGACATTTTACATCGAGGTCCCTTCCCCATGTTTTATGATGAATGTTCTCAAAGTGCTCTGCATTTTACCCAGAGTGCACATAAACTATAGGCTAGCTAAAGCCATAACTCTCCAACACCCACTTTCAACACTGCAAGCAGCTCTCCACAGATTTTTATTAAGAGTCCCACAGCGTCCTCGTTGTCAGACTCAGTCTTCTTCCTTTTAGAAATAATCCTTGCCATATCATCATCAGGGGTGATGCTACTATAAATATGACTAGACTGTATTATTTTTCATCAAGTATACAAAATGATTTTGCTAATGAATTAATTTATAATTTGGTAGAGTTGAAACACGCTTTACATCATAGGTGATATAACTGACACACGTTCAGAGGACCTGTCTGCTCCGTATTTGGTTCAGAGGACATAGGTAGAAAAAAAAAAAAATATATATATATATATATATATATATATATATATACATATAAAGGGTGGGGGGATGGGCAGAAAACACACTATGGCATCTTCCCTGGAACACAAGAACATTCTGCTTAAAAAAACAGTACATTTGAGTAAAGGAGAGATTTAAGATAACCACTTACTGGTTATAGAGGACATTATACATGGCCATTGTGGCCAATATGAGAACTTTAATACTGAGTAAGGCCAAAGGTCTCATCTCAGTACCATCATTTATCATGTGAGGGTCTGGGGTCACAGTGACCTGCTGGTGAAAAATGAAGGCATTGAACTGGCGTCTAGAGGATCATTGACTATTCAATAAATCTGCACTTAAAACAATTAAGAACAGACCTCAGCTAAGGTTTGTTGTCTCTTTCTTTTAATGAAAGTGGAGAAAAAGAACTGAGTTGAAGAAACCACTTTATTAATTTCACCCAGTTTCCAAATCCATGCAGACGCTAGTACATAAATTACAATAAGCCAAAATTAGTTGGGCTACAACCACATAGAAAAGATGAAAAGAAGAAAAAGAAATAGAAACAAACAACAGATAAGAAATGCAAATATCAAAGCTTGGATTAATCTGAAAATGTCATGGGTGTGTTAATAAGATGGATACAATGTGCTTCATTCATAAAATCTTTGTAAATCTGTGAGTGGATTTGCACATAAATCACCTCCTTACAAATAACCTTCTCTGGATTTACGGACGTCGTGTAAAACTCAGATGTGCATATGTTCATGAATGCCAATCAACTGCAGATTGAAAGCACTGCTCATTAATAAGAAAAGGTAGTAAAGGTACATCCTCATCTTGAATGTCCACCTGTGGACATGGTGCACATTAAAAAGAGAGAATGGAAGAAACATTTTTCAAACACAGCAGTAGAGGTAATGCTGTATTAAGTTAAGTGGCTCTGAATGCCTGGTCTGCAGCGGGTGGGGATGCTCTGACCCTTTTCTTATTCTTTTAATGTGTTTAGATCAGACACACACACAAACAAGCAAAAGAACAAGTGGGGATAAACACCTCCTTTTCTTCTAACACTTCAAGTTTAGACACAAACTCTCACACACACGCACACACACACACTTTTTAACATTCAAAAAACTTAAAAATCTGAGTTGGCAACAGACATTTAATAAGGTCACCTGAGGTGGAGAGCGACTGGGTCACTGGGTTTTGGGCTTAAGCTTAAGAGGGTTTTTCGCAGCCCTGAGACGGGGGTTTTCGGAGGCCCATGTGGGGCCGGGAGCACACACTTGCAGCTGTGTTGGATGTTTGGGGCAGCTCTGGGTGGGACTTTTGGGTGGAGGTGGTGTGTGTGTGTGTGTGTGTGTGTGTGTGTGTGTGTGTGTGTGTGTGTGTGTGTGTGTGTGTGTGTGCTCTGGTGTCCTAATTGTCTTGTCAGCATGGCTTTACTTATGACATGCTCTCTTTTTGTCTCACACATATTATTAGTTTACTCAACAAGGACAGGTTTGGAGACCCACACAGAGACATGAGACAAACAACCAGGCACGCTCACATTAATTCCCCAACTTATCAACAGTTTACCTAACATGCTTGTTTTGATACTCTAGGAATAAGTTTGAGTACCTGTAGAAAATCCACGAAAACAGAAAACACAAACACCACATAGAAAGATTCCAGCCAGGATTTGAACTGGAACCTTCTATCTGTGAGGGAACTGTGTATGTCTCTACCTACACACTATACCACCACAGCAAAGTAGCAATTGAGACATTTACAGATGATCAATTTTGACTTTTGATAGGTTTATTACAGTTCAAAGTCTTCACACATTCAAAAGGATGTCTAACATTTGAATAAAAGATGACAGACCCATCACACATACTACTGAAATGAAAGAAAACCTTTGTTCTAATTAGCTATTAAAAAAAAAAAAGAAAGAAATACACCAGAAAAAAATGATTGACACATGAGGTTAGGGTCAGAAGGTGAACGTTCAATAAACATTAGCAATGGGGAAGGAAAAAAAGCAGTTTTAAATTTTTGGGCTCATTATAGTGAATGGGTGGGGGTACTGAGAATTTCATTTTCAGGAAAAAAAAAAAAAAAATTCTTAAAAATTCAACAACAACAAGAAGCAAAAAACAAGAAAGAAAAGAAGTCATAATTTCTAATAAATGTCATTCATGCACAAAATCTGAAAATAATTTAAACATTTTGGAAAATGGCATTTAAAGAAAACAATCAAAAGGCTTCATATGATTTCTGCTGTTTTCCAAATCACACAGCTACTTTGAAGCTAATGGAAATAGGAACGTACTAATGTTCGACAGTGTTTGAGTAATATGGAGTAAGAAACTAGAGGCTTCTTTCAACCATCGCCTGCTCAGTCTGGCCATGTTTGCTCAGCTGGAAGTAATGTTTGCCCACAGGATGACTGGATAAGAGTGTTTCACATCTGAATATATGTTTGACTGTGACATTAAAGAGAATGTTTTTACAGAAATGAGTGAGAAATTTTAATGGAGTATGAAAGAGGAATTTCTGTCCAAACATTGGAGTCTGTGAGGAGGAAATCAACTCTTTTTTTCCCCCATATGCGGCAGTGTTGCTGCTCAGTTTTTTTTTTCTTTTACATTTGGCAAATGAAACTATGCTGATCGAAATAACAAAACCAAACAAAACAAAAAAATGTGTTTAAAGCAATGGATTATTTCAAATACTTTTTTTTAGGACTTCAAGGAGACTGTGAGACTATGACAGCATGTACTGGTTGTCTGAAGTAACTACCAACTAAAAAGCTCCAGCATAAGCCACATGCATCTCTAAAGTGGGAAGTCAAAAGTTTTATACTTGTTCTTTTTGCTCAACTTTTAACAGCAAATTCTCATCAACAATTATATAGTTCACTTAACTCAGGAAATAAATGAATTAATAATGTTCAAAGCTCTAATGCTTCTAGTAGCTAACTGGGGAATTTGACTTTTTTCTTTCTTTTTTGGAAAATAACAGCAACAGCATTTCTAACATTGCTGAAAAACAACCCATATCAATTTGGTTTCAAATATGTAAAAAATTAATGTTGTGATTGTAGAACAAAGCTGTAACACGGATCTTAAGAGGCACAGCTCACAGAAAAAATAAGGCCTCTCGGAGTAGAAATATGGCTAAAACGTTTGTCTGTTTTTAAAATTCCTTTTTTCTCTGAACATGGAAGAAAAATTTTTTACTCCATGGGCTCTATGAATACAGATGTATTTCCAGGGTCTTTTTCATTTGGGGTTAGCAGGATGACCTTAGAGGCTGAAATGACTTTTCCATGCAGTTGCACTGTAATTTCCAGGGATTAGTGGCAGAGCCAAATTCAGACAGGGCGATCCTCCCAGCGAGTGTTGCTGCATCACTCTGTACCATAAGTCAAGAAAGCTGTTTGAATGAGCATCAATTTAGCAGTTGTACCACAGCACAGATGCAGGCATTTGGTCACTTTCATAGCCTAAATGCCTTCATCACAAGGAACCCTCCTGCTTTGCTTGAATGGACAGAGGGCTGTGTGGGTAGAGTTTGTGGATGTGCTAATGATAGATGCTGGTTCCGCTGACGTCACATGGTCTTGCGCTTGGGATTCTGTCTGGGTCAGCTCTTACCAGGATTTCCTGGCGGTTTGTGGACGGCTAGTCAACAATGTGAGGGCATCCAGAGGCCTCTGGAGCTCTAGACAGGAGTCTCACTGTACTGTACTTAGACTTGCTCCTTAGTACTCTCATCAGCAGTCCACCTACACTGACCGAATGCTCCCACTGTGCACCACAGTGCTGAAGCTAAGTTCCTGGGTTTCATAGCCAACAATATGCTTTATGCTGACATGCTCCAGCAACACACCTACTTCTTATTTTACACATCTTTCTTTCTTTCTGTCTTTTCTCTTCCAAGAGACAAGACTTTATTTCATACTAGACCCAAATTTAATATTAGGTTTAGAAATGGCTTGACAAAATGAAAGTCTTTTTACTAAGTATGGCAGAGTGGGATGTGAGGGAATCCTTTTTCTTTTTTTTTTTCAAAGCTCATACTCAGTTGTGTTTTTTGGACCACTGGGCGGACTTGTCTGAACAAATATAACGTTATGCTTTACCATCTGGCTATGTAGAGTGATGAAGAAAGTCAGACTGAATTTCTGAGGTTCCTACATTATATAGCAGCTAAATAGATCTTGCATAATGACCACTACCTTAATCCCAATGGTATGTCTGGTATATGTGACCTTTTCTGGGGTGCAGATGACCCAAAGAGGTTGCTTCTTTAACCTTTCAGACCTTTAGGACCCTACTCTATATGGACTTGATCAAAGGTCAGAAAAGGCAATCTGCAGGCAATGGCTTAATTCTCTAGAGTTCTAAATATAGAAATAAAAGTGATGGATTATTAAGTTTTTAATGAGCAGGTAAGAAATTTTCATCATATGTTGGTGACACCTTATGCCTGCTTAATTAGCGGTGTAGATCATTATATTGGTGAACATATGAGCGACACCCTACATCTGATGGAAAACAAAGAAAATAAAATAACATCAGTATACAAGTTCAAGAAAAAGCTAATTGTTTCTGTTCACACTCTGTATATACCCTTGATCTCCATCTCCTCTGTTTATCCATGCCCTCTCTATGTGCCCTCTCCTGGGGCCTGAGGGAACCCTTTGAAATGCCCCCTTCTCTCTTGGCAAGGTTGTATTTCTTCATTAGACCCTCTGGGGGCTGCCAAACTCCCAGAGGATGTCAGAGTACATTAATTCTCATCAGGACATGGGTCCTCTCAGGTGTGAATGGCAGCCAGCAGCTGTCGACAGGGCTCTCACAATCCAATCGCAACTCATATATCACCCACTGGATGCACACACATATGCACATGCATGCACAGGCACACACACACAGAGATAAGAGTGGGTGCAATGGGAAAGTCGGACACAGGCATCTAGGTTGTTAAAAGAATCATCACACACAAGAAGATTTACACTAAAATCACTGGTATATGAACATATCTCAATTTAGGACCTGACCCATGATAATTACGAAAGCAGCCATATATCTTAAAGTCTTTAGAGGGACAGAATGGCGTCTCTGCTTAATTTTCCATTTGAGTAAATTTGCTGTGTGCATTTGAAGAGCCTCACTACAGAGCACAATGACCACCACAGGGATACATCACATAATCTCTGTCTCTTTGTCTTTCTCTGTCTCCCCCTGTGTTTCTTTTTTGTAGCATAACATAGCCATATATATTTTTCAAGTAATTATATCAAGTAATTTCTCCCATTGCGGTTGTTATGGCTCCCAGCGGACATGTATACAAATTACTCATTTTTGCTCTGTGGTAAAAGCTGTGAGGTCTCCCATAAGGCTATGGTTTTATTATGAAAGGCTGCCTATTAAAGTCATTTGTTAAGGTCTTCACTCCTGGGGAGAGGTGGCTCCATGTGACATTAAATGAAAGAGGTTAGCCTTAGAAGTGGGCCGTTAATTACTTCATTTTGTTATGAAAGACTTTACACTGGATTCTGACTCCACAGCCAATTGTTAATCTTCATGTAAACCTAACATTGCTCCAGTGGAAATTGTTCTTTCTGCTTATGCCAGTGTGTATGTGTTAAAAGATATGATGGGGTAAATCTAGGTGGATTAAAAGATTGTGCAGAATAATTATTCCTCCCTGTTATTATTTTGTCATCCTATGATTATTTTGTCATCATGGGGGCATATTTTCCAGTGTCTGGTTGTTCCATGAATAGTGATCTGTACTCACCATTAAAGACTCAGAGTCTCGCTGCTCTGTACAAGGTCCTCAGATCTCTTAGGTTTTCCTTAAACTGCTAACCTGGATCTGAATATTTTTGCAATATCATCCATATAGATGATGATGTTGGGGGTTCTTGTTGGAGAGTGTTGGATCACTTTATATGTATGGTGACCCAACACTATGTGTGTGTGTGTGTAGTCATCTAGTCATGAATCTGTAAAAGTCATTATTACCACATTAATTTTAAAGTCTCTTTAATGTACATAAATGTCACCTCCTCATATTTAATCCGGAACGACTTCATTTGAAACGGCTTCACAAAGTTTGACTCATTATGAGTAACAGTGGCCATCACTTGGTTAGAAAGTCCATAAAATAAATCAAAACTGTACAATTTCTTCACCAGGAACATCATAAGTGTGTTTTCTACTGATGTGTTTGCGCACCAAAGCAATTTCACAGTGTATCACTGCAAACTTGACCGGTTCATCCAGTGAACTGTCATCACAAGATGAATTTTATGGTTAGCGTCCAGATATTAGCAGCTGTGCAGACAATTGCTACGTATACACAAATTACATTTGACAGTTACGCTCCTGTCATCTTTCTAGCATCCAAAAATTGAATTAATTGGAATATTTTCCACAAGTGACTGTAAAGCCTTCCTTCTCAATCTTCCCATCTAACTTACAAGCTGCTACCCACTTAGTTTCATTTTGCAAACATCATACTAAAATCAAAACAAACAGTAATGCTGTAGCAAGCAATTTATTTTTTTGTAGTTATATCATGAACATTACAGCTGAAATTTTGTTACTATAACTACTTGTTACTAAAAAAATGCATTAATTATGATTATTATAATTATAATAATACTTTATTATTATTATTATTATTATTATTATTATTATTATTATTATTATAAGTAGTAGTAGTAGTATTAGTCATTTCTACTGCAGTAACATGTTACTAGTAACACATTATTTATATTTTTTCCAATTTTAATTTAATACATTTATCAGTCTAGATACTTCCGTGTCCTGTAAGAATCATTTTCAATGCAGCAACATCAAATATCAAATCCAAACTGACAGGAAAACTCAGGGTAGTCTTATAATCGAGGTCTAAACTTTTCTATTGTCATTACACATATCGGCCAGTAGATGGAGCTGCACCGAAGTAACAAGAATGGCGCATCACAGAGAACGCATGGAGCAGATCTAATAATAAATGGAGTAACCACGCCACCGACTCAAGCAATGCGGCTTAAAAGTTTTGTTGCAGTACAGAATTTTTTTTAATAGACTGAATTGTCAATATTGCTGCCTGAACTGCCGCGCACAAAGCCATTTCCGGGTCACATAAACCGGACCAATTAGATAATAACGTCCAATTCAGTCCTAACATAAATCACATAATAATTCCATTCTCTCATATTCCATTTTTTACCTTCAGAACAAAATTAAAACAGCGAAAAATAGCTCATTTTTTTGTTTTCTGATTTTTGATTTGTAAACGAGTAATGAAATAACAGGTCGTTATCTGTTTTCCAATTTTGGATTTTAAATCGGATATAAAATGAATGAATGATACGCTGATATACACCGATTGGTAAAGTTACAGAACTTTCACATGAACATTTTCATTTTAAAGTTCTCCCAGACAGCTGATTCGACAGAAACAAAGTTATTTGTAACCACTGCCAAGTTGAACTCGTTAAAAGTTTCTTCTGTTAGCTCAGAAGTTGCCTGTTTTAATGTTATGATTGTGGCTCAGGATTTTATTGGTAGACTTTTTTTTAGTTTTTCATAAAAAACAGGATGACATTAATGCCCTGGCAGTGGCAATAAGCTTTATTTTATTTTACATTTTTTTTAGATGAGATTTACACTAAATTTGTATTACTAACAGTGCTGATGTTAAAAGTATTTGAAAAACTAATGTTATGGCACTTTAGTTCAGCAGAACATTTAAATAAAAGTGCACTTTACACTACTTTTGAATTCATTATTTGATTTTTGTATACAATGTGATTAATCGTGATTAATCAGGGAAATCATGCGATTAATCGCAATTAAAAAAAAAAAAAATTTTCCCAGCTCTACAAATAATCAAATATCATGGTTCTAGTTGTGCTCTTTTCACCCCATTTACTTTAACTTTTATTTTCATGTATGCCACCCTTTGCTTTAGGCAGGAATGTAATTTCCTCCACCAAAACAGTCATTGGCCATCAACACTGTTAGAATGAAAAGAAGAAGTGGAGAACCTTTCAACAGTGGCTCCTTTTATGTTTTATTTAACCTAAAAGAACATACAAACAAAAAAAAAAAACAAACAAAAAAAACCAAAAACAAAGAATGATTTGATTTGACCTGATTTGAAACTTGGGCTCCCAAGTCACCTCACACATTTCATCTGTGCACTGGAGTTTGTCAGTCTGCATCTGCATTTAGACTCAGGAAGGGAAAATTCAGAGGGCCAAATTAGCCATCTATGTACCCACACTTTAAATAGTTGAATAATTGGTGGGAGTATGTGGGACCATGAGCTTAATTCACATGTCTGAGATTCCAGTTTTTTTTACAAAGTTGGATTGTGCAGTGTAACAAGTTGTAGCATTGTTTAAAGAAAATGCTTATTGATATTTACTGAAATATGTATTTCTGCATGAAGCCTACTTGGCAACATAGAGCATCTCACTGTTGCACTGTATCAGAAACTGTTGTCTTATATTTAATTTTTAAGAATAATCTTATTCTGTTATTCACAAAGTTTTTAAATGAGGAACTGAGTTGGGAAGTCTCTTAGTGCACAGCGGTCCAATCCTCACCTTTTCCTTTTCACCTTCAGTGTCAGTAATGCTTTGGAAACAAAGACCCATCCAATGAAACAGGGTAGGAATTTAAAGGTTTCTTAGTCAAGTTCCCTTTCCTACTCTTATCCTATCGTCCTTCTTCTCCCTTCACAGAGAACCAGTGTTTTATATACTGGTATACTGGTTTTTGATATATATATATTTGTTCAACATTGAACCCAAAAAAGCATTTATTTTGTTATTTGTGCACAATTAAAACCTGACTGGAAATCATTTTGACCAGAAGTCGCTTGTTTTATCTATGTTGTTTAATTTATGATGTGAACATTTCAAATTACAATTTATTTATAATTAAAATAGGTAGAGTTGAAGAAATTACAGTTCAAAGCTGCAGGCTTTGAGCTGCAGCCTGTGGTGTAGAGCCTGCTGCTGTATCTCATAACTATACTGTATTGAAGCATTAACACCAGTCACTACCACCTTTCATAATGAACTCATTAAAAAGGCCTTATATTTTTTCAGCTGGCAGGTACCCACGGGTGGTGTTAGAGGAGGATGAAGAGGCCTGTGCGTTTGCTCCAGGTAGAGTGGAAACTACAAGATGACAAGGAAGCTTCTGGATAGAGGAGGCAGACATACACCTGGTAGAAAAACAAAGAATGTGTATTGATGCATTTCAGTTTGTAGCGAGGTGCTGAAGTTTTAGTAAGTTAATTTAGCTCATTACTATAAGAAACTCATTTACAAAAACAATGTGAAAAGAAAAAAATATCTAAGCAACAGATTGAGCGGAAGTGTCTAAGAAAATAGACAAATAATGAAAATAGATACTTACAGCAAGTTGTCTGGTTGTCTGGACCAGATCAGCAACCTGTTCTTCTTTTTCAGTGCATGATGACTTGGATTATCATATAAAAGGTTAGAAAGATAAAAGCAGCAATAAGGAAAAGAAAATAATAATTCTACAGCTATGTGTGATCATAAGTCACATATTTTTAATAGGTTCAGAGGTCCAGACTTCCCTCATTTTCCAGCTCTTCCAGGATAATATGCAAGACATTCCAAGTGTCATGGGTCTGTGCTGGGGCCTCTCCCTGGTTGAACATGACAGAAACATCACCCAGGAGTCTAGGAGTTGGTCTAACCAGATGCCTAAACAGTTTCTGTTCGTCATCCTCTCGATGTGGAGGAACAGCAACTCCTGATGGTTGAACTTCTTCCTGAAATGACTCTGCCTTGCGGGCAATGAGCACCAGACACTTGCTCTGTTTGTAAGGACTGAATATCTCCTATCAATGGCCCAGATGGGCAAATTCACATGTTCTCTCATATAAGGGGGAAGTGGGGAAAGTGTGTGTTTGAGCGTACGACTGCAGCCCAGGGTTTTAGCATAGCCCGCCAGCTGCAGTTTGACATGACCTTCATCGTCCTGGTGTAGATCCTTGTTCTTCACCTTGGAAGTTTTAGGAAGAGAATTTGAGCTATACTGCTCCAGGCTAATCTCTGCAATCACTAGCTTCTTAATGGGTGCGTCTTCCACTCACCCAAAAAGGACAAATTCCTTTCTGAATAACTCTGACCAGTGGACTGATGGGGACACATTTTTGAGACGTCCAGACCAACTCAGAAACTGTGAATAACTGTGAGTGAGTCATCTGAAAAATTGTTAGAGCTTTCTTCAAATGGCGTGGTTATGATTAATATTACTTAAGAAATATATGTCTTAAAAATAATGTTAGCAAGTTGAACTTTTTGTTGTAAAAAGTCCTTTTCATTTTCAAATGCTGTTGTGGAAACTTTGAATCTTGCAGTAAAATGTATATAATATATTGTAAATAATTTTATTTATTTATAAAAACCTCATTTATTGAATGTAGATATGTAGAAAAAAAGCATACACAAAAGGTAAATTATTATTATTATATAATATTATTATTATTAGTTAAACTGCTAGATCAGTCCTAGATATTTCATCAAACACATGGCTCTGCACTCTGATTGGAGAACCCTTACACATTTGTGTACACATACAGTAGCTGTAGCATGGACTAGCCTGCCCGCCTCTGTGATTCCCAACATTTAAACAGGCATTCCAGGTGGAGTGTAATTGATTTTGGCAGTGGATGGAATAAAGATTGATTGAATCAGAATGGAAAGAACCTTGCTGGGGGATCGACCATGCAGTAACCCTTGAGCTTTGGACGTCTTTGCCAAGAAAGTACTCACAGTTATTCTAGCGTAAGGGGCAATGAGATTAAAGCCTGTAGTTTCCACACACACAGAGCACTGGGGGTGGAGAACGCTTTCTGTGGAGAAATAACACATTCAAACAGTAGACTGTGGTTTTGCTGTTAATAAATCTAATATCTAGTTTTCTGTGAAATGTGATGATGAGGAAAGGGAAGCATTTGCTTAGCGATGTGATAAACTGAAGTAAACAATTTGTATAATATATGGCTTAAGAGTACTAAGTTTTAATGTTTGTGGTCTTGTCTTTCCTTACTAAATGATGTCCATGAAGCATTATTATAGTCAAATAAATTGTAAACAGTTTTGGCTTTATTGAGGATTGTGGGAAGGAATTTTTTTCTTTTTTTGTATGCAGCTAGGACGTACCTGGCCTCTTCAGTTATTTTGATTCAAGTATATAGAACACTGTCACACAGCGGAATTTAACTGCTGGCATGTTTGGGTGTTTAAAAAAAATTGCCTGTATTTTATTTGTGCAACTATCGGTTTACAGTTTAACAGGCATCAGTTGTCTTGCCTCGACAAACTGTATTTCAGCATGAACACCTTCAGGGAGCTCTCAGTGATGTCTTTGTTTGCCAAATGCACAATGTACCATCATGAGTGCGTATTTACAGCATCCTCACCTTTCCACCAAGGGGCCTTGTCTAACAGGCGTCAGATGACAGCTTCCACAGGAGCAGTTTGATGTTTAAGCAACATCAAACATCCCACATGTAGTATATCATGGGAAAACATATTTACTCTCTTCAGAAGCTAACACTTGCTCGGTCTCATTCGTGCTTGTTCCTCTCTAATAGTACACCTTGAACACTCATATCATACCTGCTTTGTATCTCTTCCAGTTCACTCACTGAGGCAATACTGTGAGCAGATGAACGGGCCTAGAGCTCATAAATATAATCATTGCAAGCATATTGCAGTTTGTGACTATGTGAGGTTGTGACTTTTGTCTGTAAGTTTGCAGTTTGTTGTAACTTTACCAGATAGACATTTTTGCAGATATAAATATTGTAGCTCCTAAACTCTGAAATGAGTCATAATATTAATAAAAGGTAATTCCTAAGTTGCAGTAATGAGCAGAACAGTGAAGAATAAAAACTAGGGCTAGGCAACGATTAAAAATTTTAATCGCGATTAATCGCATTATTTCTTTGATTAATCACGATTAATTGCATTGTATACGCAAAATCAAATAATGTTTTCAAAAGTTGTGTAAAATGCACTTTTGTTAAAATGTTCTGCTGCCATATGAACTACAGTGCCCTAACATTTGTTGTCAAACACTTCTAACATCAGCGCTTGTCAGTAACACATATTTAGTGTAAATCTCATTTAAAAAAATATAAAATAAAATAAAATAAAGCTTGTTGCCACTGCCAGAGCATTAATGTCATCCTGGTTTTATAAAAAATTAAAAAAGTCTACAAACAAAATCCAACAAAATGATTCTGGCTCAGCACAATCAGAAAATTAAAACAGGCAATTTCTGAGGTAACAGCAGAAACTTTTAACGGGAGTTCAACTTGTCAGTTGTTACAAATAACCTTGTTTCTGTTGAATCCTCCGTCTGGGAGAACTTTAAAATGAAAATGTCCATGTTAAAGTTGAGTAACTTTACCAATCCGTGTATCATTCATTCTTTCCATTTTCAATTGTCAATCAAAAATAAAAAAAAATAAAAAAGTAACATTTTATTATGTTTTTCGTTTTTTAATCAAACACAAAAAAATGAAAAAAAAATGCCTGTTTTTTTTATTTTATTATTTTAGACTTGGATCAAAAATACGAAATTAAAAAACAGGCCACAAACAGGAACTGAATTTGTTTTATAATCTAGAACTGGATTTTCTGTTGTCACTACACATCTGTGCCACTAGATGGAGCTGCACTGAAGTATCCAGTAAGAGAACAGCACGACAGTGAACACATGGAGCAGATCTGATGTAACACGGAGGAATGACGTGAAAGTTTGTTGCAGTCCAGAATTTTCTTTTTCAGACTGAATTGTTAATATTGCTACCTGAGTTGCTACCCGAACTGTAAAGTACACTGATTTTTACTTTTCTCTATGTCTCTCCATGTTTTAGTTTTACCGCATGTTTACCTGTCAATTGTCTTCCGGTTCTGCAGCAGCCAGTAACAGACTTTTCAAAACAATATATATATCTGTGTATCGTGACTGTATTAAAGTACATAAATAAATAGCTCTGGAAAATGTATGTCTCATTGATGTCAGTCCCTTTTTAATATGTGTAAGTATTGAAAAGATAAATAAATTAGATTTGGAAATGTCTATTTTTTTTAACAACAATATGAATTTCAGGGGAGTGTACCTGCAATAATGTGAACATTGAAACATATACTGTATATTTATTTTACTTGAACATCAACATTATACATAAGCATTTAAGACTGGTAAATAATTGTCATTGTGTCTTTTTAGGGATTGCTAGTACACAGTAGCTTCTTTCTTAAGGAGCAAGGCTCTTGCTAAAGTACTCTTTTAAGTGCATCAAACCAATATAAACCGCCATTTCCTTGAAACATCTTAATTTGAATTCCTGTCTTGGTCCTACAGGTCTACCTGGACTGAACACCTTGAGGTAAATGTGCCCTTGTTTTCAGACAAAACCCCCACCTTATTTTCATGTGATTAATGGCATAGCATTATTACTTTCCTTGTGGACCTCATCATCAGGAAGTTCTTATTTGTTTGTTGATTTTTTTTTTTTTGTGTGTGTGTATATCAATGGACAAATTTACCTTGTCCTTCTCTCGCTTATAGCGAGTGTCCACTGAGAATATAATCATAATTTAGAGCAATAACTGAGTTAAAAGTCAGCTTTTGGTCTTGTAATGAGTCTTCAAAGTCTGGTCTCACTTTTCTGTGTAAGGTGGCCCAAAGAACCCAGTAAAACTGAACTGGCTTGGCCCTCTTTCTTCAACTTCCTGCATTTTCACCATTTAAAGATCTCCTGAGTGTGGTAGAACACATGTTTTAATCTTCAGAATCAGAATCAGAATCGCCTTTATTGTCATTGTATTGCATACATCTCCGCGGTGCATTTGTGTAGAATAAAATAAAATAGGAATAAAATATAAATATAAGATATAAAAAGTGGCAGGTGCTATGTAAATATATGTACATTCAAAAACTGTTCAGTAGACATTCACTTGAAATGAATGGATGAATGGATCAATGAATGGATCAATGAATGGTTGTAAAGATGTACAATTTAGGCAACGTAAGGTAATGTTTTTGCATGTTTTTCCCCTGATTTAGCCAAAACTAGTTTTTCTTCATGGCTGAGTTTGAGAAAAACAAGTCTGAGATTCCCCCATAATGCTACAAGACTATTCTCCAGTGTTACGTCTAATCTCCAGCCACTGTCTTTCAGTGTGATACACCAAAACAAGTCTGGCCATCCCATTTGGCATTAGGATCATCCTCGCCACAGAAGAACTCAAGAAGATGCTCAAAAAAGATTTTATCAATGTTTTCCAATATATTATATTAAAACAAGTGAAAATATAATACTTCATAGTGCAGGTCATATCTACATAACATCCTCTCCTAAGAGACAAGGTTTGAGGAATCACATTGATATAAAGGGAGTAGATCCCGGTTCATTTCTTGTGTGGATGGAGGCTTTTGCATTTTTTTTTTCTCCCGTCGGTCTTAACTGTAGTTTTAGTGTCTTGTTCTTTAATTTCCTGAAGGTCATGCTCAGTTCAGTTTGGCCAATTCTCCCCCCTCACTCGAGCTGAAGATTGCATAACTTGGCTTTTGAGGCTATGGAGCTTTCCCCCCAAAAGCGCATGCTTGGATGCGTGTGTGCATGGGTATGTGTGTGCGTGGTTGTGTGTGTGGGAGAGAGAGCGAGAGAGAGAGAGAGAGAGAGAGAGAGAGAGGGAGAAAGAACAGGTCAGAGCAAATTAGTCCAGTTATTTCGAAATTTCAGCAAATCACAAATACTATTCCCCCATCTAACCCCTCTTCTCTAAATCTCTCCTTTTTTCCCTCTTGCTCACAGACTGTGGTGGTAGGTCAGGGCTCTGTTTGCCCAGCTGCATGGCTTATTTATGGGGGGGGGGGGTAAGGAAAGTCCCATCAGACGTTTTTCGGAAAGGAAAAAAAAAACAGAAAAGGGTGAGGGTAAATCCGCAGTCTGCCAGAGGGAAAGGAAACTGAAGGTCCATGACTACTCCCAGTCCAGCCCTGTTGGGTCAAAGCCAATGAAAGCAGCGTATTAGGAACTTTAAGACATGGTCCTACATAAACTTCATGTATCACTCTTCTTACCAACCATCGGGCTTCTCTTCAATTGTTTGTCTTTCTTTTTCTTTTTTTTATCTTCAGTAATTCATAGTTTATATGCTTTTATTCATTTGTATTTTGATTATATCTGTCAGAAAGGTGCCCATAAATAAAATGTGTTATTATTATTATTATTATCATAGCCATGTTCCTTTATGTTTCTTTTTTCACAATTTATTTCTCAGGATTAAGTAGCAAAAAATGCACTGACTTGTGGAATGGACTTCCTTGCCCTTGAGATTGTGGTTCAGTTGAGTAAGGGGAAGTTCTCAGGTTCAAACCCATGTGGCACCTGTGGCTCCATGGCTTTCTTGGTTCTCTTCCAGAGGTTTGAGTTTGATATTTCCTTGCCAGTGCCCAGTCAGCACCGCAAAAGTTCAAAAATTATTCCAGATCAGATTCCAGGTTTCAGGCTCAAACTGAAGGCAGAGCTGAGCCCTTAGATGTCATCCATAAACATCTCTAAACCATTCCCTTCTAGATTTCTTTGGATCATTTTTGACATGCATTAAGACCGAGACTGTATGACAACTGAAAACAGGGATTAATACTCATTTCCAGTTGTGCCTTTGGTTAATTACAAACTGAAATAATTAGTTTTGCGATTCCTTTAAATCAAAAAGGAAGGAGCTATCTGAAGATACAAAGACAGCAGAAAAAGTATTGATAAAGTAATGAACTTCATTTTAAATAAGATGCTCTGTAAATTTATACTCTGGCTTCAGTTTGTTGCCTTGGTTATGTATTTGATATTATTTCCTTGGAGTCTCTTTAATAAAGTGCATGCATTTCTTTAAACCTTCTTTATAGTGAGGCATTAAAAACACAGAGCTCTGTTCTAATCCAGCTGGGGTATTGCCCCTGACGCTAAGTGTCTTTACACAGCAGTGACATTATCTTGTTTATTGGTTGCAGGGGCGTAAAGATGCTATTGTTTTAATTGCTTGTACATGCTCCTGGGATCCACGGAGATTACAGAGAATGCAGATGCAGCATATTGGAAATGGGATCACAAAAAGCAACTCAAGAAAGCATTTGATTCATTTGACAAAATTGCCCTTAAAGAAAGCATTTACTTAACGCATTCAAGAAGAGTATGATGGACAGGCAGGTTAAGGACGATATTTTCAAAATCTCTGATTGTATTGTGAGTCAGCCTTTTTACTGGTAATGTTAACGTTCCTCCAACTGGACAGCAACTTGGTCAGTTTTCCTGATTTACCTACAGAACTTTCTAAGGAAAGAACAGAAGTGCTAAGCATGTTAACATTTGAGTGAACCTTATTTTCAGTGGCCTTGGTTCAACTGCTTGAAATGTTAGTAGAATATTACTTACTGCCTTTTGATGCCATGTCGTGACGCTCTCACAAACACATGGACGTGTTATTCACTACTCCCTTGTCTTGGCCCCATCTCATTCTTTGCTACCTTTGGCACCTTTCTGCATAAGCACATGCTGATTCTTTTTTGACCAAGTCCCTCTTGTGTAACATTAGCCAAGAGAGCAGTGCAGTTTGGGGGAGCAGGACTCAAGCAGCTTTAACAAGTTCTGGAGAGCTCTGGGTCCTGTCTTACTTGCCAGTGGGATAACTTTAGTGTTACTGAAGGCGTGTTTTGTGCTTTGAGTTTGACTCCCTGCAGCAATCCTCTACCTCTGGTTGTCATGTATTTCCCCTGTTCCACACAAGCCTGCTCAGGCAGCTGGCACAGTAAAGACCATCTCCCAGCTCTTGAGGGTTTTCTCCCTGCTCCGTTAATAAGGGTCCTACTTCACCTGTTCACCATGGGGACAGACGTTTAATGAAGTGCCTAACAAGTGGCGCTGCAGACTTACGTTGACTGCCCTCTAGCTGCTCCCTTCACTTGCATCTCCTGCTTCCCGCAATCCTCAGAGGGACAGAGCCGCTCGCAGCCTGCCAGTATGGCAGAGGATTCCCTTGGCAAAGCATTGTTAGGCAGGATGTGGTGAGAGGAGGAGGGAGTTTAACTTGTGCAACAGGGAGACACAGAGACAGCATTACCATGACAGCCATGCGGTGCCTTGTTCGCTGGGGTGGAACACTGTGGACAGAGGTCCCACATAACAGGCCCCCTCAGCCGCCGCCTCCAGAGCAAATGAGCTGCCAGGCCAGACTAATGGAGTCCTAATTGGTGATTAGGAGAGAGGGGAAGGTAAAGGGAGGGTCTTTTGGAAGACTGCTGCTATCCAGATAAAGCAGCAAGCTGCTGTATTTATTAAGTCATTTCAAATAATAATAATCAATTAAAAAGAAAAAACAACTAAGATTTTTAAGCTAAATGCATGTATGCTGTATTAGCTGCATCCCATAAAAGTGAAATTATGGACAATAAGAAATTATTACAATTTTTCTTTTAAATGGAATAAGATTTTCAAGAATATTTGTACTCTATGTGCTTTGATTGCTGTAAATTTTTCTAGCTATATGAAGCAAATTCAGCAGGAGCCACACCGCCAACTGCTCAAATCTGTCCAAAGAATCAGACCTAAATGCAAGAGACAAAGCTTTGGTTAAAATCATGAGTGAATCTTTGAGTAAACAGGCACTTAAACTCCTAATCTTTTCCTATCAAACTTAATGTAAATATTGAATAAAGGTATGGATTGTGTTACACACTTTATGGTGTGGTAAAGAGGAAAAGGGGTGAGCAACATCCTGACAGAATATCAACTTCTGAAACAAGACCCTTTACCTACTTTGTGAATGATGCGCTAGAGCTGAGAGTCGTAGAACTGCTTTTGTAAATGGGTAAAGTCCCTGGCTGATACTGATTTGGTAGATAGGGTGACGTCTGCTGGGACCTGGACCTGGTGAGCTAAAGGGAACAAGGTCTGAGATGGCTGTCTGTCTGCCTCCTGGTACTAATCCACCACATTTACTGTGTGTGTTAGCCTATTTATAGCCAAGCCAGGATGTGAATTGGCTGTCTAGTTTCACTTTTCATATAGAGGGTAATATTAGTCTTCTTTTGCTCCACGTCTCAGCCCTCTCCTTCACTGAGAGGGCTCATGGGATGAAGGATAAAGCACTCAACTCTTTCCATTTATAGTGTTCTATTTTGTTCAACTTAGTTTATTTGCCTTTTATTGAAGAGCTCCATAGACCTCATTTGGACTGATGCTTGAATTCAATTTGAATAAATGTTTTTTTTTTTTTTTGTTCCTGAAGTTTGCATGGCTTAAAAAAAAAAAAAAAAAAACGTATGAAGAGAATCCCTGGTGTGATAAAATACAAATCAGTGCATCTTGCCCATTGTTAAAATCTAAATTATTATTAATATTTTCTCTTACGTTTTTCAACATTGCCCCTATTGTGAAACATATGATTCTTGGTGGTTCTTGTTTGCTGAATTCCTCACACTGTGATACCTTTCAATATAACTAGTCCTTCAAGACTAGATGCATGATGCAGTCAAGACAAAATGCTTTTATGTTGAATCAAACTGAAGATTATAAATTCAGGTGAAAAAGAAATAGGAGTCTAAGGATGGAAATATCAGGACATTATAAAAAAACGAATCGGACCCACAACAGGTATCAAAATTAAGCGAATACAAGTTCAAAAACAACACACAACACATTGTACCATGTCATTATTTATTCCATGAAGAAAAAAAAAAACAAAAAAAATGCAGCATCTGTGTGAAAAATTGAATGCACTTAATGAAACAACAACCTGTAGAACTACTTTCAGCAGCAATAAGTAAAAGTAACAGTTTTCTATACAATGTTTACAGTCTTGCATTGTGATGGACAAATTTAGGCCACTTTTCTTCATGCCCAGCTCCTTTAAAGTACCACCATAGTAAAAAAAAAAAAAAAAAAAAGTACCACCATAGTATTTCAGTACGAGCGAGGTCTGTACTTTGACTGCAATACTGTTTTTTATTTTTTTGCTCAGCAATTCTTTTCTTTTTAAGATTTTTTTTGTGGCACTAGTGGCCTTTATTGATAGTAGAGAGAGACAAGAGAACAGGGAAGACACGTGGCAAATGGCCGACGAGCCGGGAGTCAAACTTGCGACCAGCCGATGGACTGTAGCCTCTGTATATGGGCTGCCTGCCCTAACCACGGCGCCACCAGGGCGGCCCTTGTTCAGGAATTCTATTGTAAATTTGCTGGTGTGATTGGGATCATAGTCGGTTTGTGTGCAATCATAGTAGCCCTCATGACCTGCATTCATGAAATCTTTGCTCCTGGTGACCTGTGGTTGGAGGAAAAAAAAAAAAGAAAAAACAAAATCCCAGACCATGGCTCTTCCATTCCTTGGTTTGATATGATGTTGGACGGAAAAAAAAAAAGTCCATATTAATTCACATGTTTAAAAACCATTTTTTTTTAAAAGTCTTTGCATAACATGGAAATAACGGTCCATATAAGGCATTGATGATGTAAAAAATGTTATGGCCATGTGACTCACAAACTAATGAGGCTAACAACTGTTTAGTATATTATAATGCAGTGATCGGTGCTTTCCATTGGAGGAAGATTACACAAGGACTAATAATTCATTAATATTTAATTTTTAATCCTGCAAAATATCCATCCATCCATTATCTATACCCGTTTTATCCTTTGAAGGGATGTGCTGGAGCCTATCCCAGCTGTCTACAGGCGAAAGGCAGGAGTACACCCTGGACAGGTCGCCAGTCCATCGCAGGGCCACATACAGACAAACAACCTTTCACACTCACATTTACTCCTATGGGCAATTAAGAATTACTCAATTAACCTAACATGCATGTCTTTGGACTGTGGGAGGAAGCTGGAGTACCCAGAGGAAACCCACGCAAGCACTGGGAGAACATGCAAACTCCACACAGAAAGGCCCCTGCTGCTCAAACCAGCACTTGCAATAATATCGGAACATAGCTTCTAGTCCTGTATGTTGATCACAGTTGTGATTAAAGGTGGGCTGTGAAGATTTTTCACATTTCAAATTAAGCCATGATATTCTGAAGTTTGGGAATGACTGAACCAGGACAGGAATTTCACGGCGGCCATGGCCGTCGTAGCCCTTCTTCTTGGCCGTGATGCCCTTCCAAAAATTGGTTGCTTAACGGCCACTGTGGCCTTGTTGCCCTGCCCTCTCCCCTTCCTTCGGCTATCATCAAGTTCGCGCCGTAGTGCCCATCGGTAGTACTACCTGTATTAAAACTAAACAATCGGAGCGGAGGTGTGTCCTACTGCGAGATCCGTCCATAACTCTGGCTGCGCAGCATCTATTTCAATCAGCATTCTGTCTGTGGGATAAAAACAGCACAACGATACCACGAAGACGACATTAAAGGTAAGTGTTAAAAAAGCCATCTGTTTTCTGGATCAAATAGCTTGTCATTGAGCCTAAGGACTTTAAAGATTGAGCCCAGGACTATAAATCATAATAAATCGTAATACTGAGCTATGGTTGCTAAGACAACCCAAGTAAACAGTCTCCTGCAATCAGCTGTTTTATCGTAAACTAAAGCCTTTAAGACGGGAACAAGTCGAGATTAGTCGCAAAAGAGCTCTCAAAGATGCAGCAAAAAACTGCCAAAAAATGGACACCAACTTCAAAAGGTTATCATGCAATAGTTCAATTGTTAGATTCTTCTTATTTTAGCCCAAGCTGCTGTGGCAAGATGGTGGGGTGCAGGAATTGCCAAAAGGAGGCTAACTTTTTTTCCTTATGGGCCAAGGAAGACTCCAGGTTCTCCATCACCCATCATCAGATGATGATTTAAGTTAAATTTATGACTGTGTAATAACCTGATAAAAGTCAATGACATTGCCTATTTTGTTGTCTGTTTCCCTTTGATAAAAGTACAATGTGGTAGCCTATTAAAAATATCCAAGGTTCTGAATTAAAAAACTGTGTTGTGCCGTTTATTAGCATAGCATGTCATATTGTGTTTTTTTATTATGGCCTTGTTGCCCTGGCATTTGGCCTTTGTGCCCTCAAAAAAACCCCTTTGAAGGCCAAGTGGCCTTGGCCCCTCAAATCATGAAATTCCAGGCCTGGACTGAAGTAATAAATGTTTAGTTGGTGGCAGCGGTTGTTTCTCGAGGGTCATTGCTGATGTCTTTCCTCTTTGCCATTGGGTTATGGACAAATCTGGGTGCTGCACACCAACAAATGGTCTAAACCTCTAAAGCCTTCTATTTACTTTAAATGATTGAACAGTCACCATTTTCTCGGTCTGATGATCATACACACTTGTGCTACACTGTAGAAAGCACAGACTGACAGAAATGTTTGAAGTGATGTTTCACTGCACTTAAATTCCATAAAACTGAACCATGGGCAGCAATGGCTAAGATATCAGGTGTTCTACAGATGCCAAGTTGCAGAATGTCTTCGCCCCTCTTCATTTTTTTTAACACCTCTATCTTGGAACAGCTCCTCTTGGCACATATATACCAGATCAATCAAAAACTTCTGAGTAACTTCATCGGGCGCTCAAATCCTCTCATCATAGAGGTGTGGGAAAATGTCATCGGTCCCCACCCACAGCCTTGAGGTCCAGCCAGAACACTCTTATTTTTGTGTTCCACTTAAAACCTGTGTGGAGACGAAATGAAAAAGCACTTTTACACAAATGAGCACACAGGTATGAGAGTATACTGACAGCTTGCGTAGTGTGCGCATGCAAACATGAGAAGCCAACAATCCCATTTGCTAATATTGACATGGGTGTCCTGGTTCAATCTTGTTACAAGGATTATTGTGTATTGAGATCCCATTTCATTAGGCTAAAGCCCACACCTAGGCACACACTGGGGCTGCTGCAAGGGGCCTCAGCCTTTTAGCTTCAATGCTTGGCTGATGGGAGGGGCAGTCCTATAAGAGGCTTTCCTGAGAATAACTGTACTTTAAAGTGTGCCCCAGTTAATACTTAATGTTCTTTCACATGTGGATATGGCGAGTGAATTGTTACAGTACCTTTGAATAAAACACCAAAGAGTAAAGAGAATTCACATTCATGCATTTTGGTCAGAACAGAACTGGGAAATGTTCTTCTAACTACGCCATTGAAATGCCTTGTCTTGAATTAAATGCGGTATGCATATGTGAAGGCACCCCCCCCCATTCTCCTTATGGCTGCACTCCAGATTATGTATTGATTCTTGATATGAAAAGCTCATTACATAAACAGAAACAGCAATACAAAAAAAGCCAGTGAACCTTTGCATAAATCCTTTAATTGAATTTCCAGTGCTGGTGGTTGGAAGTTCTTGGTTTTTTTTTTTTAATTGAATCCATTGCAGGTTTTGTGATTTGCATGCACAGGGGTTGGTCCTGTCCCAGATAAAGTGCCATTGATCCTTATTAAAGCTCACCTCTGGCCACACTGTGGACTAAGAAGGAAAATTAAATGTGTTCATGGTGTATATAGTTACTGCCTGCAAGGCAGGACTGCGTGAACCAGTAAAGACAAGAGGGGAATGAGAGCGATAGGAGGGAAAGAAAATGAAATAATCATGAAATTAATTGGCTAAATTATCTTTGCTGTGGTTACTTTTATCATTCTGTTTCACATAAGGCATTGTTTGAACCCATAACTATTGGATTTTAAGTAGCAATAGAGCGTTTGCTTTAGTTTGGCAGCTAAACTGACATGATGACTTCATTACTCACAAAAATAACAGGATCAATAAGACTGAGATCTAAACTCCTATTTTCTTTAGCGTCTTTTAAAAACATCATGAGTGTTCAATTACAGTTTCAGTTAAACTTTTTTTATGTATGTGCACAAAGTTGCCTGCTTGCTCAGTTGCACACCAAGAAAAGAAGGATGACGCTGTATCTATTTTGATTTTCTAAGTGACAACGTGTGCGGTAACCCTGCTGAATCAGCCAAATTTTTATGGAGGAGGATATAACAGCAGTTGGCATGTGTCAAACCTTAATAATGTCATTTTCATGGAGACTGCTCTATTACTGAAAAAGCATATTTGTTATTACAAAATTGAAATACATTGCAAATATCTATGATGGTCAAAAACTTGTCAGGGTCCCCTTGATTTTTTTTTTTACAATATCTGCAAAGAATATGTTTTATGACTTTTCAGCCCAAATCTCATCAGTCGTACAATTAGCAACAATTACAATTACCACACTAATCTTAGGTGATTTAATAGTATGTCATAATATGGCCCATAAAAAAACAAAACAAAAAAAAGATGACAGAAAAATAAGAGGCATTCAAACTGTGTCATTTTGAGATTTGGATTTCAAGTCAAACCTGTCGTTTTCTTTCAGTTGGTCACACACTGGAACACACACACACACACACACACACACACTGATGGCCCCAGTTCGCTCTTCTGCGGGCCAAATGCTAATCCCCCAAACATAATGTCCACTCAGCAGAAATGTTTAACTGTATTGACTTGAATGCTGTCCTTTCCTTTGGGCATCTGTACCTTTTATGGCTCTGGTAGTGAATGTGTGTGTGTGTATTGTGTGTCTGTTTGTGTGTATGCTCACCTTCCTTTGATGCATTTTGACTGAGCACTCATTGAATGGATGCTTAAGCATGTTATATAGTGATAGGAAGTCCATTTTGTCTGTCTAGTGGTCACTGACAAGCTGCCAGTAATACTATTACCGTAAAACACAGATAAGTTGACATTACATCTCTTGTGATTGCACTCAAACACATGAGGCAGATTGACTTTTATGCTGGCATATATTTGCTCACATGCAAATGGCTGTAGGCAGTAGCTTTAAACAAAATATAATGAAGAAAAATAATTTTTGTAAAGTCAACAGCATGTCTTTCCAGCGTCTGAGGAGAGCTATCAAAGGTCTCATTTCTGCTTTCACTGGGAACGGGTAACTTGGACATTCTGCAGAAAGCACTAGAAATGCTGAATGATGTGCAGAGATTTTGAATTCCTGGTGGCACTGAAACCATATTTCTCTCTTCAGGAAAAGGCTTCTTCATTTCACATGGTGATTCCAAACCACACTGCACAAATATGCATATTTGTTCCTGGGTGTGTACTACCTCAACCTGCCTCAGTGTCTTTGCTACAGCTCCAGCCCAGGTCTCCAGGTCTTTGCTTGAGCCAGTCAATGCCTCACCAGGTCTCAGAGAATGTACAGCCAGATGTTATTTCAGCCCCAGAGTCAGAACTAGCAGGCTCACCAACCCCTAAAAAGGGAGTCTATGCTCCACCAGTCCTGTTCGTATGCTGGCCTTATTCTGGAGAGGTTGCTGTGTCATCCACCAGGTCTGCCTTCAGAGAGGCCTCTCAAGGCTGCCATCCAAGTCACACTTTATTTTAAGGGCTTGCTTCCAGGCTGCCAACAGAGCCTTTTCACCAGTTTCCCCAACTTCATGGCCATCATTTTGAATAAATTTGGTTGTCTGTACTCCTTTTTGATCATTCTGTCCGACCAAAAGAATCAGATGCTATGTTATGCAATTGTTTGTGATTTTTTTTATGCCCTCAACAGAATGACTGTTTTCAAAAAATGTTTATGTTGATAAATAAACATTCTTCTTTTATTTTCCCGTCAGTCTTCTCTATATATATATATATATATATATATATATATATATATATATATATTTGATTTAGAAAAAAAAAGGTACAACCACCTGCTAAAATTGATTCAAATGATGTCTGGGTTGGATGAGAAGATAAAGTGCCATAAATCAACCTTAAGGCCCTCGCATAAGCAGGACTTTTCAACTGTCCTGGGTATCAATGATTTGCTAATGCCATTGATTGTTCTCTTTTTTTCCACCGCCTGGTTCTTCTTTAGTCTAGAGCCAGTTTGATTTGTTAGGCTTGAAAGCTTGCTGTGACCTGATGTTCTTTTAATGTTTGCACCTGGATAAAGTGGCTGTTATCTGCTCAGTGTTTGTTGTCATATTGACTTTTTTCTTCTTTTTTCTTTTTCTTTATATATGTTTATTTATATATGAAATAAAATATAACAAGATGGAGTATGCCCGTTGGAAGACATTTGCAATTGCAGTGCCTTTTATGTTTTTATGTGTGCTGCCAGAACCACTATGGACATTTTTTCAAAACAAACATATATTGTACAGAATATATTAAGGGCCGGAGCTCCACCACTGGAACCCATTCATTACTTCACCAAACTCACCTGGCACAGAGTGGCAGCAGTTGGCTGATATAATAAGAGAATTAAGACATCACTAATCGAGGCAACTAGTGGAAACATGCTCCATCAGAAGTGATTACTACTAATTAAGCTATTTTCACAGCTGGCTGCTTTGCTTTAATATGCACGCTTGGATCATACAAAGAGCTGTGAAACAGAGAAATGTGTGGAGATCCACTTGAGTCACAGAACACTGATCAAATTGATTAAAATTATGCACAGTATACAAACAGCAGAATGATCAAAATTGTGTGGTAATTACTTCCTTTTTCAGATAAAAAGGACATTTAGGAGAGATCAGAATAAACAGTATGCAGGAAAAGGATTAAGATGAGAGAAGCCAAAAGAGTTGCTGTGACTATTGGGTCTTAGTGCTGTCTCCCCCTCCTGCCGATATCTTTGTCTCTGGCCAGTGTTGAGTGACCCTCCTCTGGCTCTGGAGCCGACTGATCCCTCTCTAACAGATGACTGATCGTTTGCTTCTACTTCGTGTGGTCCCCACACAGCTCAGCAACACATTAGAGAGCACCAGAGCATCCGGCGAGTATTTGTTGTTGGCCGGGGATCCAACACGGTCCATTTTGATGTTTTCCTTTCTCTCAAAGGCATTTAGTGGTTCATAATCCAGCACTCTGAAGGATAAAAGTACCCACAATCCCTCACATTGTAACGCTGCTGCCATTCCTGCATGTCCCTGTTGGGTAATACGGAGGATGAAAATGAACATGGTGGCAAACCTCAAACTGAGCGATGTCATTTGACCATAACTTCCAGAACACTGGTCAGGTTGTCATAAATGAGAAGACAACTTAAGAGAATCCAGAGAAAGTTTATTCTCATTATATACAACTGTTCTGTTTTCTTTTTCTTTCTCTCCCTCTGCTTTTTCATTGTTGCTAAACGTTGTGAGGTCTTTCAAGTGCCCATGTACCACTGAAAACCGCAGCAGGGAAAGAAGGTGTAACCTTTCTGAAATTTAAATGTCTCCCCCTCCTTTAGGAGACTTATTTTCCTGTCTGTCCTATGGTTAGTGGATCAAAGACACTTTCGTTTTGGATGCCCTTGAATTGAACGGAGAGGTTATATTGAAATACAATGGTGGAGCGGGGGTGGGGTGGGGGGGGGGGGGGGGCGCTATTAGCTGTATTCGGGTATGCACCACAACATCTTTTGGTGCAATGCATGACTTCATTCAGAAGAATCTAAAAACAACATCGAAGGTCACTATGATTTTCTCCAGAGTTTGACTAAAGTATTTTCAATAAACTGGCATTCGACTCACTTAATTTGTTTTTGTTGGACTTTGCTCGAGTCTAGGGAACAGTTTGTCAGAATGGTGTTCTCATACTGAAATATATACCATTATGTTTCAAACTCCACAGTTTAGATCTAAATGTAAATATTGTAACGTAATGCTTGTGTTTTGGTTAATGATCTGCTACTCCTTTTTTTAGATGGATCCAAAGAATCATGTATGTTTACGAAGGATGCAAAAGAAGCAGCATTAAAGAAAACCAAATTAGAGAAAAGATACATGAAAGACCCTATCTGCACCTACTAGCAATTTAAAGGTCTATTTTTAGATATAATTGTGTTCCTTAAATATTTTGTGGAAGAAAGGAGAATTTTGCAACAGTGACCATTTTATGAATCCACAACAATGATCTCCGCTCCTGGGGAGGTTGGAAAACTGCGGTGCCTAATTATTTACTATATCTGATCACAGTGAATAAGTAAATAAATAACTTTCATGTTATTTAATCAGAGCCTACATGTTGTTATTGCATTAGAAGTATAGAGATTATGTGTAAATGAGCTGCTTCACAGTTGTGAGCCGGCCCCCCTGAGCCCGTGGCTATTATTAGCAAAGTCATGCTTATCGCTCACGTTTCAGCACTCAGTCAGTTGTCTAGAATCGTGTTCAGTTTTTCAGAATAGCATGGTTTGACACACATGTACAGTGTAGGACATCCTCTTCACCCTGAACCAGCAGTCAAAGAGTGTAGCTGTCATATTAAACCCCCCCTGCTCACTCACTTAACTTGCCACACTCTCCGGGGCGCCCCTGTTTGTCTACACTGTTGTTCCGGTTCAGTAGAGAGCGCAACAGGGAGATGAGAGGCTCAGTGTTCATTCCTGTCAAGAACACCTTCACTGATCCTGTAAACCATCCTCATTCACATTTCCACTCATGCACACGTACAGAAGCTGTCTGAGAGCCGCTGCCACTTCATGCTGGAGGCTTTCTAGCTACACTTGCACCTACCTTCTATGGTTTGATTCATTACTGTTCTAATTAATATATTTCAAACCCCTAATAAGGCCCACTGATCACAGCAAGAATGGCTGTTACAGTTGAGTAACATTTGTGAATTAACAACAAAGCATTTAGTGGTAGTTAGTGGGTTAATAAGGATAGTCTTTGAGGTTTGAGGTGATTGCACTTCAATGTGATGTTTCTGCTGAGTGTGCTGGAAAATACATCAGCTCGCTTTTAGTGTGATGGCCTTTGTTGAGGCAACAGATGCAGTGTCACACCAATAGAGGGCATTATTGTTCAACCACAGGCATAAGAGCTTAGTCTTTGTTTATGTAGGTATCCATGGGTGCAGTTGTTTCTTTTTTTTCACTTAAGCTGACTGAATTTGAAGGTATTATTTGAATACTAATTTAAGCATCAATCTATCAGCGTTGTGTTCTTCCATATCCTGTCAGCAAATGCAGTGACTAAACAAACTCAATCTTTTGTTTCTCTCTACCTCTTGAAATTAGCCTTTATTATGATTTTATATGAGATGCAAATTAAAATGATCCATTTAATCAAGCTCCAGCCAGTTCTCTTTTACAGGGTATAGCAGAAGTGATTTTTTTTTTCTTTTTTTGTTTCCTCCACATATTTCCTGGGAGCTCATTTGTGCAATCATATAAACAAGATAAAAATCCTGATCCGAGGCACACACAGCACACTGTTCTGTTTGTTGGTAAAATCTGTATGTTTTATTTTTTTTTATTGAACAGTAATGTAATTTAAAACAAAAAAAAATATGAATAATGAAATATAAAATATCATTGATCCAAGTTTTGATAAATTCAGAACTACATCACACAGATTTTAGTCTTGATCAACAAATGTCAGTGGATGGAATACAAGATCATACATATCTGATTTTAATGTCAGATCAGTTTCATTTTGAGGGTTTTAATAAACCTTAGACTTGCAACGGCGTTGTAGTGTGTCATCTGAACTAAGAGGCTGGGTCTCCACGTGCACTAACTTGAGATGCATGCATGGAGATAAACCAGTTCAAGCTCAGATAAAATCTCTTTGTAAGACTAACAAACACGCGTCATAGCCATTGTTATCACATTTCTTTGCAGCTACAGATTTTTGCACACACTCGTACATTAGAAGTTTCTCAGTTTGAGAAAACAGGTAACAGAGTTTCCACAACAAATGAAAAAAAGAAAAGAAAAATCAGAACACATCAGTTAAGCCTTTTATTTCACTGACTGTGGTATTTCTTTCCCCTTTGACTTTTTTATGGTTTTTTTTTTAGCAATTGTTTCACTTTATTTTTCTTTTTGCCCTTTACAGGGGGACACTTTGTCTTCACTGTATCACTGCTATTTATGATCATTCATATTCCTTAATATGTATTGATCATTTCAATGTATACAGATAGTTTTGAAAAGGACATAAGCTGATCCTAAGTTGGTTCTTAACATTTCAGTTCAAATGATTTGCTTGTTGATGAATATTCAGTGACAAAGACATCAAGTTTTTCATAAATGGATGGTTAAATTGCACCGTTCTTGAAAACATCTCTAAAAGCGTGCTGAGAATAAACCCATTGCTCAAAAAGACAAAACTTGTTCAGGCTCATTTTAACACAATAGATGAGCAATCAATCAAACGGTTGCCAATTTATAGATTAAGGTGAAAACACAAAAGAAAGGATTTAAATCTCCGCCAATAACCATTAACAGTGAATCTAAACATAGACAGCCAATTGGTCATAGATCACAAATGACAGGAAATCCATCCCTCCTTATTCATTTCACCTTTTTATTTGTCTACACTCCCACCATGAGATTTTTCACACGTGATTATCATAAGTTCAGTGATCTGCTTAAAATTCTACATCTGGTGTCCATATCAAAAAATAAGGAAATTCTTCACCATGTCACTTCCTCCGTCTGTGGTAATAGCAGCTGACAGTGGTGTTAAGTTTTTCATGATTACTGACAAAACATTATGAAGTTCTGCTTTTGAGAGAGGTGTATGGGGAGATTGGGACGTCATTGAATCAATCTGTTTATGAACAGCCAACCCAGGGTGTTAATAATTCTGATAAAGCTGGACATTTTATTTAAGGGAAAAAAAATATTATGTACAAATGTAAGACATAATGCTCTAATTCAAGTTTTGATCACAAAATGACACTGTTGAAAATATACATCTGTCAAGTCCTACCCAAACATATATTATCTTTTAGTTTCCCTTCAGCATGAATGTACTCCTCTCCTGTGTCAGATTAAAGGATGAACTGTTACAAAGCAGGCTGGCTTCATACACATGCATACAGCAGCCCAGAGGTCGTTAATTCTTTAGGTACACGTTTTTTTATTCCACCCCTGAGTTCAGCAAGCAATTGATATATGATCTTCTAGAGGGCAGTTTATTGATTGCTGTGGGGACTTCAGCGATAGTACGGTGGTGTATGGCCATATTGTTCCAGGGTCCTCTGCACTTAAGACCCTGTCTTACAAACATGGACCCACGCAAGATATCCACTTTTGACATGTTGATAGCAAGTGCTTATTGGAAAAGAGCAAACATTAAACATGCACAGGAGTAAAACAAAATAAATAGACCATTGTGTCACACTGAAAACAATTAACCTGAACAATCTTTTAAAAAGCATATGCTTACAAGGAGCAATTTATTATTGTTATTAATGATTACTTTCTGTGATAGAGAAATAAATGCATAAATAAATAATAGTTCATTTAATTTCTCTTGCCCTGTCCTATGCAAATTGTGCTCAGATTGTTGTTTTGGAGCTTGGGGATATTTCCTTGGATAATAGCTGGGACATAATAAACATGGATCGCTATGAAGGAACACACTCCATTCAGATTGGTGTGAGAATCGTCTACAGAGGTTGCAATGTGAGCTTAGCTGCGGTCTGTGTTCTCAGGTGGTGGAGAAGGTTGGGGAGTTGGTGGTGGGGTGGGCTGGCGTTGACCTTGACCATGGAACAGTAAGCGCTAGCTCAGATATCTCACATGATACCCATACATAGAGGCTCATTACGGAAGAGCCCCCGTATGCAAAGTGCAGAGCTCAACACTGGCTGGCTGACAGGGGCTAGCCTAGCAATGCTGACCGAACAATAAGACAACGGGGGCCATCCCCACCTCCCAAAAACACAACTCCAGCAGTGCCCTGGTTCCTTCATCAGCACAGGTCAGCAGCTACCTTAAGGGCTGAGATGACGACAGTCTCACACAAAGCCCTGCAACATTTCTGGTTACTGCAAAAGCACATTGAATAAAGAATTTAAATTTCAGCGATCATCCATCAAACTTGAAAAAAAAGTTGAACATTTTGGGAAAAATGAAGATGAGGTGAATATCTTTTACTTTTATTTTCACAAATACAAAGGTATGCCTCCAGCAGCCAGCTAACTCTCCTTGGCATGCAAATGTGACATTGTATGTTTGATAAGAAAAACACAAAGAAAGAAAGGAAAGTTGATAGGTGATATTTAATGGACAATTTTAAGAAACACCTTCTGAAGTGAAACTGTTTTCTGCAAATGAATTGTCATTTTTACACTTTTAAATGACTAAAAGAAGATAAAATTATCATTTAATTCAAGTTCATTTGGGAAAATAAGAAAACAGAAACATTTGATACCATTAGAAGAGAAGTTCAGTGATCTGTTTGCATTGCCCCTTAGGTAAGGAATAAGTACTCACAGAATATATACTCTTCCTCTTATTCTTCCTCTTAAAAGTTGAGACCTGCATTTGGCTTTTGTATATCAAATGTGAAAAGATTAGAAATTAATGGTTTTGTTAATTGTTTTTCATCCACTCTTGAGCAACATGAGAGTTTTATATCTTAAGAGGTCCTGGTAGGTGGATTTTATAACTTTTGCATTATTTTGCATTGAACACTGGGAATTCACTTCTAGTGGTGGTTTCACAATTTTGTACAGATATGCGATTGGTATCAATCCTCTTACCATAAAAAGGGAGATTATTCCCCATAGTGCACAAATTATTCGAAGTGAATTCACACTTTCCACACCTTTATTATGAGAAATAAGTACTGTCTTCTTCTTATCCTTTCGGCTGTTCTTGTCTTGGGTCACCACAACAAATCAACTGCCTCCATCTAACACTCTCCCCTGCATGGTTTTCCTTTCACAACTAACACAACTAACTCCATGTCCGCTTTCACTACATCCATAAATCTCCTTTTTGGTCTTCCTCTAGGCCTCTTGACTGGAAGGTCCAACCTCATCATCCTTCTACCAACACATTCACTACCTCCTCTGTACATGTCCAAACCATATCAGTCTGGCCTCTCTGACTTCCTCTACAAAGCATCTAACATGTGTTGTCCCTCTGACATACTCTACAATAGAGGTGGGCAGGATCGATTCAACTATCGATAATATCGATACCAACGCTGGTATTGATATCGAACGATACTCATGTAAAAAGATCAATACTCAAGCTTTTTCTTTTCTTTTTTTTCTTTCCAACAGAGAGTATCCAAGTAGATAAGAGTGGTCATCTTCAGCATCAACTCATGTTAACTTTCAAAGTACATGTTACATAAGTCATATGTTACTGGAGCTTACTCAATAAAATATAGTTAAGACCTTGAAATAAACCAGTACGTGTTATGTATCCCATTGAAAGGGTTATCTAAGTAAAATAACATTAGATAATCCTTTATTTATCCCACGATGGAAAATTTTTAGAGTTAAAGCAACAGAAAGTTCACACAGTGCAAACAAAATTACACAAGTATTAAAAGATATAATATAAAAGGTGGGCTAGAAAAAACATTTTGAACAGAAATCCAACTCCAAGGAATATTTACACAAAAATGTTGAAGACATAAAAAGTTTGACAAAATTCTATTCTTGGCTTTAACAAAATAATCCAAAGACAAAAATCACAAAGGTTTGTGAAAGATTAATCTTAATATGAAAAAGTATCGGTATTGGTGTCGGCATTGGCGATACTGTCCCTGTATTTACTTGGTATTGGATTGATACCAAAATTCCCAGTATCGCCCAGCTCTACTCTACAACACTGCAATTTTCACCACCGTCTACATCACACCTGACACTTCTCTCCACTGGTTCCAACCTGTTTGCACGTGATTCTTGACCTCTTTTCCACACTCTCTGTTGGTCTAAACTGTTGACCCTAAGTGCTTAAAATCCTAAACCTTCTTTATCTCTGCTCCCCGTAGCGTCACCGTTCCACTTGGGTCCCTCTCATTCACACACATATTCTGTTTTGCTGCAGCTAATCTTCCCCTCCTTTCCAGGGCATACCTCCACCTCTCCAGACTTTCCTCCACCTGCTCCCAGCTCTCACTACACTGTATCTAACCATGCCTATGTATTTATTTACATCTTTCCATGTTGACTATAAAAATTGGATTTCATACCCTTGCGTGCAAGTGGTGGCACTGGTAATTGCAAGTCATGGATTCTTTGCTATCGACACTTTTGATTGACTGACTCTCTCTTTCATAGCAGCATTTTTTTTTTAAATCATCAGACTTTACAATGCTATTCAAGGACCCTACAGGATTCAAAGCATTTTTCTAATTGTAGAACATTTCTTTTAATATTTTAATGTTTCTTTTAGTCAATACATTTGTATAATGAAGAAAGATCCCTGTCTTTGAGTTCTAATGTAAAAAAAGAAAAAAAAGCAAACAAATGAAAAACAAACAAACAATAAAATCATCTAATCTAGACCAGGTCTTAAAATTAGGTAGATATAACCTCAGATGAGCAGCAACATACAGAAGTCAAACTGTGTCATTATGTCACTCAAATCTAGTCAACGACGCAGAAGAATTTTGTGAAAAATAATTCAGTTACTTGTGAAATGTCCTTCAGCAGGAATAACTTAAAGTGTTCATTTTATATGATGTTATCAGTCTCACATTGATGAGGTGAAGGTTTGGCCCACTCTTGATTACAATGTCACATCAGTTTATTTAAATATCAGGACATTTGTTTTTTCACACTTTTATTAAGAATCCAATCAGGTTGAGATATTGAGATATGAAACTTGAATGGATCATTAGAAAACCTTGATTTTTAAATATTTTTTTTCACTACTCTGCTGTAGATTTGCTGATGTAACTCCTCAATAGAAGGTGTCGACCAAATTTAAGCTAGCCTTGAGCTGTTGAATGCATGACCTCAGATTTTATTCCAATACTGTGGTATACAGACTCAATAAGTGTCCAGGTCTTGTGGCTGCTAAACAAGCCCAAATCATCACCCCTTCACCACCGTGCTTGACAGTGGATCTGAGACATTTGTGCTGGTCTGCAAGTTTTTTACCAAACAAGGAAACAAGGTCCTGTGCATTATGGGAAAACATCCCCACTTTAGACTTATCTAATCATAGGACAACATTCATACCATAAGTTTTGTCATTTGTCCAGATTCAACTTTGCAAAACTTAACCTGTGCTGTCACCTTTTTAGAGAGAAAATGCATTCTCCTGGCAACTCTTCTCAGCATTGTGCAATCTTTTTCTAATTTTACCATCATATATAACATTTGGCATCCTAAATGAGGCCTCTAAAGTCAAAGATACAGCTCTTGGAACACTTAAACACTTAAACACTTAGAGCAGTCTAACATTAACTGATGCTTACATTAATACTTCCAAACTGACTTAACAAAGCTGGATTTAATTCCCTGAATGCACACAAGGCTGACAAGAGGTCCTTAAACCCAAGCCCTGAGGTTCATCTCATTTGTCCAATCCATGCTTTATCTTACTCTCAAACCTCTGTCCTCCTACGCTGAACCGAGAAATTAATCTAAACAAAGTATTTTGTAAAGTATTTAAATTCTTAAAATGCTCCCAAAGAAGAAAACACACAGGAGAGGGGAGATGTGCCTGAAGAGGTATAGCCAAGGATGCACAGGTGAAGCTGTTGCAGAAGTCTTTTTGGCATCTGTGGCTAAATGAGGCATAACACAGTATGCCATAACAAACTGAATTAAAATAAATGTGTAAATTGCAGAAGACACCTTTAATCTTTAATCTTTAAATCTCCCAGAGATAATAAAACATAGTGATAGCCTGCCACAAAACAATGGTTTGATGGCACGTGCGTCACATCATGTTGATTTGATAATGACAAGTCCGATTACAAACTCCACTGTGTCTCTTCCTTGTATCCTCCACAATAACATCTCTGGTAGAGGGACAAAGACACATGGAGAAGAGATGAGCAAGGGGAGTTGAGGAAGCACTATAGTGGAAAGGGATAGGAATAAGTAGATGAATGAATAAACTTTTTATCTGCTTGGATCTGGATCTATACCTCACTAATGAACTTATAGAATTTGTATCAGCCTTCTCTGAATCCAGTGTCCCCACATGTTCACAGAAAAGACATCTCCTATTTCGAGAGTTTAGATATTAGGACATACAAAAACAAAAACAAAAAAGAAAAAGAAAAGAAAAATCACCTGTCGTTTGACAAAACTTAAAATTAGATAAAGCCTCAGCACACGAGGTCTCAGAGTGACTATATAAAGGTAAAATGCGGAAAATGTGTGATAAATTGAGCACGTCCTTGCTGTTTCCAGAGAAATTCAGAGGTTAAGTGGCAGCCAATTACTGCTAATCAAATACACTTGGTTAACTGATCATAAACAAGTGTGACCATGTGTATATAAAGCAGAGGCTTTGGCAGTTTGATGGTCTTGAACATTCAGATGTATTAACACAATACCAAGGGGAAAACAAACAAACAAAAAAACAAGCAAGCAAACAAAAAAGAGATCACCAATGATTCCAACCTGGGGCGCCGAAAAGGGGGGGTAAAGGATACGGATTATAGGGGCCCATGATTGAGGGGGCCCCAGAGAGGCCCCTAATGATGATCAAAAATAGCATCAACAAATTTCGCCGCTGTGTTGGGGGGCCCTGTAAAGATTCTTTTCATGGGGCCCAAATTCCCTAGCGGCGCCCCTGATTCCAACATCCAAGACAGTTGCTGATCTCCCCAAGTGTGGACATGCCAGAAAATTTGCTCCGAGTCCCCTATAGATGGATAATCTTGGCTTAATTTTGGTCATCCATCTATTATCTTTACCTGCATCCTCCTATTCAAGGTCGCAGGTCCTGATGAAGCCTATCCCATCTGTCTTTGGGCGTGCACCATGTACAGGTCACCAGCACATCACAGGGCGTACGCCAGTAAATCTGCAACACATCGTCTGTAAAAGAATCAAGGCTTTACAATAAGCCAGTCAAAGTTCAGACATTAACCCCATTTAAATGCTGTAGTGAGATCTTAAAAGAGTTATGTATAAGCAAATACCCAAAAACTTCAAGAAACATGTTATAAAGATGAATAGACCAAAATTCCTCCACAATGGGGTGAGAGACAGAGAACTTCACACAAAAATGATTAGCCTAACCTATTGAGTTATCCCTATTAAGATCTTTCCATAAATTGTTGAATTATGGGTTGTTTTTCATAATATGGTTTTGACATTTTGTCTTAGTTTTTGGGAAATAAAGAAAATAATGCCACGGTGTAATATTCTCACACATTTTGATAAAGTAATGGATATGAATAGTGTACTCCCGCCATCTAAACAAAATCCAATTTACATTTGGAAAAAAGCAGCAATGTAGCTTTTTGCTACATGTTCACAGATGATAAATTTTCAACATGCCCAATGGGCACACTGAAGGAACAGATGGTGTGTTAATTTCAATGTTTAGGTCTCAGATTAGCAGACATTACCTTGTGTCAACAGAGAACAGTATTGTTAAGGGAGTATTATTTTTCTCAGGTCTCTGTGTTTTTATAACTGTGAACAATGTACATGTGTACCCATATGGCGTGGACAGGCCTATCTACTCCAGGGCAAGCCCTTATCAGAGCCATTGGCATATCTCGCGCGGGATGACATAATCAATAATCAGAACTGTTAATCAATGGTATTCTAAATAAGCATTGATTGAGCCCACAAGGTTAGCCAGCTTTATTGGTTTACATTAAGCAAAGCAACACAAGAGACAAAGGGCCCATGACTGGGACAGACCAGTTGTAACCCTCCCCATGCATCTTTATGAGAAACAAAGAAGATAGGTGGTCAATGAGATTACGGTATCTCTTCCTTTTTCCCGTTCATGTACCCCTTTTTGTGTGTTATTACACCGTTGTACAACTTGTTGTCTGAGAACTTTTGTCCATCATTCTCGACTTGATTCTTGTCGACATTATTGTCACGCACAGCCTCATTTGAATACAGCAAAGCTCCAGTTGCATCTCATTATCGACATGGTCAGGTAGACAGCGGTCACTGAGTCGTGTCACCTTTCACAAAATGGCTACGCCTTCTGGGATTTTGTTGAATGAAGGAATAGCAGTGTGGCAGCACGTTGTCTGTCTGCAACCCACTGGGGCTCTGCATCTACCTAATTGCCAGGTGGAGGAGCAGTCACAGCTGTCTGCGGGTTAGTTGAAGATGACCTAAGAGGATATACAGTTTTGCATTTCCCATAAAATCAGCTTTGTTGTTCTTTACAGACTAAGTGTTCTGAATAGCTGTCAGCTTTAAATTGTCAGTCTTTCTTGAGTGGTAACAGGAGGCCACCTGCCACATGTGCGTGCCTTAATTTCACAGTTTTCCTCAGGCTGACACGCTTCTCAAATGTTCTCATAAAAACATGACAACTGTCGGTGAGCTTAAATCATCTAATAACAGAACAAGTAGTAGGTAAGTGTAGAAAATTAGCAGAAATAACCCCTTTCATCCTGCCTCACTGCAAAAAAAACCTTAGTTACATGATTACTGTGAATAGTTTCCCCTCCCCCCCCCAGCAGTGGCTCAGTGCCAATGAAAGAGTTTGCATCTGGCCGACAAGAGAGATGTCTTTCACCTCTCATACCACCTTGTACCATATGTTCTTGTTGAAAATGCAATATCTCTCTCCTTTCTATTTATCTTACACCGACAACTCAAAGAAATATTTGACCCTGCCATCATTAAAAAAAGAAAAAAAAAAAAGATTACGCCAAATATGCTGTTTGTATGGTTTATCTAAAATTCATACTTGTAAGAACACAAAATGAGTTGTGAAACAGAGATGATACTTCTTTGATCTTCGCTATTTCTCTGAAGTGCTCCATATCGGCTCGTTTTTGTCCGTCTAATTCTCCACACACCTCATGTCTTCGCTCTATCTTTTTTTTTCTGCCTATCTGTCCCTCTCTTTCATTCTCTTTGTCCCTTGTGAAAGCCCCCCGTCACCTCTGGCCCTCCTCTTCTCCTCCCCCTCTGTGAGTCTATTACAGGCAGCACTCCTCCCTCTCTGCCTTCCCCATGTATTACCATTAGAAGACATGCATCTTGGGAGCTGCTGCACACTCCTCTGTGTTTTGATTAATATTTTAGCAGCCTCAGGGAGGAAATGGGTCTTCCTCTGAGCTAATCCGTTATGGGGTGGATGATTGGGGAAGAGGAAAGAGAAAGTGATAGAAGAAGAAGGTCAAGCTTGACTGTTTTATTTTCCGTGTCAGAAATTGTAAAGCCATTCTGTCCAAATCAAATGCTTCAAATATAGTAGATGACGGGTGCGTGCGGAGTTCATAGAAGAAGCTGAAGGCAATTTTTATGTCGGTTAAGGTTCTTAATCCTGTATTGATCCCAAAATAAACTGAAATGAGATACAATCATGAGATATAATCAGAGTGTCCTTTTCAGCATATCCCTGAGATGTTTATCAAGCGTGTGCCATTTTTAGATTTAGTTAAGATATATTCTTCCCAAATTAAATTCCTTAGAAATTTAGCCATTATCTTACATTGTCTATGAGGGGAAAAATGCAGCTGGTGCTCTCCTGTCTGTTTCTACCTGCTGAAAGGCACTCAGTTCCCAGCCTTTTACCATTAATCTATGCTCTGGGTAATCACAAGTAGAGACTTCTAACTAAGTATGTCATTTCTCACCTGGCAATTGAATGTGTCTCTATATCTTTCTCTGGTGGCCATTTGCTGATTGGATTTCTCTTTTCTCCCTGCTTTGCCTACACATTTCTGTTTGCAAAAGAGCATGAACCTGCAGCCACATCTTCAACACTGGAACAAACTTACATGCTATTATCTCCAACTACAAGCCATTTCATTGAACACATGCAGAATAGTCACTTGTTTTTTTATGTTTACATTTATTTATGTATTTATTATTTATTTAATAAATCTGCAGGGCCAGTGGCCTTATGAAAGATAAAGTGAAAAAAGAAAGTGTTGTCAGAAGACACAAAAATTGTGTAGGTGGTTGTAGTTCGGCATAGTTCAGGAAACATCTTACGTTGTTCTTCCTTTCCTGCGCCCCTAGTGCCAAAGCAATGGTAGTGTTGCAATATTGAAGTTTTAGTTGATGCCTGAGCATTGCTGTTTTAATATTCTGTACCTGACAGAGTATGGATGGATAAAAATAAATAAAAAATAAAGGCCTCCACAAGCCAGAGGCTTGTATTTGTTCACCATTCTGTTATAACTGGAGCTTACAATACTTTCACAAGGCCATCTTGAGATTAACGATACTCTGAGTGTTTGTGAAACTCTCAGACTTCCTCTGAGCGACCTGCTCAAAGAATCTGGGGTTTATTTACACATTTGCTTTGCTGCTCTCTTGTGATCAGATTACCCAGCATGCATGTTCAAATATAGGGTTGTACAGTACATGAATTACACTCACAGCAGAGAGACTGAAAATTGTTGATTGGCTGGTAAACTTTCACTTTTTACTATCGTTTGGATTGATGAGGAAAAAAAAAGGTGAGTTGCAGAACATTTTTCTTCTAACAGCCCTGAGAAATTATAATGTTAACATGTCATTGATACATTGAAGGTGTAGCACTGCAGATCTAAAATGCTCAAAGTGACTTATCTACAGTGTTATTTCAAGAAATTTTGTACAGGAGGCTCAAATAATACAAGGTAAATGTACCTTGTACTATTCTTATGCAAGTAATAAATACTCAACTTTATTATTGTTGAGAACCAGGGACGGACTAAAAAAACAACCCTGGGACTTCCTGCCCATAAATAGGCCGAGCAATAATGGCGGGGGCTATAGTGATATATTGTCATTGTCATAACAACCCCCACACATATGAATTATTTATGATTGTTTGTTCAAGAACTCAAGAAAACTAATATTAAAGAACGACTAAACATCACTTGCATCTTCTAAACAAAAATGAACATTAACATTGTAGGGCTGTCAGTCAATTACATTTTTTAATCGCGATTAATTGAAAGATTTTCATAGTTAGCTCTCGATTAATCGCAAAAATATTTTTTTAATGCTCTGTTTATCCATCCATCCATCCATCCATCCATCCATCCATCATCATCTATACCTCTTTTGTCCTATACAGGACAAAACGGTCCACCAATGCTGCCCTACTTTTTGGGCGCTTAATTCATGCTTCTTTAGGTATTTTGTCCGGGCTGCTTGACTGCAGTAATTTGCTGATGGTCCCTAAGCTCCACGGCAGCAGTGAGGTACTCAGAAGGTGAACACCGGTGAAATGTCTGGCAAACTTATATCTACAAAATGATACCAACCTGGATGAAATCTATTAAAGTTTAAAGAGAAAAAAAACAAGCAAATGTCGAATGAGAAACTAACTTTACCGCATCCTGTGGTGGCAACTCAATTCACAGCGACAGTAAATACAAATAACCTTTTTCTATCAATAGACCCATCTGGCAGTACCTTTAAGCTAAACTTCCTGATATGGTCCTGACTGTGAGCGTCTCGTGGGGCGCGCGCAACTGACCATTCAACCTATCATGCTCGTTGTTCTGAGACAAACACTCGTATCTCACGCTCAGCAAAGCACGAGTGGCTGGAAACATGTCACATGGGAACAGATGCCTTCAGGGTTCACCAAAAAAAAAAAAAAAAAAACACACTCTCCGGCAAACAGTTGCGGCAGGCAATAATTTGAAAAAGTCAAATTATCGTACATTTGGCCTTTTTTTGGATTATTGATCGTACATCGTACGGAGGGCTAAATTATCGTACAAATACGATAATTATCGTACACCTGGCCCAAATGCCAGGTGGGAAATGTAGGATTATAGTACCAGAGACTCAAAATGATCGTATTTTGGGGGAAATTATCATACATCTGTCATAACCAAAATAACAAGCCCAGTGATGCGCTATAGTCAAATTTAATCACTCTAGTGCTAAATAGTGGGCGAAGCTGACCATTCAGCCTATCATGCTCGTTGTTCTGAGACAAACATTCGTAGCTCACGCTCGGCAAAGCACGATTGGCTGGAAACATCTCACATGGTAATAGATGCCTTTAGTGTTCATAAAAAAAAAACCTCTACGGCAGACAGTTGCAGCAGGCAATAATTTGAAATAGTCAAATTATCGTACATTTGGCCTTTTTTGGGATTGTTGATCATACATCGTACAGAGGGCAATCGTACACCTGGCAACGCTGTTTACCGGTACCTCCTCCTCCGGTGAATTCCCTCAGCTGCCCACCTGCCCCTCATCAGCCTGTGGTTGGTCAGGTTGGACGTCCACCCTGCTCTCAGTCTCGCTTGGTGATAATACTTTAGTGCTTTGGTCAACACTATCGTCTAAGTCAACATCAACGTTACTGCTGCTGCTTGCATTTGGACTGCTGCCAAAAAGCTCTGTGAGTTTTCTATATTTTGAAGCATCAAGAGACTTGGCTTTCTTTAGTTTGAATTTTTCCCATCCACTTTTTTCCTTGCATTTTCTGCTTGCCATCTTTCTGATGACAGACATGAACATTAGTTTGCTTTGTTGGTTTTTAGGCTTATATCTGATATATGATCTTCTTAGTGCCCCCTGCTGTTAGTTGATAGACTGAAAATTTTGGTTATTGAACAGCCGTAGACCGGACGGCCGTTCTGGACTTTTCCAGAAAGCACAGATTACCAGTCTGTCCCTGTTGAGAACATTTCCTCTCTCATCGGCTCTTCCTGACATCATAGTGGGTGGAAATTACTTGTAAAATTACTTGGTAATATTCTACAGTGAAGCTGCTTCCACAAGTATCAGAGCTTCAGCAGCCATTTAAAAAAGAAGTTTAGGACAGTGTAGCCAGGACTGAACATGTTTTCCCTCCTGATGGTTCTGCTAGTACTTCTTACTAAGCAGTTTGCTTTCATTTCATATTATTATCATTATCATCATCATCATTATTATTGTTATTATTTTCTTTCTCAAGGCCAGCCCAGAAAGGGGCTGTTTTATGAACAAGGCCCAGTATCCCAGTGGATTTGTAAAAAAAAAAACAAAACCACCATAACATTGAAAGTCACGCTGTTATAACACCAGACGCGTGTCTGTAAAATGTAAGTAAAACTATTTTTGTTGAGTTGGCAACTTGCATGTATGTGCATTTTAGTTCAAACACTATGGGTACAGTGAAAATAGCCTCTGAGTGTTAAGACTCCGTCTCAGGCTAGCAAGAAAAATAAAAATAAAACAATAAAAGGTCGAGTCTCTCTCAGCACATTTCACATAAAAATGGACCTGTTAAAAAGAGCTAAATATACCAGAAAAAGTCCTGGACATGTGTGCACCAACCTGCAGATGCTCAAGAGTGCCAACACTTTAGTACAATTTATGCTATGAAAATGACTTCATTTCCAGTCCATGTTAACCAGTTGCAACATTAATACTAACAACACAGGCAAACAAACTGGGATAAAATGTTGTGTGCGGCAATGTTAACCAACAATGACAAATTAAAGCAAATTAAACAAATATAAAGGTAAAATGTCTTCACCCCCTTTGTCACAGACACCCCCATATTTCACTGCCCTCTCCCAGCATCCTCCCAGTTCTGAGTAGCCACTTCATGGGATTTATTTTTGCCAGTATTAGTTCTTCGACTCCACCATTTTCATCTGGACAGACATCTAGATGACTGCACCTGGTAAGTCATGTGATCACTCCATGTTAAAGTTAAACACGTACTTGACAAGGATCAAAGAAAATAAATATTATGTATTTTTTTAAAATACAAACATCTAATGTAAAAATGCTATTCATTATTTAATATGTTTTACTTCATTTATTAATCATTATTTATTATAACTCATCTATTATTCATTTACAACCACCCAGGGCATATAATTTGTAGTTGTATTTCTTAATGATAAATATATCAGACAAAAGAGGACAGTGTTGCATGTGAATCTGCATGGACATGCTGTACTTCTTATGCGTCTCCTTAGCAGTTTTTATCCCTTTGTTGTACTCCTAGTAATACCTGCTGAGTGTATCAGCTTCTACGTTTGTGTGCTCCTTTACAATGCTTCCTGTTTCATTGATTCCCACTCTCTTTTATTTATGTTTGTTTACTGTGCTGCTTGACTCAAGAACTGCCTATTGCTTTTATTGTCGAATGCAGTGAAGGGTGCTTTTATCACCATTTGCCTCCAGGTCAAAGGTGAGAATGGAAACAAATGGGCCAACTGTACAATGACGAGCTGTGCATGTGAACCTGGAAACATACATTTAATTCACTGATATCTACAGTCTACGTTTATGTTGCCAGAGACAATCCTGACATCATTTGTATGAAGACTAATAGATGGAGCAAAGTAATGTAGCCTCTGGTTACTGGTGTTTGTTAAGAAAATTAATTGTTAGTATCAATTAAAATGATGCAAAAAGTACATGAAGACATAATATTATGAAAGCATAGCAGCATTAGTAGATTCAACAGATTTTGGGTCTTTTCTTTTTTTTCTTCTCTTACCTCCATTGGTATTTTTCCCTCATATCACACAGTGACCTTGGTATTGAATCATATGACATCTTCACATTCCATACCACTTTAAACATCAGCTCTACTGACCAATATGTGAGTTATTCTGGCTGTATTGTTCGCGGATTTATCCCCATGGAGCTGCTGTGTTGATGAAGTGCAGTATGGAGGTCGAGTGTTGGCAATTACTCACCATGTGTTCGGAGCAGCGGGCCATGTACAGTGAGTGAAGCTGGCACATTAGGAACATACAAATGAAGGCTAGTCTTTCCGGTGTGTGGACTTATTTTAAGCTCTACCAGTCCATTTATTGGTGTGTCCTTGGGGCTGAGGTAGTTTGTATGCTTCTGCTAGGTGTTGGCTCACTAATGAAGGTGGTATTTAATTTGGTTAAATGCTGCAGGGATCAGGCATTTGATATTTATATGGATGGGATGGCATAACTGTGGAGTATATGAACTATTGGCCTAAAAAGGCCAATATGGCCTATCCTTTTACAGTCTATTTATAGAGGGCATTATGTGCAGAAGGACAGGGCAGCTAGCATTGAGCTAAGACAAGCATTAGGAGGATACACCTGCCCTTAGGTATTTTTCTTTGCAGTTATAACAGCAATATATATTCCCCACATGACATTCCCTAATGTTTCTTGTGGGAATTTCTGTTAAAGCAAGTCAGGTTTGATATTCAAACCCTCTAGCAAATTATTGCAAAGTAAGGTATGCGGGCTATTAATGGGATTAATGGGATAAATTCAGCAGTAGAAAGCTGGTTCATTTCTAGCTGTTCGGATAATGTATTTCTCTCTTGATTTTATTCTCTGGGTTTTGGATTACTTAAAATCCTGGCAATTCTAACTGACCTTCGATGGTAGTAAACAAATATAAATACAAATTCTTAGTCACTGTGTCAAATTCAAGAACCTGTGAAGAAAACCTGGACTCTGTTACTTTGTATGGTGAAAGAGGTTTCTTCATTAAAACTGACTGAAAAGCCAGAGACAGGTGGAAGTGTTGCAGCTCTGCAGACCTGTCACAGCTTATTCCCCAAACTGCAATTTAATGCTGTACAATAACTGAAATAATTCTTTCATTTACTGACAAGACTGCCAAATGTTGAAACAGAAAACTGCCGACGGGGAAGATAATGCGTTTGCCCGTGGCGTTTTCGTTTTGGATTCATTTTCTATTCTAATGTATTAAATGCATAAATTCTCCTACTAATGGTTTGTGTGCAGCAACGCAACAGCCTGTTCAGTAATGCAGTTAAGAGGGGGTATTACACTTAAAACATGAACAACCATAATAAATGCCAATAAATCTGTGGACACGTCCATTTCTCCGTAGCCTTAAATAGGAGCCCAGTTAATCTGTTCTTCTGCATTAGCCATTTGCAGAAAATAACTAAGATGTTTTTACGCAAGTCACTGCAGGGCACAACTAGAAAAAAATTAGGAACATTTTTACAAAGAGACATATAAAAAATAATTATCTATCTCTCTATCTATTTCTTGTGATGGGCTGTATTATAAACTTTGTCACTTGACTTGGGACACTTGCCACTCAGCAAACCCCGTTGCTCTTCTTCCCAGGCTGAAGGAGTCACAATTTTCTGAGGCCAACCCTGCGTCTCCCCCCACAGCCACAGCTGAAACAATGCAAATGCCCGCAGGAGCTGCAAAACTGAGGCCGGTACTGCTGCGTCTGTCTCATAGGAACACCCAGGAAGAAACTTTAATGAAGATGGAGAAGAGACGAGGAAGAAGACTGCTTTCAGATTGTGGGTCACTGTAATGCTTTGTGAAAGCATACACTGGGCAGGCAGTATTCCACCTTTGTGGAATTTTTGTGAATGCAGAGCTGGAGGGTTGAGGCAGAATAAAGTTGGGATCTTTACATTGTCTTTATATAATGATCTGTGTGTAAGTGACTGAAGATCATCACATTTCTGTTCTATTAAAGGTAGTCACACATGATAATGATCAATTAACAAAAAAAAAAAAAGTTTGATTAGGAGCATCTGGGGGCTACTTAGTCCCTTAATTCCTGTGGAAGCAGGAAGTCTGTACTTCTTTATCACATTCTTTATGGATTTTGACTTGGTCTTAACTGGTTTGTGCTTTGCTCAAATTCATTTCATCAGGTGGTTCGTGACAGTTTTCCAGTTTAATGAAAAGTGTTCCAAATGAAAAGTAACAGCAAACAGAGACTCACACAATGTCACTAACTTAAAGGTACAAATCATGTATCCAATCTCATAAAAACAATGTTTAACTAATGGAAAAAAGCCCACTCTCATTTAATTTCTAAGGTTTATGTATCAGGATATAAGTTATAAACAACTTAGGGAATTATATTTTTCTTCCTGACACTCACTGTGAATTATCATTTCAGTTACTTCCATCTTCAAAGGCTTTTTTCCATAAAGACTTAATGCATCAGGCAGGAAACCGCTCCTCGAAAAAATAATATTTCAACACTCGATGTGGATAGTTTCCTTACAGTAGCACTGTTAGACAAATGCCTTAGCTCGGATTGTAAACATGATTGAAATCACATCTCTCGACTCAAGTTTTCATTATAATTAAAACTTTAGAGGAATTTATGATTGCTATGATTGCTTTTTTCTGCTAATTTGGAAATACATGATGCACCTGCACCACTTTCATATATATATATATATATATATATATATATATATATATATATATATATATATAGATATATATATATATATATATATATATATATATAGTGCTAAATATCAGTACCAGTTTAATATCTCCACTTGTGTTTTCAGTGAACATATTTAGCCAATCTTTCTGGTAGCTGCATGGCTCTCTCATAAAACTATCTCAAGAGAGCCAATCAGGAAGCTGGAGGTGCTCACAAATGTGTCAGGAAAGTTCAGAGGAAGTTCGGGAAGCTGGGTGATTGGCAATATAAGTGGGATATTTTATGTTACTCATCTACAATATGCATTTGTCAGTGTCAGCTTTCAAACAGAATAACCTCTACAAATTACTTAAAGTCTTGATTTTACCTGTCTTTCGCTGATCCTATTTTTAGTATATGTAATTGTATTAGTTATATATTTATAAATAACTAATGTAAATCTATATTTATATTTCAGAACTTTTTTTTTTGGCAGAACATCCACTTTCAAAAAAGTTTTTATATGTATAGACGTTTATTTTACATAAAAAACAGGATGACATTAATGCCCTGGCAGTGGCAATAAGCTTTATTTTATTTTACATTTTTTTAAGATGAGATTAACACTAAATATGTGTTACTGACAAGTGCTGACTTTACAAGTGTTTGCACAACAAATATCATGGTACTTTAGTTCATATGGCAGCAGAACATTTAAATAAAAGTGCAGTTTACACTACTTTTGAATTCATTATTTGATTTTGCATAAACAATGCGATTAATCATGATTAATTAGGGAAATCATGCGATTAATCGCGATTAAAAATTTTAATCGTTGCCCAGCCCTAAAAATATCTAATTACACAGTTTTTATTAGCATTTCTACTATCCATAAATTATATAATAGAAACACTATTTAATGTGTCCATAAATAAAGAAATCTTAATTAATGCCACCAAAACATGCACAAATCTGTCTTAATTTTCACGTCTGTCCTTCCCACTTCTCCAGTGGTTGTACACTTTGTCCAGGGTGATTGCTCCATCTGCTTTGACTTTATGCACATCAGCTGGTCCAAATGTGCCAAATCAAGATGATTTCTGGATGCTGTTTTGATGTGATTTATTAAACTGAATCCTCTTTCACAATCTGCACTGGAAGCTTGAAATGTAGCACAAATATCTGCGAGATGTGAGATCTCCTTTAGCTCCTCACATCTAAGTGCTGCAGCCACCATATCTGAGAATGTGCTGATTGACCCCTGTTGAAGTTTTTGCTTCATTATGTACTTAAATTCAGCATATTGATTGTTAATGGCCTCCATAGACTGTAGGTAGAGAATGGCCTCATACTTCTTTGCCAGTGTAGCAACGTCTGCTGATCCATTGTCAAAACTGATGTCTGAGGTCAGTGTCAGTTCAATGTCAAATGCAGACCACTCCTTTAATTCATTCTCTGGAAAACAAGCATCCATGTGATCACAGAGTTTACTAATAAAGAGGATAATCTCACCAGTATTTCTGCCATTAGTTGATGAGCTGCCCATTGCCTCTTTGACACGGTCACCCCGCTGTATATCCTTCTCCTTCAAGTATTGGGACCACAACTTCCTAATCTTTGCTCTAGCAAAGCAGTGTCCTTCCATCACAGTCAGGTTGCGTCTTTGGAAAGAGTTGTGCTAGCTCACCCAAAACATCTCCCAGAGCAGTGACACTAACCTTGAATTTTGACTCACTCATTTTTTTTGTAGATCCAGCCACTGGATCTCTGCAATCGGTTAATCCTCTTTTGCAGTATTCTTCAAGCACAGTTCGTTCCTCAGAAGAGCATTCACAGCTTGGTGCCGTGACAGCCATCGCACTTCGTTCAGAGGCCTGAATGGCAGTGTATCTTCATTAAGAATCTTTGCTAGGTCCTCCATTTTGCCCCTGTTCGCAGTGGACCGAGAGAAAGTGGAATAGACAGTTCTAAGAAGAGTTTTCATATTTTGCATCAGAGGCACATCTTTCCAGGCATCATCAATGCCCAAGTCCTCTCTATGGGCCACACAGTGTTGTTCTAATTAGGTGTGGTATTTGACGCTTTAACAAAGCCGCAACTCGGTTGTGTTTTTCTAGCATTACTGATGCACCATTGGAGGTCAGCATCACCATTTTCTAGATGTCCAGTTCATGTCTGGAGTAAAACTGAGTGATTGCCTGCACAATATCCTGAGCAGTGCATGCGGTCAGCTGGATGATACCACCAAATACGGTTTTATAGTTGACATCACTTTCCTCCCTGTATTTAATATATATGACAAGTGTTTTGTGTACTGTTATGTCTGTGCTCTCATCTATTAACAGGGTATGCCAGGGTGCATTTTTAACATTGTTCATAGTCTCATTCTGCACTCTCATTGACTGAGTTCACAAATTCAAAGGCATAGTTTTTGCTTCGCCAGCTTTCTGAAATACTCACATACTTTGCCATGTGATTGTGGATTTTGTTGAACTGAACAACACTAATACATTCATTTTCATGGCAAGTAAAATATTGTCGATGAGAACTTTTAACTTGCTCAGGGTCAGATTTTTTTGTGTGTGTGACAGCTCTTTCCTTTTCTCGCGGTCTTTTGCGCTTTCCCACAATAATGTACCAATCCCCTTTCCCATCTTGAGTCTTCGTACAATTCCAACAGCATTCAAATTACTTTTCTGCCGAATGTGATGCTTGAGGTAGTCCAACTTCCATTCGGTCCACATTTTTCCCTCCGAAAACTCGCTTGCTACTTTGGGTTCGCTGCATGTTTTGCAGAGCAAACCTTTCTCTCTCGAAAAAGAAAAAATGTCACTCAGTTTCCCGGCTTGTTCTTCTGTTTGTACAGTCATTCCATTTCAAAGGAATTACATTTCTTTTTTACTTTGGCTTGGTAAGTGGATGTACCACTGCCCGTTCATTTCGCCATGATGGGGGTGTTAGCATTGGCATCTCTTAACTCCGCTGGTAGCCAAGGTTAAACCCGCATGACACACATAAGCATTGGCATGTACGCAAGCACTGTCAGTGCCATGTTTAGCTGCGTAGCGTAAGTGAACCGTATCCTGTCATTGGCTGGACACCTGTCACTCACTGAGTTACATTGCATAATTGTACAGATTTTTTTAGGTCAAATTAATTTACAGTTTGTTGGATTTTATTTTGGGAATGTGCGAGCAGTGCACGATTGTGGAAGCTTAGAGGGATCATATGGACTCATCCCCTCTTCTTTTAACAATGGTAAGTAAATATCTGTGAAGAGAGGAGACCAGTTGCTGGAGTTTAAGTAGAGGGATGTTGTCCCATTCTTGTCTGCTGCAGCATTCTAGCTGCTCAACAGTCCTGGGTTTTCGTTGCTGGATTCTTAATTTTGTGATGTGCTAAATGTTTTCTGTAGGTAAAAGGTCTGGACTGCAGGCAGACCAGCTCGGCACACAGACTCTACTCCTGCAAAGTAATGCTGTTGTGATGGATGCAGTATGTAGTTTTGCATTGTCTTGCTGAAATATGCAAGACCTTGCCTGAAAGAGATATTGCCTGGATGGAAGCATATTTGCTCTAAAACCTTTATGTAGTGGTTAGTTTGATGGTGTCTTTGCAGATGTGTAAGATGCCCACCCCATAGACACTAATTCAACCTCATAACATCAGAGCTCCGTGTTTTTGAAACTGTCTGCTGATAACAAACTGGATGGTCTGCTCTTCTTTCATCCGTAGGACACAGTGTTCATGGTTTCTGAAAAGAATTTCAAATTTTGATGTATCTGACCACAGAACAGTTTTTTATTTTGCCTCAGAACATTTTAGATGAGCTTTGGGCCAGAGAAGACAGCTGCATTTCTTGATCGTGTTTAGATATGTCTTCTTCTTTGCGTGATACAGCTTTAACTTGGATTTGTGGATTGCACAGTAAACTGTGTTCCCAGAGACTTATTTCTGGAAATGTTCCTGAGTCCATGAAGTGATGTCCAGTAGAGAATCACACCTGTTCTTAATGTAGTGCCACACGAGGGCTCCGACATCATGCTTATCCAGTTTTGACCATTGGTCTTTTTCCCTGTGCACAACTACTCCTTCTGATTCTCTGAATCTTTTGATGATATTGTGCACTGTACATGGTGGGATCTTTAACATCTTTCAAAATTTTCTGAAATTGTTCCAGAATTTTTTTGATGTTCTTTTAGATGTTTGTCATACATTGGTGAACCCCATCTTTTCATTCGAGAGGTTCTGTCTCTCTGAAATGCTCCTTTTATACCCAGCCACGTTACTGACCTGATGCCAGTTAACGTAATTAGTTGTCAAATTCTCCTCCATTTGTTTTTGATTTATGCCAATTATTTTTCCAGCCTTTTGTTTCCCATTCCAACTTTTTTGAGATGTGTTGCTGCCATCAAAGTCAAAACGAGCCAATATTTTCCATGATATATTTTCCTGATATGTTCTTTATCTTCTATTGGGGAATAAAATATGGGTTTATGAGATTTTCAAATCATTGCCTTCTGTTTTTATTTACGTTTTGCGCATCGTCCAAACTTTGTTGGAATTGGGGTTGTATCTCATACATTTTATTATTCAGTCTTTGGCAATTTCAACTCTTTTCTCCCTTTATTACTTTCCATAGCCTGCATCTGAGGGACTGAAGGGGTCAGTTCCGCCACTGTGGGAAATCCATTGTGTTGATTACTACGATGATAAATAGGTTTTGCTATGAGATGAGTGGAGCGGAAGAATAGAGGCTGTGACAAACTGCACTCAAAGAATTACTTAGAATTATACAGAAAGATGGAAGTTTGGCCCGTGCATACAAACCCAGTGACATGTGACAGTTCCTCTTCCCTTTATCCTATATAAAAAAAGACTGATGGAAATAAAATGTACATAGAGACTTCTCTTTTTCTGAATCTGAAACATTTTTTAGAATTACACAAAGCACTGTGCAAGAGTATTTGGAGCTTTTAATTTTGTTGTTTTCAACATTTTCATGACATCAATATTTATAGACCAGTGTCTCACCATAAAGTTTGAGTGTTGTTCACAAGCCCAGAACAGATGTGAGACAGTCTATGGATACAACTTTCAAAAGGTCCTGGTAGTGTTGATGTCTTTAAATTTTATCATCAATTTCTTTGCAATACAACAGAAAATATAGTGAAAATATGTAAACAAAATAAAACCACACAATGTTCAGAAGAAAAAACAAAGACTATAGCGATGGCCAAAGCGCAAAACCTATAAAAATTCACTTTTTGGAAAACTAAAAAAAACTTCTTGTTTTCTTGCAGAATGCTATTTTTAAGTGTAAGTAGTAGTTTTTTGTTACCTTCCACAGAACTGCCATAATGTGCCAAAAAGAGCAACACTTGCTGTTGTGTAGGACATTGCTCCCTTGGGCATGATATAGTAGATACAACAAAATGAATTATTGTCTTGCAAAACTCATGAAAAGTTACAAGAATAATCTTAAAGTTTTCAGTCCACTGCCCCTCTATGAAACTGTGGACAATGACACTATCAGAAATCTTTCATATGTGGGCAGCTCCACATAAATATCTCTGCCATTTACTATATATTTTTTCAGGTAATTCATATTCCTATACTGCCAATACAAACAAAACAAAACAACAACAAAAAAAGAAAAAAAAACACAACCGCTTTGCTAAGGAACCCAACAGATTTCATTAAATCTTCACCTCGATTCAATCTTAAAAAATGCTGAAAATACGTGAAAGTGGAGAGGAACAGTTCCAGGGTCCTGAAGGATGGCCATCTGCCTTGACCAGATGATAGAGTGAGGTGACAGGGCAGACACACCAACAAAGAGAAAAAGAAAAATTACATTACATTAGGGTTCCTCAGATGTTTAGGCCAAAAAAAATAAAAAATAAAATAAAGATATAAGTTAGGTACAGAATTTTACTTTCCATTATTTTATCATGGCTCTAATGGCAAATCAAAAGTCTCCCAAGGTTCAGGGGTCAGCAACCTTTACTATCAAAACAGCCATTTTTTGCCCCTCTCCCCGTAATAAAATTCATCTTGAGGCGCAAAACTTATTTAACCCTTAAAATGAAGATAACACAGTGTATGAAGTCTTATATATAGTTATACTGTATTCGGAGGGATTTGAATCTATCCAAAAGCTTATTTGTTTGGCAGTTTTTTAAGTTTTTAAAGCAAAAGGAGTTCATACAAGATACAAATTAAATTTTTGTTTCCAATTTTTTTTTTCTGGTCATCCACTGTAAAAGAACTAATGTCTGTTGCATTTATGAAATTATAGAACAACAAAAAGAAAACTGTTGACATTTTATTGCTGTTTTTACCTGTTATAACAAAGGAAAACCTCAGACTCTTATAGAGTGTATATTTGGTAGCAGAACCAGGGCAAATTCCTATCAACTCGTGACAAAGCAGTAAACATATTAAATCTTGAATCTTTTAAAAGAAGAGAAAAAAACACTGGCATGTGTAGAGCTACTTTGAAATAAAACAAAGAACCATGTGGGTCTATTTGATTCATTCCCTTATTTGTTATCAAATAAAAAGTACCCCACTTTGAAATAAATAAAACTTATAGCTGCAGCCTAATGACTTTAAAAAAGAGTAAACATAAAACTAGGCAAGTTTGTATTTAATTATGACTTCAGTCCATTTCAGTGTGTTATCATCCTCTAGTTTTCTCCTCAGCCACATACAGCAATCAGCCATGGAGCCAAAACATAAAACACAACTACATCCGTTTTTTAAAAATAATAACCTATTAAATGATAGTGTTCTCACCTGTGTAATGTGATTTCTGTTTCTGAACATCACTGCAGAGCTTCTCTATATCAGGGCTGTAAGACATGACTTTAATCCTCACACAGGACTGTGTGTGATATTTGTGATATTTAGATTTGATGTAGTTCATGCTTGAGAAAACCTGTTCGCATAAGTATGTGAATCCAAAGATTGACAGGACTCCAAATGCAAACGTCTTCATGTTCATATAAGTGTCGGGAATGACATTCATGTTTCAAAGACAAGTTTGTCTGGTTTGGCGAGATTTTCAATATCGGCTCCTTTTGTGCTTCTGAGCTTGAATCGCCTTCTGACAATTTTTTTCCTCAAAGCTACAGGGAGCCACTGTAGAGGAGCTAAAGAGCCGCAGGTGGCTCTAGAGTCGCAGGTTGCCGGCCCCTGCCATAGTTGAACCATGTTACTGCACCTTTTCAGTTATTGTATATCAAAATCTCTTCAATTGCTTCTTTGCTAATGCAAAATCTGTGTTTGACCTTATTGAAAAAATAACCAAATGAATTAGACAGAAATCACCACGCATCTCCTGAGACAGCTTTGAACTTCTACTACAAAGTTACAAACAACCTCTAAATTGTTTTAAGAGTAACACGACTTAACTGAATGTGTGTTGTTTCTGTGCTCCTCTGTGTTTTCCCTGCCTTTCTGTGTCTTGTCATTGTCTGTGGTTGCTGGTCTCCCTGGATGGTGGGTGTGTCCTCTGGGTGTGGCAACTCTCACAATATACAATCTGGAAGCAACTTGTCCATAAATACCTGGTCCACTCAGCCATTCGTTGCCAGACTGTTCCATTGCCTGAGGGGTCGGAACCCATGCCCAACTTCTCAGACTCTGTCTTGTCTGGTTTTTGGTGCTCATTGTTTTTTTTTCCTCTTGTTGGCTTTAGAGATCCAGAGTTCGGCTGCCAGCCAGCCAGCCAGTCTGCCTTGATCCATCTGCACCTGGATTTATTCATCTGTCATACCAATCGGTCTGCCTGCCCGCCTCCCCGTCCTCGTTGTTGCCTGCCAGTCCCACTTGAAGTCTGCACCATCAGTCTGCTGCTTACCTGCCTCCTGTCCTAGCATGTTAATATTTTCAAATAATAGAGCTGATGTTCCTCATCTGTACAATATGGCCAGCCAATGAAAACAGCTTTTCACATGCCGGGGTGGCTGTAGCTCAGTTGGTAGAGCGGGTTGACCAGTCACTGGAAGTTTGGTGGTTTGATCCAACTGTCCACATGTCAAAGTGTCCTTGGGCAAGACACTGAACCCTAAATTGCCCCCTAACTTGCCCCAACGGGCCTGCATGGCAGCAGCTGCCCCCACTGGTGTGTGAATGTGGGTGTGAATTGGTGAATGAGAGGCCATTGTGAAGCACTTTGAGGGCACCATGATGGTGTCTATCATGGCGCGATATATAAGTGAAGTCCATTTACCATGACGCATACTTTTCACTACCCAGGAGTGACATACCGGCTGTACAAATACACAATACAATGGAATTAATGGTTGGTTAACATAAGCTAAGACAGTGAAGCTAAAACTGCTAACTTTAACTGAACTAAGGTGGGCGTGCTCCAGTTGGCCTCTCAGCGCTGTTTTTTTCACCCATTTGCAACACTGGGTCACACACAATAGGTAAAAGAGGGTTCAAAAGCACACCGTTGGAAACCAATGTGTGACATCACAGATGGTTTGCCCAATTACTCTTAAACAGTCTATAGTTTAATTTTACCAGTAACAGTGGTGGACTGTAAGGATATACAGCGCTTACCACGCTGAGCGGGACAACTGGTGGGCAGATGGGCTGGTTTACTGTTTCAATAATGTGCAGGTTCCACTCACTTGGTGCAGAACTGGTAAATGCCATCCTTCTGATGGTGCACGTCAAGACATCAGTCAAAAGACTTGAAACTGTGCAAACTACGCATCAACCACTTTATGCTAGACTTTTTTTTTGAACCTGGTGTCCCTACATACTTATAGTTACATTCTTTGGCACAAATGTCATCAATATATGCTGTGCTCTTTGGCCATCTTTTGGGTTTGTCTGATGGAGATAACCGAGGGTGAGTGTGGATGCTTAAACATAGCCACATACAGTATCAGCTAGACATGGTCCAAACCTATATTTATTTGGCTTCTTTGTGCCACAGCTGGTCCTTGTGACATTTGCAAAAACTAAAGCCACTTTCACCATATCTGTCCCGTAGATCGCTTGGACCTTACTAAGTTAGGCCTAGGTCATGATGTTTGGACTATGTCTGGCTCACGTTACACTTCACAGTGCTGTAACTGAACCATGACCTTAGAAAGTGGCATAGTTTAGATTCAATTTGTCTGCAGTTTAGTTACACGTAGATTCCTGTTGTAAAACCTAATGATTTAGAGTCCAAAAAGTTCGAGTCTTTCCTGCCTAAGGGGGCGTCATACCAATGATTGAAGACAAAAGAAAACATGGCTCGAGTACCCATACTGTTGAAGTGTAATGCACACACACAGACACACAAAATTTCCCATGGAGACAACAATTAAACCTACTAAATGGCTGCCACACCCAAAACAGCACTGCCAACCCTTAACAGACCCAATACATACAAATAATTATATAAAGATCACAAACTGTGTTATTCACCACTGTTCAAATTCAAAGCCATTTTTTTATCAGTTATTAGAGGGAAGAGATGTGTGATTGGTTAATGAGGCTTTCATCAGTTTTCAGACATGGAAATAACCCTGAAATCTGCTTAAATATCCACAAGGCACTTTTATACCTCCTCTCATGAACTGGATTTACAGAGAAAATCAGTTCACAGCACTGCTTCCAAGTGACCACATAATGGAATGGTGAGCAAACCTCGGGAAGCGCAAAATCCATATGAAAAGCATTTACTTAAGTGTAGAGATTAGCATAAGAAAAGCAATCTCATAATATGAGCATTTCACTCTAATTGAGCTATTGTTCATGTAAGCAGTGTTATTTTCAATTGGCCCAGATCTCGTCAGCCCTCACTATGTTCTACTTCTGGAGTGATGGGCTACAAGTGTCTACCTCAGTAGATGTGTGTGTGATTCATCACCCCTCTCAACAGGAAAGGACAGAGGGGGTGTCAGCGAGAAGAGGCTTACTCAGCTAATAATGAACAGGAGTGTTATAATGCAAAATCCATTGCCTCTCAATTGAGACCATTGATCAAATGTGCCTGGTGCATGTTTGAGTCTTTGCCTTGCTGGTATGATTTGAGTATTTCCAGCTGGCTCTTTCACCTACCTCATCGTTGTTTAGTCAAACAAACTAAGGGAAAGGAAAAGCATGGCAGCTGAACATGTGGTTCAAAGATGAAAGTGAGTTCCATCAGGAATAATTGGAACCTGGACAGAGAAGGATGAGTTTAGTCACCTTGGTACAAGCGCCCACTAAGCTCTGACTTTGACTGGACGACTCTCTCAAAGCTTTTAACAGGCAGATGTAATAGCTCTGTGGTTTTGAAGAGGCCACGGTTAAAGCGCCTCAGGAAGAGCATGCTGGCGTCTCTTGTGGCTTCAGATGTGGTCTAAGTTGTACTTAATGCACCGACAGGTAATCCATCTGAAGGCAAACTGCTTTATGCTGATTTAGACAGGAAATCAGAAACCAAGCATGGTATTAGCCCCAGAGTCTCCTCTTGTTATTCTAATCCATTATGCAGAGGTGATTTTATTTTGGAGGAAACAGCTCTTGCTGTTCACGTAATCAGTGCTTTTCTCAGACAAAAGCACCTTGATCCACAGGATTATAAGTCATTAATGATGATCTTCTACCAATTACAAGCACCAGATTTGTAATTTATATTGAAAAGAGGTGTTAAAAATACTAAAATAGCATCGTACTGTGTTAGACAACACTTTCAACAACATCATCACAACCTCTGAGAGAATATTTGAAGAGAAAATCACCTCTGAGGCGTGAGGGGTCTGTAATCTCAAAAATTAGTCTGGTCAGTAAGGCTTCTATATCATCTGTTTTTTCCTGTGAAACACTACGATTGTTTTACTATTACTTTTCTAGACCGTGTATAACAAGGAGTCTCTGCTGTGCTGGGTTAGAATGAAAATGGTATTTGAAGAAGTCATCATTTCAAGCAAAGTTCTTTTTATTTTCCTAGAATTACCTGTCTTAAAACCAAGTCAGACAGACAGATCAATCATGTCTAAGAAGTGAAAATTTCATTTCACTCAACATTATCTCTTAAGATCTGCTTATATATTTATATAAGAAAGTTTTTTTTTCTTTGCTTGATGACATTAAACAGGTGTTCAGTAAAATCACTTATTTTGGCTTTCTTTGTGGGAACTTCAGAAGATTTATCTTTTGGTGAAAACATGAACACATACAGCATATGTATACTGTATCCATTCACAAGAATAAGAAAAATACTGTCCATATTTAATGTTATTATGTTCTTAAATTTAGCAGCTCTGTTTGTGTTGTACCCCATAATGGCGATAGGAAAATCAATTAATCTGAAGGGTCTAATATACCCAGACTATATAAACATAAAGGCCTAACCTGTCCTCTCCAGTGATATTTCAAAGTCATCATTTCCAAAGGCTTTCTCTCCTGAGACCATTGTGTTCTGGCTTACCAAGAAAGGAAGCAGCTTCCGGAGGCAGCAACAGCTCCTCTCTCCCTGAAACAGAACCCCCATTAGTTTTTTTTTTTTTAGTTTTTTTTTTTTTCATTTTTCAATCCCCCTCCCCTTTCCCCCCCCCCCCACCCCCACCCCCCAACAGTACATCTCTGTGGCTTTATCTATTTCATGTTTAGTGAAACTCCCCTGGCGAGCAAACACGAGGCAACGAGATGCCACAAATCTTTGATATCTTAAACAGAGGGCATGTTGCCAAAGCTTCCACCACATAGGAAAAAAAAGAAGAAAAAAAAGGCAGTCCAAGTGAGGAACATCATCCTGAATAAAACAAAATGAATAAATAATTGGGGCTGCAGACACACTTTCATACTTGTGGTGCATGTCCGTGGAGGATTGGTTTACCAGCCCGAGTGATTAGTCTGCTGGCAGAATTGTTTGGTTTCTGTGGCTCAACCATTTACAGTATGATATAACAACAGATCAGATCCAGTTCGTGACACAATCCTCTGTAGAGCTGTTGATATTTAGCCAAAAGGAAAAAAAAATGTGCTCACTGTTACTCAGCTGTCACTTCACATTTGTAGCATAATGCTTGATGCTTTGAATTTCATCCCACGCTGTTTGGCCCTATAAGATGAAATATCAATATAGTTATATTATTATTGTTACAAATTTTTGTTTGTCACATAATTATGTGATACAAACTCTGTATTGCTTGTTTTTATTTCTCATTGTTTACAATAAGGACTTTTTATTTATGCAGTTTGATCACAATCTGTTGGTACCAATGTTGCAGTTGTTTTTCACAAAATATATCAGAAGCAACTTTGTAATATGTTTATCATCTTCCTATATATGTGCTCCTGAACAACAATAACAAAAAATATTGGGGGGGGGGGGGGGGGGGGGGGGGGGGGGTGGGGGTTTCTCACTGATAGACTCTACATGCCTGGCAGACCAAGAAACAGCCAGGCAGAGATAATGTTTTTCAATGGCAAATCAATTTTCATAAGGTTATATTCCTAATATTTATATTTCAGCAACCTCTCTCCTGTTCATACAATAGAGGGTATTAAAAGGGAGATTACATTTTTCCCGCCTGAATATAATACAAACACAAAATTATGCTTCTATTTCCAAGGCGAGCTGTGCATTGTCATTTATTTATGAGCTTCCTTTTTCTCACAAAACAGTAAATATGGAAATATGTTTCTCAGTTTGTGAGTATACACATACATATGCATGCATATCCATACGTGTGCTTTTGTGTAGACATCTTTTAATGACTGTCTTTTATATTGCACTGAATGCAAACCTCTGTCGTACTCCTGCATGGATGCATTAGGTGAGCGAGGGTCATATGATTTATGAAAAGAAAACTTTTCCATCTTCCATCAATAAACATTTTCTCATTGAGAATCAACAGTCAGTCCTCTGTCTTTGCTCATTTGTTCTTACACTGAGTTGACATTATCCTCTTGAACGGAGGGAGGCCTACACTCTGTAGCTGTTTCCATAATCATAATACTTTAGGGTCAAAAAGAGCATGAGGAGTGAAAATATTTCATTCTCAGTTTTTCAGGTCATATATATATATAGAATTACGACGTTCATAATTATTGGCCTCCGTTGGTCACCATCACTTCAATCCAGTCTATGTCTCCATTTCCACTCTAAATGGATATTAGTGCTGAAGCAGCATCTGATATTGCTCTCCATATGTTCATACACTGAATGGATTCAAAGAAATCTTATCAGACCATAATAATGATAGTTCATCACAAATAAGAAAGAAGCACTATCAATGTTCTTTCTTACAGTAAAACGGTAATAAAATTGTGGATAAGATACATGAGAGTTTTTACAGAAATCTCTTGTATTGATTTTTAAAATGCTTAATTTTTGGCTCAGTCTCTAGAGTATATTTTATTTGACAGTCTTTATGATATTCTCCGCTGACTTTTTTTCAATATTTTTGTCTTAATGACCCACCATATTAGATGTAATGGATTGGTACCCTAATGTATTTGGAAACTTTTAGGTACTAAATACTTGAAAGAGAGCTCTTTAGAAAAAGGATTAATTAAGAAATGCACTGCTATCCTTCAACCTGGTGGCAAGTGAATGTGTTGGTCACGTCATGTCTGAATGACACCCTCAGGTGCTTTTCTGTAAAATATTGTGACAACAATGGGACAAGACTGGTCCTAGTCACATAAGTTTCTCTTTTAACACTCCAAGAGTCTGAATGGTTGCACATCAAACAGATATGCACAGGTTAATTGGTTAATTTAAGATTTTATTTTATTCTTTTTTTTTACAAGACTAAGGCAGAATGCATAATTAAAAAGGTAAATAGTGTTCCTCCCTCCTAGTTTTACATACTAGGTGCAGTATCAATACATTTTTCCCCAAACTCTGAACCAAACAGATGACAGAAAACTGTTTAAAAGCATGTGAGCTGTAACTGAATATGTTGCTCTCTCTGTGATTATCAATCAATATTTTCCAGCTGCTCCCACCCACTGTTGTTATATATGACAAGATAAGCCGTGTTTCTATTAGCAGAGTCCGGACTAAAATCTCAGAGACTGGAATTGTAACAGGGTCAACACTTTCAGCCGTGTTGTCACCAACACGACAACATGGCTGGTGGGATCCACTGATTTAAGGGCCGTGTATACTTTCGCGGCAATGTGTCGCCGTCAGCTTGTCACGGACATGCCACCGTCACTTTTGATTTATACTAGCCTGGTCTCCGCTATGTTATTCCACGGCACAATGCAAGAGGGAAAATCACGAACTAGCTAAACTTACTAAACTTATCTCTTGCGTTTTTCCACTTCCTCACCGTCTCGGCCGTATCCAGACCCACATTCATCGCAATCTCCCTCCATGAATTACTAGAATATGTGCTGTCTTTGTAGTATGGAGAATGAGAATCGTACAGATGTGAGTACTTCCTCATTTTTTGGATGATGCGCTCTTTTCTACGCGGATGTAGAAGTGACCAATTAGAGGCCTCCTTTCTCTCCTCTCTGCGGCACTCTCTGCGGCACTGTCTGCGTCGACCTACAATTTTAGGTAGGTGCACTGGAGTGTCTGCGTAGGGTGGGGGGCATCTCTGCGTTGTCTGCGTAGGTGACGCAGACGACCTGACGTTCAAGTATAAATCAGGCTTTAGGATTCTATAACTCCATACCACCTGGTAGCCTTAAGGCACCACTTTACTGTTTGTCACCTGCCAATAAATAAAAGGGGAACACAAAGTAGAAGAAGAAAAAAAAACTTAATTAGCTGTGATGGTTGTTGCATTGCCATTTGCTGTTTTCATACACTGCAATGATGGTGGAGAATGAAGACGACTTAAGAGACAACTCATTCTCGAAGAGGACATTGAGGCAGCAAACCCAGGTTATTTCCTGGCACAGTGTATTCATTCAACACCCAGTCAACATACCCCACCCACCCAGCACTGGGGGTGGGGATAATTCTGTGTGCCTAACCCATGGCAGGAACTTATTTTGGCACCGTAGAAGTTCCTTAAAATTCTTGTTTGGGGAGGCTCAACACACATCTCAACAGTTTCTGCTCCATAAAACTTTCCAGGACTCCCACGATTGGAAGCCTGTGCTTGCTTACTCCATATTAACTCTTTCATCTTAGGACAAAAAAGCTGTGACCATTGTAGCTCAAATGTTTTCCACTTCCAGATAACCTTTCTCATTGTAGACTTCTGGACAACAAGTTGTTTATAAATGGTTTCATCACTCTTCCCCGATTGATGAGCAGCAACAATTGCCTCTCTTAGATCATGCTGATGTAATTCTTCCTTGGCATTGTTCTAGCACACATGTGAATGTTCCAGATCAGCAAACAGTTCAGCAAAATTGAGCTAATAATACCCAATTTTAGTAGCTGGTGAGGATACAATGATTGTTTATTATGACTGTATAATCTTTTTCACTATATAGAAACTAGTCCTTTTCTCACAGAGATTGCACCAGAGAACAATGCCATCCTTGTTAAAATGTCACTGTTCATCTTGGGTAATTCACACAGGCCAAACAGAGGTGATGCAACACTGGATCATTGTGTGATTACACACACATGCTAGCACAGCAGAATCATTTGAATGCCAGGAGTGTTTTTGGTAAGTGTCGTGTATTCCATGATGCAGGCTCACCCTGACACATGGAGCCCATCTCCTCCTTTGTTTCCCTCCTGCTGTCATCTCCCGAGGTGGACCAGTGGTGGGTAGTGAAAACACACTGCCATTCCGCCTAAGGGTCATTTGCATGTAAAAATGAGGCAGAATATTAGCGCCTTGAAAATGTTGTGTTTAAGGGGGGGTACTGCCTGGCCAAAAGAAAAGTCACCACCCTAAATGCTAGATATAAGGGCTAAACAGTTTTATGAGAAGGTCACTTATCACTGGGGGTAATGGACAAATAAAACAACTTCAGTTTGCAAGAGAGCACAAAGATTGAACTCTGATCTTATGGAAAAAGGTCATGTGGCTGATGAGTCCAAATTTATTCTGTTCTAGAGTGATGGATTAATCATGGTAAGACTAACCATAAATGATGAACCCATCACGCAGAGTATCAACCATGTTAGCCTGTAAGGGAAGCATTATGACCTGAGGTAGCTTCAATTAATCAGGTCTATAGTCTGTATAAGAGGAACTGGACAAACTATTGGTGATATACTTAGGTTTCTGAGAAATACTTTTGTAACCTCTTTTTACTTATACTACATGATGATGTGTTGAATGGAAGAACGAGCAGGGGTGAAAAGCGGGCCAGACTTGGCCCACCTTAAATGAATCAATTGCTGTTAAATAGTTTAGCTTGGATGGGTTAGCTAACTTACAATAATGACCTATGATAATTAATATTATCTAGATTCAATTCAGTTCAATAATCATGTAAATATCCTCTGAGGGAAATTATCCATCCATCCATCCATCACCTATACCTATTCCTGTAGAGCAGGGGTGTCAAACTCAATTGCACAGGGGGCCAAAATTCAAAACATGCTTCAGGTCACTGGCCGAACAGGATAAACATTTATTGAACACACTAAAATGAAATGTTTTTGGATCATAAATATGAATAAAAACAGACAGAAATATTATTCTGTAATAAACTTAAACCCTAAATAACTTATATTTAATATTTTGCTCTTCATAGAAATATACTTGTTAAATGATAGAAGTTAGAAATATGAGCAACTTAATATTAAAATAACATTAAAATTCCTTTGCTCCTATGTCAGTGTATATAAAAAATAAACTTTTTAATATCCCAAAAGATTTTGCTCCCTTACTTAAAAATATCTCCTGTCAAAATTATACAATTAGAAATATGAACTTGCTGGAAAACCTGGAAATATACATAAAATGTGTGCTTTTCAGCAATAACAATTCACATCATTCAGTTTTCTTTGCTCTTATGACATCTGGTCGAATTTGTTGCGAGAATGGAACTTACCTGAATAAATGAGAATATCCACAGACTCATCTGATCGAATTGTTTCTCCCTTAAAGGCAGCTTCACTTGAAATGCCTCCACTGCGTCATTTAAGGCGTTAAAATGAGCTGTTGTGTCAGCCAAGAATGCCAACTCGCACTTCCACTTTCCACTGTTTATGTTACAGTGCTCATTACATGGTCAATTTTCAGGACTTTGGCCACATAGTGCTTCCTGGTGTATAATGCAGTGATGTGTTGTTAACTCACCAGGACAGTTCTCCTGCATCTTTACACACATCCTCACCACTAGTTCACTTTTTTTTTTTTACTGCACATAGCCGATGCTCCACCTGTTGTAAGTCCAATAAAGTTTGTCCCAGGGCAGTTTCATGTCCGTTACCACTTTGACATACGTTTTTCAAAAATCTCTTTTCCAGTCGTTGTCCTGTGCATCGATTTAATGTCCATTACTTCTTCTGTTACGCGCAAATTGGAGTCCACTCCGCGGATGAAGCTTGAAACTAGACTTGATTGAGGCGGCAAGTGTGCGCAAAGCCACTGAAGCGTTGCATTTTGGGATATGTAGTTCTGTGCAGTATTGTTCTAATCAGCGCTTCATATCAACGGGCCATTAATAATGATAATGTAAAATGATCTCGCGGGCCGGATATGATTACACGGCGGGCCTTGAGTTTGACACATGTGCTGTACAGGGTAATGGGGATCTGCTGAAGCCTATCCCAGCTCTCTTTGGGCAAAAAGCAGGACTACACCCTGGATAGGTTGCCAGTCCATCGCAGGGAAAGGGAAATTACAGGGTGCAATACTTGAGTTTCTTTAAAGAGTCATAGATGGTTATAGATAGACACTGTTGTTGAATCACTGTGTTGTGAAGGGGATGCTCAGAGTTCTCCAATTATTATAATTTTTTTTAAAATATTACTATTATTATTTTTATTATTTTATGATGTACCCTTTGAAAAATTAGTTCAAGAGGCTCTAGAACAGAGCCAACCTTCTTTATCGGTTTGTTTTATTTATTTATTTATTTTTCTTTTAGGTCATTGGCTCTGATGTTGACAACTAAGGCCTTTACACCAAGATGTACTGCAAACTCAGATATCAGTCAAGTTCACACAGACAGGTAAAAATGAACAACAGAGAAACAATTTCTGTACCAAAATAAATAAGATTCATTAATCACTCATTCACTCATTACTTCCCACAATCTTATTCCCTAACATTAAGGACATTACCTTAACTTCATTAGATACTGGTATTGCTAATCTTCCTTGCTTCAACTCCACATCCACTCCAGACGAACCGCTCTCCCACTACAATAAATGCCTCCACAATCTACTGAACACCCTGGCACCCTCAAAAACTCGGAGAGTCTTCTTCACCCAATCTGTACCCTGGTTTATGTGATAGATTGATTTTATTAAAAAGCTGCCAAGCTGAATAAATTCATGATGCAATGAAAAAAGTGACTAAAAGCAGTTTAAAATCAGTTAATAAAATCGGTCAGTAAAAAAAGAACGAGAACAGAATTCATTTATTAATAGATAGGCTATAAATGTAAAGTTCTTTCATACTTAATGATTTCAAATTAATTGCAAAAGGGTTAAAATGTATAATTTATGTGAAAAATATTTAAATGGCTAAAAACATTGTTAAAAATAGTTAATACTACCAGAGTTTATCTGTGATCTACCTGTTGAGCCCTGAAAAAGTTGATCATGATTGATTAGTCTTGTCTGCAAATGTTGGTACAGGGAGCCCTCGGCCGTGATGCTTCACTCTCAATGAAGCTGGAAGAGAGGAAGCCTCGTGTCTGAGAGTTTTCATTGATATCTCTCCCTTTTCAGGTATGTTATGTGTTTCAATGTTCTTGAGCTTTGAAAATTGCTTTTTAAACTGTTGTATATGTATTTTTATGTACATGTTAGCTTCATTTTGAATGTTTTTGGGGATTAATTTTCATGTTAAAACTCAGTTGATAGACGGCCGGAGTTGCTAGCTTAGCTTCATCCACTCGGTTGGCGACACATTACTAAGCATGCTTATAAAGTATACAGTGTGTAGTGTATATGTAGTTTGTTTAGCAGTGATAGACACTTAAAGGAGGATATTGCTACTGTGTATGTGTTTCTACAAATCTTTACTGCATTTGAGAGTTAATTTCAAAGTAATTGCACAAAACTGACTGTGAGGTGTAATAGTACCTATTTCTGTACAACATTGTATTCAAATTTGGAGAATTGAGTGACTTTGTATATATTTTTTGAACAATCACTCTCAATGAAGTTGCCAGATAGGAAGCCTTGTGTCTGAGAGTTTTCATTGATATCTCTCCCTTTTCAGGGTGTAACATTTATACCTGAACTCCGTCAGATCAAAGCCAAATGCCGCCAACTGGAACCCCTCAGCAGAAAAACTGGTCTCACCGTCTACAAGGATTTGTTCAAGACTCAAATTCTCCTCGATGAGGACTCACTCTCCTCGGCAAATTTCACCTACTTTCCAGATTTAATTAGACAAGGCTATGGTAAGACTCCAGCATTATTCACCTGGGTTAACAAAACCCTACACTCACCAAACTGTTTTCCTCCTCACTTTCTACTCAGCGGACTTCTGTAATTCCATTGTGGTATTCTTCACCACAAAGTTGACAGTATTCATGTGAAATTTGCCCCTCTCATATTAGCCCCATCACCCTTCCCAGTTTTCAAAATCCCTTTCTTTCACCCCCCTTCCAGTTTCAAACTTCCCTCCGTTGCTGACATAAAAAGACCTTATCCATACATCTAAACGGCAGAGGGGAACCCTCAGGGCCTTCTACGCCTTCAGAGAAGGCCTTAAAAAATCAAAAAATATGAGTATCAAATTATATATATATATATATATATATATATATATATATATATATATAGATATATATATATATATATATATATATATATATATATATATATATATATATATATATATATATATATATATATATAATTTAATTTAATACAATATATTTAAAAAATTTTCTCTCATTTATGTTCTAAAGTTAAGTTTACTGTCAAGTTCACATCAGCAATGAAAGGGTTACTGTCCTGAAACATGTTATCCAATCAGAATCGTCTGTCTTCATCAAAGTCCGGTTAGCTGGCTCAATAATTGGTTAGGACTTCATGAATCCCGGGGAAGGCCAAGCTATGTGTTTTGGTTTGGAGAGTGATGGGAAAATTGACCAATCACGATTTGATTTTAAGTGGGCGGGACAAAAAAAAAAGATTGTAGGCCTTCACGAAGTCCAAACAGCGGGCAGATTCTTTTGGAGCTCAAGTCAAAGGACAAACTTTATGACGCTGCCATCACTCACTTCACAAAGAAAGACAGATGAATGGATTTCATTTTCATGTAAGGTAGGCCTATGTTACAAGCCACCTTGATTATTATTTTGAGTGATTAAATCGGGCCAAGTGGACATTCAGTTATTTGTATTCATAGGTGGAAATACAGGGGACGTGTCCCCCCCTTCCATAAAGTTGTCCCCCCCAAAAATCATTGTAAGCACACAAAAACAATTGAATAATAATATAGTCATGTTCAATAAAAATACAACACAAACGCTGCAAATTATAAACGTAAACCCCCCCCCCTTTTTTTAATTGTTGAAACATTGTGACCCCCCTATTCCTCAAAGTGGTTTAGCCCACATGCTGTTTCTAACGGACGGGGCTACCGGCAGCTCCGTGTGTCAGCGAGTGTGTCATTTAAATGTAGAAGGGATTTTTAATTGTATTTTATTTTTGATTTTTAAGTTGCCATATTTAATGGCGTAGTTGTGATATGTTGTTGTATTTTGTTTGTCAAAAATACAACACTACAATATAATAATACCAGCTAATACCATTGTTGATTTTTCAGTTTGAACATTGAAAAACCTGTATACAGGTAGAATATGCACTGATACACAACTATGCTACAACTACTATTATTACTTTTTCTAACATTCAACAGGCTGTGGGCTCAACCCTGCAAGGTTAGTTCCAAAGGAGCAGGAGAGAGAGAGGGAGAGAATTTTTTCTGTCTGTTCTGTCTGTCTGTGGAAGCTATGAAAATTGTGACTTTTGACATCAGTACCTCTTAATGCGCCATGCCTGATTACACATGAAGAGGTATTTGCACTTCAATCGAGCTTAAAAAAATCTTTGTATTACCAGCTTTGTGTAACTTTTGCTATATTGTGCATTTGAAATTGTTTAGTTTGAGGATGCTCATGAATTTATTTGTCAATGTGTGTATGGTTTGTTGTGCGCCGTGTTTTATAGCGCTGTCTGTGGTGATGAAATGAGCCTCGGTGTCGGTGTCAGCAGCGTTATGGGGGTGACGTTCTGGGTGACCTCATTTTATATTTCCAGATTTTGACTTATGTTTATTTAATGTGCCTAAATAGTCTCCAGTTTTATGAAGTTACTGTTGAGAAAGTTTCTTGTTGCGGAGAATGTTATGTTATGGTCTATTTGTTTACATCCTTGTCATCGTTAATTCAAGGATTGCAGTTGTTAAACGCTTTGAATTCATCGTACTCTCTTTTTTCCGTGATGATTTCTCTTCTCGGCAGTGAGGGCCGGGGTGAAGGCCCAGCTGTAGTGCTCACGGTTCGCCACTGCTAAACGGTCTACCTCTCAGCTACCTCTCTGGTCCATGCCTCCATCCATTCTCTGACCCCCATAATAACTACTATTGTTCAATTCTTCTCTTACCTCTAGTATTGTTCCTTCAGCTCTCAAATCTGCCATATTAACTCCAATTCTTAAAAAACCTGGTGCTGACCCTAATAATCTCAACAACCTTTGTCCCATCTCCAATCTACCTTTCGTTTTCAAAATTCTAGAAAAAACTGTTGCATCTCAGGTTCATAATCACCTCTCCTATAAAAACTTCTATGAACAATTCCAGTCTGGTTTTCATCCATTTCACAGCACTAAAACATCACCTTTCAAGATAACCAATGACCTCCTCATTGCTGCAGACACTGGACTCATCACCATCCTCATCCTCCTTGACCTGAGTGCGGCCTTTGACACAATCTCCCACACCATCCTCATTGACAGATTGGCCACCACTGGACTACCCGACACACCCCTGTACTGGTTTAAGTTATATCTTTCTGGACGCTATCAGCATTTTCAACTGAAAAACTTTTACATCACAACTAGGGATGCACATGGTTAACCGTTTAACCATTGACCGATAACAGTAACTCTAACCGATTAATACTCATGGTCAATTTTGTTTTTAAACTATGTAATTGAATCAACTCATGTGGGCGTGTCCACAGGTGCAACACATGCGATCACATGCTTTCCATCACAGTCCGCTTTACAGCAACATGAAGAGAGCAAAAAGGAGTTCTGTGTGGGACAATTTTGACCGGAAAGGGGAGGAGGTCATTTGTAAACTATGTGGTACAGCACTATGCGGTACAGCATTGAAATACTCCAGCAGTACGAGTACAATGCAGTACCACTTAAAAAAGAAGCATCCAGCATCAAATGATGGAGGACCATCACAGCAAACTTTGACCTCCATGATGGCCGGGAGAAAGTGTGACGCGTGGCGGTCTGAGAAGATCACAGAAAAAATCTGTTCAATGCTGGAAAAGGACATTTTGCCCATCAGTGTGGTCAGTGGTGAAGGGTTCCAGGAGCTAATGGGCTATATCGAGCCTAATTACCAAATTCCATCAAGACCGACCATTACATGACGACTAGAGGCTTGTTTTGAGGAGAGGAAGAAGGAACTAACAACGCGACTTGCAGCTACTAAGTTCGTAGCTATCACAACGGACTGCTGGACCATGCTCACCACAGAGAGCTACGTGACAATTACATGTCACTATATCACTGGAAAGTTAATTCTGCCGTCCTGTTAACGCAGAGCATGCCAGGAAGACACACAGCTGAAAACCTCACAGAAAGTGTCCGGATGCGTTCACGACAATGCGCGCAACATCGTGGCAGCCAACTCTCCCGGACGGGTCAGCTGGGACTCGATCCCCTGTTTTGCACATACACTGCAGCTGGCGGTAAATGACGGGTTTAATGTGTTTGTGCATCGTGTTATTGTTGCAGCAGGGCGGCTTGTCAGGCACTTAAACCACAGCACACCTACATGCAAGGCACTGGAGGCCAAACAGGACCAAATGCAACTTCCGAAGCACCAGCTTATCCAGTCATGTAAAACGAGATGGAACTCTGTGTGTGACATGATGGCACGACTGCTTGAACAACGGTGGGCAGTGACAGCTGTTCTGTCCGACCGAGCAGTTACAAAACTGTAAGACGCAAGAACCCTGGATATCAGAGATGAACACTGGCAGATAATGGAGGAGATTTTGCCAGTGTTGGAGAAGCTGAAATGTGTGACCAGTGTCATGTCCACAGAAAAGGAGGTGTCAGTTTCAAACATTTATCCCATCACCTTCAGCCTCATCAACAAACATCTGATCAGCGCTGAAGATGACAGCCCGAGAGTTAAAGAGTTCAAGGCGAAGGTGCGACAGTCCTTGTGTGACCGCATGGGGGTGAGCTAATTATTATTATTATTATTCGTCTTATTATCATTATAATTGCTATTTGTCTTATTATAACACAATGTTTTGTTATGAATTAAAAAGGGCATTCATTGTATTTTTTACCACAGGTGGGCACAGACGAGTTGGTGACCAAACCAGCACTGATCGCCTCGGCCCTGGATCCATGGCATAAACATCTCAGGTTTTTTTCTTCAAGGGAAAAAGAAGCCACAAAAGCGAAACTACTCAAACTGTGTCCTAACATGGCAGCGACTGCTGGAAATTATGAAGATGAGCCTGTTGCTGCAGGGGAAGAAGGGGCAAGTGGTGCTGCCGCGGAGAATGAAGACACAGCGGTGCCTTCTGACCAGGCTGGAGTCCGGTGCAGTCAGGACAGTGCCATGACGTTGCTCCTGGGAGATGACTACAGCTCTCCTGAACAAGGAGATGATCCAGAAGCAGAGGTGGACACCTACATGAGAGACAATCCACCATCACTGGAAACTGATCCCCTTGAGTGGTGGAAAATCCAAAAGACTCGCTTCCCGAGGCTGGCCATTTTGGCCCGGCGCTACCTGTGTATTCCTGGGACATCGGTCCCATCTGAGCGCATATTCTCTGCTGCGGTTCTCACGGTAAACAGGCTGCGCACCAGGCTGACCCCAGAGCATGTCAACATGCTGCGTTTTCTTAATAAAAACCGGTAAAAAGAAAACAAATCGGTATGGCGAGAGAAGACTGAGGGTGGCCTAGCCCATTTTTTTTATTTTGAGGGCTGAGAACCTCGTTTTAAAAAGGGAGAGTTTTTCGTTACACCAAGTGGATTCATGTGTATGTAAGTTTTGTTTTTATCTGGTGGGTGTTGCTATATTTATATTTTTTCCGGTGGCTATGGCTATTTATTTTATTTAAAATATTTTGAGACACAGGTCAGACTTATTTTCTTGGTTACGTGATGACTTTGTGGCCTTATAGATATAACTTTGCATGCTGCACAGCACAGTTTGATTAAAAGCGTGATGTTTTTGTTCATTAGAAAGTCTGACAACTAGGCTACATTTCAATCTGTTTTAAATCGTTTACAGCGCTGCCCTTTTTCTCTCTCTGTTTAATTCTGTTCAGCAGTGCTTCAGGTGTTTGTGATGAGAAAAATCCTGATATTTTGTTGTTTTTTTTTCATTTGGTTGATGTTTATTTGGCTATTTTTGCACATTTAAAAATAAATAAATAAAGCCCATGAGAATTTTTTTGTCACGGCAATTTTTAATTGGGTCACAGTACTCAAAAAAAAAAAAAAATAATAATAATAGGGGAGGCAACGGCCATTCTGACATCCCTCCGATCTATTATAAAAAAAAACTCCAGAAACGGGAAATATAATATGTCTAGTACACGTATTAATGTAACTCGGGCTAGTGTGAAACATGTTAGATTCATGTCTGAATCTCAGGGATCACTAACTGTAAGCAGAAACACAGTGTCAGTGACCTGTCACAGCAGCCAGCTAGAGCACAGCTCTCCATTGAGCCCGTGTGTTGCATGCACGCTGGCATCATATGTAACATTAATATTACAGATGTCAATGATGGCTCTGCAGATGACACCTGAAGTCACTGACTAATTTCAGTCTCCTTCGTGGTGTACAGTAGGGGAGGGTGTGTATATCCTTGTATGCAGTTACGCACAAAACACACATTACATTGAATATTATTTTTTTATCTCCAGACAGGTCGCGGGTCATCCAGGTTTACAGTAAAATTGTTCAGAATGAAGCCGCATCATCCAGATAAACATTGAGCTACATCAGAACTGTTTAAAAATCAGATTTCAGAAGCTCAAACTTTATTTTGGAAGTGAAGCAGAACACACAATTAATGAAATCACCAGCACGTTTGCTCTCGACATAATTTAAAAAGCAATAGCAGACGATTGAATGGCAACATGGAAGGACACTTAAATCTTATCGGTTAACGGTTATTAATCGTTAAAGGGCGTCGGTTAACAGTTATTAAAAAAATCCAAAATTTGCATCCCTAATCACAACTAATACCTCTTTCCTCTGGTGGACCTTTCCTATTCATCATCTACCTTCACCCCCTTGGCAGTATTTTCCATAAATATAAGATACATTTTCATTGCTACGCGGAGATACTCAGCTCTATCTGTACACCAAATCCACCTCTTCCCTCCCACCTACCTCCCTCACCAACTGCCTACAGGAAATCAGTTCCTGGTTCTCTTACAATTTCCTCAAACTTAACAGTGACAAAACTGAGCTCCTCCTTTTTGGCACCAAATCCACCCTTTCAAAGCTAGACAGTTTATCTATCTCTTTTGGCAACTCCTTAGTTTTCCTCTCTCCCCAGGTTAAGCGTCTGGGCATCATCCTTGACAGTACACTTTCATTTGAATCTCACATTAATAATGTCACTCGGTCAGCTTATTTCCACCTACGGGATATCTCTCGTCTCCACCCATCTCTCACACCCAACAGTAGCGCTATCCTGGTTCACACTCTGTTTGCATTCCGGCTGGACTACTGTAGCTCCCTGCTCTTCAGTTTACCAGACAAATCCATCCATAAACTGCAACTAGTTCAAAACTCTGCTGTCAGAATCATTTCCAGAACTCCCCCCTTTCCAGTCATATAACACCAGTCCTATAGCAGCTCCACTGGCTTCCCATCAAATTCCGTATTATCTATAAAATCCTCCTCCTCACTTTCAAGGCTATTAATAACCTTGCTCCCCACTAAATTACTGAGCTCCTCCACATCAAAATACCCACCCGCACTCTCAGGTCCTCCTCCTTTATCCAACATGTATTGCATTTATGTCTTTTAACAATCATGTTTTTACTAATTATTTAATTTATCTTTGTGCGGTAACTTTGAGTGTCGTGAAAGGTGCCTTTAAATAAAATGTAATATTATCAGGCCTGGAATTTCATGATTTGTGGGACAAGGCCACTTGGTCTTCAAAGGGGCATTTTTTTGAGGGCACAAAGGCCAAATGTCAGGGCAGCAAGGCCATAATTAAAAAAAAAAAAAAAAAAAAAAACACAATATAACACGATATGCTAATAAACGGCACAACACAGTTTTTGAATTCAGAACCTTGGATATTTTTAATAGGCTACCACAACTTTTGGACTTTTACCAAAGGGAAACAGACAACAAAATAGGCAATGTCATTGACTTTTATCAGGTCAATGACATTGACCTGATAAAACAGCCATAAATTTAATTTAAATCGTCATCTGATGATGGGGATGGAGAACCTGGGGTCTTCCAAGGCCTATAAGGAGAAACAGTTGGCCTCCTTTTGGCAATTCCTGCACCCCACCATCTTGCCACAGCAGGTTGGGCTAAAATAAGAAGAATCTCACAATTAACTATTGCATGATAACCTTTATAAGTACAAGTGCCTTGCGAAACTTTTCAACTTTTTGCCACATTTCAGGCTTGTAACATAAGATATAAAATTTAATTTTTTTGGCAAGAATCAATAACAAGTGTAACACAATCGTGAAGTGGAACTAAATTTATTGGATATTTTAAACTTTTTTTAACAAATAAAAAACTGAAAAGTGGGGCATGCAATATTATTGGGCCCTTTTACTTTCAGTGCAGAAAACTGACTCAAGAAGTTCAGTGAGAATCTCTGAATAATCCAATGTTGTCCTAAATGACTGATGATGATAAATAGGATCCACCTGTGTGTAATCAAGTCTCCGTATAAATGCACCTGCTCTGTGATAGTCTCAGGGTTCTGTTTAAAGTTCAGAGAGCATCATGAAGACCAAGGAACACACCAGGCAGGTCCCAGATACTGTTGTGGAGAAGTTTAAAGCCGGATGTGGATGCAAAAAGATTTCCCAAGCTTTAAACATCTCAAGGAGCACTGTGCAAGCAATCATATTGAAATGGAAGGAGTATCAGACCACTGCAAATCTACCAAGACCCAGCCATCCCTCTAAACTTTCATCTGGAACAAGGAGAAGACTGATCAGAGATGCAGCCAAGAGGCCCATGATCACTCTGGATGAACTGATCTACAGCTGAGGTGGGAGAGTCTGTCCATAGGACAACAATCAGTCTACACTGCACAAATCTGGCCTTTATGGAAGAGAGGGAAGAAGAAAGACATTTCTCAAAGATATCCATAAAAAGTCTCATTTAAAGTTTGCCACAAGCCACCTGGGAGACACATCAAACATGTGGAAGAAGGAGCTCTGGTCAGATGAAACCAAAATCAAACTTTTTGGCCACAATTCAAAATGATATGTTTGGTGTAACAGCAACACAGCTCATCACCCTGAACACACCATCCCCACTGTCAAACATGGTGGTGGCAGCATCATGGTTTGGGCCTGCTTTTCTTCAGCAGGGACAGGGAAGATGATTAAACTTGATGGGAAGATGGATGGAGCCAAATACAGGACCATACTGGAAGAAAACCTGTTGGGAGTCTGCAGAAGACCTGAGACTGGGACGGAGATTTATCTTCCAACAGGACAATGATTAAAAACAAAGACAAATCTACAATGGAAGGGTTCACAAATAAAAGTATCCCGGTGTTGGTGGTTTTTTTTTTTTTTTTTTTAAGTTATATATATATATATATATATATATATATATATATATATATATATATATATATATATATATATATATATATATATGTATGTATGTAACCCCAGCCCCAGGTAGCTAATTAGTAGTGATTGGCAATCGATTGGGGTGTTGTAGTTAGAGATGTCCCGATCCAGCATTTTGACCTTCCGATCCGATACCGATATTTATTTGTACTTCCGATACCGATATCTGCCGATACCGATACCGGCCTATCTGAGCATGTATTAAAGTTTTAAGTCATTTAACCAACTTACTTTGTTGTCAGACTCATGCTGAATAGGGTTTTACTCCTGATAATAACTAGCCAGCTAAATTAGGTGCATTTGAATAATACACATTGTTTGGTAACCAGAAACGGACCTATTTATTTAACAAATCAACACAAAATAGACAAAATGATAAATAACAAACAGAAAATGGCATCAGTAAAACCACGGCTTTACAAGCCATAAGTGCAGATAATATTGTTAATTGTATTAAGCAAACACAACCTGAGTTTAAAACCGTCTATTAACAGCATTAGTACCTGTGCTTTGACACTGTTCAGTGGCAGTTTTGTCACGATTCCCAAACGTCCCAAACGGGGGGGTGGGGGGGGGGTGGAGAGGAGCTTGAGTTGTCTCGCGTGGGGGGCGGGGTGTTTGCGGCTGTGCACTGTGCCCGACAGAGAGAGAGCAGTGTTGCCAACTTAGCGACTTTGTCGCTATATGTAGCGACTTTCCAGACCCCCCTAGCGACTTAATTTGTAAAAAGCGACTAGCGACAAATCTAGCGACTTTTTCTGGTGATTTAGCGACTCACTGGCACTCAAACCGCTGGGTTTGAAGCCATCACTTGGCCGCTGATGGCCGCTGTCTGCCTCGCGAGCCGCGCTTCTCTCTCTTTCTCTCTCTCTCTGTCGGGCTCAGTGCACAGCCACAAACCAAACACCCCGCCCCCCGCGCGAGACAACTCGAGCTCCTCCTGAAGGTGTGCTGGAAAATGCGGACCGGATATTAGGGAAACACAGAGCAAGACCTGGAATGGGTTATCTGAATAATGCGCTGCGCGGTGCGCTGGAAAACCCGGAACGGACTATCGAAAAAAACTGGATCGGAGTCTGGATCAGCATTTTTAGGGCTTGCCGATCCGATACCGATCCGCATTTTTTGCTCATATCGGCGGCCGATCCGATACGAATATCGGATCGGGACACCTCTAGTTGTAGTACACTGGAACGGGGCCTGAGTTCGTCTAATTTTGGCGCAACAAACCGGTAAGGACCTGAATAAGGATATGAAAAAATTTGGCGGTGCCTCCAATGATAGTCAAGAAGTGACACAAAATTAGGTACTTCCCCTTTTAAGTATCTTGACTGACCTATATTTTAAATAACCACAAAGTATTAACTTTATAATCAAACAAAGATTTATTTTAACAATCAGTTATTTATTAAACAATTTTGAAACATATTCAATTTAGTTAACTGGTTCACTGTTGACCTTTAAAGGTGTATTGGTAAAGTTCAAAAACCATATAAGAATCTCATAGTTTTGACCCACATTATCTCAGTGAAAATGAATGAAAATGACCATAAGTTCAAATGTCCACAGCCCACACTCACACACACACCGGGCTATTAAAGAAAATGAAAAATAAAATAAAACGTTGCAGGCCCGGTCGATGCTCGTGAGCGGTTGAGGCCAAAAACTAAAGGCCGATTCACTGGGTTACCAGCACAAAATAAAACAGCACGTGCAAAGTACTCACCAATCCAACAGTCAGAGATGTGGGGGATGGGGGAAAAAGGCAGAAGGCACGATGTAGTTTCGGCGGTCAGGATGAAGCGGGCAGCTCCACGAGGCAGGAAAACGTGCTCTCAAGTACAGCAGCTACAGTCTCTCTCACGGTCCAGGGCTCTCCCGGTCCTCACTCTCTCCCATACGGCAAATGTCCAGTCCTGAACCAAATAACTCTTTTTAACGTCAGCACTACAGGCTAACTCGTGGCGAAAACTCACAGTATATAAACACCATTAGCAGTTGCTAGCCGCAATGCAAAATCAACAGTATAAAAGACTATGAGGATGGTAAGCTAACGGCTAGCAGCGATTAGCATTTTAGCTCGTTTTTACACATTTCAAAAACAGTAAGTACATAAAACACATTAATTTACCTCTGGCAGCTTCTCAGAGTACACACACATCCACTACACGACGACTCTTCGTCAGTCTTGGGAGTTTAGAATGTTCTTCCTTTAATTTTAATTTACAGCATACGGTTCTTGTGCTCAACGCAGATAAAACGGCTCTGCCGATATTATCCTTGCTACGCCGTATTTGACGCTAAGCACCTCCTACCTGAACGAGGTGAGGACAGGATTGGCTCAGGGCTGATGGCCAAAGATAAGAAAATGAGAGGATGCTCCACTGTACCAAAAATTAACACTGGCTCCTGCTCTTTGTGCCTATAACCACTATGAATTGTAAAACTAACACCAACAAAACCCTTTACTCTCTGACTTTTTAACTGTAAATAGAATGAATTTTAACATGTTATAATACAACATTTGTAAAACATAGTTACACCTTATGAACTGTTATTTATTATCAACTTAAACCATTTTAACCTCACACCTATCCTGGTGTGAAGAGAGTAAGAGAGAGAAGAGGAAGAAGTCCTCCCATATCACCAGGCCCGTCGATGGGGGGGACAAACGGGTCTGCTGTCCCGGGCCCAGGGAGAGGGGGGCCCACAACTGGGCCCTCAATAAATTGTGGAATTTAAAAAAATGTCAGAATAGTCCTATTTGTGGTGAAAGGAAAATGCAGCGACAGATCGCCCTCGGAGGCCACCCTCAATGTGGGGCGGGGCCCCGCACTTGTGGTTCATCTCTCGACCAATCGGGAGGGCCCCCAGACAACGACTGATTAGGAACTAAATGCAACGACACACCGTCTGTCCCCCAGTGGTGAAAGGTAAATGCAGCGACAGATCGCCCTCGGAGTACCCCCTCAACGCAGGGCGCGGCCCCGTCCCCGCAACCAATTTTGGCTTTGGACTTCAGCCAGCAAAAGTGTATTTAGCGGCGGAAAATTTAAAAGGAAAAATGAAACGAAGTTATCCTTCCGGTTATGAAAAACGGAAGAAGAAAAAGGAAGAAGAGGCAAAGAAAAAGCAAGACACCGGTAAGTGACAGTTCATTTGATAAATTAGGAGTTTGAGTCTTCAGTGTTGTACAAGTGCAGCTATTAGGCCAAAAGAGAGAAAAAAAAAGCTAGGCTATGCGTGACGATGAGGTCTATTTTCGCTAGCTCGCTGGCTGGCAAATGCTAACGAATGCGAACAGTTTCTCTCTCTCTGCATATATTACCTAACGTTATTACCTCTGGAAACACCACTGTTAACAACAAAACATAGCTGTGTAGTAACAAATAGTGTTGCTGCTGGCTGCTGCCATGTTTTAACTAATGCAAAATATTCATTTAAACTGCATAAATGAAGCAGTGGTGTTTTAACAACTCTTTTATTACTCTTGTTACTACTGAAAACACCTGTTTTTTTTTTACAACAAAACTCCACTTATGTGCTCTGGTTGTTCACTGTTTTTAAAGCATCAGCTGTCTAATTTTCAAGCAGAATGCTTAAATCTGTTGTCTGTTACAGACTACTCTATAGCTAGGCTAAATCAATGTACTAAACATACAAATCAGAAAACTAACCAGATCTTTTCTTACTCCTTCAAGGTTCTCTGCTTAAATTCATGGAACCTCTTCCTCCAAAGGATGCTCCCACTGCTGATGGTAAAGTGAATTTATCTCCCTGAGCTGTTTGTAGTGATCACTTTTAATCTCAGCAACATTGTTATATTTAAATACACTATCAACTTCTCATATTGAAGATGAAGACACGGGAAGAGACTCGGGAGAGACTTCAACATCAAGTGGTACCCTGGCCTCCACTCCCAGCACTTCATCAAGAGAAGGTAACACAAACTTTGCCCAGAATCTAGGTGATAAGTGTACATCTCAGATCTTGAATTCTCAAATAACTGTGTCCACAACAACAACCACAACTGCAAGTGTTCTTACATCATTGTGCACTTGTGTTATTTAAAATAAAAGATTTTTTGGATTGAATGATTTTCTTGGTGTTTTTGGGCCGGGAGGGCCCCCATGCTCACACTTGCCTAGGGCCCCCAAGGTGACTAGAAACGGCCCTGGAGACTGATTATCAGGCACAACATTTCAGCGATCCTGCATTATGGCCAACTACAATGACCGACTCTGATAGAGTGAACCTTGTGCGCGTGATGGCAAAATGAACGCCTTTTTCAGAGAGGGCAAAGGAATTGCCGGCAGATGCAGAGGGCAGGCAATTTCCAAACTATTTGACATATTCCCCATCCCACAATGGACGGGAAAAAATAGATAGGGACTGGTTAACATATAGCAGCTAAAAAAAAAACGCCCTATTTTGCCTCCCATGTTTGTTGTTTTTTTTTAAAGTAGAAAAAAAGTCAACAAGTGCCCTAAATTCAATAGATGGAGATGTTCATTTGGTTTTGAAGATATAAAACTGACAATTCAAGTTTTCATTTAAAGTTTGATATACATGTTTATTTACTGTATTATCAGTTGACAATGAAAAAATTCTTCAAATTAAAATGCCTAATGTATTCTTCCCTGGTCTATTTTTCCTGCATGTATAAGAATTAGAAAATGTGTATGCATAAATCTTAATAATATTAGCAGGTCCTTTCATATTTAACTAAAACTTCAGCTGCCATGGAGAGCTAAGATTTTCTCCTCATATACAATACCTTATTTATTGCATTACACATCACAATATATCAAACATAACTGGTGATGTTTAGTGACAAAAAAAAAAAAAACGGCGGTGGTGTAGTGAGGGCCCATCTAACATTATCTTGTCCCGGGCCCAGACAAGACTGTCAGCTGGCCTGATTATATGTATCTTGAGACTTAATATTTTCTAATTCACAACACATATATTTATACAGTTCAATCAGGTAGTCCCAATCACTTCAGTCCACCTACACGCACACTTAGAAAATATGAAGGAGGGGAAGTGTTAACACAAATTGTTCCACTTCAAGAACTGTTTTCGGTGCCCAAACAATGAAATTATATCTGATGGTCTGGGAGACGGCTGCAGTGCTGAAAAGCTGGCAGTCTTTGTGTTAAATTTCCTCCATGTACACACGTGGACAAAATTGTTGGTACCCCTCAGTTAAAGAAGGAAAAACCCACAATTCTCACTGAAATCACTTGAAACTTACAAAAGTAACAATAAATAAAAATTTATTGAAAATCAAATAATCAAAATCAGCCTTCACTTTTGAATTGTTGATTAACATAATTATTTAAAAAAACAAACTAATGAAATAGGGCTGGACAAAAATGATGGTACCTCTATAAAAGATTGAAAACTATTTGACCAGAGTGACATGATTAACTCAGGTGTGTCCTTTAATTGACATCACAGGTGTTTCCAAACTCATAATCAGTCAGTCTGCCTATTTAAAGGCAGACAAGTAGTCACTTTGCTGTTTGGTGAAAAGGTGTGTACCACACTGAACATGGACAACAGAAAGTGAAGGAGAGAATTGTCCCAGGACATCCGAAAAAAAAAATTATAGACAAACATCTTAAAGGTAAAGGCTATAAGACCATCTCTAAACAGCTTGAAGTTCCTGTGACAACAGTGGCTCATATTATTCAGAAGTTCAAGACCCACGGGACAGTAGCCAACCTCCCTGGACGTGGCCGCAAGAGGAAAATTGATGACAAATTGAAGAGACGGATCGTTCAAATTGTATCCAAAGAGCCCAGAACAACCTCCAAAGAAATTAAAGGTGAACTCCAAGGCCAAGGTACATCAGTGTCAGATCGCACCATTCGTCGTTGTTTGAGCCAAAGTGGACTTCATGGGAGACGACACCACTGCTGAAAAAAATCATAAAAAAGCGAGACTGAAATTTGCAAAAATGCATGTTGACAAGCCACAAAGCTTCTGGGAGAATGTCCTTTGGATAGATGAGACCAAACTGGAGCTTTTTGGTAAGGCACATCAACTCTATGTTCATAGACTCAAAAACCAAGCATACGAAGAAAAGAACACTGTCCCTACGGTGAAACATGGAGGAGGCTCAGTAATGTTTTGGGGCTGCTTTGCTGCATCTGGCACAGGGTGTCTTGAATGTGTGAAAGGTAAAATGAAATCTGAAGACTATCAAGGCATTCTGGAGAGAAATGTGCTGCCTAGTGTCAGAAAGCTTGGTCTCAGTCGCAGGTCATGGGTCTTCCAACAGGACAACGATCCAAAACACACAGCCAAAAACACCCAAGAATGGCTGAGAGAGAAAAGCGTTGGACTATTCTAAAGTGGCCTTCCATGAGCCCAGATCTGAATCCCATTGAACATCTGTGGAAGGAGCTGAAACATGCCATTTGGAGAAGACACCCATCAAACCTGAGACAACTGGAGCAGTTTGCTCATGAGGAGTGGGCCAAAATACCTGTTGACAGCTGCAGAACGCTCATTGACAAATACAGAAATCGTTTAATTGCAGTGATTGCCTCAAAAGGTTGTGCAAGAAAATATTAAGTTATGGGTACCATCATTTTTGTCCAGCCCTATTTCATTAGTTTGTTTTTTTAATTAATTATGTTAATCAACAATTCAAAAGTGATGGCTGATTTTGATTATTTGATTTTCAATAAATTTTTATTTATTGTTACTTTTGTAAGTTTCAAGTGATTTCAGTGACCATTGTGGGTTTTTCTTTCATTAACTGAGGGGTACCAACAATTTTGTCCACGTGTGTACCTGGTTGGGTGTTACCTGAGCACTCTGAATGAAATGTTAGGTTGACAGGTCATTCTAAGCTAACATGCATGCCTGCTGTTTGTCAAAGGGTTTCGTCAAGTTCATGCAGATTAGCATCCCAGTCATTTCTTTTAACAACTGCTGATCACTCAAAAAAAAAAAAAAAAGTTCAGGTCCAGTTTTAGGATTTGTACATTTTATTTCCATAGAAAATTTCCATATATTTGGATTTAATATTTTTAATATAAAATACTCTATTAAAGTTATTGCAGTGTTCATTTGTCAAACAGAAACTAATGACATAAAAAAATCAAAGTTACAATTTGATGGTACTTGAACGATGGTACATGAACGATGAATCAACATGGCAGAGGTAACTCAGATAGTTGCCAGTTTCTAGTGCACCGACACCACACCAGTGTGCACACCCAGTTACTTTGTTTCATTTTTCAGTTAGTTCACGTCATGTTCACATAATTTTGTTTTCACTGTCCCAAACACACAACAGTCAGTCCAGCCATTAGTGTTTTTCTTTATTATTTAGATGTAATATTGAACCCTGGATGTCTAAATGGCCTTTAAACAAAGTGGCTTGAAGTTGTTTGTTCGTCATTTTCTTTTATGTTTGTGTTTACGTTCCCCTTCACAACTGACGACATGGTTGTCCAGTTCCACTAAGGCTTCTTTCCCTCAAATATGTCTTGTACACCCTGTAGTTGGACGACAGTTGGACACCAGAGTTCAACAACAGCTCTACCGAGACCTTCTCCTCTTACTGGTCTCGGTATGGCCGTTTTGGTGTGCACCACACTGTCCGATGACTGATGACCAAAACTCTTTTGGGGCTGACCTAAACAGGAGCAAAGTGAAAATGACCCAAGAGACTCAAGAAAAAAGTCACAGAAAACCAGAGAGTGACTGAGCAAGAGACAGAACAAGACTAAATTTTAGGTCAGCGGCTAAACCTCCACATGTACAGGGTAACTCTCTGGTCTGTGATTTACAAAAGTTCCTTTGTGTTGCTCTAACTTCTGTATAAAAAAAATTCTTAAATGACTTGCAATATATGAAGTTCCAGGAACAGTTCAAGGAAAGTTTTAAAAATAACTAGCCAAGAGACACAAAACAAGGATAATATCTCAAACCAGCCACGCAGCGGGTTGTTGGATTTCACTCAAACCCAATAAAAATGAACTAATGGAAAGAAAAATAAAAACAGGGCTGCGGGTAACTCCTAACCTAACTAATAGGTAATGGGAAAAAAAAGCTAAGAAAATAAAAAGCATGGAGTCTTGCTAACAAGGGTGAAGACATCCAGAATCACTGCCCCACTGGCGTTATACTGTACCACATGCTTCTCTATGAACCGAGCAGGGATTCATAGGCAAAGACCAAGGAGCGCAGCACAACTGACTGAATTTTACAAATGGATCAGTAATAGCAGACAAAAAAAGAGGTCTTTGGGAATGTATTACATAAATTGTTCATTGGAAAGGGAAAGCAGGGAATGATTATAATAATAATACTAATAATACTAAAACACACACAAAAAACAGTTATTATGCTGTGAGCTGCTTTATGCCTCCGCTCCTGGCTGCACTGAATGTAAGAAATAATGAAATCTGAAGATTATCAAGGCATTTCAGTTTAAAATGTTTCACCTAGTGTAATAAAACTGGGTCTCTGTCTTGGAGCTGTCAACGGGACCAGAAGTTAAAGCATCCATCCAACATCACAAAAAAGAGAAGGAAATCATAAAGTTGTTTGCATTAACCAACTCAAAAACCAATCAAAAAAAAAAAAAAACTCAAAAACATACATACAGAACAGATACAGTGTGTTATTTACACTTAACCAACCTTAACAAAGTGTAAAATGTTTTTCCCCCTTTCCTCCAGTCTTTTGCTATTCTCATTCCACCTGAGTTACAATTAAGGTAAAATTCTACATTTTCACGGGGCCAGATCATTGAAAGTGCAATCCCAGTCCCCAGTAATTTAGAGCCCCTGTAGGCCCACTTCAGTAGACCCCACGCCTAATGTGAACCCAGTATGTTCTTCAGGAATGCATAATGCACTACAAATTTTGGTGATGGGTTGTGTCCCCTTTAAAGAAACACGAAATCAAATCTTGAATTAAGAACGTCCAGTCATGAGGTTCTGAAGGTCAAACTACTGGACATTAGTTCATATCAGCAGCAGGTTTTTATAAAGCATTTATAAGTGAGCAGCACCCCTCAACATTTAACTCCTATTTCATCTTAACACCTCTCCTTAGAGGTCCAGGTAAAAGAGAAGCTCTAGGAGATACCAGAACCCCCTTTATTTCTTCAAATTGGTGTTAATATTTATTGCCTTCACCAAATGTAAATTTTTACTCTCTGGTTATTCTTTTAAATATCATATTTATGCTGCAAATTATTTAGACATCAGGTCTGAGTAGATCAGAGTTTGTGTAGTGCCCATAAATGTTGCCTCCCATTAGACTTTATGATGTAAATGTATTATGGTGGACTTTTATTTCCACAATATGAAGATGACTTAAAAATACATGTTTTAATCATGAGAATAAATTGGAACTAGAACACATTTATCTTAAGTGATCAGAGTTTAACATAGTTCAGGAGCAGCATTTAAAAAAAGCACATGCCAATCGAAATTGGAAAAAAAAGAGACATGATCTAATTGGCTTTTGAATAATACACACATTCACATGAGAAAATCTTTGTTTTACAGTGTTCGTGAATTCATAGTAGGTTTTTAGTTAAAGAGGTGATTTACGTGCAAATCCACTCATAGATTCACAAAGATTTCATGAATGAGGCCCACCGTGTGTTGCCCCTGGAAATATACACATACCGTATTTCTGGACTATAAGTTGCTCCGGAGTATAAGTCGCAATAGGCCAAAAATATATTAGATAGAAAAAAAAAACATACATAAGTTGCACTGTAGTATAAGTCGCATTTTTGCGGATAATTTATTTTACAACTACTTGACCAAAAACAGACATTACGTAATCTTGGAAGGCAAGTTATAACAATAAAAGAATAGAGAACAGGCTGAATAGGTGTAAGATATGCTAACACAATGAAAGGTTATTCAGCAACACGAAAAATAAACATGAACACAAAAGGTGTCCAGTGTTTACGTAACTATAGCCTAAAGAACAAAACAAGTGTACCTTTACTGTAATTAATAACACCCAATTTCACTCCATATCACTAAATCTGTTGAAGTCTTCATCCTCGGTGTGACTTCTGAATAACTACGACAACTCTGGAGGAAGACGAAGTGGAGCTTCCTCGTCTGCATGGCTGTCTTCAGACTCAGAACCAGTTCCAGTTCAAATTATTCCAGCCTTTCTGAATCCAGACAGGATGGTCTTGGTTGTGACCATTCAATTCAATAAAAATTGACTATTTAACCCCAACTACTTATTTTGCTTTATTACTGAGAAGAAAAAGAGAAACACAAATTTAATTTCAAAATAGTATTCTTTTGTTTATTTAATGTCCAAGAGACAGTACACCAGGCCTACTGAACATAAATTCAGACATTAACTCAAGCCTTTACAATAAACCTGGGGGGATAATTGACATTACATAATCAAACACAAAACTCGCAATCTGGTGTGCCTCACTTCACAGGTTTGCAAAACTCTGCTCATACTTAAAATCCAATTCTTACCTTCCCTCAACAGAAAATAAAAGATAAAAATGGCACAAAGTTTAATTATTTCTGCTAATGTGAGAATACACTGAGCGTAAGGCTGAGGTTAGATATCAAAATAAAAGTAGTTGTTATGAAACAATTAAGTTGTCTATTAAAGGCAAAAAAATCAGAATAACTAGTGATTCGGTCACTCGTGAACTTCAACAGTAAAACATATCACGGACAACAAGATACATGGATCCAAAACTTTAGTAAGCAGTTATAGAAAATAGCATGTTAAATTCAACATGTCTTTTTGATGCCTGTAACTCTGAACATTAGCTTTTCTTATTTATTTTTTTTTTTTTAATCACAAAAAGCTCTAAACTAAACATTGAATAACTAATACTTCAGGCATGAAAATCCCTCACCTTTTGGCAAAATTAACCATTTTGAAGTCAAAAAGGGTTACCTTTTTTCTTTTTTGGGGGGGGGGGGGGGGGGGGGGGGGGTCGGAGTCGGGAGATTTTTTTACATTTAATTATCATATTATTGCCCGAATAAGCAAACTGAGCACTTCAGAAATCTGCAATTTAAATGACACTTGGACACTCAGTAAATCCTGTCCAGAACCAAACATACACAAAATTGTTTCATTATTCCAGTCATACGAACATTCTTCATTCATGTGTACTTGGAGTGTTTGGAGGTTACATTGCTAAGCGAGACTAGAAGCAGGAACTAGTGATATCCACGCCGGGGACAAGGCAGACGAGCGTACGTTCACATTTCCAAATTACATTTACCAGTGGGGAGAAGCGCTGTATATTTCATCCGTGTTATCTGACATGTTGCTACCCGCTCTCTCCAGCTACATAGCTGATGTCACAACGGGCGCGTGAGAGTTCATTCGCCCGTTGGCACAACAATGGCAGGTATGGGTTGCTGGACCTCAGGAAAACTGATTCGCGGCCATAAATATGGGACATCAGACCATTCGTAGTGCATTTTTACCGATCCAGCTCTCCATTGACCGATGCACTCGAATCTCATACGTCACAGACCGATAACCGATTCAAATCGGTTTATCTTTACACTCCTATGAAGAATGATTTTTCATGTCCAGTTCTCACTATATTCACGCTCTTTTGCCCTGTTCTCTGCGATACTTCGATCCCATGGGATGTTGAAAGTAAGGTGGGACTTCGTCCATGTTGATGATGTGATCCGGTGTCACGTTGTGCTCAGTTACTTGCTTTTTAACAAACTCGCAGAAACTATCGATCTTGTCTTGGGAATCTGCAGGAAAGTTTTTGGGACACCGTTGTCTGTGCTCTGATTGAGAGGCGATTACGTTGCATGAAACGGAAGCACCAAGAAGGTCCTCCCACAAAGTCCTTAATATTCATTGCCTTGGCAACTACCTGGGGGTGGAGACGTAACTGCACTGTTGACCAAAACTCTCCCCGCAGCACGTTGTTCAAACACCCACTGACCAAACTCTTTCCTCTAGCTGTGGCCATCTAGCTTTGAGTTAACTTTTTTTGTTTTGCACTAGCCTCCGGACTTGCCTCCGCTTTACGTCCGTCCCTAAGAAGTTTTTCACTTACTCCAAACTTTCTCTTTGCTGCTCGATTACTGTTTTTATCTGCAACTTTTCATGACTTGCAGCTTATAGTGTGCAGAATATGATTTTCTTTTGGGGGGCATTTGTGTTTAGTCGTTCTCGGTTGTCTTTGTGAGCTAGCGTTTACTGTTTAAATTTTTAATTGTTAAGGAGTAGGAGATAACGGTGCATAAGTCTCGATGTGCCCTCTTGTGGCTGTCTGTGAAATTATATATATATTTTTTTATCTATAAGTTGCTCCAGGAGTATACGTTGCAGGAACAGTCAACCTATAAAAAAAAGTGCGACTTATAGTCCAGGAAAATATGGTAGTTCTGGTACGTTATCATAAACTTGTCCTTAGACACTGCTGGGCATAAGTCGTTCTCTCTGAGCTGGCACGCAGTACCTTCAACATCTGTGGTGCATCATTTTGACTTTGCTCTCCAACAAAATTATTCCCATTCTTCTTCACCTCAATGTTCTTCATTAATTTTAATAGGTCATCCTTAATTCTCCAATATCTGGCACCTGGCAAGATGCATTTCTGTGAAAAAGCCAGAACAACTAGGTAGCAATTTGCTTGCTACACAGTTGCTCGTTTAATGTTAGGGTCAGGGTTGGCTTTTTCTTGCATTACTTCACTCAACTACAAAAAAAAAAAAAAAAAAGAAAAATCATGAGCAATGTAAGTCAATGAAAGCTGTCAATGAAAGCTGTTTAACAGTTTAATTCTACAGCTAAGTACAACATTGTTCTTTTTTTTTTTCTTTTTTGGGGGGGCTGATACATACAGTATAACATATTTATATGCAACTCTTTAAATTTGCTTTACTCTGACTTTAAATACTCCATGTTACTGTAATTACTGAAGAAGATTAATGGTATCTTTAAAAGCAGTGACAAGAAGAGTGCTCCTTCTTACCTGGACAAATGTTTTCCACACCACGAGTTACAATTATTGGTCTTCTAAAAATACATAGGTAAATTAAGAAAATTAAATAAAAAAAAAAAATTCAAGTTTCCATGTAGAGTTATAAGAAACATGATGGAGAGATGTAAAAATGACCTTTATTTGGGAGGTAATTGTGCAAGCCCTTTGCAAATGTCTGATTGTGATCTCGCTTTGCAAAGTGCTGGTTCAGCAAGGTACCATCCTGCTCCTCAACATGGTCCTGTGTTTCCTTCCAAGGTGTCCTCTGGCTGCGCTGGCCTCTTTGAAGGCGCTCCTGCTATAATGGAATCACTCCTCACACTTCCTGGATGGAGCAAAGAGAAACACTAGTTCCACACAGATAACAATCCCCCCCCCCCTTCCTCTCATTTCATAAGTCTTCCAGTAGATACGAACCTGTGCTAGATTAGATATGTCATTCCTCCCCCATCCCCTGCAACACAAAAGTCTTCACAAAGCCCATTGAGGGGGAAAAAAGCGAATTAATTTAATTGCTATTCAAGTGTGGGTGAACAAGGGGAAGAGCTGCACGTACTGGGGTGGAGATTGTTTTCTTTTTTCTTCACGATGATAAAAGAGAGCTTCTTCCTTTACAACATGTTTTGTGAATTGAGGGAGGCAGGTCATCTCTAATATCTGTTAAAATCAGATTGCAGTTGTCAGATGTGTCAGAGAGAGTTCTCTTTTGCTAATAAAGCCCCGTTTGAGTGAATGGCTGTGTGTGCAGGTGTGAGTACAATGTCTCATGCTTCTTATTTGATCAAACTTGAATTGTCCCTAGTTTGAAAAGACAATTGATAGTTTGCTTCGTGCCAGGTTTTCACACACAACTGTAACATAACATTTTTTTAGGTAATTAGGTTATTATTGGGTGTGATTAGTGATTGCTTTCTCTTTTCTATGTAGTAATCTCTCAGCACGCTATTTGTTAGAGTTGTCAAAACAGTTTCACTCAGATATCTTGTGTGTGGGTATACTGTTCAAACGTCCTTTATGTGAGACTTGACAACATTATTTATGACACTGATCTCTTTTTTTTCCTGATAAGAAATGCCAATGAAATAATTGAGATGCTCAAATTCAGTTAGAGTGAAGCAACATGGAGATATTTGAGGGTTACACTGCTTTATCTACAAAAGGACAAAAAGTTGGGTCAACTGTCGGCACTGAAGTGCAACTCAGTAACTCTCCAAATATCCAAATATATCTCACTTTGTAGTATACTGTCACTCAAACAAAAGAGGCCCTGTGTGGGTTATTTCAGTCCAACTGATAGGTTTTTCTTTTTTTAAAAGGAGGAAGTAGCAAGTTTTATGTCATTTTGACTGAAATGTTGTGTCGTTTGTGTCTCTGTCCTCCTTTGCAGTACTTTTCCTTCTTCCTGTTTCTTTGTGCTTAGTAGAAAGGACTTCCCTCCAGATGTGGAGGTTTCTTTTTTGTGAGTCTTTTCATCTCCTCATTCAGACGTTTGATCAAAGCTTGAGAATGTAGACGTGCATGTCAACAGCCTTGTCATGGCAGTGGTAAAAAAAAAAAAAAAAGGTCTTCATCATGTGTCTGTTTTTTAACAGCATTCAGCTGAAATTTAGAGATAAACATTTTGTTATTGGTATGATTATGAAGCTTTTAAATGGCAGCATTTAAGTCAAAGCATCAGAAAAAGGGAAGTTTTAAAAAAGTACCAACCTTTTGACTCGAAGCATCTAGGTTTTGTTTTTTTACACACATTTCCACACCAGCTCCTGTTCAGAAAACAAACTTACAACTTTTGAAACTGTACTATAGATATTGCAGTTTCAAAAGTTGTAAATAAATTTTTGAACCAAAAACTTTCAAAACTGTACTACAGATATTACAGTTGCAGCGTAACGTGAATAAGTTCATCACATGCCTTGAACGACTTTGTTGATTGGAACCGGAGAGCGATTTGCAGAGTCCAGAAAGCGTAGGGATACGCATTTAATTATTTCATTTTCTTATTCAATTTTTGCTCTGTCGCCAATAAATGCAAAACTTCAGCTATTTTCCTCTGGCTGGACACAGCAGCTGTCAGGCATCATATTTCCCTCTGGATCAAATGTGCTGTGTGATTTGATGCTAGACTGAAAGAGCTCAGGAGACCCAGCTTGATAAGTTCGTGGTGCAGCCTTGAGGTTGTCTGAAATGAAAACTGCAGTTTCTGCATTTGGCTATAATGGTGAATGTCTCTGAAGAATTTAAAAGAACTGACTCTAATTAACACATCTCTGTAATGACCTTTTCTTAAAGTCGGTTATAGTTTCTTCTGAATTGCTTATTGACTGCTGATCCAAAGAGATGCTGAAATGTTTGGCAAGTCACTGGACTTCGACTTTACGTGATATAAAATTTTACAAAGACAGTGTAAAACAAAAGAAAACTTCAACCCACACTTTTAATTGTATAGATGTGTTTATAACATAGATATTTAAATACATTCTTTTATTTTATGTATCCCAGATCATTAAGCCCGAAAATATCTTCAGTGGAACTGATGGAAGGAGGCAAAACCAGGGCATTGTTGTGCACATTAATTTCCTGCAAATAAGAACTCACTCTTAAATGTTGCAGTGTATAAACAACATAAAAACAACAAGAAAATCCTGACCTGCCTTTTGTTTGTTTGTTTGTTGTATTTTCAGCCTGCACACAGATTAAACATTGTAAATGAGAGCGGTAATTAAAGTGCCATGCGTGTGAGTGTAGGCGCTGGTTTTTCTACATGTTTGTCTCAGATGAAAGGAGTGTATTTCCCACAAAACAAAAAGTGGGATTGTACTCGGCACATCGTACCCACTTGTTTACAATGTACTCCCGTGGGGGCTCCCCTCTATTTATTGGTGTGTTTGCAAGTGGAGACTAAAGATAGCCCACTAACTCAAGCAGAGAGCCATCTATAGGCAGACGGTGCTGTGAATGTGTTCACAGCAGCCAGCAGTACTTTACGCATCTGTAAAGAGCATAGCTTCATTCAGAGCATTCTACGCCTCTGTATTTGATGTGTGCTTCATCAGCTTGAAGAGAAGTGTTTAACATCATGCTGTACAGGCACACATCTGCACAGCTGCAGGAACAAAGGCACTTAAAAAAAAAAGTCTTGGCCACTGCTGGAGCAGGTATACTGCATTCCTTATGCGATGCCGTAATACACCGTAAACAGCAACACTCCTGAAAAATGCAACAATATGGTGACTCTGACTATACTGAGAAGAAAAAAAGCAAAAAAAAAAACAATGCTATCGAAAAAATATTAGATTTTGGACAGAACAGAATTTAATATAAAACAAAAAAGTACTGGCTGAAATAAATAAATAAACAAATAACACTTGTAAATAGAATAAAAAAGAAAGAAGGAAGTAAAATAGAAGTTTTTCATGAATTAAATTAAAATGGTTTGTTTGCTCAATTATTTTCTTCTTACTTTTGCTTTATTCTTGGGTTTTCTTTCTTTTTCTGTTGTTGCTACTAAGGCCAGCACAGATACACGACAGTATAGTTAACCCCACTTTAAAGCAGCACAAAGAATTTTTTATTTTTTTTCAGTTTACAGCCCCGCAGGTTTTCCCCATAGGTGTGGAAGTTAAGTTGCTTTTACGAGCCTGTAAAATGTCTTTGGTACAATCCTTGATCTCTCTGTGTGTTTCTCTTTGATTACTCATTTCTCAAATCGTTTAGTTTCCTCTGGTTTGATGTCATCTGTACCTGTGTGAACAAGTTTCATCATTTGTGTGACACGGTGTTGCAAAGCTAAACACATTTTTTTTTCTAAATTTATTTTGGAAATTCATAAATAAAAGCTGTCAAGTACCCAATTAGCCAATAAGCTGTAATACACATTGAACAATTAAACAAACAAACAAACAAAAAAAACTTGCTGCTCAGTGTCTTACTTGGATGAGTAGCGTCTAACAGAACTTGTTGTGACTGAATATATCAGTATTACAAAGTTGAAGCATATTAAAAAAGATGGAAATAGACTGTCAAACAAGCCTCTCATGGCACACTACACGAGCTGTTCTGGCCCAGTTGGTGACCTTTATAATCAAAGTATATGCTAATTACAGATATATTATTAGATGAGTGAGAGTCTGTGCCCAAAGCTATGCTATCTCTGCCCGCACATAATTCACAAATCAGGGGGATTGCCACTGAGGACGTGGAACCATAAATGTCACATTGTCTCTACATTGTCTCCTCGACTTCTTATACTGCAGAAGTAAAACTGAAAATGATTAGGCTGCTGTCTCTGTTCTCAAAGCTCCCCTCTCTTTCCTCTCCTGACCTGCATGTTTTGAAAAGCACAGTCATTTGTAGGAGCGTAAATACATGAATATTTATCACTGTGCCACCTCTGCAAGGTACACACAGCAGGCCAACGCACGAAGAATTGATTTTTCAAAGCATATTTTATATTTCATTTGCAGGTGGCATTTTTTTTTCTTCTTGGTCCAAGGATACTTCATCTCCTTTTCTCAAACACCCTGTCCCATCCCTTTGCTTTGTATTCTCCATCTGTAAATTTGCATAGAAATAATTTGTGGCTTAGGCATGTTTGCATGGTGTTCAGAGGTTAGTGGAGTGGGACTACATGACTATGGTGACAAAACACACTGGAAGTGGGATTCCTACTACTTACATACCTTCTGCTAAACAATTGCTTCTTATTTAGTCTGGTTTTCCTTTTTTTCTCCCTTTGGTGTCATGTTTGTCTTTAATTTACATCTTTTTAATCTCTTGTTTATAGTTTTTGATGTATTTTTGGAGGTTTTCTGTAACTATATATTGAACAGAAAGGATCTTCTGTCAAACAGGTCGATTAACAAAGTGACCAGCAGAATCTGCAGAACAAGCTGGGTGCCCGAACTTGTTTCAGATGCTTCAGTGTGTGATTATGTTTCTAGTTCCTGCTGTATAACTAGAACTTGTGGACCACGAGTTAGAAATCACCGGACTGGTGGATTTCTAGAGGCCATGTCATGCTTTTGTGTTTTCTGTCTTATCTACAGTGTTAATACACAGTAGGAGGTAATGACGATATAATGTATCGATCAGAGATGCCTGACTGTAACTTTTGTTGTTGATGTCCACTTTCGGCTTCTATTCCATTTCCAATCAGAATCAGAATCGCAGAATCAGAAGAATCAGAATCGCCTTTATTGTCATTGTAAGTGCATTACAACAAAATTTGCGTGCAATTATATATTTATTTTTTCACAATAAAACACAATTGGCAAGCCTCTTAAACATTTTCGTAAAGCTATCAAACAAACCTATTTGATATCTCACATCAACTTAAATAAACTGGATTACTTACTGATATAAAAAAAATATAAAGGCTCCTTGAACTGATGGAAATACATGCATCAGAATTACAAACTGAAAAAATACATTCCTAAATAACAATAAAAAATAATGCACAGTGAATAATGTACTGACACAAGTTAGACTTGTCTGTGTAAATAAACTGAAAAAGTGCACTCCATAGTAACAAAGAGATTACGTTTAAAGGATTTTGGCTTGTGGTTCCATTCAAATGAATGCCTTTAATTAAAGTAAATGAGATTTAGTAGTTTTTGTTTTTTTTTTTAATCTCATTGAAGCTTTAGATGAGAGAAATGATGGGGAAGGAGAGCGGAGGGGTTGATTTGCTGCTGGCTTGCTGGCTTGTCCACATTAGCTCATGTTAGCTCATGTTAGCTCACGTTAGCACGATTTCAAAACTCCATGGAAGCGACAGGTTATGTTTCAGGTGGCTGATCGAGGTTGACGTATTAAAGCTTGTGCTATTTTTCCCTCCTTCGCATGGAGCATTCGTCACAAATAACCAGCGAACTATCTTCCTCTGAAACTTTAACAAAGTTCTACACCATCGCCACCATGTTTGTTTGTTTTTATCAGTGCACGGTTCCGCAAGGCTGCATTCAAGGTATAACGTAAATTCTTCCGTACCCTCGTTTGCTCATCGTTCTTTTGGCCTTTTCTATTTTTTCTATTTTTTATGTGTAACATGTGGGAAAATACTGCGAATATCAATTAAAGTTAGCAACTACCAAAATGATGACCGAGTTAAGTTGTTTTCTGGCATGAGGGGGTATTCTTGATTTTCCTTACTGAGAAATCGTTTTTCTGATTATGCTGACGTCACTTGAACATAACATTCACTGCCGGTCATTCAAGGCTCAGAGGGAGCGAGGCACTACCCTGTTAAAAAAAAAAAATATATATATATATCAGTGTTTCCGCTAGAAAAAATTACCACCGGACAATGTGACCGGCAGTTTTTCAATTTACCGGACAAATGTTTGAAATTCCGGTCACATAGGCTATATGAATTTATTGAGGTTAAAAATAAATCATATGCAGTAGTACGATATCAATGCAAGTCATTTAATAGTATTTTTTATTAAAAAACAGGCTATTTCAAATAAAATAAGTCCCGTCAATTGACTCAGGAGCATAACTTCAAAAAATAAATAAATATTTTCGGCGGGAGCGACAGCATCATCTGTGGTAGTCTCCATCTCTTCAGATAGCCTTTTAGAGTTAGACTCATCATCACCCTCGCTATTAGAGCTTTTTCGTTTTAGAAAATAGCTTTCGCCATGTCAAAGACCTTACTGTTGTGGTGCGCGGTTTGTTAGATTTAATGAAACAAATGCGACAAGTTTCGTTCCGCGCAGAAAAAAAGTTTCGTTCCACATATGGGCTACATTCATTCATTCACACATACACACACACTACTCATTCGTAAAAAAAAAAAAAAAAGGATATGTTTTTTCATAAAATGATGTGGAAATTACCCATTTTATTACAACTGAAATTTTGCTTGGGAGGAGTATTTTCACCGGACATTTTGACCGGAGAGATTATAAAATACCGGACTTCGGCGTATTTTACCGGACAAAGTCCGGGAATTACCGGACAACGGAAACCCTGATATATATATGTTATCAGGGCTATTCGTCATGACATTGGACTTATCGGGATGACATCATAATTTCCTGTTATCGGCCTGATAGTTATCGGCCCGATAGTTATCGTGCATCCTTAGTATTAAATATATTTACAGTGAAAGGAAGGCAACGTAGTAATTATTAAAAGTATATACAAAATGTAAACCAAGTTATTTACAGTCTATAGAGTGCTGTATGTATGTATGGATTTCAGATGTTGAAGTCATGTCTAGAATATAATGAAAACAGCTTTGATAACATGTTGAAATTGTGTGTTTCTGATTAGCAGCAGGAGTTGTGCTCATTCATAAGCCATTAGCTCCGCCCATTGTAAAGCCTCCAGGAATTCAATCAATCAGAGAAAACTTGAGCCAAATCTGCTAATTTCCAAGAAGAGCCTTTCCTTGTTATTCTCATTCTTTCCAAATTTGTGCTCAAAGCTAAAATGAACATAATGGAGCAAAATTAATATGTATGCTTCCTTTTTTTTGTATGTTTGTTTTGTTATTGTATCGTGTGCACTTTGCTCACTTTGTCTCTTATTTTTTAAACCATCCAGCGATCAAAATATGCACACGTATTTTGACACTCACACATGCTAGGATCTAAATTGAAGAGAACAGCATGGAGTAGGCCAATTACATCACTGTCCCAATTAAAATAAAACAACAGGACTCTTTCAAACTGTCCTGCAGGGGAGAGAAAATGAGACGAGCTGAGAGAGAGAAATAGCAATAACAAATCCCAATCCAGTCAGATCGTCATGATGTTCATTTTAATTAAAAAATTGGATTCACTACAGTTAAGTCCCAACTTGTCCCCTGTGGCGAGGAAAGAAAAAAGAAGAAAAAAAAAGAAAGGGACAATGATTGGCTCTCAGTTTCTAAGCAACTCAAAAGAGCTGCAGAATTTCCTGTGATAATCTTTCTTCGAATAGTGCACACTGTGTCTTGTGAATATGTTTGTCCAAAGAAAATATGTTTAATATGTTGGCTTTAGTGATGTAGATCAGCAGCACAAACACACCAAATGTAAATGTCCTTCTGGTAGTGAAGTTGAATTGAACATGGTAGGGTGTGTCTTCAAGCTGAAGAGGTGACAGCAGGAATGTGGCTGTGACAGGCTCACAGTAATTGATGTCTTCACTGATCAGTCCCAACATTCACTTATATTTTTACCTGTCAGCCTCAATTGACCTTGTTGTAAGTCATGCCATGTCATTGAGAGTGATATTTTCCACAGAGTATGATGTGCATATGAGGTAATGTCTGTCTGTATAATGTATGTATTGAAATGTATAGAGAAGATGCCTGAGGTATGGATTACTACGGTGATAGAGGTTGAGTGGCAAAAGCCTTATGACGAATAGCCTGTCAGTGTGGCACTCAGGTCTACTTGGTCATACAGATCAACACCTATGTCTCTTTCTGAAAACAAGTACATGTACACACACACACTCACACAGATTTTCACAGATGTGACTATTTCAGAGTAAGACAGGAGATGGCTGCAGATGTGTTAAGTTTGCTTTTTGAGAATACTTTGGGATTTGATCTGAGGAGTTTTTGAAGCTCATATTGTCGTAAATCACTCACATGGCTTACAGTGAAGGAAATAAGTATTTGATCCCCCGCTGATTTTGGCGGTTGTCATACTAAGAAATAAATGAACAGTCTCAGATTTTTATGGCAGCTTTATTTTAACAGTTATAGAAAGGATATTGAAAAAAAAATTAGAAAATTACATGAAATGAAAAATAAAAATTAATTTGTAAGTAATTGAGGGAAATAAGTATTTGATCCCTGACCAATCTTGACCAGTGTTGGCTCCCACAGACCACTGGCATACTCCTAATCTCACTGAAGTAATTACCTGCATGAGAGACACCTGTTCCAAATTGTCACCTGTATAAAAAGTCATCTGCCCACAGACTCAGTAATACTCCACCATCTCCACCATGGGCAAGACTAAAGAGCTGTCAAAAGATGTCAGGGACAAAGTTGTTGAACTCCACAAGGCTGGAATGGGCTACAAAACCATAAGTAAGAAGCTGAATGAGAAGGTGACAACTGTTGGTACAATTATTTGGAAGTGGAAGAAGTACAACATGACTGGTAATCAACCTAGGCTGGGGGCTCCATGGAAGATATCACCTCGTGGGGTCTCAATGATCATGAGAAAGGTTAGAGATCAGCCGAGAGCTACACGGGAGGAGCTGGTTAATGATCTCAAGGCAGCTGGGACCACAGTCACCAAGAAAACTATTGGTAATACACTGAGACGCAATGGTTTAAAAATCCTGCAGTGCTCGCGAGGTCCCTCTGCTCAAGAAGGCTCACGTCCAGGCCCGACTGAGGTTTGCCAACGAACATATTAATGACTCAGAAAGAGACTGGGAGAAGGTGCTGTGGTCAGGTGAGACCAAAATTGAACTCTTTGGCCTCAACTCAACTCGACGTGTTTGGAGGAAGAGAAATGCTGAATATGACCCCAAAAACACCATCCCTAATGTCAAGCATGGCGGTGGAAGCCTTATGCTTTGTGGGTGTTGCTCTTCTAAGGGGACAGGTCGACTTCACCGCATCGATGGGAAGATGAACGGGGCCATGTACTGCAAAATCTTGGGTGACAACCTCCTTGCCTCCACGAGGACATTGAAAATGGGTGGTGGATGGGTCTTCCAGCATGACAACGACCCAAAACATACAGCCAAGGAAACAAAGGAGTGGCTCCATAAGAAGCACATCAAGGTCATGGAATGGCCTAGCCAGTCTCCTGACCTTAATCCTATTAAAAATCTATGGAGAGAGCTGAAGCTTCGAGTTTCCAAGCGCAAAACCTTCAGGATTTGGAGATGATCTGCAGAGAGGGGTGGACGAAAATTACTCCTGATGTGTGTGCAAACCTAGTAAGCAACTACAAGAAATGTCTGACAACTGTGCTTGCCAACAAGGGTTTTGCCATCAAGTATTAGATCAAGTTTTGCTAGGGGATCAAATACTTATTACCCTCAATGACTTCAAAATTGATCTTTATTTTTCATTTCATGTAATTTTCTCAAAATATTTTTCAATATTCTTTCTATAACTGTTAAAATAAAGCTGCCATAGATGTCTGAGACTGTTCATTTATTTCTTAGTATGACAACTGCCAAAATCAGCGGGGGATCAAAAACTTATTTCCTCCACGGTAAGTCTCCCAAAACACATTTCCCATGATGCAAACAATCTCCCAAAACAGTTTTTTAAACAATAAAACCCTACTTTTCATGAGTAAACTGAGCTTAATTTGTGGAATTGCAGAATCGTCCTTTTTCATTATGTGTGTGTCTGGGTTGTGTTATTACATACCATGCACTGTTGAGGGACAGCTTTTCCCTGAACTTTTACCCTAATGCAGAACATTTCCTGTCCTTGCACAAAAAAAAAAAATGAACACATGTAGCACGGAATTTTGAAAACACTTCCTTTTTATGCTTAATGAGATCTGTTAGATAGGAACAATGGAAAATTTGCTGGGGTGACATGACATAATAGTATCTCTGTCATGTCATGCTGTAGATTAGTGAAAGACTGATACTTGCACTGATACGTTCAGGCCACATTTTCTGGCAAATGCCTAAACAGTCAAGTATACTACACTAAAATACAACCAACGCACAAACTCACACACAGTCATTTACACATGAAAAGAGCAACAATTCTGTTACTTCCGCCTCATATTTTTTCTTACCTGTTATTTTTTTTTCTTTGAGAATAGGCTAAGATAAATATTCACTTATTAAAGCGTAACTGGAATTGACTGTATCATGCATCAGACTAATAGCTGAAAGCCATGGTTCAATATGGCAGAGTTGGGACAGGATTTGCTAATGGAAGAAGTGACATGGTTGCAGCCTAAATGTCATTCATCAGCCCACTCACTGTTCGTTAGGGGCTACAAAGCACTGCCATCTCGCACACTCAGGCTCATCTATTAATCCAAGGCGATGGCACCCACCGGATTATGGAAATAACAGATTCAGGAAAATAGGACACCGATGGACCATCCACATGGAAATGATTGGTGTCAGGAGAGTGTCGCAAATGCATCTGATGATGCAGAATGTGGTCTTTTTTTCTTTTCTCTGTAGCTCTATCTAGGTACTGTTGTGCTTGGAGAGCTGCGGGTTGCATCAGGGGGAACCTATACCAGATGTTACTGTCAAACTTATTACATTCCTACACACCACTAATAGGGTATGCTGACTGTGGTCTTCATGTTCTGCGTCATTGAATGAAGTCAGTGTTAAGCATAGGGTTTATTATTAAGGTTTTTTTTTTAATTAGTAGGTAGAAAAGAAGGAATATGATGGGAGTGAGACAGATTTGGAGAAAAGAAGTGAGTGAGAAGAAGTGAGTTCATGGACAATAAATGTGTCCTCACTGGTTAAGACACACAGCACTCGAAAAACAAAATCAGATTATATGGGGGTCACCTGAAAAAGATGGGATGAAATTGGTAGATTGTGACTGTTTCTTCAGAGGTAACACTGAGTACTGTCATCCAAATAGTTATCGCGACATGCCAGCACTAGGTGGTCCTGTGTGCGAGGATAGTGATCAGCCATCCATTCATACCCACTTCATCCTATTCAGGGTCACAGGGGTCTGCTGCATCCTATGCCAGCTGTCTTTGGGGTAAACCCTGGTCAGGTTGCCAGTTCACCACAGGGCCACACACAAACAGCAACCACACTCACACACAGTGACACACTCACTATGGTCAATTTGGAATCACCAATAGGACAGCATGCATGTTTTAGGATTATAGGAGGAACCCATGAGACATTATTCATCCATCCAGTCACCTATTATCTTTATCCACTATTCTTATTTAGGATAACTATGTTCTGCCAGAGCCTGTCCCCGCTGTCTTCGGGAAAAAGGCAGAGGTACACTCTAGTAACCTGTTCATTCCGGGTCCACATATAGACAGCAAGCACACAGTCTCAAACTCTCCTCTATGAGCAATTTAATATCAACAATTAACCTGGCATCCATATTAGTTGGACTGTGGAAGGAAACTGGAGTGCCCGGAAAAATCCACACAAGGACGGGTTGAGCATGCAAACTTCCACACAGAAAGACACATTGCTTACCATGAAGCCACCATGCTGACCATGTAGGATTACATTTTAAGTGGGAAAAAAAAAATCAAAAAAAAAAAAAAAAGCATGTCAACGGTGTTCTCCCATGACTAAGGCCAAATGTCTTTCTCTTTTAAGTGGACCTCTGGACCGTGACTTGTGGAGAATGTTTCTCCCACACTACCTCATAATGTGAGAATGCCTGAATGTCCAGACTGGTGGACAATAGAGGTGACATGGCACGATGATCCAGAGCGCGTGTACAGAGTGCTCTGGCTCTGGACACACAAAGGGGTTGAGCCTGCTGTAGATCCCACACAGCCCCAGGTGATGACGTGATGTCACATGCAACCCACCCTGCAACAAAGCTTGAGTTAAGTCAGCAGTTTGTTATGTCCAGGGCATGGCCTGCTCCTCCATCCACAAAGGGCTCAAATGGCCAAAGGGCTGCAGCAGATCTGTGGCTCAGACATCTGTTAGGCAACAGGTGTTCTGTGAGAAAATGGACTGATGCAAATGCAGTAAACTGGAAAACATAGTTGAAAAATCTCCATAACGATGAATGACTTGCTTTACTTTAATGATTTTTCTTTTCTGAACTGCGTCATGTATGGATCTTTTTCCTTCCAAGCTGCAATTCTGCTTATATATAAATCGGTTGGAAACTCGCACTAGTAAAATTTCACTTACATCTCATATTTTAAAGTAAAATGGCGTAATGAATTCAGTTTGGCGATGAGGGAGAGAACCTTCTCTTAGCACTCATTTACGATGGATGTTTATTACTTCTCTTCACTACCGTAATGGTCCCTGGTGCTGAAATCCTTCTCTCTTGCCAACAAGTAGCTCCTCATTGTATGTTTCAACTAAACTTTGACCAGAAATCCTAGTAGTTCCATGCTGTTTGGATTCAAGACAAGAGCTTCCTTCAACGGCCTTGTTGAAAGTTATGACGTGAGCTCTTTTAAAACTATTATCCATAATTTACTGGCGGTGATTGGGATAAAACAAAAAAAAAAAAAGAAAAACAAAACAAAACAAAAAGCAAACAAACCTGTAAATAGCATGTTTTTTGAGTTTGATTTGAGGAAGCAAAACGTGGTATTTTAAACTGTAAATCCATTATAGATGAGACATTATTGACAGCAGGGGACACTGTCTCCCAGGCTGCTGGGACCTTCCTCACTGCTGCCACAGCAGCAAGTGGGTCTCATTCTCTCTATGAACTCTACTTCTCTTTAAAGTGAAGGGAAGGGCCCCTGAATAATCCTTTTCAATATCAAATATGGTTAAAGAAGTTCAAAAAGAAATACACACCATTATAGCAAAGTAAAATGATGCCCATAAAAATAAGTATTTGCTCCCATTTGCAATTGTTATCAGTGTTGCATCGTAACAGTCTCATCAAGATCTACAAGATTTTATTTTTTTCTGTTCAACGAGCTTCGTTAACCATCAACCCTCTGTTCTCTCTTAAATGTTTGCCTTTATAAAAATAATTTTTCATAAGGAAATGTACCTGAAGCTGTATATAGTCATTTAATCCTGTACAGATGACTGTAAAGCATGTAGGTCTTGCTTGATAACTTAGTTATTCTGTATGCCGTTTGCTTTATCTCCATCTGTTGCTGGCATTGAGAAAGTCCTGGACTGTTGCAGTTTGTTTTTGGTGGCGTGGCAGCAATGTTTCCTCAAAGCACGGACGTTCCTGGTTTGAGTCTCTGTTAGGGCCTTTTTAACATTTCAATGAAGCTAAATTTCTCCTTTTGTTTATTTAATTACAGCGAATATGTTTGTGACTGACAGGATCATTTGCTTTCTTTGAAATCTAAAGATGCACCGTTCTCTCAGAATATTTTCATAATTTTACACCTCGATTTGACGGTAGAGGGAGAAGCATTCAGAATCTTTACTTTGAATTAGTGATTGATAAGCACCAAAACTCAATTAGAAAAAAAAATCCTGGAATAAAAGTGTCATTTAAGTAAAGATATTTCAGATTACTCAGAAAAACATTGAGTAAGTACAAACTTATAAAAAAGCTAAGAAAAAAAAAAAGTCCCCTGAAATGGTTTGAAATTATTGAGGAAAAATTAGAAACAGCATGAAAATTCACACGTCAACAAAAAAAGAAAAGAACTATGGAATGTTTAGAACGAGAAAATTATTTAAATAACTTGGGGGTAAAAAAAAATCAAAGCTTTTTTTTTTCTTAAGCTTTAAAACATTTGTGTACTAATATTGCATCTGAACTTAAATCTTAAACTTAACTAAATAATAGTTTAACTTCAGTCATTTAAATTTAGTACATTACTTACTGTAAAGTAATACGTTCCATTTAGTATCTTATAATTCACCTCAGGTCTCAATTTATTATTATTATTTTTCCTGGATCCCTTCATTTTCAGAATTTACAGTGTGGCCTTCAAGCTCTTTTTCAACCAACTGATGACGTAAGTAATTACAATATTGGAAAATAATGATTTTGTAAGAAATAAGGAAAAAAGAAAGGCACAACTTCAGCAAAGAACAAGCAAGAGAGAGGTTCACTTTCCATCCCAGCTTCACTAATCAGATTTCAGGTCTTTTTTTTAATGTGTCTTTTTAAAAGTACAGCACTGGGATTGAAACTATGCTCAGCAATTGAATATCAGACAGCATAGTGGTGCTGGCAGATGCATCAGCCCTACTCCTGTTGAGGAAGTGGAGGGAGGATCGTAGCAACCAGCATCACTCTTCCAGTAGCAGTGTGGATTTCAGTGACTGAGCCAAGCTTGGATTCTAAATGGCTCTGTGACTCCCTCCCTGCTCATTGCCAGGATTCTCCTGTGTTGGCAAGCTTGTGGCAGGGTTATTAGATAAAGAGACAGACTCTCTGGCCTCTCTTAACATCCCTCTCAGCAGGAGAAAATAAAATGATTTTACTCCCTCCCTGTTTACCCATAAGTGGAAATGGAACAAGACAAACCAAATGACTGCACACAGAGAGAAGTACAGCAGCAGACCTGGCCCAATCTCATCCCATTCACGATTTAGGCTAATTGGGGTTTCAGTTTTTTTCATCTCGCAAATGATTCACGCAGTCACATAATCTTACATTATGCACATTTTACAGGGCCTTTGTAGTTACTTAGTGCCGTCAAAAGAACAGCCTGTGATCTTTATTGTAAAGTTCTGTTTCAAATAACCTGATCATATTTTCCACCTGATTAACTGAAAACCACCTATAATGAAAGTATGTTAACCTACTTTACGCAACACTGCGTTTCTTGTGTGTACTACTTCTCATTCAGCCTCCACACATTTTTTTTCAATTCACTCCATCTTTTCAGTTCTGCATGTGGTGTATAGCACTAAAAATGAAATTAAATAAAGACCGATTCTCAATCAGTATTTCAGCCGTAGTTTTCCAGTCTCCTGTAATTACCTGGCATGCCAGCCATAGGCCTTCTTCTAATACAAAGCTTCAACAAACAGGCTTTCTTCTGACCCAGCTAGCCCTGGGACTAATTATCATCTTATGGAAATGTGGCTATTTCTGCTACTTCCATATCCCTAATTATTTCTGTTATTCCAATATCAGCCATGCTTTGATGTCCCAAAACCTGTATTTAAATAGTGTAAGATTCCTATTCTCTGTGCCCTCTGAGGATTGTTCATGTAAAATACATGCACTAAGAGTGGGTATTACCAGGGCCTCCAGGGGCTGGACATGCCAGGTCTGAAGCTTTGTGTTTTACTCTTTTATTTTTCTTTTTCGCTTCTTTTAAGGCCATCTGTTAGGAGAAAGTGCATGTACGAACGTACATGTATGTAATAGGGACACTGAGCTTGTGATAAAGCATCTTTGTAGTCATAACCCACAGTTTCTAAGGTACCTTTACCAAGAAGTGGGAACAAGAAATAGTCAGCAGATAAGTCTATCAATCTTCATAAACCTTCTTCATCTCAAACACTATAACTTTAAAAATGAAAAGCTAACCTTATGAGATGACTCTTCCCTTAATGCTAATGTCTTTTTTTGTTGGATAAGTCCTTGCAATGTGTAGCTGTCTCATGTTCTTTATATTAGAACAATTCCTCAAACTATATCAAATGTGCTACCATTGAGGATGTAAAGACATGGACATCTATCATTAGTGCATAAAAAGAATGGTTTCAGTAATGAGTAGAACTAAATGTCAGAGAACCATAGATGTGCGTATATATATATATATATATATATATAGATATATATATATATATATATATATATATATATATATATCTATATATATATATATATATATATAGATATATATATATATATATATATATATATATACATATATACAGTTTTTTTTCCTTTTTTTAATCTGATGTTCAGTGTCAAAGGACAATTTAATCTCCTGATCATCTTTGCCTGCATATGTGGTGTTTTAGTTCCAGTCAATTGCACTGCAGGGTAAACAGAGTCCTGAAAATAAACTACCAATCTACTGTATGTAGAGTTATGACTGTGTATACTTCGCGGAATCAGCCCTGCTCTGGCATCCATTCTAAAAGATGACCCTGTGTAAAACCATCATCATGTATTTTCATATAGATGAGCTATGGGTGCCTGTGCTTCCAGCCATGCTTTTAATAATGAGGAGCTGTCAGGAGTGGGATGCTCTGCATATTCGCATATTAAACAGACAGGGGGGCTATGCCCAGGTTATTACCATTTGATATAAATCAGCTTAAATCATCTCTCCACCTCCTGCTCCACCTTCTTCTGCTCTAAGGATAGCCCACTCTGTAACACAAGTCTCTCCACCTCTATTTGCCTCCTTTCTGATGCTCCTTCACAGTAAGGTAGTGCCCAATCATGCTTTTTTTTTACTAAATTATTTGTAGTCCTCCACTTATTTATTTAAACAGTCACCCAGCTGTCTTGATGTACTTATGATTTGAATACCACATTTGATACAATTAAGCAGACAAAATTGAATGATTACATTTCTTCAGTTTCAGTCTGTGCTTATTAAAATGCAAGATGTTTCACTCCATTTGGATTCATGTTTCTGATCATCACACTATGCTGTTAAGAATTTAACTGGTGCAAGAAGCAAAAAAGTGAGGTGCTGGATAATAAAGGGATGGACAAAAGTAAAAATTACAAATCACTGCATAGTACATGTCAGTAGTATTGACACGAATGGGTGAAAAAGTAGAGTTCTGTGAGAAAACATTGATTATCTGTACCCTTGGGTGATTTGTGGAACCCGCTTTTCAATAAATTTGCAGTTTGGCTCCATTTCTCTTTTGTGAACAGATCGTGATTTAGGATAACTGTGCAGCACATTAGATGATTGATCAGAGTGCTCTTTTCATTATATTCTATATGTTTTATACTTTACGTATCAGGATTACTTTAGTAAGGAACAGAACCAAGAAAATAAGATGAGATAGGAAGACTGTCTGTTTTTACTGAAACTTCACACATCTCATGTCTTTGACTCCTCCCATGTCAGCTCTGTTTACATATAGGTCGTCTTAAAACCTATAGAGGCCTGGTGAAGACTGGGGCTGTCCTGAAACTCAGTATTTAGTCTCCGAATCAGCTATAATTTACAACCACAAGAATAACACTGTTCATGTGCGAACAGCTCACTCACAGATGCTGGCTGCTCGCTGCTTTCTGACTCCACAGAGCAGATGTCAAGATGTGTGCTCACTGTGGAAGAGAAATACTGGTACCTTGTCTTCACACTGCATTTCTCTCAAGTGCTTGTCGAAAAGCTGCTAGAATTGTTGCCAGTTTCTTAAGAAAAAACTGTAAATATGGTGGAAAAGTATCTAAATCTAACGACAGAGCTCCTAGGTGGCATGAACTGAAGGACAGAGCTCCAGGAATATTATGTGTAGAATCCATCCATATGAATATCTACATCTATAAAATACATAAAACTAACATCTGAAATTGGATTTTCTTATAAATGTGGCTAATACTTTGTTTTCAGTATGACCAATATGCACCGTTTTGCTTCCCATGCTGAAACCATTACAGTTTAGAGACTACTCCCTTTCTCCAAAACATCTCACAATTACATCTGGATTACTGCAGCTTAGGTACAGTACGCTGAACTTGCGGGACTGCAGTGTTAAATGGAGCATTGTGCTGGCACCTGTCCCCTAGGCAGGTCCTGGGTCACAGCATGCTTGCAAACAAGCTCGCTGAGGCATGACACTAAACAATCTATTTCCTTTGCAGACAACAACATTATAATTGCCATGTTAAAAATCAGAGAACACATAACAAGCTGATGGAAATGCTGCATATTTCTCTTGAGAGATGAGTACAAGGCATGGGATGATACAGCTCTTATCAAATCTTTAGCCCCATAATGATCCTGACATGTTTCGGCCCAGGATACTGATGCTTCTCTGCTGTCTTCGGGGCATTTCACTGATTTATAATATGGGAAAGTTACATTTTGCTCTGTTTATCATCAATGTCTTTTTCTGTTGTCTTTTTATCATTGAATCTGTCATCTCCTGTCTGTTATCTCTCTAGTTAATTGATAGCTAGATTTGGAAGATGTCCAAAACAGAATGTATACAGGTAGATTTCCTCCCAAGTGCATTAATTTATGTCCACTACTATTAATTAGCAGATTTAAAAAAAAAAAAAAAAAAAAAAATAAAATATATATATATATATATATATATATATATATATATATATATATATTATTAATCAGACAGATTTAAATGGGTTGATGTATGGATGTGTGAAGTGTGTATTTTCATGAGTTTCAACCATAGATTCAATCCTTTTTAAGCACTCTTTCAACTTGAACTCAATACAGTTTCAAGAAAGACAATACATTTGACTTTTTAGAGGATTTCACTCAATTCAATTCAATTCAATTCAATTTAGTTCAATTCAATTCAATTCAATTCAATTCAATTCAATTCAATTCAATTTAATAATAGTTTATTTACCCTTGTTTTATTTATTTACTTTTTTTTTATTTGAGGGGACCCCCTCCCTCCTTGTTTTCACTCGTTCATGTCAGGTGGTCATGATGACCTGTGATCATAGTGGTGAACTGATGGAGATCTTTTCAGACACTGAGCTGAGATGATGAGATGCAGATCATGTTTGTTTTTAAAACTGGGGTTGTAACTAATGTTGTACCTGAATGCGTTTATTGAACAAAAGTTCACAAATTAGTTCGTATTTTGTGCTAACATGAACTGAACGCGCTCTCTTTCCCCTTGACGAGCGTCGGGTGAGAACGAGTTTATTTAGGCAATTGTGAACGAGTCCCTTTCAAAGTTCACGCACAGTCAAAACCGTGCCAGGTTTCCAGCAAACCCCATTTAAAATACCCCACAAACAAGACTAATATGTATCTGCGGAAAGCAATCAAACATGGCAACACGGGCTGTTGGTTCTGTCACACTAAGGTTGGGGTTAACAATTGCGTCATCAAATGTTTAAAACAAGCATGGAGGAAGGAGCGCCCCGACCCCTAAGGAAATTGAAATATTGAAATGGGGAAAAACATTTGCACCTTAAGGACCTGTTTTTGTCTTATAATAAAGAACATTTGGTAGCAAGTTTTTCCTCATATTTTTAATATACTGTAGGCTGAAAGCTGAAAAGGAAATTACAGTTGTTACATGAATTGGACACATAGTTTTCGACAGATAAAATGGATAAAATAATTGCTGTTTGTGGTGGTGTAGTATATGGGCAGTGGCAATCATTTTGACAAATAATTGCTCACAGGAACATTAAAAAAGAATTTGAAAAAAAAAAACTAAAAATGAACTATTTAGTTCATTTTTTTGAAATGGTGAACTGAACTAGTTCGTTTTAACTTTTGTGAACTATGAACTGACCTAGTTCATTTTATTTTCTGTGAACTATAAACTTAACTAGTTCATGTAGAAAGTGAACTTGCCCAACACTGGTTGCAACAAGCGTGGACATAGACTTCTTTAGCCTCATTATTTTTGCATTGTGCAATCGATGAGTAACGCATCACCTCTTCAGAGTCAGAGATCAGTCTCCAGTTTACAATCTACTAGGCCTACTTCTCTCTTAGGGTCTAAAATAATATTGATTAAAGGATATAATTTAAGTAACATACAAAGTAGTGATTAAGTCATATCTTTGGTGATGATTGGTCCACCATCCGGCGTCTCAGGAGGGGGAAACAGTGCTCCGTTAACACTGTATACAGTGGGGATGGGGAGCTGTTGACCTCGACTCGGGCCGTTGTGGATCTGTGGAGGGAATACTTCGAAGGCCTCCTCAATCCCGCCGACACGTCTTCCAATGAGGAAGCAGAGTCTGGGGACTCAGGGGCGGACTCTCCTATCTCTGGGGCTGAGGTCGCCGAGGTGGTCAAAAAGCTCCTCGGTGGCAGGGCCCCGGGTGTGGATGAGATCCGCCCGGAGTTCCTCAGGGCTCTGGATGCTGAGGGGCTGTCTTGGTTGACACGCCTCTGCAGCATCGCGTGGACGTCGGGGACAGTACCGCTGGATTGGCAGACTGGGGTGGTGGTCCCCCTCTTTAAAAAGGGGGACCGGAGGGTGTGTTCCAACTACAGGGGGATCACACTCCTCAGCCTCCCTGGGAAGGTCTATTCAGGGGTCCTGGAGAGGAGGGTCCGTCGGATAGTCGAATCTCGGATTGAGGAGGAGCAGTGTGGTTTCGTCCCAGCCGTGGAACGGTGGACCAGCTCTACACCCTCTTCAGGGTCTTGGAGGGGGCATGGGAGTTCGCCCAACCAGTCTACATGTGTTTTGTGGACTTGGAGAAGGCGTTCGACCGTGTTCCCCAGGGATTCCTGTGGGGGGTGCTCCGGGAGTATGGGGTGCCGGACTCCCTTGTACGGGCTGTCCGGTCCCTGTACGACCGGTGCCAGAGTTTGGTCCGCATTGCCGGCAGTAAGTCGGATTCGTTTCCAGTGAGGGTTGGACTCCGCCAAGGCTGCCCTTTGTCACCAATTCTGTTCATTACTTTTATGGACAGAATTTCTAGGCGCAGTCGAGGTGTTGAGGGGATCCGGTTCGGTGGCCTCAGGATTGGGTCTCTGCTATTTGCAGATGATGTGGTTCTGTTGGCTTCATCGAGCCGTGATCTACAACTCTCGCTGGAGCGATTCGCAGCCGGTTGTGAAGCGGCTGGGATGAGAATCAGCACCTCCAAATCCGAGACCATGGTCTTCAGCCGGAAAAGGGTGGAGTGCCCTCTCCGGGTTGGGGATGGGGTCCTTCCCCAAGTGGAGGAGTTTAAGTATCTCGGGATCTTGTTCACGAGTGAGGGAAGGACGGAGCAGGAGATCGACAGACGGATCGGTGCGGCATCTGCAGTGATGCGGGTGCTGCGCCGTTCTGTTGTGGTGAAGAAGGAGCTGAGTCGGAAGGCGAAGCTCTCGATTTACTGGTCGATCTACGTTCCTACCCTCACCTATGGTCATGAGCTTTGGGTAGTGACAGAAAGAACAAGATCGCGGATACTAGCGGCTGAAATGAGCTTCCTTCGCAGGGTGGCCGGGCTCTCCCTTAGAGATAGGGTGAGAAGCTCGGTCATCCGGGAGGGGCTCAGGGTAGAACCGCTGCTCCTCCGCATCGAGAGGAGCCAGATGAGGTGGCTCGGGCATCTGGTTAGGATGCCTCCTGGACGCCTCCCTGGTGAGGTGTTCCGGGCACGTCCCACTGGGAGGAGACCCGGGGGAAGACCCAGGACATGCTGGGGGGACTATATCTCTCGGCTGGCCTGGGAACGCCTAGAGGGGATCTGGGGATCCCCCCAGAGGAGCTAGAAGAAGTGGCCGGGGAGAGGGGGGTCTGGGCTTCCTTACTCCGGCTGATGCCCCCGCGACCCGACCTCGGATAAGCGGAAGAAGGCGGTACAGTACAAAGTAGTGATTAAGTCATATCTTTGTGGCAGTTTCTTTACGCTTGTGCCGCTCCTGCCAACATGCCGCTCATGTCAACTGCCCACGTCATCAGTGCCAGAAACTGCTACTGATAACAGCTGAATAAATTATTTGAACTGTACATTGAATTAAACATTGGAACATTTCTTTTTATGACAATTATCCACAAAGTGTGCAATGTTTGTCACTGTAGTGTACCTTTCTTGGGCTCAGGCGGAACATTTCCAAAGCTACTCCGGCTGCTACTTGCAGGAGTGTGAGTGGTGCCATTTACACCACTCTGGGAGCCCCGTTTATGTGTATGCGCGCACACTGGGCCGGAACTCTACACTATGTGCAGAGAACAGAGGAGAATTATAAATGCTGGGTATATATAGAAACAGAAATGACATCCTGCCATGTAAATCCGATAAATAACATAGGCTATCTAGTTTGATATAGAAATGCTCTGCAGGAAATGCAACCTTAAATTTCTTCGTTTTTGATCTGGAGCTTTGGATGCCTCTCCCCCTCAGTGTAGGGAAAACACTATTGATCACCATGGGAAAAATTATATGTTCCAGTACCTGTCATTATTTAAGGTTCTTCAAAAAGTTATTGTAGATGGTTATAGCTGTGACTGGGATTTATCTCCAGTAGCAGTCTTAGTTCCAGTGGATCTGAAGAAGCCTCTGACTGAAGTCACTCTTGTTGAATCATTGTATGAAGAGGATGTTTAGAGACGTCCATTGTGTTTTTCTCATTTTATGAAGCATCCTTCTTAGCACAGTCAGCTCCAGAGGCTCCAGTTGAATCTACAAAACAGAACTCGGCTTCTCTATCACTTTAGCATTTTTTTCCATCCATCATCTATGCCCGCTTAATCCTATGCAGGGTCATGGGGGATCTGCTGGAGCCCTACCCCAGCTCTCTTAGGGCAAAAGGCAGGGGTAGGTACACCCTGGACAGGTCGCCAGTCCATCGAAGGGCCTAGCATTTATATATATATAAAGAGTGACATCGGCAGTTCAGAAGCCTGATGGCTTGCAGGTATAAACTTTGTCTGAGCCTGCTGGTATAGGTGCAGATGCCAATGAACCATCTGCCAGATGGCAGGACTGAGACCAGTTCAAATCATGGGTGACTGGGATCAGAGAGGATTCTCCTAAGCTTCCTCCTGCAGTGCTGGTTGTACATGTCCTGGATGGTTGACAACTCTGACCTGGTGATGTGCTGAGCTAATTTTACTGCCCTCTAGAGAGCATTGTGTTTGAGGTTGATACAGCTAATGTACCACAACCTGATGTTCCCAGCCAGGATATTCTCGATAATGCATCTGTAAAAGTTAATGAGTATCCTGGTGTCCATGGTAAACCTTCTCAGTCACTACAGGAAGAAGAGATGCTGGCTTGCTGACCTGATGATGATGTCAGTGTGATGTGACCAGCTGAGATCCTCAGGAACCTGAAGCAGATGACTCTTTACACTTTTTTCACCCTTTAGAGGGGGATATGACCTCCCCTTTGTAGCCTCCCAAAGTTCAGGATCAGCTCTTTGGTCTTGCTAACATTAAGCAGGAGGTTGTTGGCTTTGCACCATGAAGTTAGTACTCCAACCTCCTCCCTGTAGGCCACCCTCATCATTGTCGGTAATCCTGCCAATGATGGTGGCGTCATCAGCGAAGTTGATGGTTGTGACGGAGCTGCGTGTGAAGGAACAGTCATAAGTGTACAGGGAGAAAAGAAAGGGATGGAGGACACAGCCCTGGGAGATCCCAGTACTCAGAGTCTGTGAGGAAAAGGTGACTGCCTATCTGCAGACTGTGGTATGTTTATTAGGATGTCAAAGATCCAGCTGCACAGTGATGGACAGATGGGCAGGTCCCAAAGCTTCATGTAGATGGTAGAATGCCGTTAAACTGAAATCCACAAACAACATTTGCTCGTAACTGTTCCTCTGATCCATATTAGAGAGTGTGGTGTGAAGTGTGAATGCCACTGGATCATCTGAGGACCTGTTTGACCTGTAGACAAACTGGAGAGGATCAGGTGTATCTGGCAGAGTTTATGTGCTATGAGCTTTGACTAACCTTCCAAAGCACTCCATGATGATGGAGATTAGTGCGACGGGGCCATAGTAATTTTAACAAGTCACATTCTGCTTCTTCGGGACTGGGCTTAATATTGTTTTCTTGAGGCATGTGGGGACTACAGACTGGAACAGTGAAAAATTAAAAATATCTGTCAGTACATCTGCCAGCATGTCAGCACATGTTTTGAGAACTCTACCAGGACTATTGTCCTGACCGAGAGCTTATCTCCTTTTCAGAGGCAGAAGTTAAAGGTCTTATTACTCAGATGGTCAGAAGATTCCAACATAAAGCCTACATGCATGATAGAAACAGAAGCTCTGCCTTAACAACAATGGTCTTTAAATTACCAGCCATGTCATTTCCATCACATCATTTTTATAGGCAAGCTCTAAGAATTATTCCTCATGATCACCCAATATGTTCACATTATGTCAAATTCTGATATTGTCTGACCTGGTAGATTGGTCAGATAAATCTAACATTTATTTGATGATCCAAATAGTCCTATGAATTTATAATGGCTTATTTGGAGTTTTAACCTCCTTTGTTTTAATCCTGTCTGTTCATGTGCCATTCTGTATTTCAATATCTTCTAGTTTTTATAGCTGCCGCTGAATACACATTCTCCCAAAGATGTGTTTGATGTTCAGGGCTCTCACAGAAAAGCATTCTTTTCAGTCTGCCAGGCCACCGTGTCTAGCTTATGCATGTTTAATGTTGTTGAACATGAACTCACAGTCAGCCAGTCATAAACATGGCAGCTGGGACACATAAAATGTTATAAACCTGTCAATGAAATTAGAGTGGCATGTCCACCAGTGCCAGTTTACCTACACAACACCTGCTTAGAGAGGACAATGGAAAATAATATTTCTCATCACTTTCACTAATGTCCCCGCATGCATTGCTACACTGTCAGACAATAAATGTGTAGTTCAAGGATATGTGATGGCTCCTTTCATAAGTTTCAAGTGTTGAAAAGTGACTATTGCATCACTATGTTGAATATGCATCCACATTTGTCAGCTTTTAACAAATGCCTATAGTACCAATCAGATTTTGCTGTTCATTTGAAATTCACAGAATGTGTTTTAAGTGGATTGCAGGAATATTTGTATTTAAATCCATTCCAAAGTAGATTAATTGTGCCAAAGGTCCCTGTTATCTTTCAACATGTGTGGGAGGACTTGGCAAAGTGCCCTCGAGAATGATCTTCCCTTTTTAAGTTAACTGGGTGTGCTATCAGCTGCTATAGGGCAAAAATAGCGCTACTCCACCACATCGTTATTCATTCAAATCCATTAATCATTAGAGCATTATCTAGCATGTAAAAATTCTCTTATGATAAGGAATGCATGACCCCAATATTCAATTTTTGGCTGTGGTAGTTGTAGACTAATAGGTCTGTTTCAGGGCTGACTCTGTCTCTCTTTTTAACTTACACTCTGACTTGCTTTTTTACTTTATGTCTCTCTGCTCAACCACCCTCTACTTACGGTATATGTTTATTAAAGGCATGTTTTAGTATTCTTGAGATGAAATAGACAACTGCATTCTACTCTGAAAACTTATTCCGCTTTGGTATCTCTTGGACAGTGTGAACAATGATTTTTTTATTGTTACTCACCCCTAAATACATGTCTCGGGCAGAAACACAATGAAGTGAAGAAAGAGGAAGAATCATCAAGGAAGGAGAGCTTTGGTACAGCATATGTCACAAGCAGATTAAATGAGTGGCTGACATCAGGACTTTCTACCAGTGGCTAGGAAAGGCTTGTCTGAAAGACAGCTCCGATGTACTAATCAAAGCAACATAAGAATAGGCCCTGAGCATAAAAGCAATAGAGGCTGGGGTCTTCCCCTCTAGAGGTGGCCCTAAATGCAGATTGCGCAAAGATGCTCCTGAGAAATTTCAGCATATAAGAGCAGTATGTAAGATACAAGCAGCTATGGCATTTAAATGCCATAGCAAAGCAGTTGGAATAATTTCAGGCTACAGAAACACCTGTGCTGTTTGTGGATTGGAAATCCCAAAGTCAAAATGGGCAATGCCTTCAAGGGTGGTAAAGAATAAAAAAGCAAAATCCTGTTGGATTTCCAAACCTATACTGAGAAAATGATGATGGCTAATGGCACCGGAAACTCTAGACGACATTTGTGATAGATGCAATCTCAAGCATCAGTGACATGAAAAAGACAGAACCTGAGAAATTTGAAAAATACCAAAGATGGAAATAGAAAATGGAAAAGAAGTGGAGAATGAAAGCAACAGTGATCCCAGTAATAATTGGAGCCCTCTGAGTTGTGATCCCAAACTTGGTGAGCACCTCAAGCAGATTCCAGGAACAACACCAGAGAACTTTGTCCTAGAAACAGCTTAGATAGTTCATGAAGCCAGATGCTGAGGATCAGGCCAGCTGACAGTCTTGTCTGGGCCCGGGACAAGATAATGTTGGATGGGCCCTCCCTACACCACCGCCCTTTTTTTTTGTCACTAAACATCACCAGTTATGTTTGATATATTGTGATGTGTAATACAATAAATAAGGTATTGTATATGAGGAGAAAATCTTAGCTCTCCATGGCAGCTGAAGTTTTAGTTAAATATGAAAGGACCTGCTAATATTATTAAGATTTATGCATACACATTTTTTTAATTCTTATACATGCAGGAAAAATAGACCAGGGAAGAATAAATTAGGCATTTTAATTTGAAGAATTTTTTCTTTGTCAACTGATAATACAGTAAATAGACATGTATATCAAACTTTATATGAAAACTTGAATTGTCAGTTTTATATCTTCAAAACCAAATGAACATCTCCATCTCTTGAATTTAGGGCACTTGTTGACTTTTTTTCTACTTCAAAAGAGAACAACAAACATGGGAGGCAAAACAGGGCTTTTTTGAGCTGCTATATGTTAACCAGTCCCTATCTATTTTTTCCCGTCCATTGTGGGATGTGGAAAATTGCTTGCCCTCTGCATCTGCCGGCAATTCCTTTGCCCTCTCTGAAAAAGGCGTTCATTTTGCCATCACGCGCACGGCCCTCCCAGCCCAAAAACACCAAGAAAAATCATTAAATCCAAAAATATTTTATTTTAAATAACAGAAGTGCACAATAATCTAAGACCACTTAAAATACAATATAACATAACAAACACAACTGAAATGTGCAAAGTTTGACAAACACACAATCAAGCAAAAAATATCAAGCAAAAAATAAAAAGTTAAAATAAATAAATAGTTAGTGGGTCTTTGGTTCCATCACCTAGATTCTGGGCAAAGTTTGTGTTACCTTCTCTTGATGAAGTGCTGGGAGTGGAGGCCAGGGTACCACTTGATGTTGAAGTCTCTCCCGAGTCTCTTCCCGTGTCTTCATCTTCAATATGAGAAGTTGATAGTGTATTTAAATATAACAATGTTGCTGAGATTAAAAGTGATCACTACAAACAGCTCAGGGAGATAAATTCACTTTACCATCAGCAGTGGGAGCATCCTTTGGAGGAAGAGGTTCCATGAATTTAAGCAGAGAACCTTGCAGGAGTAAGAAAAGATCTGGTTAGTTTTCTGATTTGTATGTTTAGTACATTGATTTAGCCTAGCTATAGAGTAGTCTGTAACAGACAACAGATTTAAGCATTCTGCTTGAAAATTAGACAGCTGATGCTTTAAAAACAGTGAACAACCAGAGCACATAAGTGGAGTTTTGTTGTAAAAAACAGGTGTTTTCAGGAGTAACAAGAGTAATAAAAGAGTTGTTAAAACACCACTGCTTCATTTATGCAGTTTAAATGAATATTTTGCATTAGTTAAAACATGGCAGCAGCCAACAGCAACACTATTTGTTACTACACAGCTATGTTTTGTTGTTAACAGTGGTGTTTCCAGAGGTAATAACTTTAGGTAATATATGCAGAGAGAGAGAAACTGTTCGCATTCGTTAGCATTTGCCAGCCAGCGAGCTAGCGAAAATAGACCTCATCCTCACGCATAGCCTAGCTTTTTATTTTTTCTTTTGGCCTAATAGCTGCACTTGTACAACACTGAAGACTCAAACTCCTAATTTATCAAATGAACTGTCACTTACCGGTGTCTTGCTTTTTCTTTGCCTCCTATTCCTTTTTCTTCTTCCGTTTTTCATAACTAGAAGGATAACTTTGTTTCATTTTTCCTTTTAAATTTTCCGCCGCTAAATACACTTTTGCTGGCTGAAGTCCAAAGCCAAAATTGGTTGAGGGGACGGGGCCCCGCCCCGCGTTGAGGGGGTACTCCGAGGGCGATCTGTCGCTGCATTTACCTTTCACCACATGGGGACAGACGGTGTGTCGTTGCATTTGGTTCCTAATCAGTCGTTGTCTGGGGGCCCCCCGATTGGTCGGGAGATGAACCACAAGTGCGGGGCCCCGCCCCACATTGAGGGGGGCCTCCGAGGGCGATCTGTCGCTGCATTTTCCTTTCACCACAGCGAGGCAGACCGTATGTGTCATTGCATTAACTTCTTAATCAGTCGTTGTCTGGGGGCCCCCTGACAGCTCAGGGCCCTAGGCAATTGCCTGGTTTGCCTGCCTTTACGCGACGGCCCTGAGTGTGATCTAGGCCAAACCATTTTTGTGTGGGGTGGGAGGGTTCATGATCAATATTTCTCAAGGACAACTAGAAGAATACAAATAAAAAAACTTATTGACTTATTACTTATTAAACTGATTGAAATAATAGTTTTCCACAAATAGGACTATTCTGACATTTTTTTTAATTCCACAATTTAATGAGGGCCCAGTTGTGGGCCCCCCTCTCCCTGGGCCCGGGACAACAGACCCGTTTGTCCCCCCCTATCGACGGGCCTGCTGAGGATACTAGAATCCAGCAGAACCCAGTCTTGGTTCAGTATCTTTTTTGAAGACGCTTCAATAAATTGAGGGGCTGATGAGGCACTGTGACAACAGCAACAGCTGGAAACTGGACTACAGATTACAAACGGCAGTACACAAACAGTGTAAAATGCCTGGCAATATCTATCTTTTATATACAGTGGACAGAATGAGCTTAATTCTATTTGCATGTGAATAGAAACCCAAACAAACCAAATGTTGGAAACAATGGAGCCCCATTATACATTGTAAATTGTCACAAATTTGGACCAATAACTGTAGTAAGCAGATTGTCAGGTGGCCAGTTTAGGTGCTGTGTAAAAGGCTGTACATTGTGTTCAAAGATGTTTTTTTTTTCACTTACCATGATTTTCTTATTTCATACTTTATGGACTTTTTCTTGACTATGTTTGCTGAATCCTGTGACTTAAAGTGACTCTGGAATATTTAGTAAGTTAATATTATTTGAAACATTAGAATTATTATCAACACAAGTAATTTTAATAATGACTGTTTGTTTAGAAGGAAAAACTGAAGTGATCTATATTTATGGTCATTAATTGAGCTGAACTTATGACTGAACATTTAAGAGGTTTAAGTGTAAGTTCCATTGTACTTTTTTGATAAAGGTGTTTCAGCTGCAGAATTAGAAATATACTGGATTAAAACAGCTATATATGCGTATAGTCACAGTGCAGTTTTACTCATTATTCACTCACTGGTGTGCTTATTAATGCCAATGAAAACATTTTGACATTTACTGTGCATGGAGGTGTAAATTACATGTTTTGCAAGAATGAAGAAAACATGTCTAACCATCATAGCGTATGTGAGATTCATATGTTCTGGGCTACTTATGAAAGCTGTCAAATGTAACTGACAGGAAAAGTGTGGTTTCTTTCTGTCTTTGAACATTCGATAATGTCAAAGGAAAATGACTGTTAATGGCATACTACTCTGTAATGTTTTACCACTGAAAGACAGTTTTTTTTCTTCTTTTTATCGTTCACATGACCTCATTCAAACATAAAAGTAGGTCTTTGTGAAATTATATTCATTTTGCTGATGTGTGTGGGTGGCCGTGTGTCAGTGTAACATGAATACATAGCTGTTCCGTTTCTCGCACTGCCCACCCTGTGGTCGTCTCTCAGTCATGGCCATAAGAGCAACCAATTTTATGTGGTTTGTGGTCAACAAACAGCCTTTGACCTAAGAGAGTTGCCGGTGTATTCATTGTGTGAGGGTAGGGGTGGAAACGTCGGGTATCCAAGTCTGATTGAGTTACTTCAGGTCTCAGCTCTATTGCCTAGTCCTCTCTTGTTTTTTTGAATTATTTAGTAGGTGTCCACAGCATCTCAAGGACAGAGAACTAACAGCTTAAATCACTGGATTTCGCTTTCTTAAAGAAAGGTCTGGAAATACAGTGATATTTCTGATTGTTACATTGTAATGTTAAGTTTGCGATATTGTGCTCATTTGCAACTTGTAATTTTAATCTCTGTTACATCCAGAATCGCTTTGCACCCAGCATAACTCCAAAAGCCTGTGATTATTCCAGAACGCCAAAGATCTAGAATCACAAGAAGAGCCTTTTTGGCTCAAGCTGGTTTGGCTCAAATGTTTTTAGATTTATCTAATTCATGAGGGCTTGTCAATGAACAAAACTAATTACTAATGCTTTCAATATATCTACATGTTATTGAACCACCTTTTCAACAATTCCTGCAAACAAACTCAACAGCCTACAAACCCTCTATATATGTTTGTGCCAAAATCTCATTCCTTAAAAGACAAGCCGGGGAGAAGAAGCAGCAGCAATCTACCACTTGTGTCAATTTAACAGCCCCAGGCCCAGTTTTGGCTACAGTTCTTTTGAGAATATCATACCATGTTCTCTCGTCTTGTATGGAAATCACAGGAACAACTCATTTTTGTTGCAGTGTATTGGCCACCTACTCCTTACCTTGAGTTTCTCTGTAAATTCTAAGATTATTTTGATTTTTAATTTTACTTGCTGAGTATGAATAAAGTCACTGTAGTGGGATCATTTAAAAGTGATGTAAAGGCTGAAAATGATTGCCTACATGTTTTTTTAGTTCTATTAGTTTATTTGCTTTTCACAAAAATGATTGCTCATTGTTTTCTTCATACTCTTGATCTTGCTCTGACATTGGACACAGAAAGTGAGCAACTACCAGTAATGCCTCACAACTCCATCTTACATAATCATTTTAACAGTCTTTGAATTTACATTAATTGACTACACAACAAGTGAGAGGAAACTGTATTACTGTTAAGTGTTTGTCAGAGCATCATGTAACATGCTCTGAGCATGTTACATGATGAAAAGTTTCAGTCAGATTACATCCTTGTAGAAAACGACCACTATTGAAAGTTACCAATGAGCTTCTCATGGCCTCAGACATTGAACTTGTGGCCCGTACACTATATTTACTGTTAGATATGAGTACTGCATTTGATACATTTGATCACAACATTCAATTACAGAGGCTTAAATGTGTTATTGAGATTAAAGCTTGCTTTATGTCATATTTATTTGATATATTACGGTTGTTTCAACGTGAACAAATAGTCTTGCTCAGTAGAACATGGTGTTCTACAGGAATCTATGCTTGGACTGATATGTTTACACTCAATATATGCTTCCATTGAGTACTATTATGAGGCAGCATGGCATAAACTTTAAAATTCAATGATACTCAGATATACTTATTCATGATGCTAGATGAAACCAGTAAACCAGCTGGACATCAAACATGTCTTCATGACATAAAGATCTGGATGACTGCTAAGTTTTTGCTACTAAACTTGGAAAATACTGTTTTTATTATCTTTGCACCCGACAGCTTAATATATAGGCTGTTTAGTCATTTTGTAACTCTTGGTGGGATTAGTGTGTTAGGGATATAAAGTGCTCATTTAGTTATAAAGAGGATTACTAATAAGTATCCTAAGACAATTATTAATAACACAACAAAGTTAACCACACTGGCTGGCTAAGCAGGTTGGAAGTTTAAGAGGATGCCAATGACCCAGAGGAGGCTTATACTGCAACAGAATAGACTTTGAGTTATTACCTAGGTGGATATGGATAGCTACAAAGAGTTAGTTTTGGAACATGCACTATCTCCCTTATTACAGCTGAGTGTTCAGTTTTCTCCAGCTGTGGGGTTAGCTTCCACTCCTGGAAGAGGGGATCGTGTGTCAACCTTAAGTTGATTTGGCAGGACCTATTATAGGTTGACGGTTGTCTAGGTTTTAAAACCTTGATCTTGTAGGAAACCGAAAACACCTTGCCCACAATCTTGTATGGGCCTGATCAACTGGGAAGGGACTTTTTAGAAATGCCCGTTAGTTGAGTGAACTGGAAATAAATTATGGCTGAGCTGAGGCAGTAACAATTGATCAAATTGTGCGCGGGTGATTCCTACGTGTAGTTTCTTCCATACGTCGCGGCCCACTCCTTGTGGTCCACGATCGGACAAGGGGTGTGATTGTTGTCGGACAACCAGAGGGATCTGCAGACAATTTGCCAGGGAAACGCAGGCCTTCAGCTATTTACCTTGCTGGAGCAGGCCAAAGAGAAAGTGCACCTTTTCTTTTGGGTCGTGGAGATAAGAGAGCGAGTGGGAGGAGGGAGCCAGTATTTATATGAAAGGGGACGTGATCCACCTTTGCCAGGAACCCCTGCTGGAAAGTGGAGATCCTTAGCCAGTTAGAGACTGTGTGACATCACTATCACCTTGTCGTAAAACAATACACATTGCAAAGCATGTTGGGGGTTGCAGTCATTTCACTGGTCTTTTTTCTCAAAAACCATGCAACTTTCTGTAGCACATGGCCTGTGGCCCAACACAGTGTTGGTGAAGCACTGCTTTCCCCGCCTGAGCCGTCTGACGGTTTGCCAGAATCTCAGTGGAGCCGATTGAAAGTTTTTTTCCATGGCCTCACCAAACTCCTCCCACACCCGAGTTTTCGCCTCAGAGACCACCAAAGCTGCCGCCTGCTTGGCCCACTGATACCTATCTGCTGATTCCGGAGTCCCACAAGCTAACCAAGCTCGGTAGGACTCCTTCTTCAGTCTGACGGCCTCTCTCACCCGAGGTGTCCACCATCGAGTTCGAGGATTGCCACCACGGCAGGCACTGATAACCTTACGGCCACAGCTCTGGTCAGCCGCTTCAGCTATGGAGGGGCGGAACGTGGTCCATTCAGACTCAATGTCCCCAGCCTCCCTAGGGATGTGATTGAAGCTCTGTCAGAGGTGCAAGTTGAGGTCTTTCTGACAGGTTCCTCTGCCAGACGTTCCCAGCAAACCCTCACTACACGTTTGGGCCTACCAGGTCTGACCAGCATTCTCCCCCGCCATCTAATCCAACCCACCACCAGGTAGTGATCAATTGACAGCTCAGCTCCTCTCTTTACCCTAGTGTCCAAAACATACGGTCGAAGATCAGATGATACGACTATAAAGTTGATCATCGATCTACGGCCAAGAGTGTCTTGATGCCACATGCATTAATGGACACTCTTATGCTTGAACATGGTGTTTGTTATGGACAAACTGTGACAAGCACAGAAGTCCAACAGCAAAACACCACTCTGGTTCAGATCAGAGAGGCCGTTCCTCCCAATCAAGCCCCTCCAGGTACCACTGTCATTGCCAATGTGAGCGTTGAAGTCCCCCAGCAGGATAAAGGAATCCCCATTAGGGGCACTTTCCAGCACCCCTGCCAAGGACTCAAAGCAGGCTGGGTACTCTGAACTGTCATTTGGCGCTTAAGCGCAAATGACAGTCAGAGCCCGTTCCCCAACCCGAAGGCGCAGGGTAAGCTACCTTCTCATCCACCGGTGAAAACCCTGGTGGATGTGACCACCAAGGCCCACGCTTATCCAAAACACATTGCACCCAACTCCTATGACCCTCCCTTTGGGTGGTGGGCCCACAATCAATTCTCTTGTATGTCCTGCTGCGCCAGTTACTCCTGTTTTTTGTGAAGCGGACAGCAATGCATTATTGAGATTTTTTACTGACAAAATTAAGTTGATCAAGGAGAAAATCACTCCCCTTCTGTGTGGAACCCCTGCTGTCGTTGAGCCCGTCTCCAGCTTGTGGTCCTCATTTAGGTCTGTGACTCTTGCTGATATCTCAGCACTGGTGACCAAGATGAAACTCTCCTCTTGCTCATCGGATGTCCTTCCGTGTAGGCTTTTTGTGAAAGTGTTTGAGGTAATTGGCCCCTGGGTTACCAAAATGGTTAACCTCTCTCTGTCCTCCGGTGTGTTTCCCAATGCATTTAAGCATGCTATAGTGGAGCCTTTACTCAAAAAGACAGGCTTAGACCCGACTGTCCTCAGTAATTTCAGGCCGATCTCTAAGCTCCCAATCTTGTCCAAGATCCTAGAGAAGGTGGTCTCTGAGCAGCTGTCACTATTCCTGGATCAAAACAACATCCATGAGACATTTCAGTCTGGTTTCCGCAAACATCACTCTACGGAGACAGCCTTGCTGAAAGTGTCCAGTGACATTATGATGTCTGCTGATTCGGGAAAATGCACTGTTCTAGTTCTCTTGGATCTGTCCTCAGCCTTTGACACCGTCGACCACCAAATCCTGTTGAGAAGGCTGAGGGATGAAGTAGGTCTGTCGGGTTCAGTTCTTCATTGGTTCTCGTCATACCTCTCTGGACGTAGCTTTAGTGTCACAGCTAACCAAATAATTTTGTTGTATTTGATCCCCTTGGGAAAAATCATCCAGAGATTTCCTGATGTCTCCTACCACATGTTTGCGGATGATATTCAGCTGTACTGCTCTTTTAAGCCGACTGAGCTCCACAGGCTAAATTCCTTAGTTCATTGCTTGGTGGAGATTAATCAATGGCTAAGTGTGAACATCTTGCAGCTAAACGTGAATAAAACTGAAACCCTGGTTATTGCCCCTGATGACTCCATTGCTGGGATTAACCAGTATTTGGGTGACTTGGGCCGGTCTGTTCAACCGAGCCTAAGAAACCTGGGAGTTGTGTTTGACAAAGACATGTCATTAGTGCAACACTGCAAACAGCTGACAAGGAATTGCTTCTTTCATCTGAGGAATATTGCTAAGCTCAGGAAAATGCTGTCGCAAAATGATTTGGAGCTGGTCATTCACGCATTTGTGTCCTCGCGTTTGGACTATTGCAACAGTTTGTTCTCTTGTCTAAACAAGAAGGAGCTGTCTCGTCTGCAGCTAGTGCAAAATTCTGCAGCAAGAATTCTGACCCGCTCTAATAGGAGGTCACACATAACCCCTATTCTAAAAGCTCTTCATTGGCTGCCAGTTTCCTTTAGGATCAATTTTAAAATTCTGGTTTTAACTTTCAGAGCTTTGCATGGTCAGGCTCCACCCTACATCAGCCATCTGATCCAGCCCTACACCCCAGCTCGGGCTCTGAGGTCTGTGGATCAGAATCTGCTGATGGTTCCCCGTACTCGCTTCCGGACCAGAGGAGACCGATCCTTCCAGGCCGTTGCTCCCAGGCTTTGGAACGATCTTCCGCTCTCTCTGCGTTCCACGGAGTCTGTTGACTCCTTCAAAAGGCAATTAAATACCTTTTTATTTGTGCAGGCTTTTGCCTAATTGTCTTGGAGCTGGTATGATCGTAAATGTGTTGTCTTGGCCTTTTAATCTAAATTTGTATGCATCTCTAACTGTGTTTTTATTTTTTAACTGTGTTCTTATTTTTTAACTGTGTTTTATTTTATTTTTTTTAACTGTGTTCTTATTTTTTAACTGTGTTTTATTTTTAACTGTGTTTTTATTTTTTATTAATTGTGAAGCGCTTTGTGACCATGGTCTGTGAAGGGCGCGGTATAAATAAAGTTTACTTACTTACTTACTTACTTACTTACTTACTTACGAGGAGGCAAACTCATGTAGCCCGTTCGGGCTGAGCCCGGCCGGGCCCCATGGGTGAAGGTCCAGCCACCAGGCGCTCCCAAAGGAGCCCCTCCTCCAGGCCTGGCTCCAGGGTGGGGCCCCAGTAACCCTAACCCGGGCGAGGGACATCGAGCTCTTGGTTTTACTTTTTCCATAAGAGTCATCTGAATCGCTCTTAGTCTGGCCCGTTCCCCAGGACCAGTTTGCCTTGAGTGACCCTAGCAGGGGCAAATGTCCCCGACAACATAGCTCCTGGGATCATTCGGCCACACAAACCCCTTCATCGTGTTAAGGTGGTGATTCCGGGAGGGGATCATGAACCACAACAAAGAAGAAATCCAACAAGGGAAATCAGTCTCTTTACAAAATGGACTGCACTTATATACCACTTTATCCACACCATCAAGGTGCCCTCAAAGCGGTTTACAATGGCCTCTCATTCACCCATTCACACTCACATTCATACACCAGTGGGCAGCTGCTACCATGCAAGACGCTGCCAGACCCACTCAGGGCAAGTTAGGGTTCAGTGTCTTGCCCTAGGACACTTTGGCATGTGAACAGTTGGAGCTGGGATCGAACTGCCAACCTTACAGTGACGACCTACTCTACCAACTGAGCTACAGCCACCCAAAATAATGCCATAGGATGAACAAATAATTGTTATTAACAACTAAGTAAAAGATATGTTGATCAGAAGAACACTACCCAACAATAGTGATTATAACAGGTGTTTAAAGATAAAGCTCTAATTTCCCCAATAAGAAAATGGCAGTTAGCTTAAGATTACATAGACAAGGTAGAATGCTGTTGTAAAAGTGTTTTGTGGAAAGACGGGATAAAAAAATAAAACTTTTTGAGTTAAACAACAAGCATCATCTATGAAAATGGTATCATTAGAATGGTATCAGGGTTTTGGCATAATTGGCTTTAAGTAGACCAGGGTAATTTGTCCTGAATTTTGCCCTCAATTCTAAAACCAGCAAATAGAAAATTTCAAGACGTTAAACTATAAACTCATTCTCCACAGAAACGGGCTATTCAAGACAATTATCATCCTAAATTGCGTTTTAAGAATCGTTAGAGTAGAATAAAGTTAGCATTTCAGAATGACCAAATCAAAGTCTTGATTGTTATCCAATGGTAATGTGAAAAGAACTTAAGAAAGTCCTCAACATCATAATGTTGAACGTGTTCTGTTATTAGACTTTGAAAGGAACAGTTTAATTATGTATTAATAAATCACATGGCATCCTTAACTTTTACAGCTTAAGCTACAATTTCAGAATGTAAATAATATTGCAGTAAATTATCCATAGAAGTAAACTATTTCGAAGAAAACTTTAAACTTGCTGCTTGATGTAGGGATTTGGCTGATTTATTATAGGGAGGCACATTTCCCGGCAGGCTTGCAAAGATCCAAGAAAACACATGGCTCAATTCCTTCAGGTTAAATGATGGTGGAATCGCCAGGCAGTTAATTTCCTTAACAGATCCAGATGTTTGGTATGTGACAGAGAAGGAGTTGAATTTCACAGACGCATGCTAAGGATTGCATGTCTGGGCGGTGTGATGAGTTTTGTGTGGAGTGTAGTGTTGCAGTCCATATCCCTGTAATTTGTTTAAGGGTTTTTGTGTTTTTTTTTCCTTAATTCTGTTTTACAAAAAAAAAAAAAAAATTCCCTTCCACAGAACCTAAAAACATTTGTTAGTATAAAGCTTTCATGTGTTGATGATGTTGAGAACAGTACAGTATTTTCACCACACTAGTGAGAAATGATGTGGCTATTCTTCTTGAAGTGGCTTGGGAAACTGAGGCAATTCATGTCTCAGTCTGCAAAGGCCTCCAATACAATGTCCATTTGCTAGTAATGGCAATGGATTACTGTATTGTATTCTGTTTATGATCTGCATTGATCGCTTTCCTTTCTGCTCTGTGCACTGTGCAATGTCATTTGCTCATTCAGATTCAGACGTCCATTTTCCTGAGCATTCCCCCAGCTGCAAAACAGATACCGGGGATTGTGTTCAGATTGCCAACATGGGACTTTTAGCTGGCAAAGCATCTGAAATAACAGCATGAAATAACTGTGTTTAGAAGTGTAGGTATTACATGTATCACTAAAATTATGTTATGAGACATAACCTTTTTTTTTTCCCTTCATATGTGTCTCATGGGCTTTCCTCTTTTCACAGACTGTTTGAAATGTAAAACCTCAGTCAAGGTAACTCATAGCATGATATGGGACCTTGAGTGAAAAGGCATGGCCGTGATGAGAGCTGGTATCCAAAAGTTTTAACAAATTTTCCTGTTGTTTACATATGTTGTAAAATTTTTTATGGAAGGTTCAAAATCATTTTTTTTTAAATCTTCAATCCAGGCAGATCAGTAGAAGAAGATAGTATATCAACATAATGTTTTATTTTTTTAATGAACTAATTATTAACTAATTAGATGTCTTGGGTCATAGCAGAGATTATTTGTTGTAAATATAAACATAAATTATGTTGTAGAAAAAAAAAGAAAAGGCTGAAAATTCAACGTTCTATCAGAAGCAGCTAATTTTTCAGAATAACAGAAGCTGCATCCTCAAAAGAGTTGAATGTTTATGTACACGTGTATTCATCCGAATGTTGTCTGTGAGGTCTATCATGCCTGCGCATACACCTCTGTATGTCTGCATGTGTGGATGTCTGTGTTGGCTGTTGGGTCGTTGGCTCCTGTTCATTATATTTTCATGAGGCATGCAGTATAAAGCTGACTGTTCCCCCCATGCTCGCTGTTGCCCTCCAGTCCAATTCACTCTCATGGCAACGAGCTGCAGTACTCCCTGCTGACTGTATATCATCACAACCGTCCTCTCACTGAGTTTCCTGTTTGTTTTTCCAGATGCTCTTTCCTGTATCTCCCACTGAAGCCATGAGGAAATGATCCCTGAGCATAGCACCGCTGTACACGCGACTTCTTTAAAAAAAAAACAAAAAAAAACGAGGGGGTGAAGAAGCTCGGTTTCTTTAAACCAATACAGCGTGTCTGAAGCTAAAAAGCTGAGTGATCAGAAGACTGTTAAATATGGTTGTTGTGTACTGAGGTTAAGCTGATGCAAAGGCTGGACGTATTGACAGTACAGACCAGACATAATATAACTCTTTGATAGTACAGTTATTCAATTCCTATGCTGAACCCAGACATAATATAACTCTTTGATAGTACAGTTATTCAATTCCTATGCTGAACCTGGTTAGAAGGATCACTGCTACCAGATTATGTCATGTATCAGTTCAGTCTCATGAAAAAATGTTAAATATTTATGACAGAGTAAACCTTATATTTTTTTTCTGTTGACCTTGTATTATATATCTTCTTTAGGGCACGCAGCATGATTTTCAAAGTAATCTGTGTTTATTTTATGTTTTTTTTTCTCTTGTCTTGGATTATCCGTCCATCCGTTCATCCATCCATCATCTTCCGCTTGGTCCAAAGTCGGGTCGCGGGGGAAGCAGCTTCAGCAGAGAGGCCCAGACCTCCCTCCCCCTGGCCGCCTCCACCAGCTCCTCTGAGAGACCTCAGAGGTGTTCCCAGTCCAGCCGAGAGGTACAGGCCCCGATAGTACACTTCCCTTACCCGTTAACACTAGTTGATACCTGCAAATTGTGGGTATAGGAACCTCCGCTAACCGCTAATGCAATCTCCTGCTCATTAAAGCTGCTACATATTATGCCGACTCCCTCACTCACTTTGTAGGTGTGGCAGTGGCTGTGTCCTTTGCGCTTTCCACAAACTCGGTATCTTGCGATCATGTGTTTAGGGTTGCAGGTAGTGGGCGGTCAGACCACCCGCTACCCGACCAACCCGCATGTCGGCGCATACAAGAGCGCGTCCAAATGGCATCAATGCGCGTCCACCTGGTCACATGTGGACGTGCACAAACGGCTCTACCTCTCAAATTAACTCTTCCATAAAAACGTGTTTTGGCCTCAGTTAAACCCCTGAGAAAATGGCAGAGATCGTCCTAAACGGCTTGCTCACCAGTTAAACAAATGATGACCAGAGCGTGTTTACTGGGAGTGCAACAACTACCTGGGACTTTCAGGTAGCTGACAGGAATTGTCTGTGTAAAAATATTTATATGTATATTTCAGTGCAGAGGAGGAGGAGGAGGGGGAAGGAAGAGGAGGAAGTTCTACAGCAGAGTCCCAGACGAGCTGTGCACAAGAGCTGCTCCGATCTGAATGAAAAGACGCTCCATAGTGGTTTGTGGGTAGCAGTTTGCGGGTAGCGCAGTCTGCTCTTAAAGGCAATGTCTACTGAGGCACTGATTGGTTTAACAGGTAGAACACCCTAACCACTTCTATGCATAATGTAGCGGGTAGCACAGGTGGGATAGCGGGTTTAGAAGGGTGGAAGATTGAAATTTTTGCGAGGAATGCCCCTCCTGCTACCCCCTATCCCTTAATAGCGGTTTTAGCAGGTCGGAAGATCGACCTGCTAAAAACTGGCGGAAGATTGGGCCCATAATCTCTCCAGTGTGTCCTTGGTCTGTCCCGTGGTCTTCTCCCAGTTGGACATGCCCAAAACACCTTTCCAGGGAGGTGTCCGGGGGGCATCCTAACCAGATGCCCGAACCACCTCAACTGGTTACTCTCGATGAGAAGGAGCAGCAACTCTACTCTGAGTCTCTCCCGAATGACCAAACTTCTTTTAGCCACTCCACTGAGAAAACCCATTTCTGCCGCTTGTATCTGCAATCTCGTTCTTTCGGTCACTACCTGATAAGATCGACTGGTAAACAGAGAGCCTTGCCTTGTGGTTCAGCTCCCTCTTCCCCACAACGGACCGGTACAGAGTCCGCACCACAGCAGACGCTGCACCAAACCGTCTGTCGATCTCCCGCTCCTTTCTCCCCCGTTCACTCGTGAACAAGACCCTGAGATACTTAAACTCCTCCACTTAATGCAGAACCTCACTCCTAACCCGGAGAAGGCATTCTACCCTTTTCCGACTGAGAACCATGGTCTCGGATTTGGAGGTGCTGATTCTCATCACTGCCACTTCTTAAGTCTTGGATTATCACAACTGTATTTAGCATGTCATCCTTTCATCTCTCACTTCTCTCTCTCTGTCGCAAAGACTCCCAAACCATCTAATTTTGGGTTCCAAATATTATTCTTTCAATAGTTATATATGCTTTGAGTCAGTAACTATAAAAATCTGCCCCCCCTCCGCCCCCGGTCCTGCCTCCCATGTTTTCCTAACAGTCATTACCACTTGCTGAGTTTCTTCTTTTAAGTGATGTTTCCTAGAGGAGAGATTTTCCTATAATACCCTGGAGACTTTGAAAAAACATACAATTATCAAGGATGTGAATGGGCCTTTAACAGTCCCTTTTACAGCCTGAGCTGGTAGCAAGTGACTGGCATTGACCATTCTCGTTAGTGGGAAACAGTAAAAGTCCTACACAGTGGATGTGATGAGACTTGAGAGATGAGTGAACAGTGTCATTATCTCAGGAGCTCTTTTGAATGCGATGCGGTTTTACTTTGCAAAGCACAATATTTCTCTATTTTTATCATTTCTGGCAATGTATCTTTTCATCACTATTCTCCATTGTATTCTTTTTAAGGATCTGCATTGTCTGTAGCCCTACCTGCTGTGACTGAGGGGCAGAAGAAATCAGAGTTTAAAAGGCTCAGACATACCCCGCTGTAATTCTGTTATTGTTGGCTTTTAAGTAAATGACCACAGGGTCACGGATGAAGAACAACAAAGTTATCTTTATTATGATTTGCATTTACAGGTTTTCAGTGATATGACACGGTAGGACAAAAGCAAATGGAACAAATGTAATCCTGCAGGATGATGTTTGTAGATTTCAAAGTCAATATATTAGTTCTGCAAAAGTCTCCAACTTCATATTTTCAACTCAGTTTAAAGCATGGAAAAATGAATAAGTTGTATATTAATAAAGGAACAGTCATTAGGTTAGCTTTAATTTAAAAAGGCAGTAGTGTTGCAGCATATTTCCCTTTCTCTCAGTATTCTCCAGAAAATGATAAAGATTTAATCCAATTAGCTCTGCACTGTTTCACCAGACCACAGAAGGGAATAGACTCTAATTGGGCTGAAGACAATTAGCTGAATTAATTCCAACAGAAGTCAGAGAATATTGCCAGACTTAACCAATATTCTCTCTGCAAGCCTCAAAAGACGTTCCCTCATTTTATTTTTATTCAAATAAGATGATATGAGCTTTGTTAAGCAGCAGTGTAACTATGGCTCATCTCTTGTAAAGCAACTGCTTCAAACACATTTATTCATGTTGATGTGTTTTACATTTCTATGGTAAATGAATTTTCTTTGTAAGCGGTTTTGATTAGAAACAATATAAGACCCATGTGGAGTGATAGATCTTTTTTTTATGATATTTCAGCTCAGTGTTATGATAAAAAACAAACAAACAACAACAACAACAACTACATTTGATTGGTTTGTTTGTGCACATGCTAAATATGTTGTATCTGAATAAAAGCTTGGGAATTCTGAAGAGGTGAAGTTTCATATTGCCTGCTGTTTTGTACAAGGAAGCATTCGTCCAACATGATTAAAAATTTTCTTTCTTTTTTTTTAACTGTTTATCTGCAAATTATAGTGTGGAGTGTAACAGCACCATCTGCCCTGTTGTACCCGCTCAGAAGCGTATTTGATCATGCTACAGTCACAAAACCTTTGTGTCAGTAAAGCAATATGTATGCATGTTACAGTTTTATAAAGCAGAAGTGGGTGTGAGATGATTCTGGAGCCTAGAAAGCGCAGTAACTTTACAGCTTTCACTCTTTATTGTAATACTCCCACGTTTTGTGTTATGTGCCAACATACACATTACATTTTCTGATTTCAGACTGCTGTGCATGTGTATTTTCAGGGCAGCTGATTGATACTTGGTTATGTGGTGGCAATGGAGCAAAAAAAAAAAAAAAAAAGTACACAGCATTTGATGGGGTTGTAGCTTTTAAAGTTACACTGCATACATTTGTTCCAGCAGTCTTCTAATGCTTCCTCCTTCACCTCATCTACCACTACGGCTAGATAGCAAAGGAATAGAAAACAGATGACCAGTCAAAGAAGAGAGGAGGCTTATGAGAGGCCTTTGGTTGGATCAAAGATCAATAGAGACGAAGAAATGACGTTTTCCCAGCAGACAGGTTTACCTTCCCCCTTTTACTTCTCTCTAAACAAATGCATTTCAAACAGGCTCAGGGAGCACCCTTGCTAACAATGACAAACGACAGCACATGGAGTTTTTGCTCTCTATTAACATAAAGTAATATAAACCGAAGGACACTAGTCTATAGAGAGAGTTAGGGGCTAATGTTCCATATCAGATGTGGACAATGTCAGGACTGAATACAGATTAGGCTGTGTCCTTCTCTCCCCGGGGGAATTAAGGGGTTGACACTATTCTTGCTGCCAAGTGTATTATTATAACATGTTGGTGCCAGGCCTGTCTTCCCTGGACTATTAACCCCCCTGTCCCTAAAGCACTTTTCCACTGTCCCTCAAAACCCTATTCCCCCCTGCTGACCATTGTATTTTACCACCCCTTGTGAATGTATTGATAAAACTCTTCTCAGACCTAAGCACAGATTTTATTTTAAACTGGTCTATGCAAACCAATTTGTTCATTCTGATTCATCAATGAAATGTCATCAGTCCATGAAAGGTGTTAGATGAGTTAGATGAGTGTAGCTCAGAGCAAGTGAGCTTGTGCACTTGCAGCAAGTGGTAGGAATTCAGTGCTCTCAGTGCGCTCTTTTTGCTGATGATAGATTGCTGTCCATTTTCAGTATCGGTAAGGCTCATTGTTCACGAAGCATCAGGTGGGTGGAAAGATTATCGGAATAATGATGCAACTCTTTGAAGAAAGAGGTTGTTGAATGTGTCCTGTTGCGGTTCTGTGGGTGTTTTTAAACTATGAAGAGGCTGTTAGAGCACCTTTTTGTAAGTGTGATGGCTATGTGTGTGCGTGCGTGTGTGTGTGAACATTGTGGAAAGAGGCACAAGTGCACAAAAAAAAAGAATTGATTCTGAAGAGGATAAAAAAAATAAACAGGAAAATATTCACAGAAACAAAAAAAAAAAAAAAAAAAAAAAAAAAAAAAAAAATATATATAGAGATATATATATATATATATATATATATATATATATATATATATATAAATATATATAATATATATATATATTAATTTATTTATACAAACACACGGAAATATATTGCACTAGGTGATGATGAGATGGTAGTACTGGAAAATTCCATGCCAATGATGCCTATATATATATATATATATATATATATATATATATATATATATATATATATATATATATATATATATATATATATAGGGCTGGGCAACGATTAAAATTTTTAATCGCGATTAATCGCATCATATACGAAAAATCAAATAATGAATTCAAAAGTAGTGTAAAGGTCACTTTTATTTAAATGTTTTGCTGCCATATGAACTAAAGTACCATAACATTTGTTGTTCAAACACTTAACATCAGCACTTGTCAGTAACACATACTTTGTGTAAATCTCATCTTAAAAAATGTAAAATAAAATAAAATAAAGCTTAGTGCCACTGCCAGGACATTAATGTCATCCTGTTTTTTTTTAAATGAAAAATAAAAAAAGTCTACCAACAAAATCCTAACAATCTAGAGGTCACAATCATAACATTAAAACAGGTAATTTCTGAGGTAACAGCAGAGCCTTTTAACTGAGAGTTCAACTTGTCAGTGGTTACAAATAACCTTGTTTCTGTTGAATCATCCCCTGGAAGAACTTTAATATGAAAATGTAACTTTATCAATCTGTAATTATCTGTGTATCATTTGTTTTTTTTTTCCATTTTCGATTGTCAATCAATTTGATAGTAAGAGTTCAACACCACGAAGAGCGACCGAGCCATTTTGAAATCAATCAAACCTGTACTATTATGGAATAATATACTGTCTAAAATGTATTTGTGGTTTGCGGTTGTGACGTCAACTGGGAGACGCACCAGTTATTGTTGTAGTAGCTACCGGCATTCCTTCATTCTGCTTGGTACCAAGTGCCGATTTCGCCTGATGTGTTTCCATTGCTGTTAATAAATACCAACCCCGAGCACATCATTGTACGAGCCTTTTTGCAAGAGTAACCCGACAAAACTGACATGAAGTCTAACAAATGAGAACAACAAAAACATTAGGCTACCTGGTCCCTAATAATAACGTTTGGCGGCCGGGCTACTCCGATAACAACCGCATCAACAGTTTACAACTAACTCACATATTGATTTCGGTGTCAGTGATTGTGAGAAATTGTACCTGAGAATCCCAGTTTTGGTGGGCTTGACTCGCAGCGAACAATGTCAGGTTCATCTCCAGGAGGATATGTATCCAGCTTTTTTTGTTTAGTCTTTTCTTTTCTTTGTGTTTTGTTGCTCCACTTTTATGCTTGTATGAACTGCCACTCATGATTTAATAAATCCGTGATCCACCTAGTCTACACCACATAGACTCTTTGACTAGTGACTGATGATGATGCTGATAGATGGCTGTTGATGACAATTTTATCCCAAATATATTTGGAGGTCTTACCAGCAATCCACAAGTAAATTTGCATATTGTAAAGTTAACTGTGAGAGTGAACATGAAGCCAGCCATGCAGCACAACATTTCATTCACTGTGTAGAAACCTACATGACCAAAGTCAGTCTTAAATTTTCTTGACCAACCATGACTCATTCTGGCTGGGGAAACCTATATATAACCTTGTACGTAGCGTATGCATTTTTCGCAAAGTTGTTGTATCCAGTATTGCGCAAGGCGCAACTGATGCCTGAGGAGAGACATGTTTCTTTGTCTTTCGCCGGGCCCTCCTGGGCCCGGGCCAGGGTAGTACTACCCCCCAGTCCCGCCTGACGCTCCACGCCTGTGTGTGTATGTATGTATATATATATATATATATATATATATATATATATATATATATATATATATATAGAGAGAGAGAGAGAGAGAGAGAGAGAGAGAGAGAGAGAGAGAGAGAGTGCTTCTACATTGCATGTTTTTAAAAGGACTGAAAGGAAAAATAAGGTTTTTTGGTTTTTAATCTCACATTGCAAACATCAGTAGGGACTATCTAGATTCTTCCATCAGTAGTAGCATGTTTTATTTTGTAGCTCCTTTTATAAGGTCTACCCTGTGTTACTTTTACTGTTGTGGAGAAATACTGTGGCCTCTCCACACAGGAGTCAGTGCAGCTTCTGTTAGCACTTCTGTGTTTGGGAACTATAATTGCCACCACACATGGAAATATATTGCACTAGATGATGAGATGCTAGTACTGGAAAATTCCATGCAATAATGCCTGTGGGTGTTGGTGCCATGTGAGCGATAATGTGTGGGCAGAGGCTTATTTTCTCTTTAATATGGGCATGCCGACACTGGCACCCACAGAGCCCCTGTTTGAGTTCAGTAATGAAAGAAAAAGGCCGTCATGGAGGCTGGGGTTTGAGGTGTTGTTAAAGTCTTTGAGGTTTTCTCCCTGTGGGCCTCTGTCTGCTGCCCTGAATAAGAGGGGCTTTGTTAGATCAGCGACAGAGGGTTTGGTGAAGCTTGTTGAACAGGCCTTCCTCTACTGGGTTCTAGGCAGGCTCAGTCCTGCAAATAACTAGCTCATGTCACGTCCCATCTCACACAATCAGGCACTAGCAGACTTGACCCATATTCTGTAATTCTGCTTGAGATATACGATACAGTTCAAACCCAGCTTTGCTTTCATTAGCAGCGGTGATGTCACAGTTCAAGAGCAAACTCTCAAACCCTGCTTGTGTTCTCTGTGATACATCAAACTTCTGATGATGGTTTTTGCCATGGTTCTACAGCATAACAAGATTGGTTTGACCTGTGTATATAAAGATTTAGAGTATTCCAACCCCATTCCAAGAACGCTGGAACACAGCAAAGTGTAAATAAAAACAGAATGGAATGTTTTGCAAATCTCATAAACCCATATTTTATTCACAAAAGAATTTAAACTGAGGAAATGTGTCATCTTAAGAAAAAAGTAAGGTAACTTTAAATTCATGCCAGAACCATGTCAAAAAAAGCTGTGACAGGCAGAATGGTAAAGGTGTACCAGTCTTTTGTAGGAAAGACATGGCTCTTTGAGCTGCCAAGTGGCCTATGGATCGGCCAAGTTGTCCTTTTCAGTAGACAGCTAGCTTACATACCCATAGTCTCAGAGATGCAGGCTTTTGAACTGAGTGGTAATAACAAGTTCACATTTGCCCCTTAAAAATGCCCCTTAAAGTGTTAAGTAAAAAAAGAGAAAAAGAAGAAAAAAATTTTATCTTTTCCAGGGATGTCCATGATACCAGCAATGGCCATTGCTGGAAAAGATGATAAATTTGTATGACATTCAGAATTTCTTAGCATGAAAAGGAACATGCTTTCCATCTTTTAGCTTACTTTCTCCTTCATATCTTCTCCTCTCCCTAGACCTGGTATTGACTGGACACCACAATGACCTTCACATTCTTTCTGCCCAATCAAGACATGGCTTATTGACTTATCTGTATCCCCTCTTGACCAATCAAAGGCGTGTGTAGCAGCCAGCAGGAACATGTCAGCATTCCTCTCCCCTTCAGGAAGGAAGTCAGTCTCCTTGTTCCCATCTCTTCCTTTTTCCTTCCCCTGATGAATGACGATAAACAGGTCATTAATACGGCTGCCATTCTGCTAAACAGGTCCCACTTTGTCACCTCTGCATCCCATGTGAGCAAGAGATCGTCCAGGACATGTCATTCTTCATCTCCCCTCTGTGTCAAACTCTCCACCCTTGACCACTCAGTTGTCCTGCCATGCACAGCAGGAGCATGTCAGCCATATGTCTCATTTTTTAATTCATACAATTTTTCTCTCGTCTGTAGTACTTGTCTTGTCTACATGAACAGTATCAGTAGTATCAGTATCAGCATAACTGGGCCGATTGCTCTGAAATATGAACAGCAGAGAGATCCCTGATACACCCAAGATCTTCTTAATTAATTTTTTTTCTGAATTTTCATTAAAGTTTTATTGGTAAATAGGGATTGGTTTGATAGTGGTCATCACAACATGGAATTAATATATATATATATATATATATATATATATATATATATATATATATATATATATATATATTATCACTGATAAAGTAGTGTGGCAATAGATGTCATTGTAAATGAATGGGGAGTACAAAGTTAAGTCATTTGAAACAATGAGGTGGCTGCACTCTATCCTAACTCTGGCAGAGTACAGTTACAGTGTCACATCCGTCAGCTTTTTTATAAACACTGAATAGTGCTGTGTCAAACACTGTGTTTTATTAGGAGCAGTGGAGTTCTCCCCGTTGCATCTGATGGTCAGCTATAAATGTAGAAGGGATGTGATAGCTCGCGGTGGTGCTTTATGACTGCATGTGCCTGTGTGAGTGCTTAGCGGGCAGTAGAGGGGCTTGGGCCAGTGCCATGCCCCCTACAGTAGTTTATCTTTGGCTTGTACATGCCCCCCTTTGGTGGGGTCGATCCTCGGGGCGCCCTGCCCCAGTACAGCTCCATTAGCGGGTGTGCTAACCTTGCAACAATGCTGTGACACTCTCGTTTTTCATCAGGTGCTGCTTTCTCTTTCCCTCCAGCTCAGGATGGGGGTTTTCCAGATGAGACAGAGGTGAGGGGGGGCTCTCAGGTCCAGGTAGAATAGACATCCCTGAGCCATGCCACTCAAAGAAAGACACTTCTCACATTTACAATACATCTTGTAACACACAGTCTGCGCATTCAAGATGTGATGTCTCACAAATGCGTTCCATATATAACTTAATTAAAAAAGATTCAAGATTTTTTTTTTAAAGAAAATCAAAAAGAAAGAAAAAAACTTATCTGTTCATATTCATAAGCAGGTAAGTGGCAGGAAGTGTTATTGAATTTGGATTTAAAATAAATCAATCAATCAATCAATAAATAAAATAAAAAAAGGTCTTCATCCCCTCATAAAAGAAATATGAAAGGAATGCTCCCTGCTTGCTCCTCTTCATCTTGAATTCCTTTAAAAATCTTTAGCTTTAGACAAGGAACCGTTAGATTTAAAAGAGCAAGCTTTTTGTTTGTCCCGACTAAGTAATGGTAGATTCCCTGCTGTTAAAGGCTGAATATGCAGAGAAGAGTTAATAATTAAGGACCAGAGATAAGTTTACATTTCAGCATTGAGAGCAGCGAGCTTTCGTGTAAATGAAACGGAAATGACATGACCTGTAAAAGTGATTAAAGACAAGATCTCTAATCACCATCAATCACAGCATCACTGCAGAAATCTGTCTCGCAGCGCTGTCTCACAGTCCTGTTTTCCATTCATGCAGATCACACTTCATGAATACATTTATCCAGAATGACCTTAATGGCCCAGTTTCATGTGAGAATAAAAGGCTGAAAGTGTTTTAACCCTGAGGTTAAATAAAGCCTAGGGCATCAAGACAAATACGTGCTCAGAGATGAATATGAGACTTTTAAAGCCAACGAAGACCTTATCAGTTTTTCATGTTTTTCATGTTTTCTTAATGGCCTTCTTCCTTTTTACAGGACCGTACTTCAGTAATTCCTTTAAGTCACAGCTGTAAAAACTCTGATAACCTTGAATCACTAAAGAACTTTGACCCACAGTGTGCTTTGAAATATCAGAAAACTGTCACTGTGTCAAGGTTTGTGCTCAACATTCCACAAGTGGGAAACAGATGTGGGATCAGCTTTGGACTTGAAGCGATGAATTTTGTTTCTCTCTTCTTGGGAGTAAGAGCTCCATCGGTTCTCTGCACTCACACAGTTACATCTAGGTAGCAACATAGGAATCTGTTCTCTTCTTTGTCACTGTCATCTTGTATGCTCTTATTGTGTAAGTGGAAAAGCCTCCTCTTCTTGGCAAGTGTTTTGCAGCAATGTTCCCTCCGTCTCTGAACATAATCAATCAATGCAAAGCTTTCGAAGGGACGACTAGAAAAAGCAACACCCACCTGCTTCCCAACACAGGGAGATGATTAAATGGATGTAATGTATATTCCTGCCCATTTTGGCCTCACTGTATGTTGTGTTGCATGTCTATTCATCTGTGGATGGACCACAACTGTGATCCATCACATGCGCTACTGATGGATATCCATGCCCTTCCTCAGTTTCCCTGGACACATAGTTATTGTATCCTTTTACTGAAGTGGAGTGATGAGTTCATGTGGCTATGGATCTACGAACACAGTGGCAGGTGCTCAATAGGAGAAACTGTTAGGGGGGTTAAAAGAAACCAAATTGGAGCCCACTATACCCACCACACTGTAAAGTGAAGAATGGATGAAAAGACTTGAGTAACATGACAAATCAAAGTGCTCTGAAATGGCAAAATCTCATAGGAATTACATGGTTGTTATAGCCCTTTACTTGAGCAGGATGAATGAATTAGTTTCTTTTTTCCGCCACTCAGGATTGTCTGTGATAAAACATTCAATCAGAAGTAGCCGTGGGTGATACTATTTTAGAGCTGCATGCAGTATTCTCCTGCATGCTTCTTTCTAGGGAATTTAGCCTGATTTATGGTGAAGCCTGGACTACATGGATGAGGGTTTTGCCTGCTGGTACATTATATCCATGCACAGTTATAATGAAATTCTCCAGCGCATGATTCAAAATTTGCTATTGACATGATAAAAGAACTAATTAGGAGCTAGACAGATAATGTGTAGTTGTATGATATGTAAAAATGTACCTGCCTTCATTAATCTCTAACATTTTTATTACATTAGACATTTAAAGGAGGAAAAAAAAAATACTTGTTCATTTTAGTTGCTGCTGCAGATAATTGAATAGCTTCAAATAAGTGTGACCTGCACTCAGAAGAGGGATTGGTACAAGTGAAAAGAACATGGCTTAGAAGAGGGCTCAGCTAAGGATCTGCCACCCATGCTGTTAACAATGTTATAGTCAGATCTACATAAAACACTCAGGTCTCTCTGAATCTTACATTAGAGTGCTGTATCCATACGTACTGTTTGAATGTAAGATAGGAGAAGCGGGCTCATCAGCTTCAGATGCAGATATAAGCTCTGTAATGAGAAGGCTTAGAGACCAATAATAGAGGGCCATACAAAGAATTAGCTCCTGATTATTTCCTATCATGGCAATGTAATCTTTTATAAGCCGCCTTCTTTTCCCTTAACCTAGTGCTGAACCTTGCTTATTCTCATTCTGATGGCCTGATCTGACTCACTGCATTCCAGCCTGAGGACATTAGCTGAACTGATAAGTTTAATAGTACAGAAAGAGCGAAGAAACATTCAACTGTAGTTTTAGAAAAAAGTAGAAAATCCTCCTTTTTTTATCGGTAAAGTGGAAATAACAGAGATCCCCCATCACCCCGTCCTGCTCCACCCCAACCCTGCAGATCATCTATGTATCCTGTTGCATTGCTGCTTCCAGGGGGGTGGGGGTTGAGGAGAAGGACATGTGTGGCTGGCAGAGTACCCAGTACCCAAATGACCTCAGTGTGCCCTGGAGAGAGGAATGCCTGTGTGGGCACAGGTGTGGTTGGCACTGAGCTGCTGTGTAACAGCACACAGCGCGTCCCATGCAGTCTCACCAGCCGGTGTACCCTGGCAAGGAGCTGTGTCCTTCCCCTCTTCTGCCTTCATGGCCACAGATGTAGAAAGTGTAATGACTTAATTCACACAAGCTGTGTGTGATAAAATCTGCTCTAATAGTGATTAAGGTTATACGATGCACTGAATTAGCTGTGAGTACTGATCTTGTGGAACTTTTTTTTTCTTTCTTTTTATCTCATAAAGGTGCATTATATGACACTGGATGTTGCACTTTAGTACATGCATCTCAGACAAAAACAATATGAAATTATAAGCCTCAGTTAGACTACTTTAGCTGTACTTAGGGTCCCCTATCTCTGACCGGAAAGCTAGTCGATCGGTGAGTCTGGTTTTGCTACTCCAACTTGTTTTCTTCAGTGCAGGAAAATTTGGAAGGTCGTCTCCACCTTAAAATATAAAATATAAAAAAAGGAACTCACAAGCATCAATGTCCACACTGACACAAATCAAGGACTCTGTTAGTCCACTTCCACTTTACAGGTAAATGTTTGTTGCAATATTAAGTTCAGATTCAAAATTCACAGTGAAACATTTTCTACCCCACAGCTCTTAAGCTGGTTCAATGTAGTTAACATTTCTTGGAAGATAATATTCATCATAGCGCACAAATTGGTTGCTTTTTTTCCTTTGCAGAAATACACTCTCTGTTGTGTGTGTGTGTGTGTGTGTGTGTTTTAGACAAAGGCCAAATTCAAAGTGGGACAGCTATTAAACAGCAGTAGTCTGAGTATTGTACATGAGAGATTTAAAACCTCCACAAGGAATTAACTCTTTGCTAAAGATACTCCTCACATCTAAACTTCAAGGACACCCTTTAATTTAAAGATCTGGTATAAATGATTAATTCAATATTGATGAATATTTAATATTTGTTAATAAATTATTATGTATGCTATTAGGCACTACAAGTATCAACATAAGGACTGTAAGCACTTTGGATGGCTGACTCTTCTAAGCATGTGTGTCTCCTGGGTGTGTATGAGTGTGCAGTTGTGTGTCCATGTGTGCACCATGGGAATTGTCTTGCTCGGGTTGTATTTTGACATTTGATTTATGTTAGTGTGAAACCATTTTCATGCAGGCCATTATGCAATCTATAAAACCAACGTGTGGTTTTCACTGAGCATGGGGACCTGCTGCCGCATCACTGGCATACCAAGTGGCTCTTCTTCGCAAATTTCATTACACTATAGACACTGCTGCAGCTCTGACCATAAGCTAAAGGTGCCATTGGCTAATGAAGGATGAGGCTGCAAGCTAAGTGTAGATGTGTGCTGGCACCATTGCTGTGGAGTGCGCTATAAATATGAGTGCATTTTTTTTCTGATAAAAATGGAGGTAGACTGACAATGTTGCTTTATCCAAGACATGACTGTACATGATGCATGCGTAAAAAAAAAAAAAAAAAAAAAAAAGAAATAATAATATCCATCTGCATAAATAAGGTGAGGAAGGCAAACCACCGAGTAAAAGGGGGGTAATTAGATTGTGGGGCCAGCAGAAAATAAATGAATAAATATCAGGGAGGGCAAAAAAAAAAGGAAGAAAAAAAACAACAACTCTTATTATCATCATAAACCACTGATACAAAGCACTTCGGCTTTATTAAGAGTTCTGAAGTTTAAACAATAAAAGTTATAGGTTGAATTAATGTAACATGAACTATTCAATAAATCTAAAGGTTTCAGTTCACTATGATTTTTAAAATGGCTCCATTAATGTTTTTTTTCCCCAAAACGATGCACATTTAATCTTTATATTTCATGAATACTGAACAAAATTAAACTGCTCATTAGGAGAAAACAAACATGGCCAGTCGCCTGCATTTCGAAAAGTCAGCTGTGCGATTGCCCAGAGTAGATAGAAAGAGCAAAGAGACGTCTCTTTTTACAACCATCCCTGAACTATGACATTAGATTTTTCTTTACTGTTGTAGCTATTTGATTTTTCTACTTATTTCTTTGTCTTTTCCTTTTTTCTTCTCTGTTTTACTTTGTTGTGCATGCTGCTATTCAAAATCAAACATTTTCTTAAACAATTTCCATAAATGTGATTGGGCTTTTTTAATTTCACATTTTCTCTATTATCTTGTTCTCTATTTTCTTTTCTTTTTTCATAAATCAGATCTCTTCTACATTTAAGCATATTTTATTTTGTTAAAAGACACAAATAAGTTGGCATTAGTAGGAGATTTTGTGCTTTGATTACATGAGGCATCATTTCAATGGAGCTCCATTGTGATTCCTGAATAACACCACTCCTCCAAAGTGCATCTTAATACCATACTCGACTCCTTTAAATCAGTTTAAAGTTGCCTACACAAGCTCCAGACCTTTTCATCTACACTCCAATTCCCGCATGATACTGAAAAGAGATGCCTTTTACATTGGGAGGCAATGCAATGACAATTACATTATGGTGGCTGCACTTTGGCCATCCATGCGTCTGCTCTGACCCCTATGATTGGTTAAGCTCTGACTATGTGGCTCAGCTGGGAGACGAAGGTGGTGCTCATGGCAGCTCCATTGTTCAGGGGAGAACTTTTTTAAGTGCAGCTGGTGTTGCCCCTGATGTGATTTGGCCTTTCTCTTCTTCTCTTCAGATGATAAAAAGCTTTCCTTCAGAGGCTGACTGGAGTAGCTCACAGGCCTGCCGTGGGATAAAAGTTAATGGAAAGACCGCGTGGTGTGAAGACATAAAGGAATGGTTACCCTCTGCTGCCCCTTGTGAAGTTTGACTTCATTTGCAGGTGGAGTTACTTTGTTTTGAGGAATGAATGTGTCAATAAGTCTATCTTTCTTTCTCTTCCCTTCATTCTTTCGTTCTTTCTCTCTTTCTGCTCCCCATTGTCAGCAGAACAGCTACATCTATTTTAGCTTCCCTGCCTGGAGCAGCAGTGCTTGAAGCATCCTCACCAGTTGCACAGAATCCCTTAATTATGGGTAGATACTGTATCTGTCTACATTTGATTTCAAATAGATTAAGATTGGAACCTTTTGTTGCACTTGTAGTAAACTAGTTTTGCCAACTCCAGTGACATTATTTTCTCTGTGCATGGCTCTCTTCAGCTCCATTTCTCTCCATCACAGAGAAAGAGTGTGAAATGTGTGGACATACCCTCTTTAAGGTAACCCACTGGTTTATGGACTGTGATTTTGAAATTTTAAGTTTGACAGCACTTAGTTTTCTTAAGTTTGTTGAAACCTCGTGCGCAGTCCAGTTACAATAAATGAGAATAGCAGCTATTAGCTGAGCTGAAATGAATCGACTGCAGAAAAATGCAAATGTTGTGCTTGCTGACTTCTCAGGGCATGGATATTTAGCATTGATTTTGACATCAGAACAGTTAAAGGGTTTTTTGTTTGTTTTAAAGTGAATCTATCCTTATCTATAATTTGTTTTGTCTGTGTTTCTCAGGCAGGTATATCTGATGAGGAGAAAGAAGGCCCCATCTCTGATGCTCTACTTTTACTTGCTCTTACACATGCCTCCATTTTAGCAATGCCACAAGATCAAGATAAGAGAGAGTTCTCTCAACTGTCCATTTCTGCAGGTCACCATCTCGTCATTACTTACTGGGTATCATCTCACTGTGGTAAGCCAAACAGAAAGGGTCCTTTAACAGTCTCAAATAAGTCATGTATAACCAACCGCACCTCCTAAGTTCTTGAATATTGTTTCTTCCTCAGCCCATGAGGGCTGCTAAGATTGGCTAAGCATCTGTGAGTGGTGCTATTTTGTATCTGGTGCAGGCTGTTCTTCCCTTCCTGTCAAATATACAGCAAAACACATACAGGCCTGCTGTCAGAGAGTATTTTCCAGCAGCCAAAGAGGCTTTAAGAAAGAGAGACAGAAGCCTCCCAGCATTCAGCCGGTCTGCTCCACACCTCTCAGAGCTCTGTGGTACGTGGGAGAGAAGCTGTCTGACAAGACCACCTCTCTTGCCAGACTCAGAGAGAAGGTGGGGGAGGATGAAAGAAGAGGGGGGGAAGAGACAGGAGGAGAGAGAGAGAGGAGAGCCTAGAGACTCTTTCCCTAATCTTTATGTATTAACAAAAACAACATATTCACTCAAGCTTGCCAAAGCTTTCACAAACTCCTGAAGGAGGAGTTTCTTGGACAGGATTTGTTTATCTATCTGAGAGATTGTGCCTGTGTGTGAGTGCGCATGTGAATGCGGATGTGTGTGTGTGTGAGACGACTGCATGGGTTTGTATTAGTTTAAGCGTGTCTTAAGTTTACAACTATGAAAATGCAAACGCTTTGTCCAGGCAGCTTGAATTTTACCCTGTAACTGGTTCATGTTTTTGAGCTCTTTGCTCTCTGAATGGCATCTAGGTAACAACAGTGTATGAATGTTTCATCACTGGGAGCAGCTGCAGCTCCTCGCTCCATTCTGGCCAGATCTGTGTTTGTCTCAAAGAAACTTTGGGTGAAATTGCTTCTGGGTTTGGGTACCCACGGTGTGTGTGAGTATTCATTGACACCCAAGTTCTTTAGCATTATGTTGTCATCTTGGGGGAGTTGACGCACCTCATCTTCGTATTTAAAGTAGGCAGACAACCATATTGTTCCTCCAAATCATTATTTTCTAAATGGACCATTTTTCTTCCAGTCAGCCTATTCACAAAGAAATCACATCAAATAATTCACGTTCAACTGAAATTAAGGCAGTCTGATCCTTTCTCAATTTCTGTCTCTCTTGCTACAATTTTATCTACCTCTCTTTCTTATACTCGTTGCCTCCCCCTCCACCCTTTTCCTTGTCTATCTGTCTTTGGCTGTGATGATTCTCTGGGGCTCCTCAGGTTATCCAGTCAGTTGATAGTGTATGCCTCCATGCATCACAGCTCCTAAGCTGTGATTGAAACATCAGACAAGGAGGATGGGGCCCTAGAGATGCTCCCGGCCTGACACCACCTCTCAGTGCCAAGTTTTATCATACCAGAGCCTGACTCCCACACACATCAGGTATGCTCCATAGCACCGAATGTATATTAATCAATGACAATATGATTACCTCTGAATGGGTCGTATACATTATTTAAAGCAATGTCCCCTGGCTTACATTGAGTCTGCCTTTCAAATTAAACTCAGAGTCAATAATTAATGTTGAGATTAACTCAGAGTGTGTTCAGAGGGCAGGTGCTGAGAGCACATGGACACACAGAAACAGACATGCTGTGTGTGTGCGTGCACACCCTGTGCTTGAGTGCTATTGACATGGAACCAGTCATGTAGAGGAGTGATCATGATCCTGGCCCCATTCCTTGAGGGATCATCTCTAACTGCGTCATGTAGAGAGGCCTTTAACATCCCCTTTGCTGTTTGGAGAGACAATCTTTCCTCCCTCCCTGAGATGTGCGGATGTCACTAATGCAAGCCAGGGAGATCATGATGAGGTTTTGTTTTTGTCACGGTGACGTGGGCTTGAGAGTTGTTTCCATCTCTCAGAAGCAGGGGGTCACATTGTCTGAGCAAGAGCCTGGGCTTTCTCACACGAGGATGTCTTGCTGTTCAAGGCCCCTGAAAATCTGTCTGGGTGATAAGCTGCCAGCGCAGAGGGGAGCAACAGCAGATAGGGCTTTTAAAGCGGTTCAGCTCAACTGGAGGGCTTCTGTCTGCCTGCCAAGAGCCTGATTACTCAATCCAGCTTTTCTGTTGCTCACAATCTGCCCAAAGAGCTCCCAAGGTTGGGCCGCGCAGCTACCTGTCAATACCTGATACTGGCATAAATGGTGCTACTACACAAAGTTGGTACACGGAGGAGTACAGGCAGTGTAATTTCATGTACCAGCATCTCCAGATTTAAACAACCTCACACCCAGCAGCCAAACAGAACAAGGTTGCCGTCTTCAGTCAAGCCAGTAAACTTTCAGTACTGACACTTTAAATAATATCAGTGTGTCAACTCAAAAAACTCCAGCAGCAAATCTCCCTGGAAGGGAAATGGAGCCAAAGATGACAGTTCAGAGGGTGTGGTTTGGATTCAAACTCATAACCAATCTTTAGTGAAGGGAATCTTGTTTGTTTCTCACAAGAATTTCTCTCAATTTCTGAAGCTGGAAAAAAAAAATGTGGCTTCACTGATTACAGTTTGTCTGGTTTGCAAATGAGAAGACATAGGAAAACATCAAAACAGGAATACAGTCAGTACTCAGTATACAATATCTTATGGTATTTGATTAAAATTGTACAATACATGATGAAAGAAAGCAAAATATAAGGAAAACAAAAAGTTGACCATTGAAACATTTGCAGCCTGTCATCCAGAAGAAGTCAAATATAAAGAGCAAAAGCCTTTTGAGAAAAACATGTAATCATTCATAATTGTTTCATTACCTGCACAATTACAGTGCTCAGTGCAGTGGTTCAAGTAATTTGGTTCTGGCTCAAGGAGATACAGCTTATAGAAAACAAAAATAATCCACAAGTTAATTGCTTCATTTTTCACAGACCTCGACCCTAGTTAAAGATTTTGTGGTTAACATATTTAGAAAGTATTCCTTTTTCATTTCTGTACAAAGAGGAAATCAAAATATCTTCTGAAACCCCCAAACATTCACATACACTCATAAATCCCATAAATGTACCCAACCATGCTACATAGGTACACGTATGATCATCTCTCGGATGACCTCTGCTTTCAGTATATGATTGATCATCCAGAGCTCCAGGGCATCTATTTTCCAACCAGGATAAGACACCAAATCTAAGCTTGGATGGTTCAGGCCAGGTGGAGGACTTAGTTAGGACTGTGAATTCTTCTGAATGTCACACCAGTCATGACTCTGTCATATATGTAGATCGTCGCATAAAGGTCAGTTTCCCCCTTTAAACAATGCGACGAATGAGGTTGATTTAGAGCCCTTACAGGATTACGTAAAACATTTCAGATCAAAAAATGTCAAAACACTCAATATGCACCGTTACGCATCATCCCACACCGATTAATAACTTTGGTGATGTTACTATTTCCACTCTTTCTTGTCATTTTCTTTCACAGAAAAACTGTTTTTGTAGTTCAATCATTCAAGCATCTAAGTAGGTCAGCCTACACTATGTAAAAACGTCGTATCGCACACTTTTAATGTGGTAATGTGGGGAGTTTTCCCACGATTTTAAAAAAGACAAAGGGAAATTTTTATTTACTTTATTAATTACTCTACGACTACATTAATATTTATTTTTCTGATACACTATTGCCCTTAAAGTTGGAATAATAACTTTGTTTCCAGGCAAGCTATCTTGCCTGGAAACAAGCTATCAATAATAAATCACAAGTCACATTTCATGTGAAGAGGTCAAAAATGTGATGAGCAACATTGTGTACTTCACACAAGAGCAACTTCATGCCTGCATCTGATTTGTGATGTTTGGTAAATATCATGTTTTTGGATTACACTGTCAAATCAAATTGATAAGAGAGGTTTGTTTATCACTGAAAACGGTTAAATATGTGCAGTGTTGTACCTGAACGCGTTCATTGAACGAAAGTTCACAAACTAGTTCATATTTTTCACGAACGTGAAGTGAGCGCGTTTACTTCCCCCTTCACGAGCGTGGGGCGTGAATTTGGGCAGTTGTGAACGACGCTCTTTCAAAGTTCACGCACGGTCAAAACCGTGCCAAGTTTCCAGCAAACCCCATTTAAGATAGACCACAAACGAGCCTGATATGTATCTGAGCATGGGTGAGGCTAGCCCTTTTTTAGGGGTGCTTCAGCACCCCTAAATTGAAATTCAGCACCCCAAAAACCTGGAGTAAGAAATTTTGTTATTCTAAAATTTTAGTTCGCATTTGACAATGATGTCCAAAACTTAATCCATAGTTTGTGGTTTAAGTTTATATTTTAAGAATGAAAATGAAAACGACCCCGCCTAATGGTATCGTCCTCTTCTCACTAACATTACTTGTTGGTTGTGGTGGGGCTCATTGGGTGCTCAGCACCCCTAAAGCTCTGACCCTAGAATCGCCCCTGTATCTGAGGAAAGCAATCAAACATGGCAACACAGGCTGTCGCTTCTGTCACGCTAACAATTGCGTCATTAAATGTTTAAAACAAGCAGGAAGATGAGTTGATCACAGTTGTGATTGAAGGTTTCGGTGGGCTGCGGAAATTTTTCACATTTCAAATTGGGCCTTGGTATTCTGAAGTTTAGGAATGGCTGCTGTAGAGAGAAACTGAAACGGAAATTACAGTTTTACATGGGCTGTCCCTTCAGTGCTAATTTGAACGCTGGTTGGTTAAGGATTCCGAATTGGACCAATAGTTTTCGACAGATAAAATGGATAAAATAATTGCCGTTTGTGGTGGTGTAGTATAGTATAGTATATGGGTGGGTAATTGCTGGCAGCAACATTAAAAAATAATTTAAAAAAATGAACTAAAAATGAACTATTTAGTTCATTTTTTGAAATGGTGAACTGAACTAGTTCATTTTAATATCTGTGAACTATGAACTGAACTAGTTCATTTTAATTTCTATGAACTATGAACTGAACTAGTTCATGTAGAAAGTGAACTTGCCCAACACTAAATATGTGTCTGATCTTGTTGACATGTTGTGTCTTTAATTTCAAGTCATATGTTTTCCTTAAAACCATGAATGCTCTTGTTTTATACAAAGATATGACGACAGGATATCAAGAAAAAGTTTAATTTAAATTGACTTTTAGATGGAAGCTGAAAATATATCTTAAAGTTGTAATCTATTTCTATAAAAGATCATTTTAAAAGTAAGTGCCTCTCTCCAGTTACCTGTCTGTGCTTATATTTTTCCATCAGCCCTTTTGTACTTCATAAGTAATTTAAGCACGCAGCTCATTTCAACACAGTGCTGCATGACCTCTATAATCGATCAGTGCAAATACATCCTCTTCCTTTCTACGCAGACACCGCTTGGGCCAGGCGGAAGTCTGTAGTGGTTTACAGTGATGAACGCAGCCAGCACACAGCGCCATTTTCCAGGTCTCTTCTCCGCCCTGCTAACCTATTTTTTCATTCGCAAAGGTTTGCTTGTGGTAGCAAAACAGACAAACGGCACATCTATTTTCGACTTATAGGACAACAATTGTCCCATTTATTTGTGGCAGCAGATTTTTCTGTGAAGACCAGCGTTTCTCACAGTGTGGGGTCCTTATAAGAGTTTAATGTAATCCAGCTAAGTGATGGCACTTAATCCCTTTTTATCTTTAAATTTTTTTCTTATCTTTTTTTCATCATGTATCCCATTTTTCTTTAAAAGACATCTAATAAAGACTGCGCAGTTAAGAGGTTTTCTCTTTTTGACTCCCTAATCTTTTAGATACAATCATCTTAAGACCCTTAGTCATGTTTATGCCACAGACATCCTGAGCTGTGATTTTATTGCAGTATATCAACATTGGGACTGGGCTGATCCCTGAGCACTTCAGACCCTTTCCCTGTAATTACCTGCCTCTCACATTGTTCTGGAAGAGTTGAGGTGAGATTCCTCCTGCTCCTCCTGCACACTTTGGGGCATTATCATAAATACGGCACATTAACACTTGTTCCCAGCTTGTCAGGATATAAATTAAGTCTGCAGGTGTCCCACCGAGGTTTACCCCTGATACTAATTAAAGCATGATAATTAGGTTTGTTAAATTCGGTCCTTTCAGCCCTGATACCCCCGTTGGAATACAACAATCGCAGATAGCAGACAAGAAAAGGGCTTAAAAGATCCTCCCATAGCTAACAGACCAATGGGTGCCAGATAAAGTCATTCCCTTGTGCTGGAGGGAATACTTGGGCTTGTAATTATGATTTTGTGCGTGACAATTCTCATTCATCTGACTTGAATGCAGCCTCATTTTGTGAGGGGAAGAGACAACATTTTGATGAGGCTCTTCCTCTTCATCTAGAGATAGAACTATTCATTTACACCAGAGAAATATAGCCCCTTCTTCTTCCTCTCTTTCCCGTCTCTATGACCTTGGCGGCTGGCATCCCTTATCAAGCAAGAGACAAGAACAAAGAGCCCGAGGAATAACAGAAGGTTATGGCAGCTCTTTAAAGCATCATGGAGGCTTAAGCATAAGTTCTGTCTGTTGCAAGAGTGAAAACAAAGTCAGTGCAGCCAGTGATGCTCAGCCCGATAGGTGAAGACAAGATGTGGACAGAGGACTGTGCTCCTTTATAAAGGGGTCAATAAAGGATAAAAGTCTGAGAACCTGCACTGACTAGGTGACCTCCACAAGGAGCCTCACTGTTATGATGTGACTCCTCAAGTGGAAGGAGTTCTCATTCCAATATAGCATGAGTATGACAGCTATAGTGGCCTTCGGTCCCTCTGGAATTATATAGCTCCATTTTTGAAGAAAAAATACATGAATGCTTGCTTTTCTTTTCTGTGCCCACAATAAATAAATAAATGAAAAAAAAAATTCTAACTTAATGGAATTTTAACTGAGATTCAGTCCCCTCATCTGAAATCATTGTGGAAAAAAAGTTTCTTAGAATCAGTTTTTCGTGATCACAACATAAAAACCATCTAGAGGGTCTGACATTTAATGTTTGTCATTGTTTATGTTTTATTTATGTTGTAATTTTTTTCAGAAAATACTTTTTTTTTTTTCAAAAGTAGAGTGGATGGCATTTTTCTTTCATAAAGTGAACAAACTGTGACACAGTGCTGATTAATTACCAGAAAGTTGTTGCGGTGCGTCACTGTTCATTACAACTCTCCTCTGAGGCTGCACATGCAGCGTGTCCCTCAGCTCCCTCCCTCAGCTACCATGTCAAGATGGAATGAGGGAGAGGTGAGCAAAGGAGATACAAAGAGAAAAATTAAAGTAAGGAGATGAGCGAGAGGAGAGGATGAAAGGAACAAGGGGACAGTCCTGCTACTAAAGAGTCAGCTCAGTTGTGGAGCTGTTCATCATCCTTTCCCTGGTGAGCGCGACCTGTGGACCCTCCAGTAGAGGGATAGAGAGAACAGGAGAGAGGGAAGAGGGAGGGTGGGAGTTACAAACCCAGACAAAGATGGATAGAGTGAGTTAGAAAGAGAGGCAGCAAGATTAGAAAAAAAAATCTGGGAATGGGAAGGATTCCTCCCTCCTGTGTAGTCCAGATGTGAGAGCGCGTGCGGGCCTCCCAGTGCAGGCCTTTGGGACGGGCTCTGTCTGGTGAAGCTCCCTGACAGCACTGGGAGGGCAGCTGTGCACAGGTCCTCCTGTTTGCTGCTCACATCTCAGATGTGGGACAAACACATACCGCTCTTTGTTTACACTTGGTTGTTGTGTATGTATTGTGCTTGTTTACTTGCTTTTTTTCGAGACATGCTGTTTGTGATGATTCCCCAATGACATAATCTGCATGGTCATCATTTTTAAAAATTTTGGGATCTGGCAGATGACGGTCCTCCTGGTGTGCTGTGGAACGCAGACAATTGCATTTTTGATCTCTTGTTGAGCAACATTGCACCTGATGTCTGGGTCTGAGGTTCACAGCTCTGTTTCCAAAGAAGTTTTTTGGTGCTCAACAGTTTAGAGACTGTTTTGTTGTATTTTTAATTCTACGATGAATAAAGTATTTACAACATTTACATCGACAGGCAAATAGTGCAGGCAGGCCAAAGAAGCATCCATTTACTTCAAAGCAGAGCTGCAATGCATGAAGAATGACAGTATGTGTTGCTCCAAAACCTTTTTAAATCATTCAGTAGTAACAGTGACTCTTCCAGAAAGTATTTTCTAGAAATGTCATTAACATCAAATTTGGTTTAAGGTCTCAATAATCTAATACTTAAATAATATCACATTTCAATCATTTTACTACATTACACTGCAGTTTCAGGAGACTGTTTCTTGCTTTTGTTTTTAAATTTCAGGTAAAAGGAAGAAACAACTCCTCAAACAATCAGCAAATGTGATGACACATAACAGCTTCTAAAAGCAAATCTGCCAAATTCTTGTCGTCAAATGCACTGTCTAGAGAATACTGGGAAACTGAACCCAACAACCCTCACCTGCTACAATATATCTGTACCAAAAAAAGAAAAGTTACAATACATCCTCCTTTAAGTTAAATATGTTTTTAACTATTGAAAGTTGTACATATTGTTTTTGTCTTCAGCATTACAGCAGTTCATGGCCAAAAAGTCACCTGGCTTCCACAATCCTCGTTTGCTTATTTGATCATCTCTTTTTAACTTAGTCTAAGTTCACCATGAACATGACAACAAGTGGGTTTTATCTCTTTAGCTGACGACAAGTGTATCTGAGACCCATAGCTGGATTTTCAGGCATTGATAGACTCTTGGTGACAGCAACCCAAAGAGCTATCCATTATGAATGAAGCAGCAAGAAAGTGGACTGAATAGAGTGAAACTGAAGAAGGCCAGGCAGAGTGCTTCACATCATTGAGCACTTCACCGAGTCCAGAGACAGGATTGCTTTCGTAATGTTGTACAAAGAACAACGATTGTCTACACCTTCCCTTTATGTACTGGATGAGGAAGGGGGTGATACGGTTCCTGTTGCAGAGCTGCTTCCTGAGATTTTTTTTCTTTTTCTTATGAGTCTGTTCAAAAGGTAATGATGTTATAGGAGCATTAAAGACCAAATTCCTTTTTGTTTTCTGTTGGTTTGTTTGCAGAGTCAGTAGCGCTTCAACCAAATGGTTCCGTAGGCTGGACACTGAAAACCACATTTCTCCAGTTGCAGAAACTCTGCCACTAAGAGGGTCACAAGCTATTGTTCTCATCGTGCTGGTTCCAAGCCCAGATAAATGAGGCTTGTGTCAAAAAGGGAATCTGATGAAAAAAAAAAAAAAAAAAAACGCTATGTCAAATCAATATGTGGAATTCTGTATGATGATTCACTGTGGTGCTTTTACCTACAGATCAAGGGCGTGACATACTTTACCCAACTTTTGTTCTTAATATTTCTAACATTTTTATTCAATGAACTGCTGTTTCATATATACATTTGTCTGTGGGATTTGCTTAGTTTGTGTGCAAGTACTGTTTTGTATTGCACAGCTTATTGCGTGTGTCTGTATATGAAAACATGCTTTACATACTGCATGAATATAGCATGCCACCACATAATAAGTGGCTGAGTGAGATAAGGAGTCTGAGAAGAGCATTTTTGTAGATAAATATCCTCAATGAACCATATCAGCATTTGTGCAGGACCTTAGCGATTCCTGAGCTTTCTCCTCTTCAAATGTGATAACCTGTTCCAGCCCCTGTTGATAACTCTGAGGTCTGGTGGTGTTCTGCCAGGACTGCATCGCCTGTAAGAGGAGGAGGTGTGGGGGAGCTGGGCCGCGGGCATCCTGAAGTCTCTCTTTATGAAGGGGAAACACAAGCGAACAAACAAAGGGGTCTGCAGCCAGGAAACCTTAATCACTGCCACTACCATTAGAGTAATGAGCCCTGATGGACGCATACTCTACTGAGAGACGAGAGAAGTGGCGTGTGTGTGTGTGTGTGTGTGTGTGTGTGTGTTGGGGGGGGGGGGGGGGGGGGGGGTTTCCTCACAGATTAGGGCTGATAAACCCCCCTCTCATTCTTCTGCCACCGTCACCATACTCTCAGGGGCATATTAATGAATCAACAGTGCCCTTCACCCCCCACTCCTCTGATTTCTCTCTTTCAAGGGTTTCTTTTTCTTCCTGAGATTAGCGAGGCATTGTTTAAAGGACCACTTTGTTGTTTCAGAGGAGACTCTAGTGAGACATGCCGTCGGGCCATTAAAAGGTAATACCTATGAGAGAAAAAAGCTTCACTTCTATCAAGAAAAGTAAAGAACATATCATAAGCTTTAACAGTCAGTATTAAAGACTTGAACAAGTAAAACAAGAAAAAAAAAGTGTTCAATTAGTTCCGAATAGAACGCCGTTCCAAAACAACCATGTTGAAGGTGCTATAGGTTTAACAGTAAGCCGCAGAGATCATGCTTGGCTGCGGCTGCGTGTGACCATAGTGCTTTGTGAGCTATGTTGTGACCGTCACTATCTGGGGATTGCCTGCTGTGTACTCTCCTGTTTATGGATCTCATAGCCCTTTACAACACACTTCAAAAATTAATCACCCCAGAGTCCAATACAAGCCTCAAGCATGCATGTGCCGAGGTGCTCTGGCCAAAATCCTTCACGCTGGAAGCAGCCACCAGCGAGCACGCTGCCGCAACACTGCAGAGCATTTCATTAACTGATGAGGGGGGGAACGTACATCCTGCTCTTTTTATATGAAATGGATTGCAATTAAATCATGCACGGAAGGACTGGTAACACTTGTGTATTGTCACAGAGCAGAGTTGACACTGATGGCTTGTCACGGTACTGTTGTTTTTAAATGCTTCACGCTGCTGTTCCTCCCTTTGCATGTGTTGCCTGCTCCTGTATTTCTAGCTGGTTTCAGTTTTAAAGCTCTCAGGTGGGCCTTTAAGCAGTTGCTCAGACAACAGTGAAGGCCTCCCTCTGATTTTCCATCTCTCTCCTCCTCCTGTCCGCTGTACTTTTCAGTACCTGATTTATGGCCCACATAAGTGTGCAAGAGATGCTGAGATTTTAGAGGAAGTCATAAATAGAACAAAACCAAAGAGGAGAGGAGGAAAGAGGAAACAGACAGAGGAGGCGACAGGGACATTCAGAGTGAAAGCGAGAAGCGTGAGAGACAGAGTGGGAGACTTTGGCTTATTATTTCACTTGTACTGCAGAGCGAAGACTTTCTCTGCTACTCTGTCGACTGTACTTGATGTCTGCCTGACTTCCCTTTTTTTTTTCTTACTGCCAGCTGACCTTTGCTCTCTTGATGGACAGTATGCCTCCCCGTAGTTTGTTCTACTAATTGGAGTCAGGATGCAGATGCTTTGGCAACTTGAGATCAGCTCATGCCTTCTTTTTGAGCTCTGATCCAATAGGAAAGAGGGAAATAAGTGTATGCAGGGAAGAAATATAGGATATGAATTAATAATATTAATAATAATACATGATAATAATACACGACATGTGCTTTCGTTTCAAAGTCTCTCAATAACATCAGAAAAAGCTGTATTTGTTCTGAGTCACTTTAAAAAAAAAGTCACATGTTCAGGGGAATCTGAATACTTCCTAAATAGAGTAGGAAAGTTGCAAAGCTGGCAACACTGGTCTCCCATAGACTTGATTCCCATCTCTCAGGATACATCATCCTTTTTATTGCTCTGATTGGTTGCACTAACCAACTGAATGCAGACGCAGTTTGGGAAGCAACCATCGGTGTCGCCCCTTGGATGGGAAGGGTCTGGATCATTTTCAGAACTGACATCTGTCTAGATGTGGGTCTGATCTATCAGGCTAGATATTTGGTGGATTGGATGACTGGAGTGTGAAGAAACCAGACATATTGGCAATTTAACAATTTAAATGTATTAATTTAACAAACAGGAGTCTCGGTGGCGTGTAGAAGAGCAACACACAGCCACAACAACCTGGCACCTCCTTCTCATGCTGGCCACCAGCCTGGTCACACACTGCTGTGGCATCCCATTCTTCATCCGGCATTTGTTGCAAGTCAGCCAGTGCGGCTGTGTTGGTCACTCTGGCATGGGCAGGATGCCTAAGCTGATCCCACAAGTGTTCAATGAGGCTGAAGTCAGGACTGCTGGCAGGCCATTCCATCCTCTCCACTCCCAAATTCTGGATGTGGTCTCTGATAAACCCTGCTCTGTGGGGGTCAGTGTTGTCGTCTTGGTGGAGTTCAGTCCCAGACTGTCTAGATATGGGATTGGCACTGGCTGCAGAATGTCATCTCAAAATCTCTCTGCATTTGCCCCACACCATCACACTACCTCTGCCAAAAGATGTTACTTTAAGATTTAGATAGCAACAGCAAAGAAAGAAAACTTTGGCATTGGCAGAGAAGATTTGGCAAATCATTCATAAGCGCAACCGACATATTCAGCTCTGCTACTCATCCCACAAATGCATGTTCCTTAGAAAACTGGCACCATTTAAAAGAGAAATAATTTAGGGTTTCCAACAGTATGAACATTTACTGCCAAGAAGCATTGTTACAACATGGAAATATACTACTGAACATATATATATATATATATATATATATATATATATATATATATATATATATATATATAATCAATATGTGTGTGTGTGTGTGTGTGTGTGTGTGTGCGTGTATCCGTTTCGGCTACTTTTGCTTCCACTCATGATCTGGTTACTGAAGCATCAAAAACACTGGTTATGTTTAAGCAACATGATTTACCTGCTTTGGTTTAGAATCACTTGGTTATACCGGAACAACTTAATTGAAGTTATGACACAATTGTGTTTTTGGTTTATTGTACACTGCTTCACAACATTAATCTGATGTGTTGAAGAATCACATGGAAATACAATTTCATTATTGGCCTTTTATACTGCAGGGCCTTCGCGGCACCTTGCTTTCCTGCTTTTGAGATATAAAACGGAATTAGGAATCCAAGATGATGGGCCTTTCAGCCAGCAAAAGAGGTGTTTTCGCAAAGCTGGTATGATGGGTACAAGAGAGGGAACAGTTCCCTAGGCCCAGACAGTTTTGTGACTACTCTCATTCTGTGGTGGCTGGATGCTATTTAAAAGTGCCAGCTGACACATTACTACAGTTTCTGTCAGCTCAGTATGATTAGACAAAAGTAAGCAATAATGGCATCATAGTGATATCTAATATCAGTAATATACAGCTGCAGATATAGCCAGAGCAGAGTGCGAATTATACAATGACAATTGGGGGGGGTCAACATTTTTTAGAGATGACAAAAATGACAATTTGTCCCTTCTTTAGGGGGGTTGAAGTTGTAATTGGGGGGGTCAAACCCCCCCAAACTCCCCCGTAATTCGCACTATGAGCCAGAGGTAGCTATTGCTCAATCTCAGGTGGAATATTAAATCATTTTCGTGTTAAAAACTTGAAAAAAGTGTGGATTTGTCTTCATAAATCTTATTCTAAATCAAAGGCCTCTTGACAAGACAACTGCATGTGAGAACATCATAGCAATAACATACTGCTAATACTGATTTAATGTAACTGTGCTTAACCAGCAAATCCATTGCTGCAAATGAAAGAACAGCCATAGTTTTGCCACACCAAGACTTTGCTTATGAAAGTGACCTTCTGATATCCTTTTTACAATAAACACTTGCATTCTACCTGAGCAGAAACTGCTCTTATTATGTGGTTCATTTGCAGCTGTTAAGCCTGTAGTTAGAAAGTGCTCTTGTTTTCTGTCATGCAGAAATTCTCTTAAAAATGTCAAACAGAGATTTTGATATGCCTTGTGATTTACAGTGCATTGAGTGCTCTGTGGATATGTGTGTCTGCGTGTTCTGTGATTTTACCTAATATGCTGATTTATTGTTTTTGACTGATTATTATTAAATTCAGTTAAATGTATGCATATATATATATACTTATAGCAGGTACAAATTCCATTTATTCTGATAATTATACGTGGAAGAAAACAAAAGAAAAATATATGTATGGTGCTCTTTGAGGTATTGTGTCTTTGTTATTTTGGTTTGAGTGTGTGTGAGTGTCGTTGTAGCACACAAATGGCCCATACATCACATCCTCTTTACAGTGTTTCCCTGTGAGTCATTTGCATGTCATTACAGCTTTGTTTTATAAGTGAGTGGCTATTAAGGAAGCCGCTCCATAAAATGCTGTTAAAATGGAGGAAGGCAGCAATACGGATCTTAAAACGCCAAGAGCATTCTCCATTTTCTCACCTTACATGAATGATGAAAAGTTTGTGTCTGTATCTGTGTGTGTGCGTATGTGTGTATGAGAGAGAGAGAGAGATACAGAGAGGGCGAAGCCAGATGTTTTTCCTTAGGGACTTGCACATCTGTTGGGTTTTTTTAATGACAGCAAAATTCATGCACTCCCATTTCTCTTCCCACTTTCTCGACCCCCCTCCCTGTTGCAGTCCCTCTGTTCTCCCCCTTTTCACACATCTGGACTTCGCAGTTTGAGTCCTGATGTGATCCCCATCTGTGAAGGACGATACGCCAGTTAGTACAGTATTCTCTAGTTAGACCAAGGACTGGCAGGGGATACGGGGAGTCTGAGCAGTGAAATGTTTATTTAAAGTTTAGTGTCTAAGGTTTAGGCCAACAAATCTCCCAGATAATGTGGCTAATGTGTGAATGGAAATGCTGAAACTAGACTAAGCACTCTGCGCATGCCCCACAATTCCTGCCCCCGACTTTGTACTAGAAGAAACAAATACAGATAAGAACAGCAAAGCTAAAGCATACAGGACTTACAAAATGCTGAGGTGTAAATCTGTTTAGTTCCAAATGTGCGCTGCCAACTAAACCAAAGATTTATCCGCTGTTTTGGTTAACCTAAAATGTTCAGCGTTAACATTGAAAGCAGACATATTTCTGTCTATCATAGCTGTGGTTAACATACTTTGGTCAATAAATCGATGCCCCTAACATACATGCATAGTGCAACATGCATCCAAGTCTCGCAAATGTTGAAAAATGAGTTATTTTGTTGCCCATTCTTCCATCATAAATCCTTTGACTCTCCAAACTGAGAGTGCTGTGATTTGTTGACTACTGCAGGCAAGACAGTAACTCATGAGTTCTTTAACCAACCCCACTTTAAAAAAATGAAATCCTGATGGGTGAGTTGCAACACTTTTTTCACAAGGTGCAGATTCTTGTCATTCAATGTGGAACTTCCCGTAATCACAGAGGCACTTAGAGGGATGCCGTGCAAAGACTGGATCTTTCCATTATGTGCCATGGTTCAAGGACACTTCAAACTGTTGAAATGAGAGTTAGAATAATTTAAGCAATTTTGGGAGCATAATGAGTTTAGACATATTTACTTCGTCAGACAACTCAGATTAATAGCACAAGGACTATATATTGACATGTTTATTATTTTTGTGAAAGGTAACCCCCTTTTGCTAATGAAATGAGCTGGAGTGTGAGGCCTGATTTCAATTGTTAAGTGTTGGGTGATGTGGGTTGTATAGTTGGAAGGCTTCAGCTTGGGATTGGAAGCATGTGGCTCACATCTGGATCTGCTTACAGTGTCAGGGAGGGCGCTTTCGTGACAACCAGGCACGTGGCAACAAAGTGAAACCTTTTGCAGAAAAAAAATGGCCCTATATCTCACTTGTGAAAGAAATGTTAGTGTGGCAAACAGTTTTGACAAGCTTAACATTATATTTATAATACGCAGGGGAGGAAAGGTTGCACAAAGTTTAACAACTTCTGGCCTGAAGGAGAGCTTTCCACTGCTAATGCAGAGATATGCAGTGTCATTATTGATTTTCATACCAGTGACTTTTCATCGTACATCCATGCAGAACATTAAATTAAAATGAATCATACTCCACATTTACATTTATAGCTTTGGACATGAATTGAACAATACTGAGTAATAAATCGTAATTGTAGTTGCCCAAATTTTTATATGTAAGTTTATATCTGAAAGTTATAGACTTTGTAAGTTAAAATGAAGCAAACCTGAAACAATGTTTTTACCTGCTAATGCTAAGTTAACTGAACATAAACATGTGTCATTTAGCTATTGCAGTTTGTTGTTTGGCCTTTAAGGTTCTCTAATATGTTCTCTTCTTTTAAATTCCTGTCTTGTAGAATATTTAGCTGGAGAGCTTTGGTTAGAACAACTGGTTCTCATTTGTAGCACAGGGGCCGCTCTGTTTCCAAGAGGTATATCTGTGAAATTGCATTCCTTTCCATCATTGCATGCATATGGAGTGTTAAAAAAAGGCACTTTAAAAGGCTTGTCCCAAATCTTTTTTTTTTCTTTTCTTTTTTTTTTTATTCCTCTGTATTTCGCTCTCGTTCATATGTAAGAAATCATGTTATGTGTTTGTGAGGTTGGCATCCTGCTGTATGTTACGTTTGGTCCATGAATGTAGTTTACACATGATTGTTCTTCACTTGGACTTTCTCTTTCTCCTTCCTCTTCTTCCAACTCCTCTGTCCTTCTCTCCGAACACTGTTTTCCACTGCTATTTCTCTCCTTCCCCCTCTGCTCCACTCGCTCTCACGGACATGACAGTGCGGGGGGATAAGGGAAGAGTAATTATGGTTCAGTGAGGCTGCCAGGTGTGATAAATGACTAATAAGGGGAGCGGAGCCCTGGGTCCTCTAAGGAGGACTATTACAGTCTTATCAGCACAGGGCTGCAGCTCACAGGCTGGCCTGGGACAGAGGCCCTTGTAGCTGTGCGCACTCCTCTCCTAACCCCTTCACCTCAGTCATCCTCCACAGCCAGCATCAGTTCAGCCCACCCTAGAGACAAGCTTCGGCTTTAACACCTTAGCTGCTGTTTCTCAAAGCATATATGTATTCTTTAGCGCTCATTTTTCAACCCCAGCATCTTATAGCAGTAACTTAAATGTGGAAGCTTAATCAGTACAGTTACTGTTCTCTTGATCATAAAACTGCACAAACAATGTGAGATTCTTCAACCAACAAAATGTCTTTCTATAGTTAGCAATAACATGTAAATAAGTTGGTGGTTTGAAATGTATATGAGTGGTAGCTGCAGATGGTCCTTTTGACAGGTACTAGTCTTTAGTAAAAGTGCCTCCACCAAAACATTGTCAACAATTTTATGGATAGTTTTTCAAAACTTTATTTTCTTGCAAATCCACACAATTCATTAATTTTTTTCTTTTACACGGGTAGAATATTGTACAACTCTGGTCATTGTTCCATGATTGTTCCATGATTCCACAATTTGTTTTGTTTTGTTTTTTCTTTCACTCCAGAAAGTGTTATATCACTGTTTGTAAATGCAAAGACCCTGTAGTCTTTAAGTAGATGACACAAGTAGAGGAATGTATATATATATATATATATATATATATATATATATATCCATCCATCCATTTTCTATACCGTTTCATCCTTGAAGGGTCACGGGGATCTGCTGGAGCCTATCCCATCTGTCTACGGGCGAAAGGCAGGGGTACGCCCTGGACAGGTCGCCATATCCATCGCAGGGCCACATATACAGACAAAACCATATACATATATATATATATATATATATATATATATATATATATATATATATATATATATATATTAATACACACACAGTTTTACAGTTTTAAGCAGATGACACAAATTTGACATGTTTCATGCAGTGACTGCATGAAACACCTACACAATCTGCCATAGCTGCAAAACGTGATACAATTAAATCTCTTTGAGTCACATTTAATCTAGTTATTTGCAAATAAAGGGAGGGGGGAGTTGTTTTTTCTGGTTTTTCTTTTAGTCAGACAAGTCCTCCTTTCACAACTGCACTGGGCACACAATGTGAACATTCTTAGTCAGTTGAATGATATCACGTCTGGTTTAAATTACTTTCTGGCCAGTTTTATCTGATGGTAGCATGGCATTCTCTGTGCTTTACATCAGAAATATGGTGCAAAAACATGATAAGCCTTTGCTATTAAGAAAAAAAAATCCCTTCAGTGCCCTGTCCACATCCATATGTCTTTCAAACTTTAACAAAAGATAATTTCATAATCAATTAGCATAATGGTCAAATGTGACCAGAGGATTTCTTGATAATTTCATTTGCTTTTCCATTAACATTTTACTTTTCATGCCAAAAAATCTTTGCAGACCCAGGAGGACCACTATACATACTTCCATGAAATCTAAACACTTTTGCTTTCTGAATTTCTAAATGACAGGCAGAGACTTTCTACAAAATAAAGGACAACTTTTAACTTAGTCTGTATTCTACGTTTTTGTCAAAGTAGAACAAAATGACCTGGATCTGCGTTCCATTTAAGATTCTGAGACAGAACACAGTTCCGGTAAGAGAAGATAGCTGCTGCCTTACCACAACATGCAGGCAAAACCAGGCACAGTAGCACTTTCAAGAAGAAAACATGTCTGTTAACATTTCACAGTGTTAGACAGGACATTGTGATCTTCCATTACGGCTAGTTAGCAACAGCTTGTCCCATTTCCCGTTCAAAGGGTCCATGCAGGTGCTTATTACGATATTGTCCAAGCAATGTCTTGAATTACTACACTGTGAAAAAAAAAGCTTTGGCTCCTTTGCAATCCTTGTTCACCGAATGTTCAGCACAGCCACAGATACACTGGCCATTTTTGAAACCACATACTACCATACTAATGCATTCTGATTTTGCAGGAACGTAGTAGTCTACATAGTATACAGCACTCAGACAAATGTATGAACCAGAGTATCAGAGAAGTACCCAGAGGGTTTCCCTTTTTCTGGGAAAATGTCTTGTGTGCAAATGACCAGTTAATCCGCAAATACTATATCCCATAATCCACCACTACAGCAAGAGCCAGTTGGAGTAATCAAGTGACCACCCAGTTGGAGTAGTCAAGGGACTAGCTTCCATTTTCGGCAGAGCATCATTATTTTTATGGTATCATACTACATGCAGACAATGACTGCCAGACCACTATACAGTATATATACAGAACAGAAGTTCTGTTCAGTGCTCAGACAAATTCCAGGTTGTGTCTCAACCCAAGTGCTGCGCTTACAAACATATGAAAAACGTATAGTGCATTGTGGAATCTCTCAGTAAAGACTTGACGTTTCCTCTGTTAGAACTTGTCAACCCAAGACACATACTTTAAATATCAGATGTATGTATCATTTCAGATGTATGCCCCATGTTCTCTTCTGTGGGCAAGCAACTTAGTTTTATTTTTTTACTTTATGCTCTTGTTTCATTTCCCGGAATTGTGTTTAGTGTCCTCCATAAGGTCCCATCAGAAGCAGCAACAACTTCAAAGCGCAGCTTCTAAGTTAATGATACATGAACAGATAAAAATGTCTTGGGATACTGAGTCAACAATATTGACTTAGAAAGGATGCTAAAAACTGTCAAAAACCAGTCTCTCCTCACAAAGAAGCTTAGCTATTATGGTTTAAAGACCCAAGTTAAGAAGGACATTTATGAAGTACCTTCACAGTATTTTTGCAGTAACAGAAACAATACAACAATTTTATACTTATTCCAGACAGTTAAACTAACAGTATGATAATTCACTCTTTTCCAACTGTTTAAAGCCCGATTGCAGTTTCCCAAAAAAAAGTCAGCATTATAGTCTGTGTAAACTGCCAGTGGAAAGTGTCAACAATTTTAAAAGTGTAATTGCTGTATGTGTTCATTCATTCTTCTAATATTTCTCTGGTTTCAAATAATATTGAGTGCCAATCCACTTTCCTTTAAACCTATATTGGGGACCATGATGTTATTTTTATTTATTTATTTTTTTTACATGCTATCTGGACTGATGTTTTGAGAAGGAATGAATTACAAATGAGCAAAACATGGACCCAATCCTCTAACTCCCCTATCTAAAACTCACGGCTAATTCATAGCTCCGTTGATTACCCAGGGGAATTCTTTTATCTCCCCCATTTCATTCCTGAAGCGCTCAGCAGACATTTTAATGGCTGCACTTTCATCGTCTGTCAGATATTTAAATGGAGAAGTGCGTGTGTGGTGAGGAGTGAGGCAGCATGGGGACCATCTCAGATTCTGCATGTCAATCTTTAATGCCTAGAGATATGGACGCGCTCTGACCTCTCACTCTGTCATTCTGCCTCTCCCTTGCACAAATTGACCTCTTGATAATCATTTCCTGCTCCTATATGCTGTAACGAGTGTTCCAGAGTACTTGGCAGTCACGTGATCCAAAGAGGACCATTAGGGTTGAGAGATTGACCCCTGTGCAATGGCTAGGCCATAAAGCCTTCCTCTGACATATGGACTACAGAAAGACTGTCATGGCAAGTGAATTTCAGTCTGCCTGTTATGACCACGAACATCACTGGAAGACATGTAATAGAAGGAGGAACCATTGGTATAATGGAAGTACAAGTGCGAGTCATTTGCCATCATTGCGATCTGTAGGTAGTTAGATCTAAACGAATGTGTAGGTAAAGATGAATGAAATGTGGATATATATTTTAAAAATATTTCAATATGCCCCAATTTCAAACATGCTCACACTTTTTGTATATTAATACTCAGACATTCTGCAATATTTTGGTTGAGTGCCACATGCTAATTAAGATGTATTTTTTTTTCCTTATGGTAACACCCGCCGAGCACTGCTGCTTACCTGGTTTAGCACCAGTTTAATGAGGCACTGGTTTCCAGTCTCCTTCCCAGGCCACACCACTGCAGCCGTGTGCATATGGCTACACACCTGCTCCACAGCAGTGGCTGGTCACAGATGACCTGACAATTCAGAGTTTCATACATATGAAGAACTCTTCCTCGCTCCTCCCTAATCAAACATTCACATTTGTGTATCCAAGCTGTGATCCTTTAATTTCAGCTGGTTTATCTCCTAATGTTGAGTTGATTTCATCTCAATTTTAAGAAAGAAAGAGAGCCTGGCCTCTTGGATCCTCTAATTTTCTAAATGTAAACACCCTATCACCTCCAGATGCTAATTCTGTTTAATTAGAGTACTTAATCCTTACAAGAAAAATAGTCACACACCAGTGGTCCTCAAATGAACATTTAATCTTTTGGGGGCACCTCTAATCTTTTCATGTTAAAACCTATATAATAAAATGTAAGTATTGATCTAATTCCAGATGGATTTCTCTGGAGAGCTCTGAAAATTAAACGTGTTCTAAATGTACTGACTAGTCCATGTTAAATCTTAGACTGCCTGCAGATATGTAAATACTAATACTGTAAATAGTAACACTAAGAAAAACACACACACACACACCATATATATATATATATCAATCAATCAATCAATCAATCAATCTTTATTTGTATAGCGCTTTTCATGCAAGAACATGCAACACAAAGTGCTTTACAGAATTAAAAACAAATTATCACATTAACACCCCTTCCCTCCTACCCTCTATACTAGACACATACACACACACACAATCACACCCAATAGGGCGACATGGCATGGCACTGAGGATCAAGGAAACACCACCTTTGGGGCCGTCCACACCGGGAGGAGCCGCAGGCCCTATCAGGGTGACCAGCACCTGGGCCCCCCAACTCTAACTGACAGGCGGACCCCCAGATCAAAAGGAGGAACCCCCAGCCAGCCAGGCCAGAGGGACCCAAGGACAGTACCCCCAGTCACCTGACACAGCTCCCAGTGTGGAGGACCCCCCTGAGGAAACACTGGAGTTAAAAGATAATGACTAAAAGCATAAAATAGCAAGATAAAAGCAGTAAAAGCAGATAAAAGCATCATCTTAAAAAGCAAGTTAAAAGGAGCAACATAAAACAGGATACCACCAGATAAAAACGTAAGAAGAGTTTAAAATATTAACTAAAAGCCTGATTAAAAAGGTATGTCTTTAATCTATATATACATATGTATATATATATATATATATATATATATATATATATATATATATATATTATATATATATACAGTCATGGAAAAAATTATTAGACCACCCTTGTTTTCTTCAGTTTCTTGCTCATTTTAATGCCTGGTACAACTAAAGGTACATTTGTTTGGACAAACATAACGATAACCACAAAGATTGCTCATAAGAGTTTTATTTAAGAGCTGATATCTTACCATTTTCCATGGTTTTCTTGATTATAACCTAAATCACTTAAGTTTTTACATCAATAGCTATGGCGTTGTACTGCCAAAAACACTGCTTGTATGCATTCAGTGTTTTCTTTTCTGTCTGTTTTAGTCACATGATGACGTTTAGTGGTACCAGGTATTAAAATGAACAAGAAAGTGAAGAAAAATCACTATTAATGGAAAAGTTTTCATAGTTAACTCACGATTAATTGCATATTAATTGCATTTTTTTTTTAATGTTCTGTTTATCCATCCATCTATCCATCATCTATACCCATTTTGTCCTATACAAGGTCATGGGGATCTGCTTTATTTTTTTTTAAGCCTTTAGTTTCGAAAACCAGAAGTCCACCAATGCTGTCGTATTTTTTGGGAGCTTAATTCATCATCATTCTTAGTGTATTTTGTCCGGGCTGTTGCTTGACTGCAGTAATTTGCTGACTGTACCTAAACTCCACAGCAGCAGCGAGGTACTCAGAAGGACATTCGGCACTGTTCCTTTGAGTTTTCGCCACACTTACTGAGCTTGGAGGGTTGATGACACTTGTGAAATGCCTGGCATACTTATATCTACAAAATGATACCAACCTTGAAGAAATCGATGCCGTTTTCATGATGCTATTAAAGTTTAAAGAGAAAAAAAACAAGCGAATGTCGGCTGTGAAACTAACTTCACCGCGTCCTGCGGTGAAAACTCGATTCACAGCGACAATAACTACAAATAACCTTTTTTCTTGTCAACAGACCCATCTGGCAGCACCTTACCTGCCATTCATATGAACCTTTTCTGTCACCATGTCTGTCCCACACGTTGACTGTAAATACACTTATTGGGCGAAGGTCATATTTACAGAAACGTGTGTGTGTTAATCTAGCGTAAAAAAAAATTGTGGCGTTAAACAGAATTTGTGTTAACGCATTATTAACGCATTAACTTTGACATGTGTGCGTGTATGTGTGTGTGTATATATATATATATATATATATATATATATATATATATATATGTGTATGTGTGTGTGTGTGTGTGTGTGTATTTATTTTTTTTAAGCATATCATAAAACACTTCAGTGTCTATGATTAGATTTGTGGACTTGAAATTCTGTAGTAAGTATAGTACTAAGTAACTAGGTTTGTGTTAAAGTTGAAACCTGGTTAGAACCCACATGCACTGATTATCCATATCAATAAAACCACCAGCTTGACTGTGTGGTTTGACATTGTGTAACTTGAATTGAATTAAACTGAACTGAGGTGAAAGTCACAGATATCCCCTCAGGTGAAATTTGTGCATCATGTTAGATTGTCAGGTTGGACCTTTCTCAATAATGTTTCTTTTTTTTTTTTTTATTTTAATTCCACTATCATTTCATCTGATGGCATTCCTACCCCAGCACCCTCTCTGCACTAAGGCACTGCTGCACTCACCCTATATCCTGTAGTTAACACAGGTCCACTACGAGCCCTAGCGTGTCTAGCTCTTCAGTGCACCGTCAGCATCAATCACATGAACCTAACAAACAACTAATTTATAATGTACATTAGGCCTTATCTGAGGGTCTACAGCTGGTGGTCACTTGTGGTAATTAGCAGTTTTACTGTGAATTTAATAATGTCATCTTGCATTCTATGCAATAAGGTCCGGTCAAATAACAACGTATTGTGATCTGCTTGACTGAAAATCTGCACGTGTGATGGTACATTTTCCCTCTTCTGATCTGTCGAAATGATGGATGTCTTTTAGATTTTTCCATAATTGTAAAAAATAAATTGGTAAATGGCAGGAAATGTTTTGTTAATAGGACCACTGCTAGTAGTAACGTGCTGTTTGTATTTGCTGATCCATGTCTGTTTGGATATGTAACCTAACATAGTCTGTTGCTCTGAAAGTCTAGATTCTTACATTAAAATTTCCATGAAGCTATAGCAGGAGATGATATTGTGAGGTTTTGAAGTATTGGCAGTAACTCACATTTACATGAATACTATACTGCACTTTAAATTGAAAATATTCAGAACACATCTTAGCACGGAAGCACAGAAACACAGAAACAGCGCTGGTTAGAGTCACTAATGACCTCCTGATGGCCTCAGACAATCGATTAGTGATTCATACTACTTCTGCTGGACCTCTGTGCTGCTTTTGACACCATATATCATTGCATTTTACTGGGCAGATTTGAACACGTTATCAGGATTAAAGCAAAAGCATTAGGCTTGTTTTAATCACATCAACCTGATAGATTCCAGTTCGATCATGATAATAATAGTTTCCTCTACACCAGGGGTCGACAACCCGCGGCTCTGGAGCCGCATGCGGCTCTTTAGTCCCTCTGCAGTGGCTCCCTGTAGCTTAGGGGAAAAACTTGTCAGAAGGCGATTCTCGCTCTGGAGCACATGTAGTGCCCTGTAGCTTGCTTGCCAGCAGGGGGCAAAATGAGTATGTTTAGCGCAAAATACTGCCAGGTTACTGCAACGAGGAAGTCACATCTGTGTGTTACATCCTGGGAAAGAAAATAAAGACGAGCGCGCGTTCGGTGACTAGCGCCAGACATCTTTGTGTTGCTCATGTACCGCCGTTAAAAAATGAAAGAAAAATTTCGGACACCACGTTGATGTTGTCGTGGTGTAACACACAAAAGTGTCATGGTCTGGGGTGGCCATGATGGCCATTTTGTGTTTTTCCTTGTTCTGTGTTAAGTTGGCGTCAATCCCTGTCTTTTGTGTTACCTGTTTCCTGTTTTACTTTGAAGGTCTGTCTTGTCTCCGTTGTTTTCAGCTTTGCTTCCTTCCCTCTTGTTATCCTGATTGTCTGCACCTGCCTCTCGTTGGGTTCTCTGTGTATTTAAGTCTTGTCATCTCCCCTGTCTGTGCTGCTCTGTTGTCTCGTGTCCTGTAAGTACTCTGTTGGTTTTTGGTCACTTGTTTTTCCTCCATATTCCCCTCACTGGATACTTGGATTACTTTTGGATCTTTTTAGTTTTCTTGGACTTTTTGTCTTTGTTTTTGTCAAATAAATACTTTTTTTTTTTTTAAGTCCTGTGCCTGGGTTCTCCATTCTGCCTCAAAACCTTGACACAAAAGGAGCGACATTGGAAACCTTCCCAAACCCGACAAACTTGTCTTCAAAACGTGAATGTCATTTCCTACACTTAAATGAACATCAAGACGTTTGCATTTGAAGTCCTGTCAATCTTTGGATCCATATACTGATGTGAGCAGGTTTTCTCCAGCATGAACTACAACAAATTGTATGTTTTATTTTCAGGCTCGATGGTTGATTGCTGTATGTGGCTGAGGAGAAAACAAGAGGATGACAACAGGCTGAAATGGACTTAAGTCATAATTAAATACAAACTGACTTTTTTTTTTAGATTTACATTTTTTTTAAGTTATTAAGCTGCAGCTATAAGTTTTATTTATTTTAAAGTGGGCTACTTTTTATTTGATCAATGTTTTACAAGTAAGGGAATGACTCGAATGAACCTGCATGGTTCTTTGTTTTATTTCAAAGTAGGTCTACACATGCCAGTGTTTTTTTTCTCCTCATTCAAAAGATTCAAGATTAATATATTTTACTTCCATGTCAACAAGTTGATAGGAAATTGTCTTGGTTCAGCTCCCAAACATACAGTACAGCAGCAGCCAATATTCAGTCTTTATTAGCGTTTGAGGTTTACCTTTGTTATAACAGGTAAAAACAGCAAAATGTTAACCGTTTTCTGTTTGTTCTTCTATAATTTCATAAATGCAACAAACTAGTTATTTTACAGTGGATGATGTATCTTGTATGATCTTTTGCATTAAAAACTGCCAAACATACTAGGAATAAGCTTTTGGGTAGATTCAAATCCCTCTGAATACAGAATAACTATATATATAATATAAAACTTCATACACTGTGTTATCTTCGTTTTACGGGCCAATTAAGTTTTGCGGCTCCATATGAATTTTATTTAGGGGAGAGGGGCAAAAAATGGCTCTTTTGATAGTAAAGGTTGCCGACCCCTGTTCTACATAGACAAGGGTCTGCCATAGTGTCCCACAGGGTTCAGTGCTATGGCCAGCCCTGTTCACTCTGTACATACTGCCTCTGGGAAATATTATCCAGATCCACAATATACATTTTCATTGCTATGCTGATTATACACAGCTGTATTTATCTGTGAAGCCGGACAGAAGAAAATCATTAGCTAAACTTTAGGCCATTCTAAATGAGGCAGACACCACCTCCACCTTTAAATTCAAACTTAAACACTTCTTGCTTAGTAAAACTTATAGTTAAGCTAAGCAATAGTGTGTTAGGGCCAATAATCATAGCTACAATTATAGCCTAAAGCCAAGACGAGAGCAGACTTGTCTTAAACATCGCCTCATCTTAGCCAGGCTTCTACAGGCCTACGCTGCAGGGAGACACCAACATGATTCACTGAGCCTGTCATCTCACTTCTTTCCCCTCCTTTTCTCTTCTTCTCTCTTCTTCTTTTCAGCTCAACCCATAGTTGTTAATCATGAGCACTTTGCAAATTGAACTATGTGCTTCGTTATCCTTGCAGTTTTTATGCTATTCTGCCCCCCGTATGTGTTTGCAGGCCTTTCTGCTTCTAGAGCTACATGCTGATCTGCACTTCCACCCTTTGACCATCCAAGCATTTACTGCCTACTCCTGTCTCTGTAGTAGTCTCTGTAGGATATCAACCAACATGCTGCCCCGCTCTTCTGACCATCTGTTTGTTGCCTACACCTGTCTGTATAGTCATCTCTGAAGTGTACATTAACTCATGACATATCAGTCATGATATAAGTACGTAACTCTTAGTTCTCCAGCCAGCAGAATGTTAGGACTAACACATTTTTTTCTTGCGTAATCCTTGCTGTATATTTGTGCCTCTGAGCTCTTTGTCCTTCAACCTCTCTGTTCTATCTCCCTCCGCTTTTCTTTGTTTAGCCGGCAGGTCATCGGGATGGAGGGTCCCCCTTATAAGTCAGGTGGCCCCCTCATGAGCCAGGTCCTGTTCAATATTCCGTCCCTCTTAAAAGGGAGTTTTTCCTTGCCACCGTTTGGCTAAAACCTTTTCTTCCGGTATGTGAGGCACTGTTTGCCACTGTTTCTTAACTTTTACGCAGGTAAGATCCGGGTTTAGGGAGATGGAAGATTCAACAGCAAAACCAAAATGCTCTCACACTGGTGATTAAAAAAAGTTTTTCCCAATTTCTCTGCTACCGCTGGCCATGCCTGCTTGTTTTTTTTTTTTTTTTTTTTTCTGCGTCTATGACCTATGAACTGCTTGTTTTTTTTTTTTGTTTTTTTCTGCGTCTATGACCTGCAGCGAACCAGCCAAAGTGTGATAGGCTGGTCACTGTGAGTGAGCGGAGGCGAGTGCACATTGACATGCAGTGGCGGGCCTGCTGCCTAAAAGGCACGCACGCTCATGTGCAAGTCAAATGCAAAGTTATTGGAACATAAATACCCCGGGATATAAAAGCGTCCCATGTCTCACTAAAAACAAATCCAACTTACAACCAGCAATGTGAACCAAACTCTCACTACGTTTGTACAGGGATTGGACAGCCAGTAGCAACAGACTGAGTACTCCATACTCCTGGAGTAGGTAAAAAAGAGAAGAGAGAGAGAGAAAGACAAGGTGGTGAAGAAGAGGTCTGATCAGCTGGATTCGAAAGAAGTGCAGCAGAGAGAAGGTTGAGAGGGCTGCTGGAAACCAGTAGATCCCCCCCCGCTTCACTTCCTCTTCACCTTCTCTCCTTTCTCCTACCGACCTTCTTTCAACCACACTCATGTCTTCAACATCTCTTTCGTCCTCATTTTTCCACCCTTTTTTTTTAATTATTCAACCCCCCTCCCCAGCAAAAGAACAATCAAAAACAAAAACCAGGGCCTCGTGGAGGCGTCAGTGATCAGTACTCCAGTGTCACAGGAACATCTGTTTCTGTGTGGAGTTTGATCTTCTCCCCATGTTTGCGTGGGTTTTCTCCGGGACGCTCCGGTTTCCTCCCACATCCCCAAAAAACATAATTTTTAGATTATTTTGAAAAATCTAAATTGCCTCCAATGTAAAAATGTAATAAAGATTTTCCATGAACCAATACAAATCATTCTCTGTTATATTTCTTTGTGAAATCTGAGTACATCGCATGCTGTCTGCTGGTTATTGTTGTAAAAATACTGTTGATTTAACCAAAAAAAAAAAAAGAAAGATAACTGAAAAATCTCTGAGGACTATCATGACAAGACAGTTTCTTCCAAACTTCATAATTTCATCCAATCCTTTTCAATTTCAACATGGGAGCTGCCACTTTTAGATCTAGTCTAATACATTTCATGTGATCTGCCAAGAACGCATGTTGAACCTCGATAAAAGTGTTCTTTATCCTCTTACACTGCAGTGAACAACAATGGCATGCTACATTAAATATAATCTAAGTTTTAACTTTAACACAGCCACGTTGCATCCGTCGTCTGTATCCGTCACCATAGACTTTGAAGACATAACGTCATCTATTGCCAAAGTGAATTGTAGGCTCAGTGCATCGTGTCAGCTGTGTTGGCTTCGTCAGACGTTGGAGGATTTTCAACTTCAATGGGTGCGTCAGCCAGTGGGGTAGTGTCTGTATGGCTAGAGCTAGCCAATGAAATTGCACATGGAGGTGGGACTAATTCAATGCCCACGAGTTACTGTGTGGCGACCAGGAACAAATTTGATTGGCTGTTTTTGGTACGATAAAGAAACGTCAATAACAGCACCCCCTGTACGCTGCCGCAACCCACCCATATGAATCCAGTGAAACATCAGCTCTTCTGACTGGTTGAAAGATTGATATTAAAAGTGTCAGCTTTTTAAAGTTCACTTTCATTCAGTAATTAAGACAAAGATGTTTATTGAAATTTAAAATTTCTTACCAGCATCTTACAAGCATGGGAGCCAGGTTTGATATATATAATATTATATTAAGGTTTTAAAAAAGTATTTGTCTTCAGTGGGAGAGATGTTTTTCAAATAATGTCAGAGGTTTTTTTTTTAAGAAATTTCAAATTTAATATACCAGTACTAAAAAACTTTTTAAAGTAATGGTATTATCAAAATAGGGTAACTCATTTTGTGACTGATTGGCAGTGCCGGTCCAAACCGGACGTTATCGCTGCATTTGGGGCTTTCGCGGATCATGTAAACTTCTGGTTTTGAAGCCACTTTGCAAACTCCCACAGACTCAGAAGGTGCAGATTCAGCGCTAGGTTGAGGACAAAAAGGGCAATAATATTGATGTGCTGAACCTTACATGAAATTCCAGGCTTTGCTCCCAACTGACTGACTGCAACGAGGGGTGATCCTGTTACTTCTACGTGAATAACTGGACAAAGAGAAAGACGCGTGTCTGCAAAGCCCCAGATGAATGGGAGTTCTGTCCCCTTACATGTCATATTCTGCGGTAGTTAGGTTGCCCCTATTTATTTCATTTAATTTCATTTTATTTATTCATTCATTCCAGACATGTCAAAACAATTGTATAAAGCATGACATCATTAACACTAGCATAAGTCTATGCATCTGAAAATAAATAATAAATAAATACATACATACATAAATCAATATACATACACAATGTGCATACCCATACTTTTGGAAGATAATAGAACCTCTTGTAAGTAAATCAAAATAATAAATGTACCTGTCTTCAAAAAAAAAAAAATGTGTTTATATATATATATATATATATATATATATATATATATATATATATATATATATATATATATATATATATATATATATTGCATTTCTTTCTTTCTTTTTTTTTTTTAAATCAAAGGCGGTGCTGCACATCATAGTCAAACATCTCCACTTTGGGATTTTCTCTCAAACAATGTCAGTCCAAAAGTCTTTTGGTTTGTTTAGACAACACATTGGAAGCTTAATCTATTCTTTCTTTTAAAAAAAGAGACTTTTGCCTGCCAGCCCTTATAAAAATGACAGGATCGCTTAACATTTTTCTTGATAGTACAATCATGAACTTTCTATATTTACATCTTAGCTGAGACCACCATGACTACTTTATTATAAAAACCCCACAACCTTTGGTTTCCAATCCAAGCAAGAAGTCAGTATAGTGAAGTTATAGAGATTTCACCTCTGTGCAAGTAACAGCACAAAAATGTATGTGATGTCAGCAAAACTGGCAAGAGGTAAAAACTTGATGGTACACAATACTTTTTTAACGGAAGGTGGGACACCTTGACTTTGGCAAAGTGCCAGGAAGTATTAGCATTCGATTGGTCTCATCTTCCCTGAGAAAATACACTGATGGCTTCCAGAACACAGGAGCGGAGGTAACTGATATTTTTTTTCAGACAGTGTTTCTCAAACTGACAAAATAGAGACAATGAGGCTATAGCCCAGTTTGCTTGTTTGAAACTTTCCTTGATAAAAAATCTACAGAACTGACACAGGGCATTAACAATGGTGTTGGAGGTGATTGCTTACATACTCAGCAGCTTTTTATGATTGCTGTGCCACATAGATTGATGTAATATAAAGAGAATATAAGACAAAAGATAAGCCTTAAGTTGATCATGGAGCTTACTGACATCAAGGAGACAATTGCTAAGGATATGTGGTTAGATGATTATCACAAAATTGGAAATCCTTGTGTCATTTTGCATTACATCAACAACAGGTGGGACATGACTGAGAGTCTGCTTTGAACATATGAATGAGACAGTGTGTAAAGCAAAAAGGCTGACAACATCAGACCAGCTTTAATGCAAGGACTATATAAATACTATTTTGATTACTTCTTCTCCAGTCTGGCATATGTACAGTAACTTACAGTGGTGTAAACACATTTGCAGCCCTCAACAGTGTTATAATGCTCAGTTGCTCAGTTTTCCCTGTGTTCTCAGTATAGTTTATGGTGAAGGAGGTCATGCTTTTAACAAGTTCCTTGTGACTTATCTTGAGGACACAAGCCTTCAGATGTGCCTGAAGTAAAAAAATAAATAAATAAAAAGGTCACTTAAAACATTGGTGGAGTTGCTCTCGAACTCACTGCACGTGATGCTGGACTCAATAAATAGCCAGTATGAGGATATAAGTATTCTTTGGGAGGAGTAAGGAAAACACACCTGCCTGACCAGTTTGAGCTGGAAACTGCAAGTCACGTTGTTGCATTCCTGGTATAATTCAAAGAGACAATCAAGGTCTTACAGGCATCAAAGACCCAAGCCATCCACTCGACCATTGTTGCGGTGACTCAAATGTCACCTTCAGCCATTTTCCACCAGCAGTTTTTGACACTGTCACTGCTGAAAGAGAAATACCTCTTTCTAAAGGCAAATTCAGGTTGTATCTCTTGCACAAACTTACGGTGTTCTTGTATCCCAAACTGAAAAGCCTGAAGCGATCTGCAGACTGAGGTGAAGTGATCAGTGTGCACAACATAGCAAGGTACTTAGTTCAAGGTAAAATAATTCACCATGCGTGGCGTGAAAGGAATACTGCCATGTGTAAAATTTCAATGACAACTCAATTTTTTATGATGCTCCATGAAGTGGAAAATAAAATCCGAAATTCTCAGCCGTGTATGTGTGGCACAGGTTGACGTTATTGGAAGTTCGGAAGTTGAGCTAAAAGTTGAACCGAAGCCAAGGCCTCCCTTTACACCTGTATTTGAGTGCCAGAATATTACTCTGAAGGGATTTTAAGATTTTATTTGGTTATCTTATGTGCATGCTCAATTTTGAAAACCTAAAGGGAAACATGGCAGCCCTGTTGATCTCCACAGATCCAGCACATATCCACCACAAAAAGAGAGGCCACATGAGGAAAAGGTGATGACTTAGCAGATGTGGAGCACTGCAGTGATGCAAGGGTGCAATCTGAGAGTGAGGTGACACTACTTCAAGACACCCAAAGAGAATCGTTTTTGATGTCAGGTGAAAGACCAAGGTAGGAAGCTTCCTGACATGGCATTGATTGTGTAAAAATTTTTCCTCAATTTTGAGCACAATCAGTGAAAGACACTTTTCCTCAGTTGGATCTGTTACTCAAGCACCGAAAATAAACAGGGACTTTTGAACAATGATTTGTTCCTGGAAAGCAATCTCGAGGTCAAACAAATGCCAGCTGTGGCTAGCAAAATTACAGAGATATACTGATGCACTTAAAATGTAATGATTTCATTCAATGTTTTGTCAGGTACATGCAGTGTCTTAATGCTCTGAGAGCACAATGAAAAAACAAAACAAAACAAGGTCTTTCAAAGACAGTGACAATGTGTGTTCATTTGCTGGTCACAGTTAAGGTCACAGGTTGGGTCCTGATTTGACACAGACATAACTGTGGGTGATGGCCTTGGTTCAGTAATCATCTTAAAGGATGAGGGTTGGTAAAAGTAGATCCATGCAGGACTCTGGGGCAAACCACAAAAACTCAAAGACCAAGCAAACAGGGCATTAATCACATATGTAACAAAGAGGTCAAAGGTAACCCTGAAATAGCAGCAAAGCCTCACAGTAGAGTCTGAAGTGTCTGTTCATAGGACCAATTAAAGCAGTGCGCACTAAGAACCAGAGAGAGCCTGACTCCAAAGCCTGTTCAACGGCAAGGTTTCTTGTCTTATACTTAAAACATTTAATGACAAAACTCAGTGACACATGGGTGTGATGGATGGTACTAAATGCAAGCAATTTCTTGAGGTAAACCTGTTTCAGTCAAGTGTTAACACTTGAACACAGCTCTGCTTAGCACGAAGATGGCCCCAAACACGCTCTTAAAGCAACAGTGCAGTAGTTTCAAGAAAAAAACATCATATTTTTGGAATGGTTAAGTCAAAGCAGGACGAGGTGGTTAACACCGCTGCTGGAAGGTCCCAGTTTAAATCCCATCTGGGGACTCTGTGTGGAGTTGGCATGTTTTCCCTCTGCCCGTGTGGGTTCTCTTCATGTACTCCGGCTTCCTCCCACAGTCCAAAAACATGCATGTCAGGGTTGATCGGTGATTCTAAATTGGAGTGAGTGTGTGTGTGCATGGTTGTCTCGCTTGTCTCTGTGTGGCCCTGTGATGGACTAGCAATCTGTCCAGGCTGAAGCTGCCACTTTCCTGCTGACAGCAGAGATAGGCTTCAACCCCATATCCTGTATAGGGTTGAGGTGGATATGAAAAATAAAATAATGACCGGATCGAAGTCCAGAAGTCTGCTTGAGACACTGTGGTATGACTTAGAGACTGCTGTACACCAGCAGTAAACATCAAGACTGACGTAGCTGGGGCAGAGTCAACTTCTTGTTGACTTCAAGGAAATGTGATGTTTCACGGTCTTTACAAGGTTGGTCGTACGTGTGTGGGGATTTACAGCAGCACAAAAACATGACTTTCCTAAAAATAAATCAGCTTGAAGGTAACATCACAAACACGTTTATGTGCAGTTTTGTCCATTTGTTTGATTTCTTCGCTCATACATCATTTCACTGTGTTTTTAGCTTTCAAGATAGTCACAGCTTGGGCTCCAATCACTTACAGTGTAGAGTCTTAAGGAAGAACAAATCTCTGGATGAAAAGGTACAATAATTGTTATTTCACACACTGCAATGGTTGGTGCTCAGCCTTCTTCACTATTATTTTGACTGAGTTGTTGCAGACTTTCACCTTTAATTCTGACGTGTAGGAGGACTGACCGCTTATAATCTGCTGGGAGGATCTGTGCGTGCACTGTTTTGTGTAAAGGTTAATGAAATTATACAGGACGCTGGTGCTGCAGCTGCAAGTGTGCTCTTTCACACACAGTGAACAAAGCATAAGAAAACAGAGCAACCTGTATACTTGGGTTGCAAATTAAATCCATACGCCTTTATATTATTTTCTATTTTTTATTATTTTTATTATTATTTTTGAAAAAAAAATCCACATTCAATGGTTTTTATTTGCAGTACAGTGGAATCACAGACATTACACCAGATTACACCAATCACCTACAATGTTAATGTTTGACTGGGTTTTGTGATTACTGTGGAGTTTGTCAGTATTTAAAAATGTGTGAGTTGGCTCTGTAACTTAAAAAAAGAAACAAAAAAACAAAACAAACATTGCCCTGTACCAAGTTGTGTAGAGCAGCCTTTCTCAAACCTTTTTTAAGTCACGACACCTTTCAAAAGTGAATAAAATCTCACGGCACCCCAGAGTAAAATATAATCCAAAGCCACACTGCATCGCTCCGACTGTAAATGCATACGTCCCATTTATTTTGTTTAAATAACCTGAACACGATAACTGCACCAGAGTAGGCCTCAGCAGGAAAGCTTCTTCTCATCCGTGATGTGTTTTTGCTTCCATCCATCATCCTTGTATTGCCTCCTTTTAGCCTTATCGCTAGCAACTACCTTTGCGACCTATGGTGCAGATTCAGAGCTGGTGGATGAAGGCTTGCATGAAGAAGTCAGCTCCTCTGTGATGTTCCGTTCCTGTGGGCTTTTCTTTTTAGAAAACGATCCATGATGCTGCTAAAAAGTTCTCTTTGCTATCTGTGAAATAAAATTCCAGTGGTTAAATGATATTACGACGTAAGCTAACTGGGCAGTCACGTTGACCTTACGCTGACCCCGTACTGATGTTGTTAACATTGGGAAATGGGCATGTGAGACATATTTTTATTATTCATTTCATGTTCAATTATGTATCTTATTTATTTATTTATTCATTCATTCATTCATAGGCAAAAAGTATGTATTTATGTATGCATTCATATATTTATACAATGCTACCTCTACTTACGAAATTAATTGGTTCTAGAAATAGTTTTGTAACCTGAAGATTTCTGAAGTAGAGACGCGTTTTCCATGTAAATGCCCTAATCTGTTCCAAGCCCCCCAAAATTCAAACATTATTTTTTTTATAAATTATAAATAATACATGAAATGACATAAAAACCTGTAAGAAATACATGTTAGAACTAGAAAAGCACTCAGAGAGCGCAGACCTCCACTAAACGCAACAATTATCGAAAATTTGAAAGTGATCCAGAATCCAGGATTTCTTCTGGATCACACCCAAAATGAAATCAGTTCTTCCTTTTCACATTTCTGACAACTCCTGAAAATTTCATCAAAATCCATCAATAACTTTTTGAGTTATCTTGTACACAGACAGACAGACAAAAAGACAGCTAAACGCTGGCAAAAACATAACCTCCTTGGTGGAGGTAAAAATTGTTCGTTTACCTGGGTTGCTGGGTTACGCTCATGCAGACAAGGGGCCCTCCTAGCCAATGAGATGCCAAGAAGATGCTAAGCGATAGCCAATGGCAGAGCAGCTCGGACGCACCGCTTTCAAACCGAGATACAGAGCCAACAGCTATGTTTACGTTCGGTAAACTCTGGGAGCTGTGAGTAGCAGCGCGTACTGTATTTTTGCCTTTCGTATCCTGAGATTTCTTTCGTAACGAGAGGCAATATTTTCTCTTTGAGGCGTTTCGTAACCTGAAAATCTCGTATGTAGAAATGTTCGTAAGTAGAGGTACCACTGTATATGAAATGTCAGAATAGGTCTTTTTTTGACGACACCCCTGAAGCAGTCAGACGACACCCCAGTGTGCCGCGACACCCCGGTTGAGAAAGGCTGGTGTAGAGGACTGCGACTCTTGTTAATTCTAAAGTTTAGACTGGTGGGACATGTGAAAATGACACAGAAATGGCAGGATCCAACGTTGTCCTGCAGAAAATTGAGATGATTTTTGTTATTTACTTCATCTCTCAGTGGGTTTAAGTTTGTGACTGATCAGGGCAGATAGATTTACTACGCATGCTATTGCAGATAATATCTTTGCCTCTTCTTCTAAAGACCTTCTGATCTCTGCTGTCTCTTCACTTCTTATGTGTTGTAACATTTTTTATCTTTTTTTTTTCCCAATGTCTTGCTTTGCATCAGCAGATCAAGGGTCACAGACCGATGAACGCATCCAGTGAGTAAAGGATTAGACTAAACTAAAATGTAAAAAAAATGACAGTAAGAGAAAGCTATCTAATTTCACTGTCTTCAGTCTGTTCTTTATTCCTACAGCTGTTTCCAACTGCGTCTGATCCCAGTGAACAGATGGCAGTCTCCTGCTCGGTTTTTCTTTTTTCATGTATATCACCATTTGCTCATACATGTGTTCATGTTCACATGCATCGTATTAGATCATTGTATTTATGACTCATAGTTTAGCTTTTTTAGTTTAAAATGTATCTATTTACAATTTATGTTGCAACTTTTTATTGTCAGCAACTTTGCAGCCAACCATAAACAGCTTTTATACTTTTTATAGTTGCATCCCCATGTGTAGTTTATTAGCAGAATAAAAGGACTGCATTTGGCTTCCTGACACTGGGGGGATAAATAAAAGACAAAGTTTGCTATCGTAAAAGTGAATTTACCAAACAAGGCATGATTGTTGATAATGAATACAAACTTGTAGCATGGATTATCATGCCATTGCAAAAAAAAAAAAAAAAGGAGAGAGAGAGAGAAATTGAAAAAAAAAATGAATAGAAGGTAGGGGTGGTGAAAGTGAAAACAAATTATATAGAGTTGCATAGAGAGATCAAGTTAGAGACAGGGAGGGTTAGAAGGATACAGGCAGTGTTCTAATGACTTCACACCCCATTAGCCACTTAGTCTGATGCGTCACACCTCATTATGCTGCTGGAGCAGCAGTGCATGAACGCGTGAAACCGTCCACTCAGCCAGACCTGTCCACCCGCTCCAAACACTCACTCATTTACAGCAATTAGAGTGTGCGTGTTTGTGTTTTCTGTTTTCTGCTTGCATGTGTGTGCAGACACATATTCCAACCGGTCTGTCCGTTTGTGAAAGCTTAGTGTTAAAATTAATTCTTTTAAGCCAATTGAAGACCTTCTCAATAGAGATATAGTCTGCCAGAGTCTGTAGTGTTTCAGCAAAGTTTGCCGTGGCTACTCTGTGCTCAAGCTTGAAATGCAGTGAAGACGCTGGAGCAATGCTTTCTTTGTCAGCTTCTGTAGGAGCGGAGGACAGAGTAGCGTGCTCCACAGGGTTCTCCTTAATCACTCTCATGCAAGGGCACATGCATACACACCAACACACACACACACAAAGATAAGGAGATGGAGAAAAGAGGGGTCTCTCCATGCCATTCCCTGCATGGGCAGCCCCAGTTGGCAGAGTGTGAAGTGTTCCTCTCCAGGACAAGGCTCACTAACTCAAATCCCTGGCCAGCAGCCACACTCCTCTCCATTACAAACACTGGACCCATTTATCCCAGTGCCCCCACCTTCTCCCTCTCCAGTCACACAACTACCCTGGGGGGAATGCCACATAATGGCTCTGTACTGCTGTAACTGACATCTCTATTCAGCTAATGTTTTTGTTTTGCTATGTTTACTTTGTTGATGCTCAATAAAAATGAGCAATGCAGAAATGAGTAAATAATTTTATCATTGTGCCAACATTTATATGATTTATTGGTCTCAGGCAACATGTCATAATTAATTCTTGCAGTCCCCTCTTAAGAGCCAAGTAAGACTATTAATACCAGGGAGATGAAGGAGCTCCTGTATTATTCAGTTTAAATATCTCTGACTGGCATTACACTGTAACTGAACACAATGATTATCTTTTGTCTCACTAGCTGACCTTTAATGATACGTTCTTTCCAATTTAAATTCCATTTTCCACTGTGGATATTTTTCTCTCCTGTGCCAAATCTCAGCGGCTCTCTCTTATGGTTTACTCCTTTTACTTATCATGTGCTGTTTTGATCATGTTTAAGAATTAGTTTTTTGATCTCAAACAGTCTCTGCTTGCTTAGCTAGTGCTTTGAGTTGACAGTAGACTTTCTCATTCTCATCCAAAGGTGACTTTTACTGTATTTTTTGCAAATGATGTTTTGTGTGAGTTTTGTTCCAAACAATTTTAGTTCTCCTAAATGTATGACCTCCAAAAGGCACAAAAGTTAAACTTGCATTTCGACATTTTTTTTTTTTTTTTATTTTTTACTAATTTGAGAGATAACTCACAATCATTGTTTGGATAGAAACAATGATATACATTTTTAAAACCTTTTGAATTATTGGACTCTTCAAACCTTATCCCAACAATCCCAACAACAGCAGTGAGCTCCTCTCAGAAGCTGCAGAGCACTCTTAGAATTAAAATAGCTCATGCCCAAAAAGAAGAACAAAGCTATGAAAACACAGCAAAGAATCTTTGGGTATATATTTCCTACTTTTAACTGCAGAAGACCTCTGCAGAACTGTAGCACTCTGGAAAGCTGAGTGTGCACTGTTCTTCTACGTTAATCATGAAAACATGTTGACACATGGAGTGAAAAGATGAACATTTGGTGACAATGAGCAAAGAAAAAAAGGCAGGAAGAGGCCAAGAGACATTGAGTCCAAACAGACCACGTTCAGTACCTCCATTGTCAAGGCAGCTGACCAGAACTCCGATTGCAAGGTCATTGGTGGCCACCCTGGCAGCATTCCCTAAAGGAAATGGTGGACAATCCGGATGAGAGAACCCATCAAGCTGAAAAAGGAGTCCTATCAAGCTAGGTTAATGCATGAGGACTCTAGAGGCAGCTGACAGATACCTGAAAGCCATGCGGAGTGCGGCTTTGGCTATTGCTGAGACAATTACAGTGTGGGAGGAATTCAGGGAGGCCATGGAAAGCGACTCCGATTGATTCAAAAAAATTCTGGCAAACTGTCAGGAAGCTCAGTAAGCATTCCTTATCCAGCATTGTGTACGATGAAGATGGGTTGCTGTCGACCTTGGCTGGGGATCTTGTCCAGGTGGTGAAAAGAATAGTTCAAGGTTCTTCTTAATTCTATCAAAACCTCTTCCATAGGAAACTGCGTCCATGAGTATTCCCATCAGTGGAGAAGAGAGTCTAGTCAATAGCTGAGTCTCAGCATGAGGAGGAACAATGCAGCTTCCATCCTGACCAGATGGTTTTTTTCTGCATTACTGGCATGAAGTCAGATTTTTTTTTCTGGGCGGCAGATAGGGCTGCTCTTAGTTTCTAGACATTTTGAACAAAATTTCATTGTACAGCCATATCTGCTTTTTGTGGATGATGTGGTCCTGCTGGCGTCATCGAGCTTTGAGTAACACTGCAATCTCACTAGATCAGTTTGTAGTAATGTGAAACAGTGGGGATGAGAATAAGTACCTACAAATCTGAATCCAAGGTTCTCAGTTGGAAAAAGGTGAAATTGCCTCAAGCAACTAATGTAGTCAGTTTTAGCACAATAAAGAAATAAGCTACAGAATTGGGCTGCCTGTCCGTACTTCCTTCTAATCCAGTATATTTGAGAGTAAATTATTGTACACCCGTACCTTATTCATTTACTTTATATATTTAATCATTTTTTTTATCAAGCTTTTATTTTTCTATGCAGTTCTGATAAAGTAATAATGCTTAAGTGCTTGGTTTATTTCACCTACCCAAGTTATTTTCTATGTGAGAAAAGCAACAATTGAAATTTTCAGGAATCTGTGAATTAGTTGCAATTTTTTTGTCACTTCTAGTTCATTATTTATGTTTGGATAGTGTTTGGATAGTGAAAACATTGTGATGGACTCAAAATCAGAAATTATGTAATGAGATTCTGAATTGATCTTGACTTCCATTACATATAAAATTGACATAAATATCTGTGTAATGCAATGATATAAATGTCTAAAAGTCAAAGCATACCAATCACATTGCAGAATTTTTAATGTAAGGGGTGTTTTAAAGTGTTTTTCCTATTATTCCACCCATCCATCCATTATCCATGGCCCCTTCAGTCCTATGCCCTATGGTCAAGTGTGAAAGGCAGGGGTACACCGTGGACAGGTCTCCAGTCCATCACAGGGCCACATGTAGATGAACAGTCACACACAGGGTGAATTCCAATTCCTCCCTTAACCCTCAATCTCAACCCTCAGTCTCAAAAATGCGCGCTCCCGCTAAGTGCAAGTGCTGTCCCGATTCTTAGAAAGTCAAGTTGAGGGACGAGTTTGACGGCTGTATCGCCCTCAAAATTGAGATTTTCCGACACCACACTTGGGAGTGAGGGCTATCCAGAAGGCACTGGGTAATTTAGCCAAGACATCTTCGAAAAGGATGGTGACAAAAAAAGCATCTTAGTATATCTTAAAGATATAAATGTTACGAGACCATCTTATTGTCTTGGTTTGAGACTTTTTCCATGGCTTAACATCGTTGTTGCGTAATATTTATTTTTTAATTTTTACGATGTTTGCTGCCGGACCGGTGGTCCCGGCCGGGGGTCCTGACCAGGACCGACCGGGACCGGGACCGGGACCGACCCGGTCGGCGGCCGGCGGTCCCAGTCGGCTTCACGTTACTTGTATACCTTGTGTAGCGACGGAGGACTGAATAATGTATCTTCTATTATGTTATTTGCTAATATTATTTGGAGAATATACAGCGCTCTTTTCAATGTTATAACCTGTGTCATTTCAGGGAATACAGAGACAACACGGGCTCTGATACATTTCAGTCTGAAGACGTAACTACACTCGAGGGGTGTCCCATTTCTAAGTCACAAGATAGCCCTGACACTTACTTTCGAGGTTTAAGATTGAAGGCCAAAACTTGAGGGTTAAAGGCGAGGGTTGAGATTGAGGGTTAAGAGAGGAATTGGAATTCACCCACACTCACACTCATACATATGGGCAATATAGAATCACCAACTTAACCTAACATGCATTTCCATGTTATTTTATTTATTTGAATTTTTAAGTCTCTGCATAGTGAATAGTGAAAAACTAAGACAGGACAGAAAAAAACTAAGCAGGACACTGTTGCTGACTATAACGTGATCATCTTTCACTTGTCCTGTCCCTTGTACTCTTTTTTTTTAAGACTTTCTCCTTGTTTATGATCATTTTACCTCTCTCTTCAACACTGATAAGTTTGCTTATGTTAGAATAGATGTAAGGTGTTTTCCATACTCAGAACTACCAAACACACTATTTAGAATCACAGGAAGAACTACTGACAGAAAAGGCCCCAACTGAGATTTAAATCAGAAGCCTGCTTACATGAAGTCTCTCCAGCACTGCATGACCCCTTAACATCTTCTGCTCTTTTATATCTTTTGAGTGAATCCTTAACCTGCATCAAAATAACATCAAATGAAATCAAATCAAATCAAAATTTCACATACTGATCAAGACTCTCAAGAGTATTTGACCACAAAAAGTATAAAGTATATCTGGTGTCATATTAATTTTTTTTTTTCTGTTACAGCTCCTTTACATATTTGCTTTGTTCACGATGGTTGGGGTTTCCCCCTGACCTTCAGCAACACACCAAGAGATAATATAATCATGGTCAGGGAGTAGCTGCTGTCAAAAACATTTCCTCTCTGTGACGAACGCATGCTGTGTGAACACATCAAACATCACACACCTGAACACCTGCTGTTTTTTTTTTTTTTTTTTCCCATCACTGACCCCACCCCATCATACAGAACAATCAAGAGGGGGACAAAACCAAAAGGGGGTTAAGTTTTCTCTGAAAATTCAGCTTATCTTGCCTACTAAGAGCAAAATGAACCTTGCACACAGTGAATTAGAAATGCAAAATAACTGCATTGTTCCTTTGCTGTAATACAGGTTTAATTTTAGTCTTTATGACTGAGTGCTTCACACAGTGGGGTACGTAGCATCATAATTTGTTCACGATCAAACATAGCTGATTGGCAGCTGTGTCAGTGGACACAGCTTGAAGCTTGTTGACCCCTGCAGTGTCCTGTTACTGGGGTCACTGAGGCCTTGCCCAGATGCTGTGTGCTGCAGACAGGGGGTGGCCTTTAGTGTCAGTCTTATGTGACCTCCCCTTTGCATCCTACTTTCTCTTCACCCTCTGCACCTCTGTGTGCTGTCCTGCAGACCAGAGCGGGACTAACCAGTATTAGTTGGCATGCAAAACATGTCTCACGTGCTGAGATAAGAGTTTAGAGAGGCTGGATTCCTTCCAGGCCATGCACATGAATGCTTGTCTATTGCTGTGCATGTTTATGGGTGTGTGTGCTTTGAATTTAAAAGGATGAGAGAGTGAAAAAGTGGCACCGCCCTCTGTCAGTTCCAGACATGCATAACACGGGCAGGCTCTGCACTGTTCAACTGCTGAACTTCACCCTTGCTGCCGGGAGCAGCCGCAGACAGGTGATGAACGTACCCTTGCCCAACATAGATGTATACAGAATAAATATTTTGCTTTAATTCTAAAGACCCAGGCACGTGGGGGAGGGGTGATAATGTACTACGGTCAAACATTCTCATTATCCCACCCAGTTCATTATTTCCTTCACAGCGTCCATTCCACTGACCCCAAGCCGCCTCTCTTCTTCTCCACCTCTCATTCACTCCCTTTTACTTCTCCGTCTCTGTTACTCCCTCCTCTCTTTTGGACAGCGGTATAGGTGAGATCATAATTATGTTTTGACACATGGCGTAGCCCCTAGAGCGATAGGGTTTTTAACTCAAAGTGGGAGTTGTCAGTGCAACAGCTCTCACTGCTCTTAATTGGAGGGGAGGGCCATGAGGCCCGCCCACAGACCAGGGTGGCTGTTTTAATGAGGTTACGCTCATACAGGAAGTCACAGTTGTGATGGGAGGAAGCTGTCACTGGCCTGTTAGAGAGCGACTGACATCTCAAAGCTGCCTCTGTTTGTCAGTGCGAGGGGAAAACCTCTCCACTCTTCTCTCCACAGGTGAAAACAGGCAATTAAAAGAGCAATGAAGAACTAAAAAAACACCCAACACAGCCTGCACCGTCTTGACTACATTGCCAATAAACACCAATAAGAAGAGGAAAAGAAGCTGTTAGAATAATAAGCGCTAACTGACATGCATATTAAACTCCCTGCAGTCACTTCTATAAGACATAAACACAAGCATTACCGCCCTAACTACAAGACAAATTAACACAAATCTTCAAGAGCGTGTGTGTTTGTGCATTTTCTTTTTCTTTTAACTTGTATGTGCTGTCCATCTTTCCATGTGCGGGCACTCTGTCCTGTTATGTATGAATGTACACTTAAGTGACTTTTTTTCTCAGATGTTTCAACTTTTTCTTTGGCCGAATAAAGAGGGAGAAAAGGTGTTGAAAGCAAAGCTGTAGACTTTTCTTGCCAAAACACTGGCCTCAGTGTTCTCCAGGTGCACCCTGTTGAGAAAGAGCGCTGCTGCCAGAGCAATGTGTCTGTTGGTAGACGGCCTTAACAAACACACCGCGTGACAACCTTTGATCTGCACCACCCTCAAAGTGAGCTCCCACTTCTACGAAAAGTCAATTTACAAAATGTGTTCTTTTCTTTTTCTCTGTCATAACTAAATCCATAATATTGGTCCAGCATTTCATTTCAAACAGACATTTATTTGGAGTGAGAGCAGTGTTTATTTTCCTAAGTAGATTTTAAACAGGTTTGAATTTCATTGATGCTTTTAAGCGCACACATGATGTGTGCCAGAGTCCAACCAAAATCATCACAGGGATCGTAGCCATTTCCTCCCAGCGCGTCCTTCCACAGACCTCTGCATGTTTCAGGCACACTAGATTGTTTTGAAGACCACACTACCTTTGCAGGGCCAGGAATTTTGTGGAACGTAGAAACAGATTTTCCCCCCCCCAAAAAAAAAAAAAGGGGGGGGATGGGGGGAATGACTCAGCACTTTTGATCTTGCAAAACGTTTCACAATGTCGGTTCTTTGCTTGACTCAGTTTGATGTGTGAATTAAAGTGATGGTTCCACTCAGAGCTCTCTCTTTAGGTTTATGAAGGACAAAGAAAAAGTTTTTTCGGAAGAATGCGTTTTAAATTTGTGACACACGCCAATTGTATAAGCTGATCCCAGATAAATCTGTGTACTGTTCATTCTTTCCACTTTCAACTGAAAATAAAAAGTCAAAAATGAAAAAGTGACTGGTTATTTGGTTATGTTTTTGAATCAGATACCAAAAACGTAAAATGTCTTATTTCTCATACTTTCAATTTTAGGCTCAGATCAAAACTACAAATACAGGCCACAAGACCAAATCTGTTTTTCTTTTCTAATTTTTTTTGTGACATGGAAATTGTTCTACTTGTGCAGGTAAAGTAGTGAAACCACATCAGGGCATAAACCACAAACCGGCTTGATTCGAGGCGGTGGTTTTTCCACGTGTTGGTGCACACCCTGGTGCGGTCTCGGTGCACACCAAATTACTTTGTATCATTTTTCACTGAGTTTGGTTCGTGTTGTCTTCACTGTAGTTCACTCTACAGGTCATGTGACAACGGTCAGTGCTGTCACTGGTGAGTAGCAGTCCTGGCAGAGCACCGTGTTTCCATAACAAAGAGCCATGCAGAGAGCATGGAGATGCATGTGAAGAGTGTGGCGAGACAACAAAGTGTTGTTGACTCACAGTTGGTCAGTTTTTTTCTGTATTGTTTGTTTCTACCAGTCTAGACGAGCTACACAGTTTGTAAATGAATGCGCTGGAAGTTGGTTGTCCGCGACTGATAGCGTGTTTGGATCTCCTTTACAACTATAGGATAATGCCCTAAGGCTCTATGGACTCTTTCAAACACGTTATAGAGCCTGCAGTTGGATCACTCCAAGGCTATGGGGCTCTCACACCACAAACAAATCACACTAGAGTTTGATGACAACCGTGAGCCACCGACCTTGGTACAGCCCTTTTGGTGCTCACCAGAGTGTGGTTGTTGTGCTCACACAGACCCGAGTGAATCACACTCATGACCAAAACCCCTTAGGGCCGACCTAAACAGGTGAAGGATGAAACACTGGTGTGACAGACACAGAAATTTCCTGTGTGCGTCAGCAAATGGGTGTCCGGCAGTGCTCAGATATGAGCGTCAGAAGATTCTGTGCTCGGCATGATCTGAAGAGGAAAAGACATCTGTTATGTCCTCCTCCTTCAGGGTTGTACGTTTTGTTCGTCTGAACAACACGTAATAGTTCATGGCTGATCGGACTGTAGATCACTGGATGTAGATGGATAGTGACGGCTAAAAAGCTGATGTTAATGTTTTCCAAGATATTAATTTTGGGGTCACATAAATCATAATAACCAGTCTTTTTTTTTCTTCATATCTTGATTTTCAATTATTACTTGAAAATGAAAGAAATGGTACTGATTCACATAGCCTGGTTATGAGACATGGCCCTCTTCCGTTAGCTTCCCCTAGACCTTATAGCATGAACTTAATAGACTCTCTTTGTTCACCATGACAATATGTGGCTTCACACAATTAAAGAGATCTCGTTCTTGCCATACTGCAGATAAGCATCACCTGCTGGCTGTGTAGATTGGAACACGCTCCCCAAGGTTGTCTGGAGGTCTTTCTGTGTTCCTGTCCTCATTCAAAGACGTACCATAGAGCTGCTTCTCTGAGGTCATGGGAAGGAATGAGGGAGGATTGGCCATGACCTTGTGTGGCATGGGGCATGAGGATCCAGACATGGACAAAGGAGAAACACTTGGTCCTGAGTAGCAAAAAAAAAAAAGGTCACTAGGCTGGAGGAGGCTGTTTAGTTAGTTGACAGGGACCAGAGCAAATGGGTTTATCAGGACATGTGGACACCAAGGTGAGAAAGGGTGAAGTCCCATTTAAATTCAATTTGAATTTAATGCTATAGTGAACATGATTCATCATCACCAAAGGCTCCTCTGAGTGTTTCCTTGTGATTTGATCTTAAAGACAAACAAGGCAAGCAAAATGTTGTTTAATAGCTACTCCATGGCGATGTAGGATTTCTAAAATCTCACATGTATAATGAGTGGCTGCTTCCCTCAGGCTTGCAGGTTCTCGTGATACCATTTAGCTCATCTGCACTGGCTCTGCTGTCAACCACATCTATGAGAACTGTGGACATGGGACTTCTGAGGTGAAACTGCTACGGGAGCAAGAAACGCCTATGAGAACTAGATAAATGTGCATGTGTGCATCTTAAGATTTGGCTCAGAGCTTAACTCATCCCACCTACGAGATATTGGCCAGTGTGCTACGATGAGTTCTGACTGTAATCTCACCACAACCCCAGGCTCACTCTGCTTACATTCATCCCTGGAATACTGTCATGAGTTTCAGTGAGAAGCACTATTGCCTAACTAATGCTCTTTGTCGTGAGAACTGGCATGATAATCTTGTTACACAGCACTTTCTCGGTGTGTTCAAAATGGAAACACATGTACCAATAGCATGGAAAGTTCTGAGCTCTGAATTTATTTCTCAACAGGTTGAAAATGAACATTTCTCACCATTTTCCAGTGCATTTTAATTTTGGTTTGACACAATCAGGAAGTGGTTAAAAAGGTCAAAGACATCATCAAATTGGACTAAATGTCACCAAAGGTGAGGTTGAATCATTGTGCATTCATTAGTCTAATAGTTTCCAGTAAATCCACCTGTCACACTTTTGTAGAATCATATCGTACCATTTAGACTCTATGAGTCTCAACAGTGATCACCTCTGGTTAAACCAAGAATCTGTAATGCTTCAAGGTCCACTTAGCTGAGCTTCTCTAACATTAATAATGCAGAACATTTTCCTAATGAAGGAACATATTTTTTCTTTTCCATTTTTTTTCAACATGTTGAATAACTCTGTTAATCAAGGCTTTACTTTCATATTTCCTCTCTAATGGCATATCCAGCGAAGGGAAAAGGTCACGGTGGTAATATACTCATCTGTAGTCCTCGGGGAGCTTGTCTCTCTTTTTGCTCAGCTCCAGACAGACAGTCTTAGTCCCAGACATCCTCATATGCCTCCCACTGCGCTCAGCCCAGGATTTCAATCACAGGGCCAAATGAAATTATTAGGAGGTGTTAAACTTATTAATCATTAAATTAGCTAAATGATCCTCCAAGTACAGCCCAGATGAATGACATGTCATGCTCTAATGCAATTTGCCTCTCCACCTCTTGAGCAGGTGAAGGTCAGGAGGGGGCCTGCAGCAGAGCAGTTGATGATTCTCTTTTTCTTCCAATTCCTTCTTCACACCTTTTTTTTTTTTTTTTTTTGTTCGTGACCACTTTTGACCACTATCTTGGCTAAGAGGATAAAGTGGGATTTGTAAAAAAAAAAAAAAATGCTTTATACATCGATTGTGTGGCTGCACGTGTGACGGTGGAAACAAAAATCGCAAAAACAAACCGACTTGCAGAAAAAAAATTTGATTAACTTGACACTTCCTGTCATCGTTTCTCTTTTGATGGTAGACACGTAGAGAACATGCACTCAGGTTTCAGTTTCCCTCTTATCTTGATTTGATTGGTGGGAAAGTAGGTGAGCTTTTATGTGAAACACACCTCCTACATAACACTTTTGTGTTCTATGTTAACATGAAGTTATGATCTATTGTTATCATGTGAGAACTAGATTACAGATCCCGCTGAGTTGCCGTCAGCTATCTTCTGATGACTGATTCACCTTTTAAGAACTAAGTGTGGTCACGTTAGAGTGTTATAAAGTGAATATAAGTGGTTTACATATACAATATTTGTGAACAATTTTTTAAATTCACCTGCCTACAGTCCTTGTCATACTTGGCATTTTTTTTTCTGACTTTGTTAGCGTCTTTGTGTTTGACATTTACGGCAACAATTTTATGCACCTTTTCTCCTCTCAGCAACAGTCTTCCTTTCCTCTCTGATTTATCTTTAATAGAACATAGCAGAGCCCTTTGAAATGCTACAGTGCCAGGTAATCAGTAAGGTTATTACAGAATTTACAGAAGGCTAACAAAGTGTACCTGTGGTCCACCAATTATTACTGCAGTTAAGGTCAGTGCTGTGGATGAGCAGGCTGAGTAGATTGGGGTTTGGGGAGGGATAGACAAGGTCAAACTAGCTTGGATTTAAATGGAACACCAACGTAAAAACTCATAACGCTGTTCGGTGTTGGTAATGTAGGCCGTGAATCGTCATTCTCTATGCACATTCTGATCCTTTTGTGATTTTCTTTCATGAAGATTTCCTGGCTAGTCATAAAAAACAATTTTGCATACCATTTTTATCCATCCATCCATGTCCAGAGTTTGCTGCCATATCTACATGTGTATGTGTGCATTCATATATGAGACATATACCCTAGTGGAGCAGATTACTGTCCCCGGGGATTTAAATATCAATTTAATTAATCTGCTCACCTGAATTTAATGAGACATGTCCAAAGGGCTGGTTGCATGTGTGAATGTGTGCACGTGTGTCCACAAATGAATGCAAGCGAAGGTGAGGGTGCTGCACGTGCATCTGCATGTTCAAGTGTGCATGCCTGTGACTAATGAAGTTCCTTACAGGACTTCCAATAGCCTCTTTTATTTGGTTGTTATAAAAAAAAAAAAAAAAAAATGTACATATGTTACTTGAATTTTAGCCTGAAATACAAAGACAAGGGGTTTTTTCTGTTTTCTTTACAATGCAAACTGTTTTACTTTTACACAGCAAAATCCGATCTAGAAATTACTTCAATCTGTTATTAATTCAAGTATGATTATATAATTAGTCAAGGATCAATATGACATTGATCCCAATGCAAACAAGGGATTAGAGATCCCTGTGTTCTCTGGGCAGCTCAGCAGACATGATCTGAACATGTTCGACAGGCTGACCAGCTCGCCTGTGCAACCTTGACCAAGTTTACATCGATACATGATTGAACAGAACAGAGAGGTTATGGGAAAATGAAGAAGTAGATGTTGCAAAACCAAATATATTTTTACATGCTGTCAATGCACATTCAGAGTTTGACATAATCATGTAATTTTTACTGATTGGCTTCTTCCTTATAACACTCTTCCTTTGTTTAAGGATTCATAATAAATTAAGAAGAGACGTTGGCATCTTTACAGCCCTTTCCAAAATGTACGATTTTTGTAGATCACCAATCTGCTGGACATCATATCGGCATAACATAAAAGCCAGTTTAGATTAAATGCAGTCTATCAGATTATTATTATTATTCATGTGTTCTTGTAAAATGTAAAACGATAAGATGAGAAGAGATCATAATAATTCAATAAATATAAGTAATTACAATTTTAAATAGATCAAGGTTTATTTGAAGATATAACTTCTCTGTATAGAATTTTACACAGTGAACCTTCAAGCATTTGACATATACTGATGTAAATAATCGGGCTGAATTTTCAGTCCTATTTTCAGGGCAGATACGTTTTTTTCTGCATGTGCTCCTCTGTTTGCATTGAGCGCGGCTGTTGTCAGGACGTGGCTGTCAGTGTGAAAGACGACAACAAACATGCGAGCATGTGTGCCAAACATTACACAATAGGCCTATACGCACCCCTCCCTCTCCCTATCCACATTTGCCCGTTTCTCTCTGTTTTGCTTTTGTTTTGTCCAGCCTCATTTGTGATGGTATTTATCTCAGTAAAGGATACAAAAACGTCGCCCCTGTCTGAGCAAAGAGTCATTTACAATCGTTTACATTAACAAAACTGTATTTTACCATTACAATAACCTCAGACAATAGCATATTTCCGCCTTGTTCGTTTTGCGCAACAAATGCACAGTGGAACACACGCTTCCATTGTTCTGCATAAAATGTGATAGAACGTCTCCCCCCCCGCCACTCTTAGTGTATTAGATAATGAGAAGATGCAGATAAATTCCTCAATACAATCTGCTCCCTACTGGCTAATCCACATCATTCAGTATTGTGAGGATCACAATGATGGTTTATTACTCCTCATTCAGAGCTCAACAATGATTTAAACATTTGCAGTAAAGGAGGAAACACGCTGCTTCAGATCATTCTTCCATTTAAGGGGATGCCAGTTCTGCTTAGCAGCTTCTGTTTGTTGCTTGGATTGTTTTGATTACCGTTAGTCTCAGACCTCTGCAGTTGGTGTATTTGAAAAGCCGCATGTCGGGCCGAGAAAATGTAAAAAGAAATTGCATCAAGAGCGACTCATATGTACTCATATGTTTCACGTAATGAGATTCAGGACAAGCTTAATTATAGACACGGATAATGTAGGTACACAGTGAAACACAGAAAATAGACAGAGAATTGGAATTTTGTTATGATGCGGCCATGGTAAATGTTCCCCTTTCCTCAGGATCTTGTAAAGACCGTGGATCTTTCCGTTTAACTCATCTTTCCCTTCGCTGTCAGGCTCCTGCGGTATTGAGTTTCACTGACACCCGGGCCCTTAATGAGAAGCAGAACGACACCTTCATATTATGGCTCGTGCCCTACCTCTCTCCATTTCTATGACTTGCTTTAATAAATTACTGTCCAATAAGAACTTTTATGATCTTGGCATATGTTGCCTTTTATAGGTGAAAATAATTGCGTTCCCAGATCACCCTGTCCGTTCTGAACATGAGAATGAGACTAGCGGAGCCTACAAAATGAGATAGTTTCACAGTGTCTGCACAAGTCCTTCTCATTTGGTTCGTTACGCCTCCTCCCTTCTTCTTTCTCAGTTTCCTGGCTTACCTTCACAAGCACCAACCCCCACCCTAACCCTTCGCCACTCTCAACTCCACTCATGCCTAAAGAGGCCCACGCTTGCATGCCAACAGGCACTCCTAAACCCGCAGCTCCCCCTCCCCACACACACACTCACTCTCTCTCTCACACACACACGCAAACACAGTCTTGTTTTTGAGTTGCCACTGAAGTGTGACAGAAGCCACTTGACAGGTGACACACACACTTGATGTTATCGGGTCAGGGCCAAAGATTCAGCCTCTTGAGTGATGAGGGACTGTCACTCGTATTGTTTATCTATGCTACAAGTAGGAGAGAGGGGAATGACTAAGAGAAAGCCAGCGTTTCTTTCTTTCCTTGCCATATATCACTCGGGGGGGAAAGGGAAGCTAGGACAGAGCCATGCTCCCTGCAGAAGAGAGTTTACATGTGGAATTTGAGCCAGCAAATAACTCAAGAATCTCATGCCATACGTGAAGGTACGGTTCATGAATGAGAGACTGCGAGCAAAGACTCGTGGGGGCCTGGGATAGAAATGCTCCTCAGTCATTTAGAGAAATGCGCTGGAGCGGGCTCACAAATTGATGTGGCTTTGTTATCGGCATTGTCAATTGATTGCACCTAGAGGCGATAATGAAATAACTAATTGAATGTGTCCCCTTGTAAACAATTTGTTGAAACGTGCAAAACACAAACTTGCCTCTCTCTGTGTGAGTGGCTTTAATTAATTTAAGACTGTGTCTGATAACCTTCACAGAACTATTAGCCATGCCTTTAGTTGCAGGAAAGGATAATGCTTGCACAAATATCACAAACATAATAAATACTGTCTGAAAAATAAGCTCTGATGTTTACATTTCTGTGTTTTATCAGCAGAGCTCAAATGAAATGACCAATGCCACTCATCAAGGCCGAGGTGAAGTGAAACATAATCTCTGCTCCATCGTACAGAGGTAGGGGTCAGGGGTCACTGCGTCTCAGACCTTTCTTTCATTGTATTTCATTATGGATATAAGAGTGAAAGAAAAAACATCCAGGCTTTAAGTTCTCATGATGATGAGACCATTTTATAAGGTCACAAATTTTCCTAAACACCTTTTATAACTCAAGTTTAGCATTTTCTGTAGTTTCTCTTTGTCCCCAGTCGTGATGTACTTCAAGTCTGGACAGTATGATGGAGGAAAATAATGACAGGGTAAATGGAGAGTTCAGAACTTCATACGACTTCACATGTTTTCTTGTTACAATATTTATTTATTAAATTTAAAATATCTTTAGCACAGGTTAAAAATTAGACACTTCCATCTACAATGAGCGCCTTGGGATTTAACAGGACTCTAACATGGTTGGAAACAAACACTTTTACAAACCAAAAAAGAGGAAAAGACAAAAACAAAAATAAAATTCCTCTTTTTTTTCCTTCATTACTGCTTCCATCAAATCTCACATTAGATGCTGGGGTAGACACAGGCAAATTTGGCAAATTTAGACATTAGAAATCAAAAGAAAGAGATAAAATAAAATCTTTAAGATTTCAAAACCCATTTCCTTTTGGAGTCATCTCTGGGAAAATTTGAAATGAGTCAAAAGGGACATGTGTTCCAACTTCATAGTTTGGATTAATTCATCTGAAATAAATGTATGCTTTTTAAAAACACGTTAAAGCTGGTGATACAACTTTTGTGGTGTGATAACTCAAATGGCAGCTTAGTTTTTTACTATTTATTAAATAAATGGTTTTGCCACAACAATTTATTGGTTGTGTTTTACACCCAGAGTATGTAATTTTTATTAAGTGTTTGCTTATGAGCGTGCAGTGGAAATGAAATATTTGCAAACAGTATAGTCAGACTGCCAGCTTTCTCCTCTTCTTATGCCCCAACCAGACTAATCCACAGACCAGTGATTTATGGTCATGTTTTGCCTCAGCCCCATCGTATAGGAACATAAAAAAAAAAAAAAAAAAAAAAAAAAGATAACAAGTAACATGAGCAGAGCACTGTAAATGGCAGGCCAATGCATTAGTTATCAGTAAGAAAACATTAACAGCAAAGACATTTTTTTTTTCCATTTTGAAGTTGTTTACAAACCACATCCGTGTTCACAATTTATTATGTTTTTCCTTGTTTGCTTTTCGTCGTCATTACATGCCATATGAGAAGTCTGGATTACAAAAGTACCTGAACAAATTGCTTGTATATTAGCATGCATAGCTGTTTGGTATTTACATCCTATTTACAAGCTTAAACTAAGAAGAAAGGGATCTACAATACACTTTCTTTCATGGGTTTCATTTACATTTCTAGGATGGAGAACAAAAAGCAGCCTCATACGGATTCGAGTACACAGGACATGCACGTAAAATAGAATGTTTGCTTGACTGAACAAAGTGTCTTGTTTTATCCTCTACCGCTGAAACAGGAATAGCTCAGTTCTCTAGCAGACTATGTCTCTGACCAGCGCCACTGCATTGCATAACACAGATCTATTTCTTTTTCTTTTTTTTTCTTTGTCTGTAATGCGCATGAGTCTCTGAGCACAGGGGGCTTGGAAAGGTTAATTTACGATGTTAACCGTGCCGTGAAGGGAAAAGCAAATAGGAAAGAGCATGCACAGCACAGGAGAAGGACATTAAGCTATGGCTACATCTTTCTCTTGCCTGCTCTCTCTCTCTCTCTCTCTCTCTCTCTCTCTCGCTTTCTGTCCAGTGACAACAGTAGGGGCCTCCTGTTGTGTACAAGACACGAGGATATCACCATCCATCATTGCACACATGCTGAGAGGATCTTACGCAAGTGATCAGGCTGTAAGCAGGCACTTACTACTGACACCTTAGCATTTTTTAAGCATTATTCCTTTCATAGCCACAAGATAATGGCCATATCAAAATAGCACATGTGCATAAAGGAAATACATACCAGGAAGTGGTGTAAGACAAAGGAGAGGACAGTAAAAGAATAATCTTTCACTCATATTATACAATAGTGCCAACAGAATAACTCCAAAATATTATATTACATTGTATTTATGAGCAGGCTCATGGAAGACCTTTTTATTTTTATTGTATTTATAATTTTTTTTTTAGGAAAAATGGAAGACATGGATATATTTAGACTGCAGAGGTATCTTCAATTCAAGGGCTAGTAACCTGCTCATGGGATGTTGCAGTCATTAAAGATATTGCTCATTTAGAGAGAAGAACATCAGTATCACATCCTTAATTCTCCCCACTACAACAAGTTCTTTGTCCACCTCCTGCTCATTTACAGTCAACCTCTAATATAGGCAATCAGCAGCACCATACCCTCACTGGGGGTCCATAAACGCTTGATTTCACAGAACTGCCTTTGATAAAGCAGGGAGGTGACTGCCAGAGCATGTTAATGTGCTTTCCCATAAAGCTTATCTCTGACTGGGGTCAGTAAAGGCCAAGTGGCAAGGGGCTGATCGCCATAGCAATAAGACCCTAGAAGCTGTTTCTCCAGCTTACGACCCCTCTGACAATAACACAGTCCATCCGAGGTCTTCCTTTTGATAATCAAACCCCTCATTCAGGCCCGTGTGGGAAATAATGTGGACATTTACTACAGTACAATTGAAATGAGGGGTGAGCACAAATTAACCTCTGGTAACAGTGAAGGGGCTCGTAGTGATAGGAATCATAAACTTTTAATTGTTCACTAGCAGCAGTATTTTAAAAGCACGTAAAAACAAAATGATGAGCTGACCCAGGCTGTCGGGGCGCCGCCATAGTTTAAACAAAGTTATGTCCCTCTATTGTTCAAAGCCACTGTATTTCATAAAAGATTTTTTTTTTTTTGTAATTGTGTTTTCTCTATTTTCATCAGGTATATTTGATGATACTGTATAATTTAGTGGACAAAAGATGGGAGCTTTAAACAACCCTTTGATAGCATATGGTTATCCCCTGCTGTTCCCCACTCTCTGCTCAGTAGGGGGGCCAGAAGGGATGCATTTATAACTTTCTGGACTCCACAAACTTTTTGCTTCTCAAATACTGAAGGATTACACTCCCTTCACAGCAGGAAGAACAGCACGCATCCGAGGAACATGGGCTTGAACCATGATAATCTTTCTTTTTACATCCGAAAGACAAACCCTTCAAAAAAAGACCGTGTTCAGATGGAAAAGGGAGGGTCAATTAAGTCATTGGTGTTATCTTTCTGACAGGCCTTCTGTATCTGACTATAGGGCAGCATGCGCAATCTTTGCGTGATCACAGTGAGCTTACCAAGTAACCAAAAAGCCCATCCTTTGTTTTCCATGTGCATTCGTTTCATCAGTTATGTTTCAAAGATGCCAATTTGGATTGTTGTTAAGCTGCTGTTTCTTGCCGTTAATTTTCTCTCTGTTTTCTGGCTCAGGTGCAGGAGACTAAATCAAGCTGTCAGAAACCAGACTGCTCAGTTAAACGGTGCAGACTGAAACACCACCTGTCCCACAGCTTCTGGCAATTTATTATATCTGTATTCATTTGTTTCTGTGGTGGCAGTTAGGGTATTTGAAGAAGTTCTTACTTTTGTTTTTTAAACCTTCACATGTTACCTACAGTATACGTACCAGTCTGAGGGATTTCACCACAGTTAAATCGTGTGATTTCCCTCATTACCTTAATCAGATGCTAAAGATTTGCTTTACAGGATTTATCAGTGGTATTACACTGAGGTCAGTCCTGGAGCATTTCTTCCAGTTGAGACATTTTGGTTAATCTGATTCTATCCGCTATGGGACCCATCTCCAATCTTCTTGGGAGCCCATCTCATCTCAGCTAGGGGCTTCATGGCTAACTGTGCACCTAAAGCTCAAGCTTATGTGCGGGGCTGAATGAAGTGGGAGTAGGGGCTTTAAAAGCTCTATTATTCATCCATGTCATTAGCTCCATGGCATGAGGAGGCTGCTCTGTCGTTGCTGCATTTATACCAGCCCTCATCTAAGCTATCACCACATCAAGATCTGGGCCACTTTAAATGCCAGTTTTGAAGTTCTTTTTTTAGCACAGTTACTAAAATGAGTCAGATTTCTTGTCAGATTTCAGAGTGACATGACTAAGTACCCAGAATATGTTGATCTCTCGCACGTGAACATTTTTTTCACCAGTCTAGCATCAGCCCGGAGGTCAGGATGAAAGCAGAGGAGTTGGCATGGGTTGCTTCACACAGCAATCCTTTACAACTTTGACCCCACTCCGACTAACGTGGTCGTGTGTAGCTTGAGGTCAATGCTTATCATGACAATCCAGAAGAGATACACTCAGAGATGGTGTGTGTGGGCTTGTGCGTGAGAAGAAAATAGTGAATGTGAATGTTAACCACTTGTTTTTATAGTGAGGAAATAGTGTGGGAGGCGGTACTATGCATTTTCTATGTATTCTTAGTTCTTTGATTTTTTTTTTCCTTAAACAATATTTGCATTGTTTTCTAGCACAGTGGCATGTTGTAGCACTGTTATAGACAATAATCAATTGATTATTTAATCAAATATTGTATAAAATCCATTGAAAAAAATATTTTATGCCTCAAAATTTATATTGTTGTTCAACTATTTCCTCAGCAAAGGGTAATCTAACCACCATAGCCAGTTTTCCTATCAAATAAAGAAGGGCAAAGGCCACGAGATAACGTAGCTGCAGGCTGCATCTATACATAAATATTTCAGTTCCCTTGAAATTAAGCCTTTGGCATTGAATTTGAACATTGAAAACAATGAGGTCACCAGTATTAAGTGGCAACTGCTGGTGAAAAGTGATTTGGGTTGGAGAAATACAAATGGCATATGATGAAAAAGCAGGAGCATACAACTGTACAGTTGACATATGCCACTGAACCAGTCGAGGGATGCATCTGGTCACTTATCAATCTCGGCAAGGCTCATTTTAAATAATTTCTCCAAGCAGAAGCCTTAAACCACATCCTAGGTGAGACATGGGATGAGGCGGTCTGCAGTGGAGATGTTCTACTGCTCTACTGGCTCTGTTTCTCCTCAGTGTTCTGCCGGCAGACACTACAGACAAAGTGTGCACAAGCAAGTCGGTGATGACACAAAGGGAGTATTTTGTCACAGGGATGTAGACTTATTAACCAGTTGAGAGATCAAGGGGAATCGTAATCAAATAAAGTAGAGAGAAGTTAATAAGCTTATGAAGTAAGCTATGTGCCATTTATCTGGACTGGCATGGTACTTGTTTGCTTCTTCTCACTGAGATGCACACGCATTGTACTCTAACATGGATAAGTGTACAACCTTTAAAAACTATAAAGCTGTTCTGTTTATCGATTTCATCATATAAATATATATCTAAGTGCATTTTTCTAAAATGGCTCTACGGAACACATCCCCTGTTTCTTCCTTGTTCTTTTTCTACTTTTGTTTATGTGAAACTCATAAGGGAAGCAACTTATAAAGACCGATATCTCTCGGCCCTCTTTTTACTTAATCCAAAAACAAGACTGGAGAGTTACTTTATCCTGGTACCCCACTGATTCCAGAGATGGACTGATGGCTTTGCGGAAGCAGATTATATCTGTCCAGCACAAGAGAGAGATGGGTGGGGATGAAGGGAATGAAGATAACTGAAGACAAGGATGAGATACGAGAAGTAAGCCGTGGTAAAGTAGAGGGAGGACCCTAGTGTCTAAGAAATAGTTGGATAAATGGTGGAAGGAGCAACAGCGGAGCATGGAAGTCTGATTAAGCGAGGCCAGGGAGAAAGAGGAGAGAAAGGCAGCGGACAGGACCCAGTAGGGGGTAAATCTGAATCAGTGGGGCTCTCTATCCCTCATATCCCCCCCACCCCCACCCCACGCCCCCTCACCTCCCTACCACATATCCATCTTGTTAATATACATACAGCTTGGCCCTCTGGGTAATATATCTTTGACCTGTGATTACGCTAACAGCTTATTGTTTGCACACCGAACAATCCCATTATGTCGCTGATCTGTTTACATACAGCCTCACTGTTTAGATTAGAAAAGTGTGTGTATGTGTGTGTACCAGGAAAAGACTGGGGATGTGCTTGTATGTTTTTGTGTGCACCAACACCCACTCTGCTTGTGAAGGTGCGCAACTACACGTATTTTCGTCCTGATCAGGATCATTGTCAAGTTAAAAAGCCCCCTTATTACTTCATGCTTTACTTCTGCGCAGCACACAAACAGCACAGGAAAGCAAATAAACCTGTCAGCGGGTACCACATCTGCACAGATGTGGGGCTTTATCTCATCCCTTAGAAAATGTAAAGGCCTGAGTCTCAAAGAGATACTTGCCCAGTGTTTATTACCTCTTCGGTATCCTGTTTGAGTGACATCTTCATCCTCTCTGTATTTTAAATCTTCTTTAACTAATCACTGTTGAGTCGTAAGTCCTAATTTCAAGTTTGTTTACATGTTGACTGTAAATACCTTCGTGTGATTCAGTGTGCAAAATTTGATTTAACAATATTCCCTCATTGACTGTATAGTAGGACACACAAAACCATATGAAACCATGAATATTTTGCTAGAATGCTATTTTTTTCTTTGCGTTGATACTGTTATTATTTTTTATGACCTAAAAAAAAGCTCAAGTTCTCTATAAAGTTTAAGTTTATCTTCTTCGTCGGTATGATTTTTCACCTGGAAAATTTCTATTTCTGTATGTGTCCAGTAAAAGCACAGATGCAGTGGGCAGGCATTAAAGAATCACAGAGGGTAACAGGTATTTAACCACAAGGCTGAACATCTGGTCGAGCTTGGGGCCATGCTCATTAACACAAAGTTAACCTCAGAAGGGACGTGAGGTCATACCAGTCCAGAGAGCTGCACGAGGGTGGAACACTTTTCGGTCAAGGGGTCGTTGAGGACATCAGAAAAGACCAGTGGCATACTAAAACATAATTGCTGTAAATTTGCCTCTTTGTCTCTTCATCGTTTCTGTCCAGCCTTGCCCTGTCTCTCTCCTCCCGAACCTCTCTGTCAGTGGGTAAGCTCGATGAGATGTGAAAATCCTGGTGACACAGGGTGAATAGACAGTAGCTGGCAGGATGCCCCAAGCCACTTTTTGAGGTGCCACTTAATTGGAGCGCCCCGTTTTGCCTTCCCTCCTCCCGTCTCCCCATACTTGCTGTGACTAGGTTCAATCTGATATCAAGGAGTGTGTATGAGCTATTTTAAAGCGTTTACACCTTATCAGAGCTGCTGTTTGAGGAAGACACTCTTTTACAATCTACACAAGAGATCGATTATTCCCCTTTTTTACAAATCACAAAAAGCAGGTGTAAAGCTGACAAAGAACTTGTGTTGGTTTAGAGATTCAACTGAATGACATCCCGCCCATCCTCATCTAGGACTAGTTGTAGCGTTCCATCTACAAATTAGCATGCAGAGTACAGCATCTTAGACAAAGCATACTGATTACCCTGTACATATAAACAGCAACAAGCAATGAGCGTTATGTGTTTCAGAGTGAGCATTTGTTACGTGTTCTCTAATGCCATGTAGCGTTCAGTGCTGAACTCTCCTCATGAAGGCTCTCTAGAGACATGCAGCAGAGAAAGTGTGGGGATAATAAAGGGAGTCACCGATAAGATATGGATTCCTCGAAGCGCAGCACACGTTGAGAGGTAGAGGATGCGAATGATGCAGGTGAGGTGTTCGAGCTCGTCTTTTGCCCGTTTCCCGTGCAAAGATTTTACGTCTTCACCAGTAAGGGGCTGATCTTTGAGGTCATCCATTCATTTGCTCGTCACATTATCTGTGAGTCAGTTTGGTTATCTTCATGTTTCATGGAAGACAGAGGTCAGAGTCCCCGTTTCTACGATGCAGTCAATGAGAACCCCCCCCCCCCAACCCTCCATGTCTAGCCTCAGGACTGGCACATGGTTTCAGAAACACACAACGCGATGGAAAAAAAAAAAAAAAAGTGTTCCTCTCAAACTGACAGGAGCCTCGCAGCATCAGTAGTGAAAGGATGAGGGTAGTTATTGCAATGGGAAATACCTGTAATAAGAAATCTTTAAGTGGTAACTGAAATGATAAAATGAATTCTTAAAAGGTGCTAAATCCGGCTCATGGCTTGCTTTCTCCTCCTCACTTCAACTGTTTCTCTGAAGACTGAAGATTTCACTCTTCTATTTCTTGTGCGGTGGCCAAATAATAACGAAACCTAAAGCTAATGCCTTTATGCATCTATTCAAATTCATAGGAAAAGTATACAGAGACATGGGACTATGTCTTACACTATCATAAAGTGTTTTAAACTTTTCAAAAGGTTCTCCGGAATATCCAGATACTGAAATTTGTGGTATAACAGGTTGTAAATATACACTAATGTCTGGTACATGCTGTTGTCCTTATTCTCTATTTACATAGCAGTTTGGATATTGGAGAGGAAGACTAGGCCCTTACTTAAAGAGAATAAGAAGTATACGAAGTACAATTTTTACAGTTTAAATAACTCCAAAGACTAGAGAAATTATACTTGAAATGAAAATTTCATGAACTCTGAAGAATTGATGAATTTGATGTGGAAAATATTGAACCATGAGTACTCTATCCACAGTAAAGAAGGTTTATGAATTTGGTGACAGCGGCTTGGTATGATTCCTATATTAGGAATGAGAATAGTGTTTTATAGTGATTTATTTACAGAAGCATGCATCATTGATTTTCCCACCATAGAGAAAATAGTCCTTCCAATGTATTTATCAGGCGTTGTCAATCATGTCATCATTATGAGTCTCTGTTTTTTTCTTCTTTTTTCACATATTTTTTATTTTTTTTAAAAAAAAAAGCTGGAGGAAAATACGAAGGAGGGACACCAGAGGAACTAGGCTTTTAAGAATTTCACTGTGGGGATTTGAGGGATTCTAGCAGGTCTCGTCCGTTGTTCTTCATTTTGAATGTTGTGCTTTGTAGGTGTTTCTTTGTAGATGTGATTGGTCAGCCGCTCTGGTGTCTATGCTGCTCAGTCGTTAGGTTATCTGTTCAAAGAAAGAGAAAAAAAGAGGGAAGAGAAGAGGAGGGGGAAGGACAAGAAAAAGAAAAAAGTCGTTAAAGTGCAACTCGGACCGCGATTCTCTAACATGCTTTAGTGCTGTACCACACACAAACACACTCATAAAGTGCACCATGAGACCGTGAGTGAACTCCAGATTGAGAGTTATTCAGGGCCCTTGTCTAAACTCTGTCTCCTTGTCCGGGGTTTATGGTGACACACAGTGAGTCACAATCACTGCATTTGGAGAACGAGGTGGGCTCTGCTGTCACTGGTGCCAGTTTCAAACAAAGACAGAGTGACCACCCTGTGAGTGTACACTGCTAGCCCACTTGGCAGAGATTCAGAGTGACAGTGGAGTCAGCATGGGGGATGATTCTATAATCAGCTTCAATTAAGGCCAAGGAGTGATGAAAAAAATTCAGTGTCTCCGCTTTCTATCTGCTGTATGTTATTCAGTCTGTTTGTAGTATACCCCATTATAACAGAAAAATACTGTTTTTTATTCTGTTTTGTCTCTTCAGATTACACAAAGTTTGGCAAGACCCTCCAGCATCCCTATGCACTGTTTGAGGATGATTCATGTTTCCTGGAGCGGCGTTTTGTGGGTGGGCCATTAGATGCAGAGACTACCGTGGAGTTCAGCTACTATCTACAGGAGATCCAATTACGAGACCCCACTGTAAAGGTGCCACCTGCACCCATTATAAATCACTATAAACAAAGAAACTATTGACATTGCATTGCATACTGTTACAGTTCCACTCATGGCTGCAAAACATGAAGTTTACACTTGTACTGTAGGCTATATCACACATGTTGTATACACTAAATGTTCCCAAATATAATGTTTAGTTATTTGTTGTTCATTAATTACAAATATCTCATTTTCATCCTGGCCTAACATGATTTGATATCTCCATGAACAGAGCAAGTGATATTAATTTTAAAAGATATATTTTTTTTTAATTTTTAAAATTTTTTAAAGATTACATTTTCAAGTATGAACAAATGTTTCTGATATTGTTATAAATGATAATATATAATGGTTATTAATTTTTTTTAAATTTATTTTTGCTTTACTGCTTTTAAACTGCCATATGTAGGAGTTACACTTTAAAATATTTTAAAACTAACTCATGCATATCAAAAAAAAAAAAAAAAAGCAAAACAAACAAGAAACAAAAAAAATCACATAGATCTGCTGTGTTGATGAATGAGCCCCAAAAATTACTGTATTGACAGATGCGTATGGACTTTGTCCCACTAGAGGTGACATAAATCATTGAGGAAGTTACGCTGGATGAGGGTGCATTCAACTGGTACCAACCATGTTACGAACACTGGAAAAATCAGTGAGAAGTTGATGGTTACGTGTCAGCATGTAGTCGTTATGGGTGAGGAACTCAAAGATGCATCAACTGCTTTTTCATTACAAACATTTTTTTTTACTCATCCCCCCCCCCCCCCCCCCCACACACACACACACACACACACACACACACTCTGTGGGCATTGCTCTTTCTTCCCCTGATCAATTTTGCATGCCTCATGCAAATGAGATGTATGTATGGGGTAGGACAGATATCAAAAACAATGTGCGTGTACAAGTTAGCATTCATGCATATTCATCCAAAGTTGTGCATAAATTTAAAAGAAAAGTAAATTAAAGAAATAAATTAATTCTAAAATCATACTCCTTTATAAAACATTAAATTTATATTCTATCTTGTATTTTGTATTTGAGAAAACAATTCAGTTTACCTTAAAATAATATGAATACGAAGTACAATTTCATGGTTGCAGTTTCTTCATTATTAATATTAAGATACAAGTGAGAATTCACCGTTAAAAACATGTCACGGGGTCACATGCATCATCCAGTGGAACAGAGGGTACGTTAATTCCTCAAACTGCGCATGAGTTCAAAATCAGTTGAATTCATAGACTGTATGGAACTGTCCCAGAGCAAAAGGCTCGTTCCGCCATGGGCTTCACTGCAGAGGGACCGACAGCTCTGTGCGTTGGCTGGTACGCAGCTGAGTTAAGCTGCTCATGAAAAATCATTTCAGGACTCTTCCAGTTGGAACTGTGCTGGGTCCTGCAATAAATCATCCCGGTAGCGGGACCTCCGGTCTCTAATAATGTTTCGGTGGTGACAAAAGACTGCCGCTGGTTAGCAAAGCTAAGCTCCTTCATTTGTCCTCAGATTCTTCCAAAACAACCACAGCCTGTCACTGTGGTTTGTCACTGCAATTCACACAAGTGCAAGAAAACATATTGAAATTAAAATATGACCATGATCTATGAGGTTTCCTTTCACAGCTTAGAAGTAAATATAATGCTAAGTTGCTAAAATCATAACAGAAATGTGTTGACCAGCTTTAAAGCCAATGGCAAACTATCGATCGAACAACATCAAATAACGCGCAGACATCTGATAGGTCATTTTTATTGCTTTTATGACTTAATATAAATGTATCTATTGTGGTACAAAAAAATCACCCCCTGTACAGTTGCCATGGTGGTAGAACCTACGCATTGATTAAGATAAACAATTTTTATACCAGGCGATGGTTGTCGCTTGCTTCTACCATTGGCGCTACCATTCTGATTTTGAACACATGCGCAGTTTGAGGAATCAATGTACCCTCTGTCCCATAGATGTTCATATTTGCATGAAGAAACCACAACCATAAAAATTGTACTTCATATGCATTATCTTTTAAAGCTTGAGCTATTTGAAATCGTATTCTCACAGACAAAAATGCAAGAAAAATACCAAATAAATGTTTGATATATTACTTTACTCATATGAGAATTTAAAAAAATTTAAAATTTAAAATTTCTTTCATTCATGCACAACTTTAGATGAATATGAAAGAATCCTGACTTGTACAAACACATTATTTCTGATAGCTGTCTTACTCCATACATTTGCAGTTATATCTCATTTCCCATGTGTTTTGTTGGTAAAACATGGACTGGAGATCAAATGGGAGACCAATTGGGTGACCAAGTCGGTTCCAGATCATATTGTGTGTGTCGACTCTTCTTGCCAAGTAGTGTGAGCAACACGACTTCTAGACTCCTGATTACAAGACATACAGTCATGTATTCTGAACAGGGCAGCAACCTGCCAACACAGGAAATAATGTAGTCTGAATGCAGTTTTACAGTCCAGTTGCATGATGAATGACCCACACGTACTATGTCTGAACCTCAGGGCAATCAGAGTGCTACACCACCACAAGCTTCTGCTCCCATCAAAAAAACCATGTCTGGAGTCAAGAAGGAATATATAAAAGTGATGCAAAATTAGGAACAATATTGGTATTTATTTCCCCAACAGATACAACAAATAAAAGACTTAAGCAAGTTGCAGAACAAGCAATGTTTCAAAGTTATTAAAGGGTTACTTTGACATTTTTGGGATTTAGCTTATCTTGCCATTAACATCAGAGTTAAGTAAGGGTATAAATACTTTTCTCTTTAAACACAGTCGGACAAAACCCCTACTGGCTGACATTAACATTCTTGATTTAAGTGGATTGCACCCGTGACAAAATAAAAATCCAAACAAATGCAAAATGTTCTCATTTACATGTTCTGACTTGCGCATTTACCTTGTGTCCAAATGAAAATGTATAATCAGAATCAGAATCAGAATCAGATTTATTGTCACTGAGCCAGCGTCCCAACACAGTGAAATGGTTATAATGAGATGTAACGATCTTATAAGTAAACATACAACTGTTTGTCAACAACTTCCGTTTGTAACTTTAAAAATTCTCCATTATGCATATAGAGGAATTAATTTCCATCATGTTTTTTGATGAGTTTGTAGTATTCCATCCAGTGGTGCTTCCTATCAAGACAGTGTAACCAAATGGATTTGAACTAGTCTTTCCAGTCCCAGGAGAACTCATCAATTATTCTGAAAATGTAAGATTTACACTATAACATTCAGTTTAAATTAAACATTTAAACCAATGATATGCTGCTGACCAGCAGTCCGAATCCTCTGACCACCTCAGTGTTGCTGCTTACACCTGTTTATATAGTCATCTCTGTAGAGCATGTACTAACAATGTATCAGTCAGAATATAAGTGTGTGGAATTCCTAGTTCTTCTTTGATTAGGATTTAATTGTATAATTTTAGTTAATAATATTTGTTCGGGGGTCATGCTGGGTCTCTGTAAAGCGCAGAGAAAACAACTTGCACTGTAAAAGACGCTATACAAATACAATTGAATTTGAACTGAATTGATATTAATTTGAACGTTTTTATGTGGTATGTATTTTACTCTTTGCCCACATTTAGCTAACCTCTAAGAAAATAAACATATTTATTTCTACCTATGATAAATTTATCAGCATTTATTTATAATGCTGTTTTACATAGAACCCTATCACTTAGAGCCTTGGACTACTTATGAACTTCCCAGATGATTGTATGATTTGTGGCTGGTTCTAAAAATATCACATCGTCCAACACTAAATGTTGTACAGATTAATACTCAACCATCTGTTCAAACTAGATGTTCCCTTATATCGTATGGCCCTCTGCTACTCAAGGCACAAACACCAGAATCTCTGCTCTGGCCACCTTTTTTTCGCCAGCACTAGACCAAGCTCTGTTAGTTGACATCTTCATGAGTGAAATCCCAGCCATTGCCCCGGGACATGCAACATCCACTCTCTCAGAGCAGCTACCATCAAGACTCCAGCTCTACAAGGCAGAATGTGGTCCCGGGGTGTGTGATAACAGTGTGTGATGGGAATGCGGGGCCATTTGGACCTCCAAAGCCAGGTGTTAGCACTTCAGCTCTCTGCCTCATCAATAATTGACAGAGGCAAACCAATCAGAACTATTTGCTCCCCACAGTGAAGTGCTAGAGCAGCCTAACACCAGTGAATCATTAATGAGGCAATTAGCTGAAATGGTTAGACGGTTAGTCCTCACTGTGTGATTCTACAGCGATGGTTCTAGGAGCTGAGCGTGATAGAGTGATGTACAGGATAACACAAACTGAGGCAGAGAAACAGTCACACAGCAGTGTTACAGATACAGAGCTCAGTCTCCTTAAGGTTGAACTGCAGCCTGGTTTTGTGATGCCAGCTCTCCATCTGTTGACCACAACTCAGAAGGCCAATAATGGGAACAAACCCAATTGGCCATTAGCATGGGAGATTGACCTTTATTGGTTGTTGTTACCATTGCACAGACCGACAGAAGCTGTCTCCCGGGTGACTCAAGTGTGGGAGAGCCTTTATGGACATGGATGAAATCGACCTCAGTGACATTACTCAAACATGGAGCAAGCAACAACAATAACAGCCAAGATGGAGTTTGCCTTTGAAGAGCAAAGATCCTGAATTGTTGTTTGAAAGGAAAATCAAAGCCTCGAGGGAGCTGCTCACAAAGCCTCATTGATTGGTCATATTGGAACCATTTCATAGTTTATCAATGCTCCTCTGCCTGCTCTCCCAGCCTTTGGTCCAGTATAGTCTCAAACCAGCCACCTTGATATCGGGAACAAACCAAGCAGATACACAGAATACTTTCACTTGCTCTTGTGTACTCGCAACAAAAGTTCTGCTCTTTTTTTTTCTTTTTTTTCTTCATTTTCACACTGTTCCTTTTATTCACGTTAAATGGATTCAAAATCACCTTCTTCACCATTACCCAACAAAAATTCCTGTGTTCTTGTAATTCTTCAGCCACCCAATTACCCAAACACCCTCTTTGTTTCAATATGCCTCTGAGATGGAATGATCAGGAATGAAAGTGAAAAAAGCAAAAGCACAAGGGGGAGCAAGAGTGAAATAGAGGAGGAGTAGGAATGCATAAAAACCCTTAAGGTTTATTGCTCTCTTAGGGCCATGTAGGATGCAGTAGGCGTGCAGGGACTGACTATGATGTGCAGTTTTCATTCAGGACAAGCACATAAAGTTATATTTCAGTAAGTTGAGAAATTAGGTTATGGATTGCTGATAAAATTCAGTCAGTAACATCAGTAACAATAGACCTACAAATGACATAGAGCTGGAATAATACCAACTTTTTTTATTTTATGCTTGATTTTGACATTTGTCTCTCTGTAAGGAAAAAAAAAGAAATCACAAAAATTGGCATGGGTTGTCGTGGACCATTAAAGCATTCACATTCACAGAACCCATTAAGTTTCAGTGTAGAGTCCAATAACTTTTTTTAAAAACTGCAGAATAGTGCAGTGTCTTTGAGTTGCTGTCTACAAGCTGTAAAATGAGCTATTTTACTTTGTTTAGTTTTAGTACAACTCTTTGTGCAGCTAAATTTTTTGTCATGCTTAAGGTTTGTCATTACTGCATGTTAAGATCAGTTATAATTACTTTTAGAGGGGAAACCAAAAAAAAAAAACAAGAAACAAAATATTCTGAATTTGTCATATTATCCTTATTCAACTGAAGGTTCAGCATTGTAAAAAGGTTGCTGTTTCAAAAAGGATGCAAAGCACCTTCTAAGAAAAATTAAATAAAATATATACATTAATAATAATAATTAGGGCTGGGCAAGTTGACGAGTTACTGGTTACTGGTTACTTCAGTGCGGCTCCATCTAGTGGCACAGATGTGTAATGACAACAGAAAGTCCAGTCCTCGATTATAAAAATAAATTCAGTTCTGTGGCCCGTTTTTTTAATTTCGTATTTTTGATCCAAGTCTAAAATTGAAATATAAAAAAAAAAACAGGCATTTTTTTGTTTTTTTGTGTTCGATTAAAAAACAAAAAGTGTAATAAAATGTCACTTTTAAATTTTTTAAATTTTTTTGATTGACAATTGAAAATGGAAAGAATGAATGATACACGGATTGGTAAAGTTACTGAACTTTAACATGGACATTTTCATTTTAAAGTTCTCCCAGATGGAGGATTCAACAGAAAGAAGGTTATTTGTAACAACTGACAAGTTGAACTCCCCGTTAAAAGTTTCTGCTGTTACCTCAGAAATTGCAGAAATGTTTTTAATCATCTGATTTTACTGAGCCACAATCATTTTGTTGGATTCTTTTTGTAGACTTTTTTAAATATTTTTTATAAAACAGGATGACATTAATGCCCTGGCAGTGGCAATAAGCTGTATTTTATTTTATTTGACATTTTTTAAGATGAGATTTACACTAAATATGTGTTACTGACAAGTGCTGATGTTAAAAGTGTTTGAACAACAAATGTTATAGCACTTTAGTTCATATGGCAGCAGAACATTTCAATAAAAGTGCATTTTACACTACTTTTGAATTAATTATTTGAATTTGCGTATACTATGCGATTAATCGTGATTAATCAGGGAAATAATGCAATTAATCGCAATTAAAAAATTTTATCGTTGCCCAGCCCTAATAATAATATTAAGGATGTTCTAACTTATATGAAAATGACTGAACATAGGAGTTGAATCTGCTTTTCCAAAAACAAAAGTGCAGTGTTTCATTCCACTGCTAATCCTACTGAATTCTTAATGTCCACTTTAATTCTCTTTGATAAGGAGGAATCTGGTTTGCTCCTCTTATCAAACAATGCTGAAACACCACCAACACAAAAAGAACACCTTGTGTTTATATTTTTGTAAATGATTTTCTGGGATTAAGAACAGGTTAGATTTTTTTTTGGCCACTGTGCCATTCCAGTCTCTTACAATGATATTTGAAATGAAATGGAATCAAATAAAAACTGGGCTTACTTAACTTTGTGGTATTCACATTTGAACAATTGCTTAAAAGTTGTGTGATGTGATGTGTGGTCACATTGTGTTCAGAGAAGAAAAAAGAAAAGGACAAATGTACCTAAATCGTCCCCCTCAATTATGGTGCTTTCTAATTACTTTTGTTTCATGTTTAAAAACCCACATGAGATAAGGCAACAGAGACAAAAATAGCTCCACAGTCCACACCATCATTTGTCCTCATTTTAAAACTCTTGCATTTAATGTCCTACAAAGTCTGATGAATTCCCCACCGTGTATTAGTAACTCACGCCTCACAAAGCAGTCGATGTGAGAAATAATTTATTATTGAGACAGCAAGAAGTTAACATGTGCTATAGAGCACAGCTGACAAATATCCGATAAGTTTAGATCTCAACCTCTATGAACTGAAGTTTATGAAAATCAGTTCTAACAATTTCACAGAACCCACCGGTATGAAATCGGAACGACATGGCCTGTTTTCAGACATGATAGGCAGAATGCATGAACGATGCATACACACAAAAACATATGTGCACACCTTTTCCTACACACAAACTGCTATTTATAAAGGGATCATTTGTGTTCAGACCCTTTGTATTTGTCATAATGTGCATCCACACATTTTTAGAGCGTCTAAATCTTGTTATGAAGTGAAACCAGAAAAGGAAGGCCATATAATTTAGGATAAAATAAGAAAGACAGTTTTACCACAGTGTGACGTTATATATAACAATATGTCACGTCAATCAGTGACTTTTCAAAATTGCACTCTACACTTGTAGTGAATGCTTTTTTTTTTTTCAAAATGTAGTACCTGGTATGCAGAATGTGAGCAACTGCACAATCTGCAGTATGAGATATATTAGGAAGGTGCTCTATGTCTGGAAAATTTTCCAATGCGCATTTTAGTATGCATACAATGCAGTATACAGTACTGCAGGACTGACTAGTGCACAGTATATAGAGATCAGCATCAGCTCATCCAGCTTGTCTTCAAGGTCTACTAAAGTCTCTTAAGCACTGCGAGGGTCCAATCAATGTTCAGGCATGAGATCAGTTGAAATTCTGTGGTGAGACCTGCGTATAAATTAATAAACCTCCTTGAACTAAAACAACATTGTAAAGAAGGTTGTAAGGAACAATGATGTAAGAGACTGATTGCATCATACAGACGGTTTACAGAAGTTTACTTTTGTCATGGTCGAAGGTTTCTGTTAGTCTTGGCTTTGACTGTACTCATTTCCTTACAATCCTTGTTCTATGTTTCTTGCAGTGCTTTCTGGGATCCCAGCAGCAAAAGATGTCACATGCCAGTGTTGTGACAGTGCCAGTCCCAGGCCTGGATAAATGGAGAGCGATATCTCAGGATTTAAATCCAACGTAAATCCTAATCCACATCAACACGCTGCAGATGATCATCTGCTGTGGTGACTCATGAAGAAGGTTTGTCTTTTGTTGATCTTGTGATTTTTTTCTGAATTAATTTTGATTTTCTTGTGCTAACCATATGAAACCTCTGTACTGTCTTTAGTTTAATATTTACTTTATCTTCTCTTTTGTCTTTAGTTGATTTACTTCTTATTTTATTTTGAAAGTGTTATCTTGTTTCTTAATTTCGGTTAGAGTTCCTTTGTTCCTCTCAGTCTTCATCATAAATACCAGTGTCTTGTTAGCCCTTGAGTGTTTGTCAGTGAGTATATTGTCCTGCTTCCTCTGCTCGTCTGTCATCATTCAGTTGTTTGTCATTTCAGTTCTTTATGTCGTTCGTCAGACGGGTCTCCTCAGTATTCTGGTTTTTGGATTCTCCCGCTGTGGCGGTGTGATCTGTTAAAATAAAATGTTTTTGTTTGCTTACTTCTGTTCTCCTGGTTCGTCCACACACAAACCCAGACATCTTCAAGTTATTGCTGCTGAACGTAGTTCCATAATGAACTGAATCATTGAATCGTGTACTTATTTTATTTTATTTTATTTTATTTTCCACGCACTGCTTCTGTAATTTGGCTTAGCCGTTGTTTAATAAATTCATGAAATGGTCTAATATATCATGTGATGTTTTTCAAACGAAGTTGTGTTTGTCTAATTTTAAGCCCTATTAATATCCACATTATTTTTCTTCCTACCACCATGTCCTGATACATAAATCCTTATAACTGAAAGATGGTGTAATTTATTTTTCACATGACTGTGCATTAATCAGATGTTTTCTGAAACAATGATGGAATCAGTTTTCCTATTCCAAGTGACTAAATTAATTAGGATAATTATGTTAATGTGTAAACTATTTCAAATTTAGGATATTTTATATTCTTTTCTTTCCTTTTTCTTTTCCAAATTTAAGATATTTTTTTTTTTTCTTTGTCACGTAAAGCCAAAACAAAGGATGCACGGACATCTTTTGGAAGCAGATTATTGATAAACAACAATAACTACCTCAAAATCTTTGTGTTGGTAAAAAAAAAAAAGGAAAATATAAAAATAAACTGAATAGAAACTCAATCTATGTTTGAGATATTGACACATGTGCAGATATTGTAGACAGCTATTTTCTGTTTAATGATTGCTATTCACTTTTATGGCCCTCTCAGGATGTCATCCTCAATAAATATTTGCAAACAGGAAATTTGCAGTGTGACTTGAGAGAGTCATAACCCTGGCACCTCTGTGTTTTGAGATTAACATGTAATTAAAATAGTAAATCAATATTTATTAAGCAGTGGTACAAACAAATGAGAAATGTAGTCTTGTCATATAATGAATCACTGGATCTCGTAAGTGCAAATATACATATATAAGAGACACACTTAACATACGTGCATACGTGCACCCATAAGTGCCTCCTGGAATCCAAGGCACTGACATGACACCTCAGCTGAGATCCCCTCCCTGTCAAACCACAGGTTTTAAATGTCGGAGTCTACACTTCTTCCTTTGCTTACCACATCTTTCCCACAATTATCTTTTAGATTTTCATCCTCACAACAGCGACAACTAAAAAGACATCACCACCTGAAAACACCCACAGCTCACAACGCTGTGCACAAAGCAGAGAGTGAAAGAGGCCACAAGCCACCCTTCAGACTTTCCAGCATCTTCTGGAGTGGGAACAAAAGAAGATGTTAAAAGCTTAATGGACTGCTCTGCTTATTGTTTAAGAATTGTTCAACATATAAATGGCTTAAGAAAGAAAGAGCAACCATCACTGGTTGGCCTCAATTATGCACTGAAAATAAAGTTATGAGCTAGTGGCTGAATTATTGATGCTGGCACCAGGAACAAGAGCATTTTGGCAATGTGTCTTGGCTGTTTTTGCTGATGCTTCATCTTGTATTGATAAGTTTTCATCTAAAAAGTCCATGAAGTCTTGATCTGTGAAGGATGGAAAAACACAGCATGAATATTGGAAATCTAATGCAATATTACTGGAAGAAGGAAACAGATAATGTAACATTGAGTAACATAATGGAAAAATAGGCATGATTGCAAAATGCAGCTTTGAGACTTTATGTATGTAGTTTCTCCATTTTGAAAACTGAGGCTTGCTTCTTTATTTCACACAGGATAGAGATGTTTAATTAATATCATTATTTATCAAGAATGTTTCCGTATGCTGTGTCTGTATAAAACAGGGCCAAAGAGTTCTAATGCTCGGGACTGTCCCCTATCTGGCTGACGCATTTCCTGAGACGCAAATGCATGTGGTTCATCTGCCAATAGCCTCTCTATCATATTTGTCTCAATGACTCAGTTAAGAATGCTAACACACACACACAATGAAAAGAGCTGAACAAAAGTGCACTTTTTGTAATATTATTGCAAAATGAAAAGCACATTAAGGCAAAAATCATCTAACGTAAGTAGGAATGCCAATCAGAGAATCGAGAATGGCTGTAGAGAGACAAAGTGAAAGACGTTGCATGTGACTCCCTCAGTTTTCTTGTGTGACCTTAACCAAGTGCTCCCCAGCAAAATATATGTTGAGAAGGTTTGTTTACTAGTTCAACAGTGTAATTTGGCCATTCATGGGGTCGCTTAAGAGTGACTTCGTAGCCCTGTAGTGAGCAGTAGGTGACACATTTCTGAAAGAATGTCATCCTTTCTTCACCTCTTAGTGAAGGAAGAGCTGTCAGATAAACACTAACCATGCACACATATTAATTAATATTCAGAAGAGATTATAACTACTGATCACGATGGACTTAATGTGGAAATCCCCTTTTATTAGCAGTAATGAGTCAAGGAGCACCCAGCTCTTATCTCAGTGGATGCTTTCATCGTTATTCTGGGGAGCGTTGCGCAGTTCAACGGGTAAAATGTAATGCTGAACTATAAAGTAGAGTAGAGACACAGATTACACAACGCAGCTCTGTTTTTACAGAGTAAGCCGAAATGAGAGCAAAATCGCACCTGGTGTTTCACAATCTGCGGCTGCCGAGCAGACCCTGCACAACGCCTTCTTGAGAGCTCAAACAAGATCAGTGTTTTACCGTCTTGTCCTCTTTTTGGTTGCTGTGTGTGCATACATGTAAACATATTTACTTATCTGTGAAATCTGCATGGCAGTCCATCAGTTGTAATTATTTATGTGTGTTAAAAAAATACATATGGCTCTCCGGTGTCTCTGGAAATAAAGTAAGTGAGAAAAAAAAAACTTGCTTCTTTTCTCTGCTTCTTTTTAGTTTATAAATGTACTGAGGTGATATCAATCTACTGTCAAACAATCTTGGGATATTTAAGAAATAAAAATATTCAATCCCGTTTCTTTGCATGTCAGGAAATATTATTCACCAGTGTATTTTATGCACATTTATCAAAAGTATACTAAGCATATGTTTATATGCCTCTTTCAGTTTTCCTGAAAACATTTTGAGTTAATTAATTGGAAAACATAAATATGATGCTATTAAAAGTAGACATAAATCTTACTCTTTTTTTTTCATGGGCAACTGACATTTTCAGCAGGCCTGTAAAAAACCTCAGTGAGTCCTCTGTCACCATTTTCAAGCAGAGTGTGAGAGGAGGCTGAAGGGTGATCAAACGATCGTATACTGAAGTGAAACTCGGCTATAAGGCAAGAACCTGTGATATTTCTCACAAAGCGTTGTAACTGGCCCGAGCCCACAGACGATTTCAGGCCAGCCACAGTCAAGTACGTCCTCGCATGATTCACTGAGCAGTTACAGGGAACGTTTGGTTGTAGTGGATGTTTGAGTAAAACACCCACAGGTCATGTCTTTGCTTCAGTTATGCATACCTGTATCTTTGGTGACTGCCTTTCGATGTGATCACCACAGCCTCATAAAAAGACCTGTGGATATGTATATATATTTTTTTAAACTTTTCTACACACGTCAGTTTCATGCTGCGGTGACTCAGCTTCTGTCACAGTTTGGTCTTTCATCTCCGCAACAGACTGCAGCGATGTCTTTTTTATATTTCCGATAAATGACTGAATTTATGTTCAACCAGGAGTCAGAGGCCACCGTTAACTTTTCCACACCTCTGCAAGAGAATGTGGTTTTCACCTCAGCTCTAAGGTGTGAGATATGCCGTTGTTCAAGTTGTACAGTTTAGCCCTTTCCAAGTTGCCATCATTTTAACTTGTGGAACAGCCGCTGAGGGGATCAATACCTATCAGACTTCTAAAATAAATACATTTATCACACAGGAGTCTTGCTATGTATCACTCCTACAGCCCGATTTATTTTATTGGAGGCAGAGATATTTAGGCTCTACAGCACATGTGTCAAACACAAGGCCCGCGGGCCAAATGTGGCCCGCCACTTCATTTTATGTGGCCCCTGAGAGCTTGTGCATTATTGGCTTAAATGTTAAACCAATATTTTAAGACTTAAAATAAGCTTACACCGCTTTAAAGCACACATTAACAATAAACTACACCTCCCACAATGCATTTCGTCATCACCAACAATGATAACAGTATCTCACCTTGTGCAAGACATCAAGACGATTTTGAGAACTGATGGACCTCAGAAAAACCTCTACAAACTAACCCCAATAAGTCCAAGAAAAGATAAATTGATGCACAAGGAAGGAAGTTTCATGAACAATGGGAAAACGAATACAAGTTTGTACCTCAAGGTGAAAAAAACAGTCTGTCTTTTGTGTTATGAGGCGGTGTCAGTCGTGAAACAGTATAATCTCCGTCGGCGTTTTGACAACAAACACGGAGCTAAGTATGCTAAATTTAGCCCACAAGAAAAACAAAGAATTGCTTCCACTTCTGAAACCAAGGTAATGGATACTCTGAGTGATGTTTACAGAGTCCGTTACCATAGCAACGGACTCTGTAAACATCACCTGTGTGAGAGTAGGTTTACGACCACAAACCCTGAGTTTAATATAATAATGAGTTAAATATTTGAAATTTTAATACATAATAAATACAGAAACAGTTATTTAACAATATAATAAGGTGCAGTTTAATTTATTTTGATTTATATTGCATTTTGTTACGTTCATGCTACCAGTCTGGCCCTTCAGGGGCAACCACGATGCTGATGTGGCCCTCAGTGAAAATGAGTCTGACACCCCTGCTCTACAGCTTCTATATAAACTAAAGTCCCATACACTTGCATTTTTATTTTGTAAGGTTTTGCACAAGGCAGTGACATGCTAACGGCTTTTTCTGGCTCACCCAGAAAACAATTCTTCTGATTGCATTCTCCATCTTTCGCTCTGTGTATGAACTTTTCCACGCTTTAAAATCTCATCTGAGGAAAATGTTCCTTCTGTCCTCCCTCTGCTGCAGATAAAGAACAGGCATTTGAGTAATTATGGTGCATTATCACCAAGGAACGTTTCACTGCTACATTTTAAGCTGTGTAGTGAGCGGTGACAAACGAACGACCATTTTAATTTCTATCAGGAGGAAAAACACATGGCTGGAGCCAATGAAGTCAGCTCTCTCATTCTGCCACTGACTGAGACCATCTGGACCAAATAAAGTTTTTCTTTTTTCCTTTGAATCAACAGCTGTTGGAAATTACATGGAGAACGTTCCCCGTTTTTGTATCAATGCTTTTTTTTTTCCTTTCTTCTTTCTTTGCGTTCTCTTTAAAAACCAACAATGTTTGTTTTATGGTTTCAGTTTAGTGCCAGATTTGATATATGCTTACAGAAGGAAGTAAAATAAAACACGACTTTCTTAATGCACCTGTTTCCTTTCATTGCATTTCTTTTGCTGTGCATTTTATTCTTTCTGACCCAGCCTGCTCCGCGGTGGTAATCGAAGGGTTGACTGCGTCAGTCAATCTGTCAGCGGCTGACAGTTTTACAGCACATGCACTACACTGATGGGTACCATCACTCATGTAACGATTGCCCTCCTCACTGAAATCAAAAGACAAGACAGAGTGAGAAGGGTGGAGAGGAAGGAACAAACGGAAGTAAATGCAGCTGAGTAAAAATAATGGTTTGTATGTCTAACCCAAGCACAGAGAGAGGAAAGGAAAAACAGTGCATTTTATCTCAGTATCTTCTATGAAACTGTATCGTCTTCCTTTTTTTTTTATCTATATATTTTATAAGGGTTTTTCAGAGGTAGATTTTCCTCTCCGTGCAGTGAAGACGGAATCGTTGTGGTTTTTTTTCTTTCCACTGGCCACAGAAGAATTTGTTCCACTCTGCTGGCGGATCTGATTTTTAGCACTTCATTTTGTCCTGGATTATTTTTATGAGACTAAGTATTGCTTAGAAATCAAGAAGGTGTCAGCGTGTGTGACTTGCCGTTAGCTGCTGCTGCTAACATCGAGTATGTTTTTGTCAGCTGTTTTCTAAATGTCACCTCTCTACCTGTGAGTGATCGCCAAACACAGCTGGATCATTGTCTTTCTGCCAAGGATTTAATAAAGTTGGTTGTGGTGGTAGGCATAAAACTCACCTTTTGTGTGCCCTGGATCCACTTCCCAGCTGTAAGTGCTACCAACCTCATGGGAAACACAGCAGTCTGCTGGTGAAGCTGGTGGCCTGTTTGTTGTGCTTTTCTTTGACTTTGTGAACTACGTATGGAGTTTAGCCTCATCTGCTAATTTCCCCGGTGCTCACTGTACCTTGTCAGCACATGGTTGGTACCTGTCAGCTGCCCTCTTCCAGTCTCAGCCCCAGCCCCCTTTGCCCTCTCTGGCATGGGGGTGAACCTGTGGACTCTGTGTCGGGACCCCAGAAGAGCTAACGCCACAGGACCTGCTGGCTCCTGCTAGGCCTTTACCAATTCTAGATCGCAAATGAACAAAACTTTCATCTTAAAGAATTTCTTAATGGACCAAGGACTGGATTTCCTGGTAGTATTAACGCCTACCAGACATCCAGCTGTGGAGGAGGAGTAGCCACTAAGGAACTTTTTAAACTTTATTGACTCTTTTAATCTGCAGACTGAGTCTGGTCCCACACAAGAACAAGGATACACGCTTGATCTTGTTTTATCTCAAGGTTTACCTAATTCTAATTTGAAGATTTGTGACGCAGTGTTCTCTGACCGACTGTCTGTCCTGTTTGACATTACTTTTGCCTGTAACAGAGCTAAACCTCATGCTGCGGCTCGGCGCTTTTGCATTATTAATCCTTCCACTGCTCCTCAGTTCTTGGCTTGTCTTTGTCGATTTGTAACAATGCTGAGGATCTTTGGTGATGGTTTCACTCCACCTGTCATACTGTTTTAGACACTATGGCTCCATTAAAAATCAGGCAGCTTAAAATTAAACCTGAGCACTGGCTGAATACTACTGGCAGACCATGTCACAGAGCTGATCCCAAGTGGAAAAAAGGACAAACTTCAGGTGTCTTTTCAAATTTAAAGGACTACTGGCAAAGAAGCGTGAGAGACGCTAAAAGAAAATATGTCTCAGATGTATATATCTAACTGTCAAGATCTCTGATTTGATTTGATTCTTATACCCCTTAGATTAGTGGTTCCCCAGCCTTTTTGTAACTGTGGACCGGTCAATGCTTACCGCGGACTGGGAGGTGGGGGGGGGGGCAACCTTCCTCGTTACATTACACCATAACATGAGTATAACATCAAAGTATCTGGTAACATCTTCTGTACCCATTAAATTAAAAAAAAAAAAAAAAAAACTCACGCAGAGCGCAGAGCGGGCTTGGTACGTGGGAATCACCCGTCGTGTTAAATCCATATTTCAAGTAGGACTCCTGGTATTGTCTATTAAAAGCTTTCTTTTTCTTGGAAGTCTGGACATGAAGGATGTTCGTTTTTCTTATCACTGTGCATTTTCCACTTCACAAGGAAACTTTCCAAAGACGTCTACCCATTTTGCTAGCTGGGTTAAATTTTGCCGCTCATGTGACCGAGATGTAACTGAGAGAATTAGGTCATTTTTCAAAATGAAAAAAAATTCTAAATAAAAGCTTGTTCAGATTTATATAATAAATAAAACTTAAAAAAACTTTTTTTTTTCTTGCGCAACCCTATACCAACTGATCCACGGCCCAGGTTCGGGACCACTGTCTTAGATCGTTTGTATTGAGCTTTCTCCTGCATCTGTCAATACTTTCTTAATTTTTTAAAACTGAAAAATCTCTTCCACTAGGATTTTAATCCCACCTTCTGCTCATGATGCACCAGTCTATGTGCCCTGTTGTCTTTTACTAGTTTGAGCCTGTGACTATCCTTTTTCAGTGAAGATTGTTGGTCATCTGAAGTCCTCAGGAGGAGTGATACTGTCCCCTCTCAATTTTTTAAAGACATTTTTCCGTGCTGTAGGGATAACTGTTCTTGGAGTTCTCAGTAGTAGTCTGTCTTTAGGTGCTGTCCCGGAAATTGTTATATATGCAGTATTTCAGTCTGTGATTCAAAAGCCAGGCCTGGACCCCTGCAGTCCATTTCAGGCATATCTCTAAGGTGCCTTTCCTCTCAAAAATACTGTCTCAACTAACCAACTGTCAAGTAACAACCTTTCTGGAGGAGGATAATATTTTTGAGGTTTTCCAAACTGATTTAAAAGAGCCGACTCTGTGCTGTGTTTGAAAGTGTTTTTAATGACATACCTTTAGCTACTGACTCTGGTGACTGTGTTGTTCTTGTTGCTGCATCTGAATGGACTGTGAACTTTGTCACCAGTCAGGAGGATTACTGTAGTGGGCTGTATGTGAGGGCTAGCGGGTCCTTCTCCATCTCCAGATGATGGTACATAACGTTGCTGCGTGTCTTTTAACAACTTAGAGACATGCAGCAGTGTAAGTTCAGATGGGGCCATACAAGTTGTTACACTAAACATTTGCTGATTGTTTAGTTCCCTTCGCTATCTGTTTTAAAACCCACTTCTTCTCCTTGTGCTTTGGCTCGAAGTAAGGTGTTGATTTTTAGATTGTATTTATTAATGTATTAATTTATTTTCATTTCATTCATGTTTTACCTCTTAACTTGTTTCACTGGCCATTTATTTCTTATGTGAGATGTGTATTTTTTTCTTTTCTTTTTTTTTGTCCACTGTGGCTGTTTTTGAAGTGATTTATAAATAAAATTGCTATGATACATTAAGTCTTGAACATAGTTTTTGTAGTGCTTCCTGTTCCTAAAAAAACAACTTGGATATGGATTTGGAGGTGTTTTTTTGTATTAAGAAAAAAAAAAAAACAAAACATCTTGAGTTGTGTTTCAATTATTAAAGACATGGTAGAAATTACAAGTTATATACAACATAAGATATGCTCAAAAAGCTGAAATGTATTTATATTTTAATGATATATCTATTTATTTATCCTTTTGAGACTAAAGGGAAATATTGCTGAAATCATAAAAGCCAAGTTAGCACAAACATATACATTTACAGTTTTGAGTTTGTTTTTTTCTTTCATTTTGTAGCCAATTATTGGTTATAAATGGTCTGCTGGTTTTAACAAACTGTGGACGCAACTGGAAAAAAAAACCATGATCAAGAAATGTTATTCAGTTTTTGAAACAGAATGACATAAATCAACATTTAATAGTTATGTATCTCTCCTCAAAATAGCAAAAAAAAAAAAAAGAGAAAAAAAAGAAAAATTGTTCAAGAGGAGCATGGGGTTCTTTTCCTCTTTATGTTTCACTTCACTTGCAAAAAAATTAATAACTTTATATAAAATGAGGTAATTTTAGGTAAGTGTACAGAAACGGTACAAAACTGGCCATGAGGCTGTGAACTCTCCCTGTCTTGCATCTGTTGGGAATAGTTCACTCAACATTTGGTAGTCAACTTGCATGGACTTATGGCACAGTGGCAGCAGCTGGAAGGAGATGCCTGCAGAACAGTCAGTTTTAGCATTTATTAATTTCACAATCTATAGACTGAAAATAGCTATTTATTTTGACGTAGGTCAAGTGCCCTATCTGCTAAAATTAATTGCCATTTTACAGCATAACACATATTTGGTTCTTGCTCAAAACTGCTTTGATTCTTGTTGTTTTGGTCCATAGCAAATGTTTACACTCATTACCTTCTAATAACAGAGCAAGGATTGTTTTAAGTCTTCAATGTTTCTTTAAGTGAATGCTGTAATTTTAAACACAGTACACGCAGTTGTCTCCCTTGACGCTCAAAGGAGGGAAAGTCCTAAGTGTTCCCCAGAAAGCAGGATGCATGAGCTGCCCAGAGGAGAGAAACATCTGAGCCAATCTGGATGTCTGTTTATGGGGAAAGGCAGGAGAAGCATCTTGCCACCCCACACTGTCATATGGGAGCCAGGCTCCCACAAACACATGCTTAATGACTCGATTTATTCACTCTGTCACCATCTCTTTCTGTCTTTTCTAATGATTTTGCCCATATGCGCTTACGGTTTTCTGTCCCCACTGGTATTTTTTATTTATTCTTTTTTTTTTAAACAAGTGTCTGCATATATATATATATATTCCAAATATATGCCAGGTTAGTTCCATAAATTGGCAAAATCTTTTAAAGTCAGATATATATGCATTTTGATCTTGCAGCGCACAGCAGATGTCCGTTTTTGTATCCGTTGGCGTGAGTGAGAGTGAATGTGTCCTTCACCAGCCCTCTTGACAAGTCTGATCTAACATATTATGTTAACACTTGAAACCCTGACTCTGTCAGAGAGGACTAAAATCACAGAATGAAACACAAAAGGAGAGGACAGACAAAAAGACAAGACAGTGATGGGAGTGGTATGTGAAGTGTAGTGGTTCCTGCAGTGTTTGTGTGGTGTGTGATGTGTTGTGGTGTTTGTAAATTAACAAATTAGTATACTTGGTGTTAAAATAAAAGGGCAGACCTACACACGGGATGTGTGTAGGTCTGTAAGCATTTTTGAGTGTGTGAGGTCAGTCCCCACTGGTATATTCATGATATGGGTGAAAGATTAACATAAATAAATGTTAAGAGTGGAAGGACGAGTATTATGACATATTTGCCAGAATCCAGGCTAAAACATTTCTTTAAATATGTAGAAATCAACCTTAAGTATGATGTTAAGCTTCTCAGCCTCAGACAGTCAAAAGGTTGAATTGTCTTTCTCACCTTCTCATACTGGGAAAAGAAAGACTAGAAACTACACCAAACACTGATCTTTTCATAACTCCAATGACTCGTTTAGGTGATCCTTGATTATCCCACTTTCAAAAGATACAAATCTATAGCTCATTTATAGCCGTCACTAGGGTTTCAGGTATGATCTTTATCATACCATCCGTCATGGCTTACGTTTTCCACAACTTTAGTCTGAACTTGTAAAGACAACTCGAAAGCCTGATTAACACTTCTTAATAGCAGATAGGCACAGAGGCTATTCTAGGACCCTCCACCATCTCTGGCATTTATACATACATATACAACATATGAATTGTCTGGATCTCTCTATAATTACACCACAGACTGCTTAGATTCTTTTCTGCAACACTGCAGCTAGCACTGCTGAACTTCCTTTTGCTTGCTTCCTTTATGCAGTTCAGGCCTATTATTGGTGCAAATAAAGTATATTTTATGTAAGCTGGTGCTGACAAATGTTGCATCGGTAGTTTTTACAGTCATCGCATCAAACTTTCAATCTAACAGACTCTCCATTCTACCAGACAAAGAAGAAGTGGCAGCAGGACATATGTACAAAGATGAAGAAGAACAAATCTACCAAGCGGACCAATCAAATTTGTTGTGGTCCAGAGAAAGAGGAGCGCATCAGGGTCCAGCATAGCTTATGGCAGATGGTTCACAGATATGGTATAGGTATGCCGTTGCTTTGACACATAAGTACAGTGTAAATCAGCCTTAATATCTGTGTACATGACTCTTGAAATAAAATACAACTCTTGCTATGCCCCTGCTCAGAGTTGTCTATCCCTGCTGTCATCAGTAGAAACTAGTCCATCACAGGGGCACAGAGAGAAAAACAAAACAAAAAAATAAAATAAATAAAAACATGTATTCTTACGACAACGACAATGGACAATTAAGAATCCCCAATTAACCAAACACCAAAACAAACCAAACAGAATCAGGACAAAAACCCATGCAGGAACAGAGCCATCACCACATAACTTTGAATCAGCCTCTGTTAGAGTTAGTTAGAGATAACTGTGCAAGCCTACACATATTTCTCTATCTTTTTTTTCTGTTTACTGTCAAATGACCCGGAGAGATCGTTGGAATCAGCTCAGCTTCTAATCAATAATCACTATTAACTCTGTGTGTTAAAGGAGAGACGGATGTGAAAACAGAAAAAGTGGTAATTGATGTGATTTGGAATCAATCTATAAGCCATGACATGGGTGATTCAATAATTCAATGATCAGAACCGATGATTGATCAGAAAGATGTATTCGGTATGATTTGGGTCGGGACTGAGAGACTCTGTTGCAGCAGGAGGTGATGTAATGGAGGTCACTGTGTACTCAGGGGAATAAAAACAACTGATATGGTGAACAAAAACAGGAGTAGGAGATAGCAGCCGCGGGTGAGGTAATGTAAGCACGAGCCGGTAACTAGTCTAAACAAGTGAAGTAACAGAAGGAGAGGTGATTTACGTGATTTGTAAGCAATTCCTAATCAATGAAATGTATGAAATGTGGGTGTGATTAGTCAAGGATCAGAAACAAAATGTATTAGTGATTTTTAATTTTTAACATAGTGTATGTTAGGGAAAACCTATTTTTGTTGGGTCAAAAACGGACAGAGACAGAGCGGAGCGCATGTTCCTCTCTGGAATGTCAACAGGGCAGGAGAGAGGGCGTAAGTGTAAACATAAGTTACTTCGGCATACACAACACTGGGACCAGGTGTCTGGGTCAAATGGTGATGTCGAGGTGGGGCTGTGTGTTTGGTACAGAAAGCGGTACATGGGCTCCGGACTGCAGACGGAAGGTTCATTGCCGAATTCTGTTATTAAACACGAACCAATCAATCAATCAGTTAATGTAACGTTGGAACATACGTTGGTATGTAGATCGTTAGAAAAAGGGTTAGCGTTAGCTGATAAGCTTTAGCTTAATGAGCTGTATAGCCAAGAAAAACAAGATGGCCTTGGATTGGTGATATGGAAGATGTCATGCTGTAAACATATGAAGTCATTGGGGGACAGGGCCTGTGGAATATGAATGATGTAATCGGGATTATGTAAAATTATGCACGCCTCTGTATATGTGAATAACCAATCAGAAGTGTCATGTGAAGTTTGAGGGAAATTATGTATGCATATGCAAAGGTGAGAGAACCAATCAGATGAAGGCTGGTGCAGGGCGAGCAAGGAGAGAGAGAGCACATAAAAAGAGAAGGCAGAAGGACTCGGGGTGGATTTCCTGGAGCGATTTCATACGAAGAAGGACTAGCTGGACCTGGACGAGCAACCCCCATCTGAAGGATTAACTGGAAGGATTTACTTCAAGAAAAGAAGACAGAAAGACGCTTGGAACAGGATCTACGAATTTTCCCCATTTCTTGAAGGAATAATTGGAGCCTTTTTGGTTAGCCTAGCTCACTGCTAGCAAGGAGGAAGGGCCGGATCAGCATACCTGCAGGCCTGATCGTTTGAGCTCTCTCTCTCCCTCCCTGCCAGCGGCCTTGAAAACGCAAAGGTGCACATGCGTTTCTCAGCCTGTCCTTGACCAACCAGATGAACTGATCAGTAAGCCACAGCTTTAATTTGCCTTTTTAGAATTATAAATTGTATAACCAATCAATGCTGTTGCTTAACCTTGCTAATCTGCTTTAATAAATATAAAAACTGTCATAAGACGTCGTTGTGGACATTACATCTGTATTCAGAATTTTGAAGACTTGTTTATGCCTCTGCACTAACACACAGGTTCTTATGGGTTATTTTAGCCACATTTTTGTCAAATTGTCCCTGAGGCTCGCTGTCCGAGCCGCTAAAGTTTTCCTAGCCTGTAACAAGAGCCCGAATCGTGAGAGAAGAGCTGCCGTTAACAGACGTGACCGATAGCTGGACTTCGAGCCACCCGGCTATTCCTCTGAAGGACAGTTATTGGAGTGAGCGGGGCATACGTTTGGAAGTAGGCAGTGAGAGCTAGGCGTATCTTCTCGACACCAGCTTAAATAAGTTGAGGAAATCTAGTGAGGAACCTCTCCTAGACCGCAATTTCTTACCCATAGGATGGAGAGCTGGTCCCGGTGACAGACTCTGCTAGTCAGAGACTGAACCAAAACTGGGGGATTTTACATTACTTTTGTAGTTGATTCCATGTCATTCAAATGAATATTCTTCTTCTTTTCCTTTTGGCTGTTCCTTTCAAGGATCTCCACAGTGAATCATCCACCTCCAACTACGAATGCAACAGTATATAAAACCTGACACCTCGATTATAGTGATCAAATTATCACAGTTTACGATATTATCGTGATATTCTTAATACATACTAAAACAATAGAAGCCAAATCTTATTAAAATGAAACTTTCACATTAAAAGGGCAAACAACTGGCACAGAAAGAGATTTTATTTTAAATGAACAAAATAAATAACAGGAACAAAGCTTATTTGTCTGGTGCAAGTTTAAATGAAAACTTTAACAACAACATAGTAGGTCAAAATATGCAAACAATTATCAGGAACAAAAGTTATAGTGCAACTTCAAATGAAATAAACCTTAAATAAGTATAGATGTGCAAATAAAGGAACAGTTACTTGTACAAATTACAATAAAATGTAAACAAGTGTTCTGTAGAGAGGATAATTGTCCTCCACCAGTTGTCCCTCTGCATTCTTAAAAAAAAAAAAAAAAAACAAATATGCCTAGACCTCAGATTTCTTCCTTTTAGTGCTATCATTACTTTCCGCCGTGCTTACGTTACGATGCCTATGTTACAAGCTACATATTCACACGAGACACAGTCACGACTCGCACGAGACTTGAATGAGGCTGATATTGCACATCCCGGTACTCGCCCGTGATAAGGAGATTAAGTCAAACATAAACAGTAATCGTTACAATTTCACCGTGCTTTACGGTAATACCGGTAACCGTTCCATCCCTACCTCCAGCTAACCCTAGATTCTGCATCCTCTTCTTTCACACCAGCTAACTTCATGTCCTCTTTCACTACATCCATAAATCTCCTCCTTGGTCTTCCTCTAGGCCTCCTGGTTGGCAGTTCCAACCTCATCATCCTTCCACTGATATGTTCACTATCCCTTTACTTTACATGTCCAAACTGTCTCTGATTCTCCTCCAAAACAACTAAAATGCGTTTCCCTTCTGATGTTCCCGTTCCTGATCCTATCCATCCTCATCAGTTCCAAAGAGAACGTTAACATTTTAATCCCTGTTCCCTCTAACTCTGCCTCTTGTCTTTTCACCTGCGCCATGATCTCTAAACCATACAACACCGCGGGTCTCACCACCGTCTTTTATTCATGCTGATAGTCCTTTATCACACATCACACCTGATGCTCACCACAACATTCATACTATTGTCATCCCCATAGATTTGACCACAGATGCTCTTTCTCTCACAGATGCTCTTTGCATAAATGCAAAGAGTTATAGCATTAATAGAATTCATGCCACCCTAAATAATCAAGTATGAATAACAATGAAATGCAATAATAAATGTTGCTTTTCTAGAAGAGGGCGTTGTGAGTCATGCACAAAAGTGACTTACTCCTGTGCTACCCCTACTCCTACTGTAGACTGGTTGATAAGGCGGCATTTATACAGAAAGTCTTTTATTAAGTTGGACGTATAGATGTGGGGGGGTCAGTAGTTTCTGATGACTGAGTCATGGACAGGTGGGTTGCATTTTGAAAGACCATGGGATGTGTGTCAGCAACATGTGGGCCAACATAGCCAAGACACTCATCAGACTACAGCTCTCAAAGGTCTCTCAAAACCTTTACTCTTAAATCTAAACTGACAGGCGACGACATCATGGAGATGGGTTTGGTGAATTGATTGTGTCCTTTCTCTTCTTCCACTTTCCCCCCCTCGCCTCACTGTCCCAACGCTGTGGATTTTTACCTCCTCCCTTTTTCTCCATCCTTCCATACCCCTTACTTGGATGTGTGGAACTCATGATGTCAGGTTATTTCCCAGCAGGCGCTGCGTTGTCTGACAGAGGTCTTGAGTTGTATATCACTGGATGACACCTCCTTTGCTTCCCTCCTCTTTCTGCAGACAACATCAAATATCACCAGGCCTTTTTGATGTCTTAAAACGCTTGTATTAGAAAAGGAGCCTGCGCCTAAACAAAAGCAGACAAAGTGTTTCATCTGTCATGTTTGTCAGTGGGCCATATGTATGATTTGACAGTTAGCAAACATGACATTACCATACATTATGGAACACAACATGGCAGTAAATACTGTGCTTGTGTGTTTAATCCAGTGGGATCTTTTAAAAGTATATACCACAATTCTGTTGAAGAAGTTGGGACACCGAATTTAATTTCATTTAATTTAATTTAATCATGAGGGACACAACTGCAAGTTAAAATTTAAGAAAAGGAATTTGGATTTCTTTTTTTTACACTTGAATTATGTCACTTCTTTTATTAACAGAACATTGTTTAACCAATTGCCATACATTTAAAATGTTTCCCCATCCCTTCACTTTATGAATAATGAGCAAAGTTTGGATTGACATGGTCCTGCTGAAATCCTGGGTAGCATCATAAATCTGTATATATCCTAACTAAGATGGTACTTTCAAAAAAAAAAAGCAAGCAAGAAAGAAAAAAAACATCTATATTTGGTGTACTAATCCACCAACATTCTATCTTATATTATTTAAACTGTTCACTGTCAGGGGGACACATGATCCCGCTCCTCTTTCGCCATGCGGACATCTTCTTCTTTTGCCTTTTATCTTTAAGGTGTGCCACGGTGGGTCACCTGTATCCATGTCATCATGTCTTCTGCATCTTCTTCTGTCACACCAAACAACTGCATATTTTCTTTCACCACATCTAAAAAGCTTTGGTCATACCCTTTATCTCCTGTCTGGCAGCTCCATCCAGCAGCCCTCTACAAATGCATTCACTATCACTGTTCTTTATGTTTCCCAGTCATCTCAATCCAGCCTATCTTACTTTATCTACAAGACATATAAGGGTGGCTGTTCCTCTGATGTGCTCATTTTTAATCCTGTCCATCCTTGTTACTCCCAAAGAAAATCTTAAATTTTCCACCCTGCCAGCATATCCATGTGGGCCTCATCTGGATGGGTTACTTGGGTCTACAGTGCCCTTTGGATTAAAATGGTCAAATAACATGGGTCCAATATGATTTCAGTATTATGGACCCCAAGTAGAAAGCCCGTGTGGGTCAAATATACAGGGCCCATAAGGGATACAAGTAGACTTAACAACCATTGGCTAAGAAAGGGGCAAATTATGTGGGTTCAAGTAGTTTTAGTAACTATGGCCCACATTATAAAATAAAGCAGTTGGGCTCAACCTAAAATCCATGAAGAACTTACTCAGAGTCCATATGGGCAAACACAAATAGGGCCACCATGGAAGCCATTTTGCAGTCCACTATATGGGGCCCTCATATAAATGCTGGCTGGGCACCTCCAGCTCTGCTTCCCGTCTCCTGTCATCATTACCGCTGTCTTCAACCCAGAGACTGGCCGGTCTCACTTGTAAAGCTTTCCCTTTACTCTTGCCGCTAACTCTTCTGTCACAGACGACTCCAGACACTCCTCTGCCTCTCCACACAACTTCACTCTGTTCTTCAACTCTTTCCCGCTGCACTGCTCTGAACAGTTGAGGCTAAATCTGATGCACCTTCTTCACCTTTGCTCCTTGCTTCTCGCTGTTCATCCTCTTCATTTACATATGGGTTTGGTATCACCTTTTGATGCATCAAACCATATGAGAAGTTTGATTTTTTTTTTTCTTTTTCTTTCTTCTCTTTTTTTTTTACTTTTTCACTTTGAAATCAGTTGCTGGCATCCCCATAAAAAGTGGCACATTTAAAAAAAAAAGTTCTCAGTTTCAACCTCTGAAATGTCAATATATAAATAGAGCATGTGACTAGAAACAGAATATAGTGATTTACAAATAATCACATTATGTTTCTACTCACCTGCTTTGGTAGCATGATGACATGTTAAGGTAAAACGCTTAAGGAAAACACCTCTCATATGAATGCAATGAAAAAAGAAACATTGTAAAAATAGGAGAAAAAAAACTGAAAAGTCTCCAAGATAACACAAGAAAAAAAAAGAAAAAATCCAAGATATGGACTGGGCTTCGGTCCATATCTTGTAATTCTAATTGAATGCACTGAGGGCTTTGGCACAGGTTTGGTCAGCCCAGTATTCAGGCCAACTGCTCAGCATATTGTTTCTGTGACACGTGCCCCCCTACTCACACCCCACCTCCCCTTCTCAGATTAATAACTGAAAGGTCTGTGCTGGCGAAGCATGCATGGATACCAGAAATTACAACACTAATTCAGCACTTGGGATTTATACACCAGCCTCTTGCAGGATTTATGACAAAGGAAGGCTGGGCAGAGAGGAAGAGGAAGAGAGACTAATAATGCTGGTGAAAGTGATTAGCTCAATTGGAGAAATTGTGCATTTGTAGTCCTGCGATTATTATTGTGTTTCTCATCACATAATGAGCTTGAACAATGCAGTTAATGGTATCATTGGCGGGCCACCAGAAACACAGTGTATATAAGCCTGATAGCACTTTTTCATCAGTAAATCACTCCAGTGCACATGGCAATATTTAAATCTATGTTATTAAAATTGTTGGAACAACACTATCAGATTTATGTTGTGTTATTTTATTATAGATTGATTATCATCATCACAGGCATATCTGATTTGCGAGGAGGCAGCTGGAGCGTGGTTGGTTTAATCCATTTTGATTGCTCTGCAGAGGAATACAACTGCTTTGCTTGAATGGCCTGCAACTTGCTGTGCACCTCCGATGATTAGGTGAGAGAAAAAAAAAATGAACCCAAGTGGTTTTGCTGCATTTGTTTCTGCAAATACTTTTATTATCCTTATATAAAACAGAATCTCTGTAATCTCTGCCCGCCATCCAGAATCAACCCAAAGAAAACTAATGAAGAATGAAAAACATGGAGCATCATCTGCTATTACTATTTCCCTCTTTTACCATACTCTCGGTCATTAATCTTGGTAAGACTTCAGACAGAGAGAGTGTTTAGGATCATTACTAGTTTGATGAAAACATTATGAATCACTTCAATCCAAAAGCCAATTGTATTCAGGGGATGAAGACAAATGAAATAGAGCTGCATATGAGACACATTGGATTGTAAGTAATTTGAGATGCATTGGAATGGAAAAGAGACAGTGAGGAGAAAATGTGTTAAAGCAAACAGGGCAAGCAGGACTATGACCATAGTATAGACACAAACTCTCTGCTCTCTATGTTTCCAAACCATCCTTATGTGAATCTAAGTATAATAAGGTTGTTTACTTGATTCCTGATGAACAGAAATTTCGGCTGCGCAGTGAGGGAAGAGATCAGTCTCAGCGCGAAGAGGTAAACTGGTACGTCTGCCTGCTGGTAAGGCAGCAGAATTATGGGCTCTCACAACTGTGACAGCCTTGAAATTACAATTGAGTTTCCCTTCTTCCCGCAATCACAACTTCCTTCTTCTCCCTTGCTTGTCCTTCCTCCCTCCCTAGTTCTCTTTCTCTCGTTCTCTCTTTCTCTGATGGCTCAATAACAGGTGCCACACTAAGAGAGCTGTTACAGCCGTCCCTGAGTGGTTGTGTCAGCAGCAATGTTAGTGCTGTGCTTTCCAACCTGCTCACAGCGCAAGAAAAAGGAAAGAGAGGAAAAAAAAAAAAAAAACACTTGTCCCCAAATGATGCCCACTGGGAGCCATCGTGAGCTAAATTTCACCGGGTGGTTCTCGCTTGTTTTCTGTCTCGCGGCCCCTGGACTCCGATTCAGAGACAGAGCCATATTGGACCTTTCTGCATGGCAGGGTCTGAGCAGCTGTGTTCAGCAGGAAAAAAATTAATTAATTAAAAAAAAAAAGACAAAATAAATTAAAAAAAAAAAGCAAATTTCTTTGATAGTGCTCAATTAAGGGGTTTTTGTGTGCCATCTGCAGAAAATGTGGTGCGGTAAGACAGTTTGGACTCGCTACTCTCTATTTGAGTGGTGTTGGAAGTCCTTACTACCACACATATACAAATTAAAAAGAAAAAAGAAAGGAAAAAAAAGGAGTTAAGCAGTCTCTCTGGTATGAGGAACCATTTATTTTTACATGGACCTACACTCAAACAGATGCCTTCATTTAACACAAACTAGGTGATCTGCCACTTTGATTGCTCATCTTAATGCTTCTTTAAGCACACTACTAAAGCTTTGAGAGGTATCTGGCAAAATCAATGCAAATGAAGCCTTTTTGTGAATAGACACATCACTTTGCATAAAACATGAATGGTCCAACAATCACAGAGGGATTGCGGGCAAACAAGAGATGCTAAGCACCTCAGACCTCAGCAATTGAAAGACATGCAAAAAAGGAAAAAATATAAAAATTATATATATATATATATATATATATATATATATATATATATATATAGATATATATATATATATATATATATATATATATATATATAGGGGGTACAACAGTACAGGTGGCTCACGGTTTTTGTGTCACGGTTTGGGTACGGATTCGGTACAGTTTCAGACCACCCGCTATCCTAAACCAGCAATCACAAGATACAGAGTTTGCTGAAAGCACAACTCGCATGTCTGCGCGTAGAAGAGCGCGTCCAAATGGAATAAATGTGTCGTCCACCTGGTCACATGTGGATGTGCACAAACGGCTCTACCTCTCGATTACGCATCACCGTATTACTTGCATACGCTTTTATTCTCTTGAGGTCAGAGGATGTCTGGTCAGCAGTTGTGGTGGATGTGGGAATAGTCACGGCCAGACACGTCAGTCTGTACAGCTGTGGCATGATCTCATTCAGATGTCTGCTGTGGAGGAAACCAAGGAGATCTTTGTCTCTGTGTCAAACTGGAAAAGGTTGGATGTGGGAATTTATTTCCAATATGTCTGAAACTGTTGGTGGTCGAGGAGGGACAGGAACATTAATTGTTCGCGTTATTTAAATGCACATCCAATTCAATTCGTTCTGCAGTATTTTAAAAAGCACATCAGCTGCACCGAGACACACAATTGGTAACAACTGGATCTTACGCAGGTAAGATCACGGGTCTATGAGCTGCAGCCAACCGGCCAAAGTGTGATAGGCTGGTCACTGTGAGTGAGCGGAGAAAAGTGCACATTGACATGCAGTGGCGGGGCTGTTGCCTAAAAGGCATGCACGCTCACGTGCAAGTCCAATGCAAAGTTATTGGAACATAAATACCACGGGACATAAAAGCGTATTGTCCCGTGCAGGTCGTACCAAACAGTTCGGTATTTTACCGAGTACCATTGCATCCCTAATCTATATATATTAGGCTTGGGCGGTATTACGGTAATACCGTTTACTTCCGGTATTTAAAAATAGTGGCGGTATCAGTTTCAATACCGTCATTAAAAAATGCAATGAATGATTTCTGTGGTCTAAAGTTTAGTTTAGTTTCTCTCCTGTATCGCTGTGTGTTCCGCTTTATTTTACCGTTTATTCGTGTTCGCTTGGAGCTGATCTCGGTTTGACTCGTCCTGTTAAGGTACTGACGATGAAAACAACACTTCCTGAGTTTGCTGCTTCAAAATAAAAGCTTCTAATGAAACTAATAATGTTGGACTTTTATGTTGAAGAATTTATAGGAAGTGAAACGTCCACCATCAGACACTTTACTATAAAGCGCGTTTCAGCAAACACACCCCGGCAGCAGAGAGGAGCTGGGGCAGAGAGGGAACAGTTAAAGCTACAGTGAAAAGCAAGAAATACACAAATAAATAACAACTGTAGTTGAGCTAAGTTTATATTGAAGCACTGAACTGCTGTTTCGAGGTAAACTCGCCTTTTTTTCCCCAGGCGCGTCAACGCTGGGAATAGTACAGCACCGTAAAGCCCCGCAGCAGCGCGCCTGGGGTACATAATGGGGGGGGGGGGGGGGGGGGGGGGGGGGGGCTGTTTTCACGCGCGGCGTCCGCCGGCGGAGTGTGTTCGCCTTAATAGTCGCGGGAATACCGTATACCCCGGTAAAATGTGAGGGAAGTTTGACGGTATCAAAATTTGGATACCGCCCAAGCCTAATATATATATATATATATATATATATATATATATATATATATATATACACACACACAGATATGTATAATATATATATATATATATAATTTTACATATACAACCTTTAGATTCTACATATTTGTTTCTAAGGAAATGTGCAGGATTTTATACATGAAGTTTAGATTAATGGCTGCAAATCTGTAACAGAAAAGTGTAAGGTAAATATTGCTGATCAGACTTTTGGATTCTCAGGTACACCGGTATATGTATGGTTTCAGCATCTCAGCATAATTCATAAGCCATATGCCTTGTTTTTTTTTTTTTCTTCTTCTTTTTTTTTTTTTGAGGGGAGGGGAAGTAGCGATATGTTAACATATAGGTAATCTATATATAGCTTCCATACTATCAAGAGCCGTTTCATTTTACGCGCACAAAAAAATAATAAATTTCAAAGGTGACCTGATGGGTTTCATTACAGCTGATTGATCTGCTTTATTTGAGGGTGTCACAAAATGGACAGAGGAGACATTGTACACCTTCAAGATCCAACACAGGACACACAGGTCACCTCTTGGGCCCCTATGCAAGGCAGGGATACACTGGTTCGCACATAGTCATGTAGGTGACGAGCCATCAGAAATTTTAGAGTTCAAGAGCGCTTGTTTTATCATCAAACAATCTCAAGTGATGAACAATCTTCAGTGATGTCAAGTTTCAAAGTAATACAGGTATTCAACGTCTCACTCTAAACAAAATAAAACATTAAAGTGTTATATGTTTCAATTTTTACTAATGTTCCAGTGAATAAAAAAAAAAAAAAAACACCATACCAATAAGGAATAAGAGAGAAAGCTGAAGAGCAGTTATTTTTATAGATGTCTCTGCATTCTTTGTGTTTGGGAACAATGCTGGGATCTATGCTTCTCTCCTATGAAATAGTAAATAACCCCTGCAATTCATCATAGGAACAAGAAGGAAATGTCAAGGGCATGGGAGGCCCTTTTTTTTGGTGAGGTCGCACACACAGCATAAACAGTGGCACGCATGCGAAAACACATGCGCTCACATTTACATGTTTCACCATGACCACACTGCACACACAAAGAAGTTGAGGCACTGACAAATCACTGAGACCTGAAAGTGGGGCCGAGGTGGGACTAATTGAAATGAACTTTAGAAAATAAAGGGGAGGGGGGAGACACCTAATTAAAGATGAACTTTCTTTTCTGTGTTTGTGTTGACATCATAGGGCCTAAAATTAAGCTCGCATTTTGTTTGGCCAAACCAGGCGATGCAGGCAAACTGCGTATGAACATGGAGAAGGAATAAGGTCATTGCTTTTCCTCAGTGGAAACATGTTTTCCTTCAAGTCACATGTGATGCTTTTCTGGAATGTGTGAGGGGCCCATTCATTATCTACTGCTTCTCCTCAGAGACCCCGGTGCATCTGCTATCTCGGGTTGTGTGTTTGCGTGTTTATCTGTACCGGTTTGAGATGGCTATCCGGGGCGCTTCGCTTATTGGTATATACGGCGTACAGCATGACTCCATGCACCTGTGCATGCATGAGCAGACGCTGCTGGAGGAAAGCTGAGCGCAAGCATGCTTTCATTTGCTTGTTACTGTTCATTTCCTCCTCTATTTTCTGTATTACTTATTTGGGGGACCTGGCCCAGTACTGGAGCTGTGATGTTTCCCAGTAACAGGCCAATTCCTCAAGGGCTGTTTAGAGTGTCTCCAGCAGTGCTAAGTGTTCTCCTCTTTGTGCCTGATCAGAAAACAGGACCACTTTAGTCCGTTTGTTTAAGGTCCCCTGAGAAGGCTCTCATATCCTCTCTCTACTCACTCCCTTCCTTCTACCTGCTCTGGCACTTTCAGACTCTAACAAACACACTGACTCTTTCACACTGCCTAACTTATACTTACTTGAACTTGAAAAAAAAAAAATCCTGATTGATCGTGTTTTCCAAATGTCTTTTGTTTTGAATATTTTAGTTGAGCTTTAAAGTTTTGTTTTAGCTAAATGTAACAGAAGTGAGGAAGCTGAGACCGTATATTTTTTTTTTTTTTTGTTGTTGTTGTTGGCTTGTATACAGATGGTCCAGCCATAAAAAGCAACTGTCTAGGCACTAATGCAAAGCCATGAGTAAGCGCTGTGTGTTTGTGAAAATAAGAAATCCAAGAATGAGGTTACACTTACACAGACTGCAGCTAAAATTTATGCTGAGGATAAATGTTCTAGGGGATATTAAACATGACATAAAACAATGCCGAAACCTCTATTTACTCAGTGAATTATACTCAACAGGTGTTTCTTTAACATAAATGTAAAGACACATAATTGTTTTGCCTCCTGTTACTGCCACACTGGAGCCCAACTGTAAAACTTATATGGAAACATTAAAGTCCATCTGAGATTCATGCATGTAGAAGGATTATTACTCAAACGCAGCTCACATCATACCTTTCATGATGAATTCTGTCATTGTGGCAAAGGTGCAGGTTGAAAGGCGCATAGCCGTATGCTTAGTTACACGCCAACTAATTGTGTGAGACATGTCTCTGTGTGAAAACAGTTAACGTAAAGTAGCCTTTAAAAGGGGCCCTCACATACATTCACAAGCTTGAACAAACACGTTCACAAGCACTTAAATAACTCAGTAATTATACGCTACATTGTGAATGCCTTCATCAAATTTTACTTGGGTAATATGAATCATTTATTCAGTTAAACACATTTTTGACTGACAGCGAAGAGTGTGTGCTTGCAGGTTTCAAGCTATTTCTTTTTGCTTTCTTTTAGTGGAACTGTGAACTGGAAATATTTGCAAGGGAAATTCTCTGCATAGAAAATTTCTCTCACAACAGCAGAACATATTCTTTGTGTTTTCTGTGGCCTGGCCTGTTCTGCTATCCTTGTGTAAAGGTGAAGTTTCTTCACAAGAGCTGACAAGTGTGAAATTACGATAGGAAGTGCTTCATACTCTGCCATTTACCTTCATTCATTACCTTGCCATACACACACCAGATACACACACCTGCACATCCCTTTGCAGACCACAGCTGACTGGCTGATATCTTTAACCAGGAGTCTAGTATAAGGAAAAAAAAAAAAAAGTGCAAATTATGCACAGTAGTTTTGCGTTCCATAACTCTCAAACTTTGTGGAGCCCTCAGACGCTTCACCTTGTCTTTTGAAAGACACTGAATGTGGTAAAACGGTTTGAAAAAAGTGTGTGCGTATAATTTTATATTCTTGTGTAATCTGTTCTTTTTTAATCTCAATGACTTTGTAAAGCACTTTGAGTTGCCTTTGCATATGATAAGTGCTATACATATAAACTTGCCTTGCATAAGTGAACTGTAGCTCTTATGACACTGGTGAGAGCTTTAAGGAAAAAAAAAGCATCTCTGTACTGATCCCGCCCCCCTATAGTTAGTGTGTTTTGTCTGAAGGTTATCCAGTTGACTGTGGCCAGAGGAACTGAGATGCTGGGCGGTCATAAGTCTTTGCCTTTGAAGACCGCACGCTGTGTCCGTATCGCTGTTGCTGCGTAATTGATACAAGCTCATGCTGTTGAGCTTAACTGAGCTCCATCATGGCCTTACACTCAGATCTCTCACAGCTGTAGGGCTCAGAGCACCGAGCTCTCACAAAATCTCTCTCTCTCACACACACACACACGCGCGCACACACACACACGCAGCACCCAGCTGGCTTCTGGCGAGATCACAGCTACAGAGATTCAGAGCGAAGCTGGTTAGACTAACACTAATGGCGATGAGCTGCGTGGTTAGCTCAATGGAAAATTGAGCAGAGTTGATGCTTATTTCATCACAGCAGCAGTCTGTTCCTCAGGGAATACACAGTCAACTTACACACTGATTTCAGATCTTTCTGAAACAAAGAAAAATAAATGTGGTTTTTCTGTGGGATCTGGTTAGGCCGAGAAAGAAAAAGCTTTGTAGACTGAAGTGCATTTCTACAAGAAACCACTTATGATGGATGATTTTCTCCTAAGTAGCATGCACAAAGGATACATTTGTGAGAGCATGCTGTGCTCAATCAGTGTTTCTTTCATTGACAAAGAGCTCTTCTCACTTGGCTCCTTAGTAGCAAGTGCATTAAATCATGTCACCAGCAGGTCTGGTGAAATCCGGGCCACACCTGAGTGCATCTGTCCTGCCCAGCAGCACTGTATTATAGTAAAACTACAGAGGATCACTGGCAAGCAGGAGGAGGTCCTCTGCTTTTATCCTCCTGCCTGACATTCTGTGACATTTAAGAAGTCGTTAAAGGTGTGAGCATGTGGAGAAGGCGAGCGTACCTCCTCAGGCAGAGAAAGATACCTCAGTGCTGTCACCAAATAAAATCTTGTTGTAGAAACTTATTTTGTTGCCAAAAAAATATATATTTGTTTTACATGACACTCTCCTCTAATTATACGTTTACTGCGCTGAAAAATCCTCTAAGTTGGCGTGCGCTAAAAGAACAGCTGGACAGTTGTGGCAGTGTATGTTTATTATTCCGCTCTGCGGCCACTGCAGATAAGAGGAGCCACTGCAATTATCAGATGGAACGTCGTCAATCTCTGGCCCGGACCGGCCTGGCTGTGTTTCACTGTGCACAGTCTTGGCTGTGACACAAACACAGGGTCCGCAGAAGAAAGGAGTCTCCTCTTTTATGAGCCTCTTCCTCCACACCAACAAACAGCTATTTAAGTGTGTCCAGATCTGGCTCCTGCCGGTGCTGCTGACAGCTAATGTCCTGCTATTTGTCCATCTCTGGCATCCGTCCCTGTAAAGGCCTGTGTTGTAAAAAAAAAAAAAAAAAAAAAAAAACCCTGCTGACCTACATCGTTAGGGGCCAACCCTGTCTTTACAGCAGTAACAGTAACATTTTTTTTTTTTGAGCAGTCCCTCATTCTGAAGCAGTGTTTAGCCTCTGCTACAGAGAGGAGCCCTCAGGTTCAAAGCCCCTTCATGCACTGAGAGGCTGTCAACTCCAATACTAACAAAAAACACAGTCTGAAAAGTGCAGAAGCAGAAACAGGACAGTGATTATAAAGCCTCAGTTCTTCACTCAGGGCCTCCAACTGTTTCTCTTGAGGAAAAAAAAAACAACAACAACGAACAATTGCTCTCCTCAACACTATGTGCAGACAACTAGTTGTGTTCAGGTGGAAACAGAAGATATACTGACAATATTTTCATCAAAATACACATTATTTCTAAATATAATAAACATGGTGTTGAACATTAAAAATAAATCTTGATGAAAAGTATTGTCTGACAAAAAATGCTGGACATTTTCCCTAAAGAGCAGTTGATTGAATCCACCAGGTATTTAACAGACTGCAACAGAGCAGGAGAAAGAAAACAAAACCAGGCAGACTAACACGAGACTAAGCACTAACCACTAAGACTTAACACGACTCTATCCACCATTCAGACTCACTTGTTTTAAACTGGATATATTTCACAACCTCTTGCTTCTTCTTGATTCTCCAGCAGCTCGCTGCTCCTGTCACCTGTCTTTTGCATTCATAATTTACATTTCTGACTGTTTGTTTCTCAAATTGCACATGTCAGAATATGTTCAGTTCTTTTACATTACTGAATAATGATGATCCTTGATGTCATGATTTGTTTTTTCTTAATTATTTCAAAATATCGTTCACTCGTGATTTTGCTTCTACAGATGTCTCTTTCCTTTTCTTTCTTTCTTTACTGGTTTTTCTTGCGTTTGCATGTCTGTCCTTTTATTGTAGCACAGTCCACCACACATTAATTTACATACACCACAACACACTGCACAAACACTGCCCATGTACTACACACACCACACCTTCAGTGCCTTGTCTCCTTGTCTGTTCTGTCCTTTCATGTTTCACTATTGGTGATTTTAGTCCTCTCTGACAGAATCAGGGTTTCAGGTAAAAAATGCAAGATTAGACCAGGGGCCTCCAACTCCAGTCCTCGAGAGCCCCAACCCTGCATGTTTTAGATGTTTCTTTGCTTCAGCACACCTGATCAAATAAATGGATCATCATCAGCCCGTCATCCGGGTCTGCACAAGTTTGTTCATGACTCATTCACGTGAATCATGTGTGCTGAAGCAGGGACACATCTAAGACATGCAGGGTTGGAGCTTGGAGCTCTTGAGGACTGGAGTTGGAGACCCCTGGATTAGACTGTCAGAAAGGGACACATTCACTATATATATATATATATATATATATATATATATATATATATATATATATATATATATTAGGGCTGGGCAACGATTAAAAAATTTTAATCGCAATTAATCGCATTATTTCCCCGATTAATCACGATTAATCACATTGTATACACGAAATCAAATAATGAATTCAAATGTAGTGTAAAATGCACTTTTATTTAAATGTTCTGCTGCCATATGAACTAAAGTGTCATAACATTTGTTGTTCAAACACTTTTAACATCACACTTGTCAGTAACACATATTTAGTGTAAATCTCATCTTAAAACATGTAAAATAAAATACAGCTTATTGCCACTGCCAGGGCATTAATGTCATCCTTTTTTTATGAAAAATAAAAAAAAAATCTACAAACAAAATCCAAAAAAATGCTTGTGGCTCAGCACAATCAGAACATTAAAACAGAAAATTTCTGAGGTAACAGCAGAAACTTTTAATGCGGAGTTCAACTTGTCAGTGGTTACAAAAGTTTCTGTTTAATCTTCCATCTGGGAGAACTTTAAAATGAAAATGTCCATGTTAAAGTTCAGTAACTTTACCAATCCGTGTATCATGCATTCTTTCCATTTTCAATTGTCATCAAAAAAAAAAAAAAAATTAAAAAGTGACATTTTATTTTGTTTTTCGTTTTTAAATCTAACAAAAAAAAAAAAGCCTGTTTTTTTTTTTTTTCATTTCAATTTTAGACTTGGATCAAAAATACGAAATTAAAAAACGGGCCTTTCTGTTGTCTTTACACATCTGTGCCACTAGATGGAGCTGCACTGAAGTAACCAGCTAGAGAATAGCAGGACAGTGAACACATGGAGCAGATCTGATGTAACATGGAGGACTGACGCAAAAGTTTTGTTGCAGTCCAGAATTTATTTTTAGACAGAATTGTTAATATTGCTTCCTGAGTTGCTACCCGAACTTTAAAGTTCATGGATTATATATATATATATATATATATATATATGACTTTTAAAGGTTTTGCCCTATTATGGTTCTAGCCGTTGCAGCCTGTTGTCTAGGAAAGAAAATGCATGGGTTTCTGTCCGCATATCAAGTGCATTTAATCAACCCATAGGCACAAAGCACAAAATCTGACACAGTCAGATGCAGGAATAGATTTTGTTCGTACCAACAAAGAGTTTGGAACCACTTCCATTTTCATGAATGCCGGAACATGCATTTTGTCGAGCTCAGAGTTTACACACAAATCTGTTCTGCTAATGCTTCATGAGTGAGGCCCAGTGTGGTGGTCCCACAGTGGCCCTCGGTATGAGCAGCCAGCAGTTGTCATTCCAGTTTCCTGTCATCTCTTTCCTCAAATTAGCTGTGTTCCTGAATGGATGCGTGAATGGATTGTGACAATCTCATGCATCAATGACTATGTTAACATCTATGTCATTGTTTACATTCCTGCACCCCCCTACAACACTCTAAGCTCTCTGCTTTGTTTCAGACTCAATATACTTTAAAGGATTACCATTTACCATGGCAGGGGACTACCGGGTCATCAGCCATGCCCAATTAAAAATGGTTTGGACACATTCAGAAAGGCTAGCTTAGCGCTATGTTAGCAGCTTTCTCTGTTTGTCTGAAAGAAAGAATTTATATATAACACTTTAAAACCACAGTTTTTTGAGGGGGTTCTCTCCATGTGCCAGTGTGTGTCACCACCCACTCATCCACCCTCTTTCAGTATTTGATGTTAGACTCTGGTTTTGTGTCTTCAGATGATTATCTCACCATATTTTAATGCCCATCGCGCGTGTGTTTGTTCATTTATAGACAGTATACTCATTTCATGCTTGTAAATCAGTCATGACACCTTCACCTTTTCTATTATGTATCCATTGACTTTGAACTCGTCTACACTGCACGTACCATGTGAATCTGTTCCTTGGTGAGCGTGAAAGTCAGCCAGGTCATCGTTGGACCTCTGTATATCAATCTCACATGCGTGGTATCCACACACTAATGTCCTGATGTTCTCACAATACACACAGAGGAAATAGAGGCCCAAAGATGCCAGAGGGGGCATAGGTCACAGCTAAAAGAGATGGTGACAGGGTGACAAAGAGTTGTCACAAAAGGGTGCCCTTGGTTTCAGCCAAAAGGTTTCACCAGTCCCAAATCCTTCTTGGGATTCAGTACAGATGTGTCCTCAGCCACATCCCTCATACCACGCAGAGGAGAACTTAAAGATGACTTATTTCAATCCAAAGGTAATGGCAGGGGGTCTGGGAGTTAAAATAAGGAACTTATACATATTTGCATGGTCTCTCAGCAGTTACTTTCTACATCTAAAATCTCCACCATCGTGTCCAGGGTGAAAGCTTTTACCCTGGTTTTTGAGTGGCTACAGATCAGCCAAATGGTGGTTCTTCTTCTCTCAAGCATCACACTACCAGTGACAACAGATTTAAAAAGATCTTTGTGAACTCCACTGATTTTTATTTGACTGTGTACAGCATTAACCAAAATATTTCATGTTTTGTCATGTGACTTCCATTTTATTTGTCAAAAATATACATGACGTTCTGAATTTTGGGACATGCAACACATTTCAAATAAAAAATGAAAAAAAAAGAAAAGTAACCTGTCTGTTTCTTAATAAATACAAACTGAAAAAGAAAAAAAAGGATAAATTGCATCACACTCCAGGTATGTGTGGTCAGAAAAAACTGAAGAGTAAGTAAACCCTCACATCCACGGATGTGTAAGGTGTAATAGTCATTTAAGCTGGACACCCGTGATCTCCAATTCCTCAGACGGCATCAAGAACCATCATTCATCCCTGTCTGCTATAGCGACATGTGCAAAGTATTACAATGACAAGCTAAATGAAATCAAGTTAAATGATGGATTAAATAAAAATGAGCATGAAGACAAAATTAAATGAATACAGTTGAAAATTGAAGTCGAATGATATTTTTCTATCATATAAAAGTCAAATTAAATCTACAAATCTCAGGCTCGATTATTTATTTGATCATTTATTTACTATTTTACTGGATATTTATTTCTATTTTGCATTTTAAATTCTTTCCAACTTATTCTGATCTGAAATTGTACACATCATAATCAGGCTACAGTGTGAGCGCAACATGCAGACATGCTGCAACATCAATGTCAATAAATATAAGGAGTCACTACAGCAGAGAACTTAAAAAAAGAAAATCAGCCATACTGAGAACTTCCTTTGGTTTTACAGCCACTTGTGATGAATAATTTATATAGCTATTTAAATTATTTACGCAAACATTATAGTGTATCGTTATGCACAAAACTAGCTTGCCTGATAGTGGAGCAATGCATTCAAGTTATAGGTAGATATAACCATCTCTCCCTGATAAATTATGCTGTTGTACATGCTCTAACTGCTGTTATGAGAGGGTTTTCATTCATTTGAGTAACTGCACCTGGAAACACCGATAGAACGTGTTACTCCTCTGAACCTACCCCAGCGATCAGTCTGAAACTGAACCGGTTTGGGCTAAGGCCAAAACTCAACAGACAGACATCTGGTCTATGTAATCCTCTTACAACCCCAATCCGCTCCCTCCCCACAGATATATGCACACACATTGTCCTCAAATGGGTTTCTGTAGTCTCTTTGACATTGTGACATGGCAATTAACTTTAACTTATGTTCCTATAATATCCTAAAGTAGTTTAGCCTACCAGGGGTCAGGGAACCTACTTAAATGCTTAACACTGGGAAACTGTAGGAAAAATAGAGGCAGCTGAGGTCATCTAAACTATGAGGTCTGACTTTGACGCATATAGTGGTACTGAAAATATAGAATCTTTTCTATTTCTGCATATTACCTATTACCTCATCAGACATTTACACAATTCCTCACAGTTGACAAATAGAAGCCAATTAAACAAATGATAGATAGATAGATAGATAGATAGATAGATAGATAGATAGATAGATAGATAGATAGATAGATAGATAGATAGATAGATAGATAGATAGATATTGGCATAAACAACACGTTTGTTGAAGAGTATCATTGAACAAAGAGACTAGATTCACACTACTGTGATTAACAGGATGGTGAGTAAAGAACCACTACGCTCCAAGAACGCTGCTGACCATCTGCAGTTGATAAAGACTTCATGGATGAGGCAGATTGCAAACAAATGCTGTCAAACCACTGTCAAAAATAGAACGTTTTAGTTTTTCGTTTGGAGAAAGGAAATCAGTGCACTCCAGTATAACTTCACTAACCTGTCTTTGATTCATGGAGGTGGCAGTATGATGGTTTAGACCTTCTGTTACTGCTTTTAGACCAGGTCAGCTTTCCATCAATCATTGTTTTTACTTGAACAACAATACTATTATCCCAAAGAAGACCATTCCCTGCATAAGCAGTGTAATGTAAACAGTGATGTTAATCCAAATAAGGTCACGTTTGAAGTAAATCATAATCACATTAAGACATAAGTTTTCCAATCACAGACACATTACTGAAGTAAAATTCTAGACATGTCGAGATCTTAATCACATTACAATATCCTGTTGGGAGTTTTAATTGTATTTTGCAAGACCAAGTGGCCAAGATATACAATGGCTGGGAAAAGTTTGGAGGCAAAAAAAAAAAAGGAAAACAAACATTACAATATCCATCAAAACACCCACAACAGTATGTGGTGTCGTCATGTTGATGAGCTTGTGTTTGGTATTGTTGCATTAAATCCCAGAGATGAAGCCTTAGGAATATAATGTGACATGAAGTGAACAATGCTCTTCAACATGTAAAATGTACAGATGGAAAGTTTTAAAACTTAAAATTGCTTAATCAGACCATTGTATTGTTTAGAATCAATAGTTACATGATTGCTGTCCCTGTAGTCATGACTTGTGTTTGATGCAGAATTTAAAAGAAAATTCTAAGACATCTGTAATGCATCTGTCTTATGTAAAAACGGCGGGCGACATGGGACGAGCCCTGGATGGGACGTTTCGGGTTGTTGTCTTAAAGGGTTTTGTTAATGCTCTGTGATGCTTCAAATGTTTTATGTAAAGCACCTTGAATTGTCTTGTACACAAAATGTGCTATACAAATAAACTTGTCCTTGCCTATACAAAAATACAAGAAATCCCAAACACATTTAAGCACTGCTGTGGTAAACGGATGATAATAAATGTGCACAGACACTTTGCACTTGTTTCTGACTGATATTTTGTAATCATTGCAATAAAAGTGTCACTGAACTCTGAGACACAAAGTCATTAAGATGCCCAGCCTGGAAGTGTCCAGTTTTGACAAGTGATTTATAAATATTTGATTCTGGGCCAAAGCATTTATTTCATGTTACCTTAAAGAACACTTTGCATCATTTTGTAATCTCAAGAGTCAGCATAATGGCACTTCCCACAACAATGTAATATATTGTGCTGGTTATAAAGATGGGGCACAGTTGCTTCCCGATTGAAGGGGGGAAAAAAAGAGAAAGCATAACGCTGAGTGCAACAGGAAAGCTTGAGTGAGGACTTTGAGATAACAAGAGGAAACTGTAGTGTCCCTGCCACAGCACGCTGCCCTGATGTCATCACTCAAACTAACATCCTCTCCAAAGTTTGCATCTTGTTGCTTTTAATTTATTATATGTTCTCGTGTTAAATGCGCAGACCTCCGGAGTGCAATCTTAGTTGCAGCGGTCCAAAACCAACAACAAATCTTTGTTTCAGCCTCCGGCAGAGTGCTTAGTAGATGCAATAAAAGCTTTTTTGAGAGAAACCGACTGGAACAATTGTAGACACTTTAAACTGCTTCCTGTTGCGTTGCACAAGATTGAGCAGAACTTGAGAGAAGGAGGGACAGAGACAGAGAGAGAGATGCGTGATTTGTAATGCTGTGGTAAACATTAAACAGAAGGCTATCTTCTATGTAGAGTCTTTTGGGAAGCATATAACAGTAAAATGCCATGTGAAATTCATTTCCATCTAAGGTGCAACTACACTCCTCATTCTGCAGAATAAACAGGACTTGTCATTATTTATAATCAAGCCTTCTTCTTTTACTGTCATAAATGAACACACAATTATTTTAAGGGGAAGAATCACTGCATAAAACTATACTATTAATACAATAATAATCATATATTTAATATTGCATATGCCCACCTTCTTTTAACTCAAGGAGATAAAAGTTATGTGATCCAAGACATTTGTGTTGTTCTCAACGCAAGGACTTTCATTAAACAACCTTCTTCCTCAGAACGCCGTAGAATCCAGAGTGCGCTCAAACTCTCACCTTTACTGACTGTTTGTAATTTCCACTGAATTTCTTGCCTCTTCGTATTGATTACTGACTGAAAGCTCATTCAATCATCCTCTTTAAACCACTAGTCTTAGAAACGGAAAAGGACTAAACAGTTTCTGGCTAATTTTAGCAGCAACTAACTTGCATTCTGGTGCTTCCTCAGCAGCTTAAAAATCCCATCAATATGGAACCACTGAACAGATGCACAATAAGACTTTGCTCATTAGAAAACTGTCAAAAGAAAAAAAAAGGTAAATTATGAAGATTCAAATTTGGTTAATAAATGAGAAAAATCAATTTTCTAAGTATTGTAAATATATTTTGGTAATGTAAAGGAACTTAAAAAAAATGAGAAAATACCCATCTGGACATTTGGGACCATTATCAGAACATTAGGATAAGCGCCAGTCTTTTATTTGATTATTGTATTTATTCTATTTACTTATGGAAGAAAACAAAGTCTTGTAAATGTCAGATTTCTGTGTGAAGTCATACATGGCTGCCATCCTGATACGTAACGGGGACATTTCAGAACATTAGCACAAAAAGCTGCACGAGTAATACACAGGGTGAATGAAAGTGAGAGAAGAAAACAGTTTATCAGCTGCCAGGGACAGCTTGTGTGTGAAGTGAGAATAGTGCAAAGATGCATGTGTCTGCGGAGGCATGTCTCGGGTCTTCAGGCCCTTCCAAGTTCTTTCAGCCACTTAACACTCTGCCAGAGGGAGCTCAAGTTGCTGTTGTTGTAATGTCTCAGGGGTAAAAATACTAAAGAGTCAGTCGCTTTGAAATGAAGAAAACAACTGTTCTTCAGATGTATCAGTTTCTCTGTATCGAAACAGAAAATATGCAGTTTTACACTAGTGCTTCATTCAGTGTTTTTTTTCCACTCTCTATTTGTAGACACATTCATAGAGGTTAAGATGTGTCGAGCCTCTGTTCTCACATAAAAAAGATGAGAAGCAGCTGTAAAGAACTGCTTCGACGATATCCAAACATCGGTTCCAAAACCCAACAAACATTCCTCTCTTTGCATCTATTTAGGACATGCTTTAAATGATCCACAGCAGGATCTTAGATATCACACATCTATTTGCTTTATATGTGGATTTGATGCCTTAACTGCAGAAGATACAATAGCACAAGCAAACAGCAAAGTGTGTTAAGTAAAGTAAATCACAGCTTCAAGAGTATGTTTAGAGTCAGTTAGCATTAATGCAGTATGGATATACAATAAACATTTGACATTCTTTGGTATACAAAGCTATACAGTCCCCTATCTAGTTATATCTAGCAGCAGCTGGTGTGATGCATTCTCACCCTGATATCTAATTCCAATCTGGCAGTGTCCCCGTGAAGGCACCCATAGCCTTGAACTTGAATCTTTTGCAGGCCCTTACCCGGCTTTAACACTGGGTTTTCCCTATTAGTATCAAGCAAAAGATAGAACCGTGAACGCTGGATAGGTGAGAACCCCTTTGGGGAAATAGGAAGGATATATGACACTTTGGCTTTTGCTCAGACCTATTTTGATTTGGTCGCAATTTGTCACTGTCTTGACTTGCAGATATAAAAATGGACCTGTCATTTATGTGGTGTATACTTAACATATGGCTTGGAGGAAAGAGAGAGAATTCACAGAGTGAAAAAAGACAAAAAGAAAATAGAAATGTGTCCTAAATTAGAATCAGAAGCTTTTAAGGTCATTGTGTGATGCCACACAACGAAATTAGTGAAGGCACACGGTTGATGCATCAAAACATATAAAACATAACACGTATAGACAGAACACATAATCACATCCAGACCCATAAATGTAACTTTGAGCTGTAGTAATGGTAATCCGAAACAGAGTGGTCCCTCTAGGAGCCAATTCACTCTCTGGTTTTCATTAAAATGCTGGCCACTACTTCTCACGTCTCGCTGTGCATTTAAATAGTTAATGGACTGCCCATCCGCTTGGCTACTGTAAGTTTGTGTGGGGGTGGAGGGGGTACAGTTCTTCAAAAGTTTCTCTTTCACATCAGAAAGAGTGACTTTACAATCTTGCAATATTCATGATGTGTTTAGGAACTCTATACCCTTTCCTGGCTTTGAAGTTTAAGCCAATACCAGATTTCATCCATTCCTCAGAAACCTTGGGTCCCTTTGACTGGTCAGTAATTGGGCACCAATGTAAATACATATAGTACATGTTATTTATTTTTTTTTTTTTTTTACTCCTTTTCTTCACAAGTTCAGAGTCAGGGTGGACCTTCATGTGTTAATTCCAGTTTTCTTATGGGAAAGCTTTTCTCGTTGGTACACTGATCACGTTACATTGCATTTCTGTACATTCATTCCAGTTTTGACTAAAACTTTTTTAACTTGCCAGTGAAGTCCTTTCCTCGTGTTCCTTTGACTAGCCCAGCTAAATCAGGCTGTGGTCACATATCCACTGATTGTATTTTAAAGGCTTTCCCATCAGAGGTGAAATGCCCAGTCATTTTTTGTTGCAATATACAGTAAAGCGGAAGGAGATTTGGAAAGGGGAGAAGGTAACTCTAAACGGAGATACCTGGTAGGAAGTCTAAGTTCTTGCTCTGAACGCATATAGCGACTTTAAAACAGGCAGCGAAAACCCATTTGAAGGAAACCATAAAATATTAAGGTGAAATGGATACAGTGCCTAACTTGGGGTAATGCAGACGAGAGTCAGGCCACACATAGGCTCATAAGATAAGTGGCTTTTTTTCTCATTTCACCTTTGAGCTACATAGACTTCAAGCATGTTTACTTTATTTTATAGATTTTTTTCCTGCCATGGGCGCTCTCACTACAAGAAAACACCAGAGTTCCACAGATATCTATTTTTGGGCTAAGTCAGGTCGGATCATCATTGCCCAGATTACGGCACTAACCGTCTATATGCAGACGGCTGTTAAAAAAACAAAACAAAAACAAAACAGACAATAGTTTATTTTCATTTTACCATTTGATATGTTGTCTTTGTATACATTTAGTTAAAGGGTAAAAGTAATTTTCCAAGTAACTGCAAACTTCATGTTTACATTTGGTTTGGCATGTAGGTTTTATGCAGATGTGTTTATATCCATCCATCCTTTCTCTTTGTCCGCTTCACCCTAATTAAGGTGGTTGTGGGGTGGAGCCTATCTCAAGTGTCATTGGCCAAAAGAGGCGGGGTATACTATGGACAGGTAATAAGTCCAAGAATTGTATCAATTGTGTTAATTTTTGATGTAGGTGTAGTAGTTTCTGTGTCAAACATGTGTCAGTCCCTACATTTTAGAATATGGATTGCACAAAACAAGTGAGTCACACATGGGACCTCCTCTTTTTTTTTATTGTCTCCTCCTCTTGTTTTATTGTCTTTTTCTGTGAAATGTTCAGTCTAAAAATAATCAAATGAGTAAGGAGTACAGTCATAAGTCGTGGTTTTGATTCAGTGTGCTCCACCCAGTGTTTTGCCACAGAAAACCTCCTATGTAGGGGTGTAAAGATACATTCCTCATAAAACTGATTTAATTTCCCAATACAGTAAAAAGATGGAGGAAATGATAAAGAGCAATGGAACAAAGACAGGATGCAGGATTCATCCATCAAATTAGTGCTACTTTACTCTAGCTGTTTTTAACCCTACAGCTATCTTCCCCTCTGTCTCCATCCATCCATCTCCCCTCCTCCTCTCTCTTGCAGGACTGTTCAAAGTTACTGATACACAGTATGGCAAGCCAGATGGTCAGCCGCACGGTCGAAGCATGTACCACTCAGTTTCAACACCCTTTTAACAAACCCTCCTCCCAGCTCCAGATGGCACGTATGCCTGGTTCTAGTGCCACAGGGGGACTGCGGCAATATTGGTGTGACTCAACTGCCGAGGGCCATGGTCCTGGTGCATGTGTGTGCGTATGGGCTTGATTCAGTTTGGCACATACGCATTGTGCACTTGTCTCTTAAGTGCTCTTGTTTGGTTGTTGGTCGGTTGTGTATTTTATAGAGTCCCGGGATAAAATGATTTCGTCTCATGGGTTGCTGATTTCTCCCTTTTGGCCAACTTTGTCTGCTGTGGCTCAATATGGAGTTCCATCACTTGGAATCCTTCCCTCTGAGCCTCTGAGCCTCGGCGTATCAGTAATTGCCTTCAACTGGGAAAAAGTGGAGCCTGTGAAATGCATATATATCATATATACATTTTGCCTCACGATCATTTTTTCCCATGCAAGTCTGTGTTCATCCAGGCGGAACCCTAAAGCTGTGTTTTCATAAAGCGTTTAAGTTTTACCATCAGTGGCTGTGTGACACATCTGTGATCAGTTGACTAGTGGCAGTCATATTTATATAAGCGTATTTTACAGGGTCATAGCCAGCCTAGAGTGCTGTTTGATTTGGCTGTGTGCCATTTACAGTAACATTAGGTAAAAACACACGATCTTTGGCGTTACATGAAGCAGAAACACACTAAAGGAGATGCACTGCTGTGGTTGTGCACTCTCCCGCTGTGTGCGTTCTTTTGCTTTACCCTGTGAATGTCAGGTTGCGTTGTAACATGGTGAAAGGGGAAAGGAGAGGAGAAATTTTGCCTCTGATCTGGGAATATTTCTGCTGATCACCCTTCTAAATTAAAAAGCAGTTATGAATAATCCTCACTTGAGACTCCACTTAAATTAATGCCTCAATTAGATTGGGAACATTAAAGGTAGTAATGATTCCACTCCTCTCTATTGTAATTTAAGGCCTGCTTGCTCTTCCCCTGGAAAGCATCGCTTTGCAGTGAATATATTAGAGCAGATTAATGATGGGAGGATATGGAGGTGGCTCGCATTGAAAGCCAGGCCACTCTGCATCCTCTCTTTTCACACAACCTTAATGGCATGTAAAGAGGAGGTCTATCAATCATGCAGTCTTTGTCAGTCAGTGATTGCATAACACAACTCTTAAATGTAACCTGACATAAATGCCAGCCCCAACAAAGAGCTGCATATACTAAAAAGTGATATAACCTGCCATCTGGGCAAGGGCACAATTCAGTCAGGACTGTCACCTCTCCGTGGAGCTGTGAGTCACACCATGGCTTCACCTGAGCTTTGGGGCGGGGTTGTAACGATCGCTGTGTGTAAGTGATCCATCCCTAATCGATCCAGAGTGTCAGCATGGACTAGACATTCACCTCTGCCTCTAATCTCTATCTGTAAGGAAGCCTGTCTTGGCCACGTCAGTGACCACAGCCTAACCTCGCTAGTCAGACACAGTCACAACCTGCTGATGTTCATATGAGTCACCTATAATATCTAGTCAGCTTCTCGTGGGTTTGGATCCAAGTCTCAAGTCAGGTTTAACTTTGGTGATATTAACACCAAAAGGATGTTGGCCAGCTTATATTGTATTAATAGGTTAAATCTGTGGTGACCTTACTTTTGGTGAGGCAGCATGATAATTGGAAGTCCTGCACAACACTGGGGATTATCATGTTTATCCTCCTATAATCCCCATAAACATTAAGACACAATGAGCTACATGCTGATTAGCTTCAGGCAGGAGCAATCAATCAGAGAGAGATAAATAGCTCCCTGTCTTTCTATGCAAGCAAAAAAGGCAAAGTAAAAAGCTAAAAAAAAATGTGTTTCTTAGGACGTTCTTTGCTCTTACCATCTCTACAGACAGCTTGTGAAATACATCCTCTCCGGTTTACATCTGGACTAGATGACAATTAATAAATCTTCCCATTTGTGCATTTTTCTGTCATTTTTTGGGGGGATGAAGTTTGTAACTTTAAATTAAAGTGGAATTTTTTTTTAATGCAAGTGAATTCCAATAAATAGGCAATTCTTATCCATAGCTCTCAGCTGACAATCAAAAGTGTAAACATTTATCACATGCAGCAGGCCTGGGAGAAGGATGGCTCCTTTGGTAGACAGGAGGCCATTTTGCCAAGCTGCATTTTCCTATTCAGTCAGGGAATGGGCAGAACCCCTCAAGCAGAACATATTCAGGAGGTGCGTTTTGAGGACTTCATGTTTGCAAATGACTTGCAGGTATACACACAAACCCCCCTACCGACTCTCGATAAAGAGACTTGTTGAAACCCAGACAAGCGGGGCTGCTCAGCGACTCTAACCAGATGCAGTCTGGAACAGACAGGTTGTGTGCTGAGATGGAAGAAGGAGGGGGGAGAGGGGGTGCATACGCTCTTTCCTTGTCCATGCGACGCCACGATAAGGAGACACTAGAGCTTGTTTACATGCAGCAATGGGAAAACAAATTGAAAATCCCTGCCGGGACGCAGATGCATATCAAAACAGGATTATTTTAGAAATAATCACCCATGCCACAAACTGTCACCAGCTAATCTCCACTTTGTTAGAATTCAAATTACTTTCCCATGTTTACATTGCCATTACTGCAAGGGCAGGGACCGGAGACTCTATGGGGGCCTATTTGCACAAGAGTAGCAATAAAAAAAACTGATAAAATAAACTTTCCATAAATATTTTAGACCAGAGAGAATGCTCAGGTCTTGTTGGTGCAATAGGCATATTGAATGGGACAAGCTTTTGCAATGATGGAGACTGAAAGGCTGAACTATAAAGACAAGGTAGCAGACAGATTGAAATTGTGGTGGGTGGTAGTGTTAAAGGCAAGAGACAATCAGGAGGTGGACAAAAACAACTCCAATAGCTTCTGCTGACCTCCACCTGGCCAGGATGTATAAGGCTCTGCGGGAGTGAGCTGAGCAAATCTGGACTTGGCTAAAGAGAACAGAAGTGCATTAAGTTTGAGCTCTGTCAGAGGCAGAGGCGTCTCTTGTCTCTGGATCAGGTTGCTGGTGTTTATCACTTCTAGCTGCGCTGGCACTGAGGGCAGACACACTATCCCTTATCCAGTGCTGTCAGTCAGTGGGCTGATCCATCTCAGTCATAGCAGCCCCAAGCATCAGCCCGCTTTAACGCTGGAGGGACTCATGGAAAAACACACAGGGCTTTTTGCCCCATATCCCAACCAATCAATGGGGCTTGTCCTTAAGTGAGAACGGAAGTTCAAAGCTGTGCAAAACAGTTCTCATGTATCAGAGGCTTTAGCAACTCCTTACATTAATTTCTGAATATGCAGATTTGAAAAAAAAAAAAAAAGCTAACTTAACTTTACACTCCTCACAGACTTAATGATTTAAACAGAAAAAGTTAGCTGTGACAAAGCGGAGACAGGCTTCTGTGCGTAGAGTCCCTCTTAAAGGGGAAGAAGAAGCACCATTGTTCTGCAGGCTTTGTGAAGAACTCCTTTATGGTGATCAGATTCTCTGGTCTATTTGTTGCTTCGCAGTTCTCTTATAAAGACTGGCCTTATGGTTCCCAGAAGGATAGGGGATGTAACTTGTGGTGAAAACCACATTGTGTGACAGACACAGAGGAGACATGAGGAGAGCAGTTCTCATCTATGTTCACAGCAGCAGTGGTCACATCAGAGTCTATTAACTTGTTTTCCTTTGGTTCTCAAAAGAGGCTGACATTCTTGTTCTAAGAAATCTCAACAAATTCACAGACAAATTCATTTTGTGGCCTAAATATTGGGTGACCAAACTCATATTGGTGAGCTAACCCAGAGTGTCGGGCCTGCTGTTGTGAAGCAGAGCATGCAGTCTGAGAGGAGACAGTGAGGTGGTGGCTCAAATCCGAGACTCGGCTCTGACATTGCTCTTATGTTACCAGCTCTTGCCGGAGGCAGCAAACGGCTTTGCTCACTAAGGGAGGGAGGACAGAGAGTGTGGATCAGGATGGGAGGGGGGAGTGGACAGACATAGGTTAGATTAGGTTTGACAGAGTAATGCTTTGAAAAGAGGCCTCATAGATGATTTATTCTAGAACATTTATCCACAATGGGCCGATGCATGTTTCTATTAAGATGCAATGCTCACTTTCTTAGACACCCAGCGGTCTGGGGCCTGCTGTGCTACGTGTCCCTCCTTTATATCTAAGGCCTCTTCATCTTTTCAGCTGTCTCCCATGCATTCCCACTGAGATGCGCTCATGAAGGTTCTTGTGAGTACACCATCCCCACCTTTCAATCTTCGACCAAAATGCTTAATTAAACATTCCCAGCGGATATTCTGCCAGCTATTTCAGCTCTGGATCTCAAACAGCACACCAGACAGGTAACATCATAGCTGAGGAGATAGTTTTCTTTCGTTAGTCAACATGAGAGTTTATTGCTGCATGCCACTGCTCCCTGTAAGTACACAAAAGGGGGTTTCATTTTTGAATTTTATTTTATTTTTATTTTGTCGTCTCACCATTCTACTGCTTGGCTGCACCACCTTGTGTGGGAGGGTAGCAGTTTAGATTGTACCAGTATTGGAGGAAAATGGCGGAGGTAAGTCAAAAAGGAAACCTCTTAAAGGATGAGTGAATAGAGATCAGTCCTGAGCTGTTGGTTTCATCTAAGTAATAAAAGGCACTTCAATACTTTCTTTACAACATAGACACACAAGTCTCTTCCTGTGAAAGACTTTTCAAAGTCCTTTTTTTTTTTTTCTTTCAGTCTGTTTTTATATTTAAGGCCAAGAGTTCAGAGCATGAGTCCCTCAGATTGGAGCAGACCAAAGTGAGAAAAGCGGTTTCGGTTTAGAAAGGTGAAAGTTGAGTCGGAACATTTGATCAGTCTGTAAGAGGGCTGGCACTTCTTGGACAAACCAAACAGGAAGTAGCATTTTACACTGTGAGGCTGACAAAGATAGCAGCCTGGAGAGAACTACGATGTGGTTATGCTAAGATATGGATGCCTTCACACAGCCAGGGCAGGAAGGAATAGAAATAGATACCATTGTTTCCGCTATGCTGGGAAGGTGCACTGCATATCGGACAATCACATTACAGACTAAAAACACACGCAACTGTGAGATAAGATATTAGACATTTGGTGATGCATTCTCTCAGTGAGCTTTGGTAACACCTATTTAAAGAAGCACTGGATACACAATAAAGATTATTCTATAAGTTATGACAGATGTCCTTTTATCTGCACCCTGTCACAGATCAGCAGAGACCACAGTCATTAATGGCCATCTGCTGTTATCAGAGGATTTGAAGAAAATCCTTTACTTTAATAATGATAAAAGCAGTGATTGTTAATTTTTCCAGGGTGTTTTATGTTTAATTTTTTGAAGTCATTTGATCAGTGTTCACTGTGTTGATTACTTTTCTCTCACCTCACGTTGATGCATTTCCCTAATGCAATGGTGCGCAAACTGTGGTACGCGTACCACTGGTGGTACGCGAGCGCTCTTTGGTGGTACGCGGGGAACATCGTGACTCTCCACATTTTCATTTTTTTTTTTAAAAATCGGAAACATACAATGCATTATAAATACATTTCAAAAGAAATGTGTAGCTTGAGATAATTAAAATTGTGTCTTTTAAAAAAATATTTGTTGCATATTCAGTTGCAGTGCAGATGTAACAAGTTTTGAGTGTGTTTATTTTGCTCGTTATGAGAGTATAAGAATGTGAGAATTGTTGGACAGAGTTGCAAATGTCTGATTCAGTAAAGTAACACTTCAGGTAATAAATAACCACAACAAGGAATAAACATCTCTGTGTGTTTAAAGCTAATTGAGAAGGCATATATGGCTATATTTTAAAATTGGTCATCATGGTGGTACTCAGAGAGCTGAACAGTTTCTCAGGTGGTTCACAGTATTAAAAGTTTAAGAACCACTACCCTAAAGCTAGACACAAACGTTGCTGCCAACTCTTGTACTAAATTACAACTGTTGCTAACAAGAAGTCAGTGTTTTCATTTGCATGCATGGCAACAAGATGAGTTTGTGTTTGAGTCACGACAGCGTTGGCGTACATGGTACCAAAACAGCCTGATGATCTTTTGCCCTGCAAAGACTGCTCTTCATTCTAATCCTCACGTATCAACATTTGTCACCGAGCTTGAAAAAAGCGGCCCCAAGGCAATTTCATGTACTCCATTGACACTATTTTTCAACCGTCTTCCCTTCTTTTTTTTTTTTTTTGAAAATGCTAAACTATATAACCGCAAATAAAACACCATTCCCACAGGGAAAACAAATGTTGCACAACTACATAACTAGATGCATTTGTGCTCTGTGTCTAACAGCAAAAAAGCCTGGGTTTCCATATACTACTGCAGTAAATCCAGTTAATTCGTTGTAAAGACAGTTTGCTGAAAACAACATTCATTTTGCTTGCTCACTGGAACATGTCAGGGGGCATTTTAGATGCTTCATTGTCAGTTTGTGTTTCCATGTGTGCAGCAGTGGCAGAAGTTGCAGCAGTCTCACATCCAGGTGACTTATGAGTTGATGGGAAATGATATACTACTTGTGCTACAGAAACTTCTCTGATGCCCTCAGTCTCCACTTCCTCAGTCGGTTTCCACTTGTAGATGCATTTGAATTCACATAAATACGATACTCATGCCCGTCTACGAACCTCAGGGTGACCAACTTTACCACGCGTCTCTTTGGGACACCCCCGTCTCTTTGAGCTTCAGGAGGTTTTGTGAACAGGTGGAGGAGCTGTTTCGCTTATGTGTACCATTTCAAATCACTCATTAATTACTATCATGTTTGATGAGTCAAACCTCTTCAATGAAACTGTGAGAAAAAGGTGTCCTCTTCATAATCTGTACAAATTCTAATTTGCAGAAAAAGCCTAACCGAAATATCAGCCTCAGTCATTTTTGTCATAATGCAACTCTCTTGAACAATAAACCCTTGACGAATCTATTTCCTTTTTTCAGCAGAGAGCATGGCCTCTGAGGGGTGGTGAAAGGAAGTGGGAGAAGGGAGTACGAAGTGCTCGTCTTAGTTAACTCACACATTACTAGAAAACAAGGCCACAGCAGTCACAACCCCCACACTGTGTTCCTGAGGGAGGAGTGTGATGATGATGAAACAACTGATGATTCATATTTTACTGTCAAAGGGTGTCAAGACAGCACTCACTCACATAGTTAGAGAAACAGCGTGAGGTCGTGCCATGGTGGCGAGCATTGACATCTCCTCGACCATATTTCAGCAAGTTGCATCGAGTCACGTCAACGGAGATGAATCTGTGGAGCCTGGCTGTGTTTAGATTACCATTACTGGAATAGCTTGCTTAAACAAAATCTCCTGAAACACTCAATCCTCTTGATACACCAGTACGATGCTACTGTGCATGTGAACTGTATGTAGCCACGTGTGAATTTATGATCTCGTTTTTCAAATCCCGAAGTGTCTGTTCCCCATCAGCAGAAACAGATGCCTGTGCAGGCCCTCCTGCTTGTTGTTGTTGTTGTTGCGTCTAAACCTGTCTGTGCTCCTTGCCTCAACCTGGTCCCAATAATTCCTGAACATGAAGAGCTTGGGACAATGTGGATTACTCTATAAAATGCTGCTACTATTCCTGCCAAGTGGCCCACCTCCAGTTGCAATGAAAGCTTGGAAGGCAGGGAAAAACACACTGTAAAAAGCAATCACAGGCCAAGCTACAATATTCCTCTGCCTAATGGTGTTTGACACATCAAATTGTTTCAAATTATGAATTGACTAATTATAGTATTTTGTAGTCATTCTCCATGCGAAGCATCCTGTAGGCCTGAGGGCAGCCTGTGTGTCTGTGAGGCTCATTGGTGTCTGTCTAAACACTGATACAGTTCTTCCAGAGCTTCCTCCTGCATCATGTCAGTGACATGCCACAGGTATGTGAAAAGCAGGAAATAATCCTTTCTTCCAGTGTATTCTCATGTGCCTGCACGTGGCCGTGTTTTTGCATGAATATAGTTGCAGACTTGCACATTCTTCCATTTTCTGTGCGTGTGCAAAACAATAATCTTTTTTTTTTTCTTTTTGAATGCAGCTACCTAATGTGCATTGTTGCTTTAAAAAAAAAAAACTCAAGCCTCGGTAGGTTATAAGAGAAAGTCACTGTCGTTTTTGCTAATGTGAATGGGAGGACCTCACTGAGATAAGACTCACCTCTGACCAAACAGGCATCCTGTCCCTGTCCCCCATGCTGTTCTAACCCCAACCCAGGGAGCAGCTGAGGGTCTGGAAGACGGTGTCTTTATGCTCCCCCAGGGCTCATAAACCTGCCAAAGACAGGATGCAGCACACTCCACCATCTATGTCACTCCCAGGTCCCTCCATATCAGTAGTCTGCTCATGTCAAGTGTGCCACAGGATGTTTGATGGTTGTCTCTTGCGTGCCGCGGGGTGTTAAGATAACAAAAGCAGGTAGTTTCTCACCCCCTCGCTCTGCAGCACCCTCCTGGAAGCCATTTACCATTACTCATTGTGTGACAGAATGGCAGGGAGGAACAGAAAGGATGAGGAGGCAGAATAAACAGGGTCGTAAAAAGTTTTAAAGTAGGTGGACAGCAAGCAGGTAATATCTTTCTTAAGTATTTTAGACTGCTCTACTGCACACCTCCTGCAATGACTTCTAATTCTCTTATTTCTCCTCTAAAGTGGTGTATTTGGGTTTTTAATATTCTCTTTCGCTCTCTATTTCTGTTCATTTCTAGTTATAAAATGTTTCAGCCATGCAAAGCACTCGCAAACTCAGATAAAGTGCTAAATGCTTGAAGACCAAGCGGATGCAGCCGAGGGCCAAGAAAAGTCTCTGAGGGAGCAGTATATGTGACCACACAACTGGGGACCAGCCTCTAAACTTTCATCAGACACAAACACACACATATGCTGTGATGAATCACAGGCAAGCCTCATGACCACAAACTAAATTTGTGGTTTGATTTTAATGAGTGTACCAGGTTCAAGCTTAATCTGGAATGCTGATGACTGACCAACTGCAGAGGATCCTATTGATAGAGGCCTGGGTCTGGTTGCTCTTTAATTAGCAAGCAGGAGGAAGTGCTTCTCTTTTTCTCCTACGTAGGTACACACATACGTTCTACAAATATGTTGCAGGCACTTGGATTGATAGTTTTGTGATTTAACACTGAATATCTGATTCATTTATTTTATTAAGAAACAACAATGTACATATGTGTGACTCACACAGAGAAAAAAAGAGACAATTGAATAAATACAAAAAAAATTAAATAAAAAAATAAAGCTGGACACATGAGGTTAATTGATTAGCTTTCATGTGATAATGTATCACTGAAATTTCCTAAAGCCATTGAGAGTGGTATTTAAATAACTACACATTCACAATGGTGTCTTTAGAGTCGCATGTACAGCTTAAAGCCTGATGACACTCTTCATTAAAAAAAAAGAGATTTTTAAAAGCAGTCTGCATAATTAAAGAAAAGACAAACAAAGAAAAAACATATAAGTCAAGGAAGAAGGAGTAAGAGAGGGAGAAAGAAAAAAGCTGAAAGCCCAGAAAGAGTAGATTTCAGGAAAAGCCTTTATTCTGAGACTGAGCTTGGCAGCCTGTGTGATCAATATAAATAGCACCAAATGGGTTGTTATAAAATTGTCAAGAGTTGTAAATGATCCCCAAAGACGAAACTGGAACCTAAAAGAGCGCCAGCATCTATGCATAAGTACAGACGTGCAGGCAAACATGTATTTATCTATTTCCAGAGTGTACAAGTGTACAGAAACCCAGTCCTATCAGCACTTTCACACTCAAAACACACTCAGATACAACTGATTTCTGATTGGCCGAACAGTTTGAAATGTCAAAAATGAGAAGTCAACAAAATATGCTTTTCTTGAGCAAAAAAAACAACAACTTTTGTACAAGCAAAATGCACACACGTAAGCGAACATGTATTTTTAAGAATGCATGCACACCCGCATGCGCGCACACACACGCCGACGACAGGTTAAAGCTGACCTAAGGCAATACTTTTCCTTCAATAATGCAAACAAACATCTTTATTGCTTTGTTTGGTGGATGGCATGATTTATGAGAAAAACTTCCATTCAGCAGTATTTCAGTTGCCATATGCCAGGGGACAGTGAAAGGGCTGACTGTAAAGAAGAGGAGAAGCAGACACTGCAGCCGAGTGCCTCACACAGACATGCTGTGAACGCTGCCTCCTGTGGTCACAACAAGAATATCCATTTCTAAATCTCATTTTATATATGTTTTACCATGTAGTTTATTTTATCATGATTAATTTCAGGATTGCATCTTTTTTTTTTATTCTATTTCTCTACTTCTGCTGATCTCACACAGATGATTCATACATCCCAGGTAAGTCCAGAGAAGTAGATGCAGTGATTATAAGGACTTTTTGTATTATAACCCAACCAAAGATTAAAGGGAGAAGGAGAAACAGGGTTGGAAGAATGAGGGAAGGCTAAAGTGCTGCGCTGGCACTTTACAAACACAAAGGCTTTTTAATGCATATGCATCCCCCAATTCTTCTTCACAAATGGGTGCACCTTCAGTGAATATATTCCAGGATAACTTTTCAACTAACTTTTGAGGAAAAAAGAAAAAAAAAAAGGTTTTAAAAAAATTGGAAAGAAAAAAAAAAAAGAGTTGGATTCCGGTTGACAACAGAAGCGCGTGTGTGTAACCAGTCGATGCACCCGCCTCTGCAGAGTGCTCCCGGTGATGGTCGCTTACGGTAGCCGTGATCTGGCGGATATCACACAGACTGACTAATGAGCATTAACATTATAGCTAAGAGACGCACAGGTAAAAACACAAAGAAAGGAACCTCCTGAGGTTATGTCTAACTTTTTAAATCCCCCCCCTTTTTCCCCTCTTCTTTATTTTTCCCCCTACGGACCATTAGCCAGTAGATCCCACCCACCTCCCCACTCCCTCCCTTTTTTTTTTTCTTTCTTTCAGCACAGTGCAATTAGCACACTCATTGAATATTGAAGGTATGAAGAAGAATGGGGCTTTTTAGCCGTTTCTCTTCCGCTAAGACCATCGCTCCGCTGAGGGATGGCTGAAGGCTTCGACTAAATCAGGATGCTGAGCTACAGCAGCAGCACTTAGAGCCAAACAATCACTGATCATTTATTTAGTCAGCCTTATTTATTCATCCCCATTTGCTATTGCTCAGAGCTGTGATTATTTCACTTACAATCATTCTCAAGTGATTCTTTCTTCTTAAAGCAGACAAGTCTTCTGATATCCTCAAATTAATTTAAATCCTTTAAGTTGAAATTCTTTGAAAACTCACCCGACTGCTCTGAGAAGAAATCTTTCTTCACCTGAAACCAAACATTTTATTAGTTTTACTCTTTTTTTTTTCGTTGTTGTTTTAATCTCATCTGTGTTCTCTCCTGTATCATGATGGCCTTGATTTTTTCAACTGTGTTGCTCTTCTCTTACCCATAGTTTGCCGGATGTCTCATATCTCTGCTCTGTGTGAATCAGAACAGAATAGTCCGAGCACGCTCAGTGGCGTTGCCTGGACACCTGCGTGGGAGCCGTGTGGCAGGTTATTGACAGAGGGGCCACTTTAGATCTGCTGTTAGACGTCTGCAAAAACACTTGCATTATCTGTAAACTCTCCATGCCCTGTGGCCACATTATCAGGCGTGATCCTGATTAACATGAGCCTTCTGCAGACATGCATAAGCATGCACATGTGCATGAACACACATGCACACTCACTCAAAATTAGTGCATGCTTTTCGTCAAGATTGTACATGCACAAACACCCCACATATGTTCTCACACACGGTAGATTACAACATCTCATTTTCTCACCGTCTAATACCCAAGCCCAGATCACATTGCATGCTATTAATATATTTAGAGTTTGAGCGGGGCTGAGTATCAGGTCTGGTATGTTTCTGAACTCCACCACATGTTGGTTGGGGGGCAGATCTCACAGCAATATCACGAACATGTTCATGTGTTGTTTGGACTTGCCACTACATGAGGAAGTTAGTTTCCCTTGTCTTTACTGATACATTTACTGCTTACTAAATATACCCTTATAAAACTAGACTATTTCCAACTAAAGTTTTTTTTTTATTTCTTAATTAAGCAAATATCTCTTTACTTTATGAAACAATGAAGCAATAACAGTGCTGAGTTCATGTTCTGATGTTACGAAGCAGCACTGGAACCCACGCTCACACACTGATGAAGGAAGGAAAGTACTGCCGTCTTGTGTCTCCTACCACTTCCTTTCATATAGCTGTGGTAAGTCATAATGCATAACATAAATGCGCCACACATAGATGGTGATGCAAATACAGGAATCAAATACACACACAGTGTCATTTCCAGGAAGTCATGTCTCTGCTGTGCAAGTGGCCACAGGCAGCAACAGGCACTTATCACTCTCATTTCTTGAGATTCGATGTGTCTCCTCATATTGAGCAGAGCTTGCTGCAGACAGCCACGTTTGACCACATTCAAAACACCACAGCGGTAGCAAATGTTATCAAGTCGCAAAAGGAGTGAGAGAAGTTGAAAGGAGACGGGTTGCAGCCAGAGAAGAGACTTCCTATAGGCAACGGCCAGACCGCAGTTGTAGACAGGCTCCAGCCTTCCCTTACAGCTCCATCAATGTTTAATGCAGTGGGGCGCAGAGGGGGGCCGAGGCGCGGGTGGCCACCCTCGTGGAGGAGGTCATCTCTGGAGAAAACTAGCTGGAGGACGACCACAGTCGTTTAAATGGTGTGACGGGAGACATGGGTCTGTCACACAGCATCCTGTGGGAGACACTCCATCTCTGAGGTCACAGTACTTTATTTTATTAAGATTTGTCTCAGAAGAGGACCCATGCCTGCAGACCCATGCCTGCCCCTCTGTCAACTTCCCTTCAGTCTTTACTACAAGGAAGTACAATGACAGCCATACAGCATTTACCCTGCAAGCAGGAACGTGACAATGCAGAGGATGATACTTCATCACTGTGAGCTTTCAAAGTTTGAACCTATTTGTGAGAGGACATCCTGCAATGATAAAGACACAGCACCAGGCTGTGGCCAGCCGCACACTCACTCTGTTATCAAAGCAGGAAGACGTCTGCTTTCTTCAAACCCACTAACTCAGTGGGACGCTCTCCCTAGTTGTCTCCCCTCACGGTGTGAAAGGCCACACACAGAGGAAGCATTTGCACGTATTTTGAGAGCCCAGACACCTGCAAGCTGTGATTACCTGGACTGGAGTGTATCTTCCCTGTCATTGGGGCCGTAAGCTTAAGGAGGGTCGGTGTGTATTTAAGGGTAGGGGTGACATAAACTAAGCTACATGATGACCTTCAGCTGCTGTGGCAACGGTTAGGGCTGTGAGTTGAGACAGTTGACAGACGGAGACAATGACAGACAAGAGTGCAGGAATAGCGGGACGAATAAGCACTGAGAGGTGTCGGTTTCCTTCAAGGAGAAATAAATATGAGTGTTATATATTCATTCACCATTTCTATTTCTTACTTCATTTTAACAAAATGTTTTTTGCATCAGCAGCAGAACGGTACCTAAATTCAACACCCAAACATCCAGCAATATACATATTAGCTCAGGCATGTGCCCTGAAGGGATGTCAGACCCGCGGCATCTGTGGTTGGCAGACAGGGAGGGATGGAGAAAGGGAAAAGGAGAGCGAAGAGGGAGGGAAAGTGCTGACTCTGACACCGTCTCTGTGTGCCGCGAACACAGGAACCAATTAGCTAGGAGCCGGCTTCCGTTGCCTGCGCTGTTATAGGACCTCCTCTCTGAGTCCCCAGGGGTGACTGCAGCTTCAGGGCTACGGTGGCACACATGCTGTATACAGTAGACAAGCTAAAAGAGAGACAAAGATACTTCGTAGACATGGCACAGACAGGGATGTGGTTTGGCCTTCCAGACAGACAAGGGCAGATGAAGGCAGACAGACACAACAGGTCAAACAGGTACAAGGTAGTGCAGCTAAGGAGTTAAGGTTATGACGCAGATGAAAACAGACTACGGTCAATTACTTATTCAAACGTTGTAATACTTCTAAGAATACCTCAGAACCTCACAAAGGACACCGTCTGCAATTCACTTCCTCTCATGTAAAAAGCATGTTTCGCAATTTCCACCTCCTCTGATGATGCTCATATTATAAAAACCACTTCTTGCCACCTCACACTTCATCTTATCTCCACATAGGCTCAGGTGGAAAATAAATGTTATCATGCACACTTGCATTGACAAGTCTAAAGCAGACTTGTGCACACAAAGATCCCCATATTCACTCAGCCTCATACACACACCTCAGCACATGCACACACAATCCTCCTTAACCTACACTCACCAACGTGCTGTCCTGCTAAAAGAGGGCACCGGGTGACAGAGTCTTTTTATGACGATTATTGATCCTGTGAGGCACAGTAAAAACTATCCCCAGACAGACAACAAAAATAACTGTAACCATATAACAGCTTCCTGCCTGGGGAACAGATCCCACAGAGCTGCCACGTGACCACACTATTCCTGGAGCACACTGTAGACCCCTAGCAGGCCCAAAGCACTGACCAGGCATGCACTCACATGCAGGACGAGGAGACGAGAAGGTTATAGAAAAGCGTATATTCAGACTTTGTCAGTTCACGAGGCTGAAAAATGAGCATTTCATGTATTTCTGCTCACTGCAAGGCTTTCACATTGATTGTTTATGTGCAGCTCCTCTCCCTCACCATATGGTGTGACTCACTTTTAATTATGATAATATCAAAGTCTTTGTCTTGCATAGTCCATTTATGTAATAAAATTTTCTCAATGCAGTGCTCGTGACATATGCGGCTCTTCATACCCTCACACTCTGCACATTTCCTCCAGTAAAGGCATAACTTACAGAGCCTATCCTCTTTGGAAATCTTTGGAGTGTCTTATGAGTATTAGACTGCAAAACACAAAAGGAGAGGAAGCTGAATACAAGTTGGCATACAGCAGGGATGGACTGGGACTAAAAAAGCGCCCCTGGACTGATTGTTTATTCAAGAACTCAAGAACACTAATATTAAAGAACTAAACATCATCTCCTAAACAAAAATGAACATCAACATTGTCTTTTATATAGCGCTATTTTACAGTTACTTGTATTCTTGCATTTCAAACAGAAAAAAAATCAATATCTATATCATAACTTTATAAACCATACATTTATTTAAAACATCGCTTTTCTGTTTGAGATGAAAATTTTCTGATACGTAAACATAAATAATGCCTCATAACTAGTGACATGTGGTGAGATTGATGGCTGGTGAGGCACTGACTCCATCAGAATCAGATTTATACATATATGAACCCAACAGAGTAGATTATTCACCATTTGGTCAGCAGTAGTTAGCAGGTTATGTTTTGTATGTCACATTAGCAAGTTTTTAAAAGATTTTCTAGTGGCCTTTATTGGATAGAGAGAAAGAAATGGCAAAAAAGGGACACAACATATTACAACTCTGGAATCTAAACCCATAAACCACTACATGAGAGTCCACCCACTTAACCTCTAGACTACCTAGCAAATACTATTGAAGACATTATACTGATTTTTACAATTAAATTGTCCCATGCAATGCTGCTGTGATTAGTTAGGGTACCATTCAACCAATCATCCTTTAAACAACATTTGTAGCCTATTCCACAGACATTGCACCACCACGCACCACGAAAGAGAAGACAAAGATAAATAATGCCAAACTGAAAAACACTTCTCCCCCTCATATTGGTTCTCTTGAACGTAAAGAGCCTAATCTGCATGATCTATGCAGAGGTGAATATGAAACTACGGTCATTTGTGCTTGCTTATCTGTTCATAATTGGCATACTTGGTAGTTACGTGTTCGTTTTGACAGCAATATTTCTCATCATCACACCGCAAATCCAGAACTGTAACCTGTTTAATGCTATGGTTTTATGTCGTTACCACTTACCGGTACCTCCTCCTCCGGTGAATCCCCTCAGCTGCCCACCTGCCCCTCATCAGCTGTGGTTGGTCAGGTTGGATGTCCACCCTGCTCTCAGTCTCGCTTGGTGATAATACTTTAGTGCTTTGGTCAACACCATCGTCTAAGTCAACATCAACGTTACTGCTGCTGCTTGCAGTTGCACTGCTGCCAAAAAGCTCTGTGAGTTTTCTATATTTTGAAGCATCAAGTGACTTGGTTTTCTTTAGTTTTAATTTTTCCCATCCACCTTTCTCCTTGCATTTTCTGCTTGCCATCTTTTTGTTGACAGACACTAAGTGAGTCTGCTTTGTTGGTTTTTAGGCCTATATCTGATAAATGATCGTCTTAGCGCCCCCTGCTGTTAGTTGATAGACTGAAAAGTTTGGTTATTGAACAGCCGTAGACCGGACGGCCGTTCTGGACTTTTCCAGAATGCACAGATTACCAGTCCGCCCGTGGCGTACAGAGAGATAAGTCAGAATTTCTCCACACGGAACAATTTAGTCACTTTAGAGGAATAACACCTACCTTGTCATTAAAAGAGTCAGCAGTGACGGACGGTGAATGTCTGTGATGAGTTACGCAGTAGCAGAGGGGCTAGAAAAAGTCTGTTTGATGTTAGACTAAATGATGCACATATACTGTGTGGGGTAGCAACTGTTCAAACCCTTTTCCTACAGATGAGCTTGAGTATGAATTCATTAGTTTTTTTTTTATTAGTTCATTATCTTTTTAATGGAGTTCTTCGATTTTTTTCCTTAATAACATGTCTGCACTCGTGAACCCTTACAAATGACAGTGATGTTCAGAGTCAGTCATCATAATTAAATACATGTGAGTATTTGAAAAGAGAAGAGAAACACTTAATCCACATATAAACAGAGAAATAAATAACGGCGTGCCAGAAGTGTTCTGGAAACGATCAGGACTCAGATACATAGCAGAAAGCTGGCTGTCAGACAAGCAGAACGCAGTCATGTCAAACTCAGACACTCCACAGTCCAGATTAGGGTCTGGCTCCCAGCCAGCCCAGTGACAGAAACCTCTCATCAATGCCATTCTCCATCTGTCCTCAGAGACCCATTGTCTGCCGGGTGTGGACCACCTTGGCTATGATCTTACTAGACCAACATATTTTACAGTCACCAAAGTGCTGTGGAGGAGTGTTGTGGTCTGTAGATTCACACTTTACACTCAGAAGTCACCCTGAAAGATTCTACTCAATATGACACAATATGACTTCGTGTTAAATCACAGATTTAACACAAAGGTGGAAAGATGGCAAAGAAAGTGACTTAACAAACTTTATTGCGTCATTCCTAATATCTTGTCATCACTCATGTTATCGCCTTGTTAGCGGTTGCTGCACTAAATGAGACGCACACCGAACAGCACTCTGCAGCCACGCTGCCCTTCCAGGGGAGCTTTCAGCTGGGGAAGGTCTGTTTGATCTCAACACTTATCTGCTTCATTTCTGCTCTCTTATGTGGTACTCATCACTTTGATTTGTGGTCAGGCTCAGCTGAAGTGCATTAACCGCGTAGCACACAGATGTGTGCATTTAGCTGCGTAAACATACATACAAATACACATCGTCAAAACAAAATGGTCCACTTGCAAACCTCAGAGTGAAATGAGTATGCTTTCTTGACAGTAAATCAGAAACTGCTTAGATTTTATTTGCGTATTTATGAACAACATACTGGAATACTGTCATTGTCAGTGCTGCGTTTCATATTTCAACAAGTCCAGAACCAAATCTATTTTTTTTCTGCTGCTAGAACAACTTATTGGCTCAGTATTCACTCACAGACAATCTGTAAATTGCTCCCTTTTCATGCAACCAGATGCCCAATCCCAAAATCATTCCAAACTAAAGAAAATTCCTCTCAATTAACTTCAACTGCTCTTAAAGATTAAAAAAATACACCAGTTTTAGCCATGCACAGAACAAAAGTTGTTATCTGTCCATCAAAACCAGTGATAAAGAGTTTTCTCTTTTCAACTCAGCTCTGGATACAGAGTTTTGAAGTTCAGGAGACAGGAGGAAAATTTAGGTTTTAATATGAGGCTCCATGACGTGGGCTCAGTGTATACCTGGGAACATCACCATGGTTACTCGGGCTTGAAATTGAGATGAGAAATATACACATTAAAAAATACTGACCAGATATAAAAGAAGGTGTCCCAGACAAAGAGAGTCTGAACTTTAATTTTAATTTTAGAGGCAGGAGGGGAAACAGACGAGCTTGATACTCTCCACAGAACCACACTGGGGGCTCCAGCAGGTAATGCAGTACTAAGAGGTTGTGGTTATTCCACTTATATTTCTAAGAACAGACTGTTCTTTTCTTTCTTTTTTTTTCTTCTATAAGCTGCATCAAGAAATACGAAGGAGAAAAAAAAACAAAGTCATGTACAAAACCACTGCTTCTCTTTTATTCAATTTTGTACATGTAATCAAAAGTGAAAGTAAAGAATGCATTACCTTTAAGCTTTTTTTAAAAAAAACAAACAAACAAACAAACAAAGCTGTACCCAGACTGCTCTAAATCTTACAAAACATTAAAAGAAAAAAAGCACTTAGATAAATAGATTAAGCCAGTGGGAACCAAGACATGTTACAAAAGACGGCCAATGGAAATGAAAGCATACCGTTTCAGTGCTCTACATCCTTACGCTAGCCCTGTGCAGTAATATGTGAAATAGATTGTTATGCCATCCAGAGTCCTTCACGCTGCTTGGTAGTGACATTCCTAAATATAACGAGAGGGAAGCATGCATGTAGATTAGGTCGAACACAGTAGACGCACCCACAGAAACACTTGCCCTGTTTTAGTGGAGAAAAGTATTTTTTGTTGGAGAAAGAGAAGCACTGGAGGGAAGGCTTTTCTGCAGTGTCTGCACTAAGAGTGTTAATTTTTGGAAGCTTTTCCTTGTGATGGGGGTTCTTAAAGACTACAAGGCAAAAAGGGGAGCTGATGGGTTTGGGGCATGCTCGGGGGCTTCTAGTAGTAGGTTATCTGTTTAAATAAAGCCTTGCAGAGCTGTGTGATTGGGGAGAGAAAAACACATAAGAAAAAAAAAAAAGGGTATCCCTGCAGACATTCTCAAGCACATGCATAAAAAATAGCATATCTCAGAGGTTAACACACAAGAGGTCATACAAAAGTAATCCCTGTCTTTTTTTCCAAAGCATTTTGACTTATTGCTTCCATGCTATAAGGATGCTGCGTTTGTCTGTTGTGTGTTAAACGTGTTTTATAGGGAGTTGGAACAATAGTCAAAGACTGAATTTCTGTGAGAACAGAGGCATGCGGCAGTGGGACAGAACCACATTGGGGCAATTAAAATAAGTTGTCTATCATCAGTGAAGATGCTCATACACTGCAAGCTGGGCGTTCCACAGGCCCTAAATAACAGTTTAATGCAGTAAAAGCTTCCTCTGCTTCTTTGATTTCTGTCTGTGAGAAACATCTTGACATAAATGAGTTTCAACTTACTTATTATCCGCTCACTTATCTTCGTTTCTACAAAAAAAAAAAAAAAAAAACACAGCACGAGGAAGAAAGAGAGATAGCGAGAGAAAGAGAGGAAGAGACTGAATGCCACACACATGCTCACACACACGCACTGAATGACTATGAAAGCGCTGTAGATAAGGAGCGGAGATTTCAGATATAGCCTTCAGCAGTTCAGCCATGATTTCGGTTGAACACAGCTGTCAGACCCAGATGGCGAGGTGTTAATAACATTCAGAGTTTTGCAGTGCACCGTTTATTTTCTAATAATAAAACTGTTAGCGCTTGCTAATAGCATAGCCACTGCGTGCCAAGCACACGTTCCAGCACACCACTCTGCTGCCATTTACGTGCCACACTGCAGTGCTTAATGACTCTATAGTTGTTTACTCACACACAACAGAAACGAGTAACCTTGCAAGCGAGATTCGTGAGGTGGATGCAGCAATTATAAGTATGGAAACTAAGTCAAAATATATATATATATATATGTATGTTTTTTTTTTTTTAAGTGACTTTTAGTAACATCTCTCATTATAATCCTGTGGGGACTTTGGCTCTGGAAAACATCACATTTAAAAGAGTGGCCTTAGCTTATGTCTGAAAATCAATACATTTTCTGTTACTTGGGAAGCAGATGCTGCCTAATCATTAGACAATCAAGCTTGAGATCAGAGGGTTTATGTTTGAATCCTTTCATTTCCTGTGAAAAGTGAACAGTTTATCCGGCCTGTAACAAATGTCGCCAAGGAGTTCTTGAGCATTCAGCCAAATCCACTGCATCATTTTAGATTAAAGAATATTTTAGGGATGTACGACTTCGGAGGTTTTACTGTAACGTCCAAAAGCCAGCATGTATGCAGGTAATTTCCCCTCCTAACTGGACAATCAAATCTCTCTTTAAGTGGCTTTAAATATTACCGTGTCATTCTAATGTGAAGGCAAACTATGAGACACGACACAAAAATGTTAGGAGATTTAATTAGCAATACTTTCAGTGTGACTGAGACGCTTTTTTTCTTTATTTGCTATGTATATTGTTATGTAACATTTCAAAGACAATTAGAAATTAAATGCTTGATATTTGATTTTTGCTGATATATGAACTACATAGTCTTTGTAATACAGATATTGTGTCTACAAGAAGACAAATAACAATAAAACTGTGATGTATTTTTTTTCTGTCATCAGGTTATAACTGAGGTTATAAACAACTGTACTCAAGACTCTCATAAATCATGATTATCTTGGAAAAAAAATGAAATGAGACAATGTTTTCATTATCATTTATTACTTTGAACACAAATCCTCAAGACATCAACTTGAACTTCAACAATCAATGAATCACTTTTATCTCATGAAATGCAGATGAACAGCTGAGGCCTAATACTTTGACCAAGTGGTGGTGCTTGGGGAAAAAGAAAGACATACCTGTTCATTAAACAGCTTTATCACAAAATTTAGCTGTATATGCATCAAAGATGTATTTTTTTGGAGCACAGCGGATTGTGGGTTGCGTCTTTGTGTCCGTTCATGGTCCAGCCCTTCCTCTTGCCACTGACTGCAACAGAGAATAATGAAAAGACTATTCAGGACTGATTTCATTTATTTCTAAAATCACACACACACACGCCACAAGATTGCAACATGACACTTACTTCAGAAGGTTGTGGTCATGAGGGATGCAGGTTGGACAGCTGGAGCCTCTGCCATTCTCCTTTCTGTGCCAAGAGACGCTGTGGTCCTGGGCTTGGATGTGCAGTGTCACCAGTGCCTTGCCTAGTTCCTCAAGGAAAAGTTACCCTCTTTGGAGCTGCGTTTGATTCCAGTTTTGGTGGATCGGCATCTAGACTGTAAATGTGTTGTTGGCTGATGTAAAAGATCGGGAGCAGCCCCCACAGCGTTCTTCTGTGACAGCTGTAGTAGGCCAGCAGCTTGTCTCGCCTGTCTACCACCTCCTTTGGTGTCACTGTAGTCAAGTATTACCTCTGGCTTACTGTTTCATCTCTGTGTAGAGTGAGTGCATGTCTGTGTGTGTTTGTGTCCGTGTTTATGGTCATGTTTCTGTGTGTCTCTGTGTTTACGGGCCAAACTGACCCAAAGACCACGTAAAAGTGCGGGGTGTAGTATTGTGTGTGTGTGTGTTTGTCACAGAAAATGAGCTACAGCCATCGAGTTTCAGGCAGAAAAAAATTATGCTTGTAATATTTTTCTCCATGTAAAAATTTGAACGGGTCAGTTTGACCCAAATACCGTTCGAAGGGTTAATGTTTCACTATGTAACATTCAGGTGGCACACTGGCAAAAATGAAATGAACATTCATTATTATGTCCTCATTAATATAATTAATACAACCTTTTCTTTCTGCATATGAGGTTGGCCCTCCTGGCCTCAGTCCACCGTGTTGCACTGTCATGTTATTAGCACAGAAAGAACAAACCAAGCACTAGCTTCTACTCTTCAACACTAGATGTCACTGCATCTTGTACACAAGACCTTTAAAAATAATTGTTTGTTATAAGTCTAGTGATTAAATAGTTACAGAACTAAAAAGTTAATGAAACAGCCATATGTGTGCTACTTATTTTACACTATAATGCTGCCATAATACCATAAAAATAAGTAATATAAGATTTATTTTTTTTTTTTTTTTTTGCTTAATATCAATATGCTCAATATCATTCACGAATGGCTTATGTCTGGGCAGTAGTTCTGGACAGGACACCCACAGTCCCAGGGACAAAAACAAAAGGTGCTATTCTACAAAAGCGCTGACTCATCAGAGTGTGTCCTACAATGGGGAGCTGCTGTGGCGTGACACAGTATGTCACTGACCCTAAAAGACTGCTGTTTTCTTTTATAGTCCTTCCTATTTTAGGTCAGATCGATAGTCTGCTGACATATCAAATTTAAATATTACGTACATACACACACACAAATATATAGATATATATATATATATATATATATATATATATATATATATATATATATATATATATATATATATATATATATATATATATATATATATATATATATATATACTATGTATGTATGTGCTGAACTGTTGGCTATTTGAAATGCGTAATGTGAAAAAAAGAAAATTTAAATCTTACACATTTGATTTAATCTCTAAAATTATTTATTAAATAATCCAAGAAGAGCTAAATTTGTGTTAATCATCAGTGGAGTAATTCTGCTCACATGCATGCCTGGAAAGTGCTACAATTAATTGGACTTCATTATAGATCATTTTTGACTGGAAAGCAGGCTGTAAAGGCACATCATCACACATATAATTACGTAGGAAGGCAGGAATAGCCTTAAGAATGTATCTTCTACCCCAAATAAGACAGGCTGGTGCTACAACATTTGATAAAGCATTTATGCCCACATGCCAACATTCTCCAAATAAGACAGCACTCTCATATAGTTACAATGCACCTTCATTTTGGTTTAAACTCACTGAATAAATGAATTACAAAGATACTGAATTCAATTACTTCAGCCTGGTGAACAAAAGATAAATACAAGATTGATTTGCATTGAAACAATGGCAAAAACGCCGATCTACATGAATTAACTCTGCATTTACTCAATATACATGGCGGCTCTCCAGCTGTCTCTTGTGGATGAGAGCAGAAACCTGCGTCTGGGGTAACTGAGCTCCCCTCTGCTCGAGTCATCATTATGCAGGAAGATGTAACAGAAAAACTGCTAAATTCTTCTCAGCTTTGGACTTCAAGAGACGGGCAATAGTAAAACCAAAGATGAAGATTATTGGAGGACTGAGGACCACCAAGTCATCTGTCACAGCGGGGGATTTGCTAACAGTCTTTCCTTTAAGTTTGGGGTGGGCTGGGAAAAAAAAAAAAAGTTAAATTAAAAAATCTAGTTTAAAGTCTACGAGATAATGGGATGTTAACAAGGAAAAAAAATCCAGCCTGACTGTATACCTGTGTGTGTGTGTGTGTGAGCACATGAGTGCTTGTGTGTGTGTGTGTGAGACAGAAGGTTCTGGGGCTGCTGTGTGCAGTACAGGCTGGCAGGGTGGCTGTCAGAATGGCCCTGTTTCCTGTGTCAGCTCTAAAATAGGTCCAAACACAGCAGAGACGCACGACACACTCCGGCTATTTACAGCACTCACACAGTGTGTGCGCAGGATGCTGCCAAGCGTGTAGAACCAGACGTACTTTACTGTATCTACTCAAAGTCTGAAAAAATAGAAGAAGAATGTATTCACTTTCAAAGATGTTCATTTCTTTGCAAAGACACGTTGCAAGGAAAAACTGTCTTCATATCGAAGACATATATGGTAAGTGTTCTTAAGTGGAAGGGTTTTAAAGCTTCGGAAAATGTGTGTAAGAACGGTGAATGCCCTTGACCTCTCCATATGTAGATGTTGTGGGAGTATTGCGTGTGATGAGTGTGCCGAGTCCCGCTTATGTCACTGCGCTCACCTCCTGTTCGCTGGAACGCTGCGCTCAGGGTGTCCATGACAGCCAGCAAACCTCCCAAAAGATTCAGATGTGCAACTACCTCGCTGCCTCGCTCTGGACAGAAGTCTTTTCAAAGGTAAATGGATGCATGTTCATACACAGGACAGGTTTATTCTTAAACCTTGCCACCACATCTTCAGGCCAGATTGAGCCTGAACTCAACCCATTTCATCTCAATGAATCATTTCTCTTTGAAAGCGCAAGTTCTTTTAAATGTGTCTTGACTCACTGTTATCTTTTTCGATCTTTTTTTCAGAAAACATGAAGGTGACAGGAGCTGATTTTTTTTTTTTTTTTTTAAGCTAAAGACAATACGTTTTTTACACACTTACGTGATGTTATAAGAGCAGGCTGAGTATATCACACATCATAACTATCTCTGAACATTGAAGCGGCCTGTAATCAGCTGTCACAGCATATTGACACTCAAAACATTTTGACCACAATGAGGAGACTATAGATTTTAAGAGACAATAATTTAAACAGATTCTTGTCTTTCAAGGAAATTTCCTCTTCTTATCAATCTTCTTTCTCACAGAGAGAACAGTGCCAACACCAGAAACCCCAGGCGTAACGCTAATGTTACACAGCTTCGCCCGTTGACGTTGACCAAAATGAGGCGGCACAGAGCCCTGCAGAATCACAGAAACCGCAAAAACTCCAGTACAAAGCATTGTGTGTTCTAACATATGCTCTTCATTACACGCTCACACACATTGATTGAACCCTTTGACTACCAACACTACCGGCTTATAACACCCCCAGCTCCACTTCCGTATACCTTACAAACAGAGCACAAAGGCGCAGCGTGAGCAGAGCAGTCTCGCTTTGAACAGACAATATGAGAGTGGTTTGTGTTTAATCATGACTATGATATTGGAATCCTTAGTAGCTGATTTCCCAAAGATATGTCTTTTAGGGGAGGCACCTGCCTAACCACTAGACTGACTCAAGTCGGGTTTGATATGGCCTCAAGTTATCTGGGTGTGCCCTATAGCCACTTGTGTTTTGAGCACATCCGCCCCCACCGTTCCCAGGCAACACAGCATGACTTGATCTAGCTTAAAGCTTAAAACATTGTTTAGTGGCACCTCGATCATTTCACTTGAACCAACAATTTAGCATTCCTTTGCACAGCATGATTATCTGCACAAGCTGCTTTTATTAGGAGCTATTTTTAGTTTTGAAAGTAACCCCATAAATAGAGGTAACGTTAAGTTTCAGGTCATTTAGATTTGCTTTGCAGGCCACCCACACATTCTCTGTGTGTGTCTGTTCCTCCCTTTCACTTCATGTGTATTCTGTTAAATAAAAAATTCCATCAATAGTTTCAATTATAAGAAAGCCTAATAATTATTATGCAGTTGAGATGCAAAGATAGAGAAGACACTCGGAAATAAAATACACTTTAAAATGCCATTGCAGATGAGTAAAAATTATATGCACACTTAAAGACGCTTTCTTGTTTTTTCAATATGTTGTGAGAAAAGAAAAAGAAAAATAAGAAGAAAGAGCAATCTCGCAGTTGAAGTGGCGCTCAATCTTAACCTCAGATGAGGCATTTTATTTGTTGTTCAAGCCGTGTCTTCATGTACATGTATGACTTTGTGCGAAAGGAAGGGCTGAAACTGAACTGGACTGGTGTGCGGAGGAGGCAGCCATATGTTTGCAGTTATCTGCATAGACTGTCTTCTCGAGACTGCTTTCAGTCATGAGGCCTCTCATGCGTTTGGTTGAGGAGGTGGAGGAGGAGGAGGAGTAGAAGAAGGAGGAGACTTATCTGGGAAAAGATAAGGCAGCATGGGCCTTCTTCAAATTATACTGAAATAATTTTAATTGCTAGTGAGAGCAGCCCAGCTTTGAATTTTATCTCCCAGTTTCTCTTCGCCTGCATCGGTTTCTCTGTTTCTCTGAATCCCGCCTCATATGGTTCCCCTCCTCCTTCCTCCTCACTCACTACACTCCATTGTATATCAAGTTTTCTCCAAAATATGTTTTATGCACATGCAACTGTCAGCCTCCATCTGGGGCTGCTGGGAAGGGAGTGTGAGCGCTTATTTCTGTCAGCGTTTTTACCGCCTGTACCTGTGTGTGCGCTCAAAGCATGTTAATACACAGAGGTCATGATGTCAGTGTTAACCATCCAGACACCATATAGCCGAGCTTTGAACCAGAAAAGTGAACCAGCAAATCCTGTCGCAGTCGATTTGTGTGTGTGTGCGCACATGCTTGCAAGTCTTCCGTGCGCTTGTGCTTCATGAACCATGCAGCTTGGGTCAGATGCCTTCTCGTGTTGGGCTTAAAGCTCCTTTGAATGGGCCAGGCTGCGCTCATCTTCTATCTAATCTTCCTTCTCCCGTGAGTGTAGGGTGGAGGAGAAAAAAAAAATCCATAGTCTTTTCATCCTCCTGTGACCACTGCGCCTGTGAGACAGCAGCCGTGGGAATGGAGATGGATACAGACGGCCCTGCCTCTGACCTCCCTCGACTCCGACACAGGGGTGGAGATAAACAGGGCCACAAGGATCGCTAACGTCTTTCCTTCTCAGGCACACACGGACATAGCGGCACACGCACCTACTTGCACACAAATGGCACAGACATCTCATTAAAGCAATACGAGGTGAATGTTGCAAAAGGAGTGTGCCACTGGGAGGGAGGTCTATTAGGGATACTATCAAGAGACGAGGCGGGGAAATGAGAGTCCTGTGTGCTCCTGTGTGCATCTAATTCTGGTGTGACATGTGCTTGATGTATGTCTAATTTTGACCCAAGGGATCCAGCCCAGGAGCCAGTATTTATACTTATTGGCTGAATCATTATGATAATGTCGTGACTAGAGAGTTAATAAAAGAATTTGTACAGTAAATATCTATTTCCCAAAGCGTTTGTGTGTGTGTGTGTGTGTGTGTGAAACAGACTTGTTCATATGACATTCTCAGTCTAAAAGTGAAAAAGACAACAGAGGCAGACTGCTTTAGAGAGCATACGGTAGGCAGCTCATCCTAAATTACTCTTTCCTCCTCTGTGTTTCTTGGGGATTTTGGAGTGATACTCCCCTCCTGTTCCCTCGCTCCCTCAGCTGTCACAACCCGTCACCACAACTATTCCACTTCAGCTGCAGGGACAGAGGGGAAGCTTTGGCCCTCTCCATCATCTTCCTTTCACATCATTCTCACTAATGGCAATTGTGGAATGCTGGCTTGTACTTCATGTTTTATTTGCTTTAATCCTTGTGTTTTTTCAAACAATGACCAACTGGTTTGTGAATACAACACAAAGCTAATGATGTTTTAGACTTTGCTGGGTTTCTCGTTGCAAAATGTCAAAGTGGAAGATTAAACGCAACCATTCCTTTGGTTATGGCTCAAATCCATAGATATAGAAGGGTTTAATTTTGGCTTGTTAGGGGTCATTACTGTAATTTAAGCAGACAGACGTTTGTACTAGATGTACGCCACAGTATTCTCTTTCTATTTGTGTCTTTTTTTCTCTTTTTTTTGCCTTAGCATTTATATGCAGCCACTTCCGATAATGTCATTCTATACTGTTCTCCGCTCCTCGCAACCAGACACTATCAGCTGTGAACTCATCACTCTCCTTTAAAGACCAGGTCACAGACAGGAAGAAGAAAATAAATAAATAACAACATTGCAAGAAGAGAAGATGTATATGTCCAATCCTCGATGTGTGATGTGTTAGGGAAAAGAAACGGTTTTGTGAAAAAGAGTGAACAAGCCAAGAGTGTGGAACACTGACTCAGGGAGGTCAATGCACTGCAGTGTGAGAAAACACACGGAAAGAGACAAAACACAAGGAAATTAGTAAAACGCCATGAAGCGGACAACTCATGTGCTCCAAATACACACAGCACAACCGAAGGAAAAAAAAAAAAAACACACTATCTCTCCGGGGTATCGAATACTGCCATTTTGTCAAAGTCCTTGGCATGTCTGAGATAAACAAGGTGTTCTTTAAAGTCAGTGCCCTGATGCACCAGCAGTGGAAAAGAGCAAACATTTAAGCAACATTATGAGTACTTGCTTTTAAAAAACTATGAAGGACCTAATAAGGGTATTGGAAGGTATGTGGCAGAAAGTCAAAGTACTGAATGATGAGGCCTGAGTTTATTACCACAATTTCTTTTTTTTTTTTTTCAATTAACCAACATTATTTCTTGTTTAGTTTCATCGCTCGAGGTACTCAGTAAGGTTTAGGAGACAGTGGCTTGTTCAAAGATACACAATGTCACAAAATGAATTCAGGATGTTGAATCAGAAATACCTATTTTCATTTTGAATAGCATTTACATAAAAAATGATGCATTCAGTTGTGAGGACAAGCCATCGAGTAGCTGTATGGAGCAGGTATTTGTGTGTCAGAGTAAGATCTGCCTGAAATAATAAATATATTTACAAACAAATTAAAAAGTCACAAAAAATGTCACGTTGTGTAATGTATAGTGGTTTTGCATTTTTGCGGCAACTCCAAAGAGCAGGTCAAGTTCTTTAAACGTCAAGGACAGAAAAATTTGAGCTTCTTTTGTCATCACCTTCATCTTAGAATAAACCGGACCATCTTTACATCTTACAAACTCTTGAAGCTTTATTATTTTCAAACAGAAGTGACGGCAGTCCATTCAGATGTCAGCTGATACTGTGTACAACGGGGTAAATCATCATTTATGTTGCCACTAATTTACTATGCTTTTGTAGAATTTCCATTGTTCATTTTTTTTTTTTTTTCCTCTTCCCATGACAGCTGGGACAGGCGTCAGCCTGAAAAAGACAGGAGCAAAGTGACCAGTGAAGATCACAGCTGGGTCGAGCCTGGTGTGTCTGTGGTTCGGACACATAACTTGTGTCAGACGGCCATGACCTGAACACGTCCCTTTGGCGGAAGGGACATGGAGACACGTGCCACTCCGGAGTCTCCACGGTGGGTCTACAAGCCTCCACTGTGGAGTCCTCAAGGCCATGCTCCTTCCAAGAGTGACACTACCACTAACTCTGTAATTAGGAAACGCAAAGAGCATTCCTTGGTCTGGTTAACCAGAACTATGAGGGAGAGGAGACATACCCCCACAACACCCCCCTTCCTTTGGTCCGTCCTCCTTTAACGCGCCCCCACCTCAATAATTTAACAGTAAGAGCAACTCAGTCTTGTAAACACAATAGTTATGTCTGCGCTCACAGAGCCATGAAGCAGACATACAGGCTCCACTACCCCTGCGGCGAAACCTACTGTAATACTGACTCCCCTTCGCTCTCCCCACTCTCTTCACTTTCTTCACTTCTTCCCATCTATTTATCTTACAAATAAATGAAGCATAAGATATTTATCTTTAAACAGAGTACATTAGGAAATGACAACAGCTCTGTGGGATACAGTACTTTCAACAATGCTGTACCTGTGTTGGTTTTAAATCTTTTCTCTATAACTGGTCATGATATCTCTCAAAAGGAATGGCGAAACTAAAAAGAAAATGTAATTGAAGCCATGTTGATTATTCCCACTATTATATCTGCCTATACTTCACCATTATATCATCATTTGCAAGCTGAAAATAGAAGTGTATTTAAAATCATGATATTTGTGCACCAAAGTTATAAGGCCTGCTGATTTTGTGTGCTTATTTGGGTGTAAGGCTTAGTACTATGTGGTCAGGTATTCTCTTCCTTGTTGTAGAAATCACAGAAGATCAAGAATATAGCTGTGCTGTCAGAAGGAAACGGACTCTTTTTCAGTCATAAGTACATTTCTTTCTCCTCAGCGGAAAACTTCATGAGGGCATGGATCTGAATGTGAGTCGCTACAGGCCGACACAGTATCTGTGATTGTGTGACTGTAATTTCAGTCTTGGCCACCTAATTGTTCATTGGTGGATGTTGTTAATGTGGTTTTATTGTGGTAAATACAAAGTTCTAAAGATGTAAATGAAATGGTTTTCAAACTGGAGAAGTTGCTCATGCCCCCTCCTCCCACATACACTGTAAACTCCCATTTCTGATCTCTTGAAACTCAGTTAATCTAACTTCACTAAAACAATAGAACAAATACTGTATTGTTTTCTGTCATGTTTCACGGCAGGATGGAGGACCCAAACGCAGGAGTACGCACAAAAGATATTTATTAAACAAAAACCAAAAGTCCAAACTTAACCAAAAAACCACACCGGCAATCCAAACAGAAATCCAGCAGTAAACAGAAAAAACAACCACGGGACACAAGAAAAGACTTACAGGGTACACGAAGAAAAACCAGCAGGAAAAAACTCATGGGATGCAAGACAACGGACCAGTGCAGACAAGACTTAAATAGACAGAGGGACAAACGAGAGGCAGGCGCAGGCAATCAGGGTAACACCGGGAAGGAACAACAACAGAGACAAGACAGACCTTCAAAGTAAAACAGGAAACAGAGCAGACAAGAGACAGGGAGTGATGCCAACTTGACAGACACACACACACACACAGGGCTGCCATGGCCGACCCAGGCCATGACAGTTTTTAGTGTTGCAGGACAAATGAGCTACCTTTTACTGATATAGTTTTATTATGTATCGATATTTCAAAATTTGAATATCTCTCAGTCAAACTGAAATCCAAGGAATTTACACATCCGGTCCTTTTTAAGTGAACAGAACTTAGTTCTCTTAAAGTGGACCAAAAGGTGAACCAACAGGAAAGATGCTTAGTTCTTCTAGATCCTTTCATATTGTGGATAATTTTGAAAAAGAGTTTAGTTTTCTTTTTGGTACAAACCTAAGGACCAGAGTATAACGGGCAAAAGCTGAAATGAACCTGTAAAATGAACCAGCCTGAGACTATCTCTGGAGGTGGGCTCAGCACAGACAGCTGACAGGGACCAGGTGAGAAAACCAACTTAAAGTAGCCATATTATGCTTTTCCTTGTTTTAAGATTTACTATCTTAGACGTGACCAGAAGCTCAAAATAAAAGAAGCAAAAAGGATGTATGTTGTTGCATTCCTTTGTCCAAAATATTCAGTTTTCAGGTTGCTGTACACTCTTCTTTCTGGAAAGATGTTCTAATATCAGCTTTCTATGAGGTTGTAGGGGGTGGAAATCCCTTGTAAATCCTTGTTTATAGCTGTATTAAACATCATCAAATGTCACTTTAAAAATATGTTTACAATTGTGCAACAGGGATCGACAGATCCCAGTGGATCTGTTAATACAACCCCAGTTCCAAAAACGTATTTTATTCCCAATAGAACATAAAGAACATATCAAATGTTGAAACTAAGATATTGTACCATTTCATAGAAAATATTAGCTCATGTTGATGTTTGATGAGAGCAGCACATCTCAAAAAAGTTGGAACAGGGCAATGTTTACTATTGTGGAGTATCCGCTCTTCTTTTAACAACTGTCTATAAATGTCTGGGAAGTGAGGAGACCAGTTGCTGGAGTTTTGGAGGGATGTTGTCCCATTCTTGTCTAATGCAGGATTCTAGCTGCTCAACTGTCCTGGGCCTTCATTGCTGTTTTTTTTATTTTTATGACATGCCAAATGTTTTCTGTCACTGCAGGCAGACCAGTTCAGCACCCAGACTCTTCACCTGAGAAGCAGTGTTGTTGTGATGGCTGCAGTATGTGGTTTAGCATTGTCTTGTCAAAATATGCAAGGCCTCCCCTGAAGGAGACATTGTCTGGATGGGAGAATACGTTGCTCTAAAACCTCTATGTTCTCTTTAGTTGGATGGTGCTTTTCCAGATGTGTTAAGCTGCCTACATCATAGGTAGTGACTGTGATTTACAACCTCATACCATCAGAGATGCAGGCTTTTGAACTGCCCGCTGATAACAAACTTGATGGTCTGCTGTTCTTTAGTCCGTATGCATCCATGCATCCATGATTTCCAAAAAAAAGTTCAAATTTCAATTCATCTGACCACAGAACAGTTTTCCATGTTTTGCCTCAGACCATTTTCGATGAGTTTTGGTCCAGAGAAGATGGCAGCGTTTCTGGATCATGTTCCCATATGGCTCCCTCTTTTCATACCTGCATTTATGGATTGCACAGCAGACTGTTTTCACAGACAGTGCTTTCTGGAAATGTTCCCGAGTCCATGCAGGGATGTTCAGTAGAGAATCATACCTGTTTTTCATGTGGTGGGGCCTGAAGATCACTCACGTCCAGTTTTGACCTTTAGCCTTGTCCCTTGCACACAGACACTCCTAATTCTCTGAATGTTTTGATGATATTATGAGCTGTAGATGGTGGGATCTGCAAAGTCTTTAACTATTTATTGTTTTTATTTATTCTTTTTATTGTTGAATTTCCCTTCTGGGATTAATAAAGTATTTTTCATTTCATTTATTTTACATCTGAGGATTTTTTTTTTCCTGAAATTGTTCCACAATTTTTTTTGACACAGTTTGTCCCAGATTGGTGAACCTCAGCCTTTACATCTGAGACATCTTTTATAACCAGTCATGTTGCTCACTTGTTCCCAGTTAACCCAATCAGTTGTCAGATGGTCCTCCGTTTGTTTTTCATCTGCACCAGTTACTTTTCCAGTCTTTTATTGCCCCTTTTCCAACTTTTTTGAGATGTGTTGCTGCCATCAAAGTCAAAATTAGCTAATATTTTCCACTAACTGGTAAAATGTCTCAGTTTCCTCATTTGATATACTCTTTATTTTCTATTGGTGATAAAATATAGTTTTATGAGATTTGCAAATCATTGAAATCTCTTTTTTATCCATGTTTTACACAGTGTCCCGACTCTTTTGGAATTAGGGCTGTAATTCTTACTGAACATTTTGCTTTTGTTTAATAGATGTCTCAAAATAAATGTCTTTTTTATTGTGAGGGAAAGTTGTCCAAATACAGTTCATTGGATGCAGCTTGTTTTTTTTTTTCCAGATGAGCAGTGGATATAATCTTTTTTGGTTTTCCTCACCACTTTACAGAGCACTGTTTTACAACCAAGGCCCAGTACACTGCATGATTTGCCAAAAGACTAAAGCTGGAAATCAGTGTTGTTCTAGTGAAGTTTGCAAGTCGGAACAGCAAGTGGTAAGTAAGGACTAGACTAATATGGTTGTATTTCCTGGTTCTAGTCAGGACTCGTGCAGCAGCGTTCTGGATGCAGCTGTCTTACAGTTTGTTTAGAAAGCCCAGTGAGCAGGCCGTTACAGTAGTCTAACCTGGTGGAGAGAAACGCATGGATTAGTCTTTCTAAATCTGGTTTACATCAGACAACGCAGACAGTGTACGCAGAAGTAAACTGTCTGTGTTGTGTTGGCAATCAGCATGCGTACAGTTCAGTTTGAACATCGCAGGTATAATGACCTCAGTTTCAGAGTCTCTGAACATCTATACTCTTTATCACACTAGCAAAGAAAAAAAATAACCTCACTGCATCTCATGAACAAAAGCCACATTTACATTCAACCATTTCTCTTTGCAGCAGGACAGCTTCAGTTGCTGGCAACTACGAAATCAAAAGTAGTTTAGTGACAGCATCATGCGCTTTTCTATTTCTTGACCGTAGATATTTTTTAACTGACAATTGACATAATATGGACACTTTAAATATTCCCGGGCCCCTTTTTTTCTCAAGTTTCTTTCACACGACAAAGACTTTCTGAAAAATGTGCAAACATTTGGTTGTGCAGAAACTTGAGGTACACTGCTACTCTTTACAGAAAAAAAAATAAAGCAACATTGAACTGCTGGGGATGCGTTCCCTACAGCTGGAAATACTCCAGAATGCTGTCTGGGTAGAGGATGCAGGAGACAGGACAAAAAGTAGACTATGGAAATCGCAGTGTTTAGTTTAAAGCATGTCTCGATATCTGAGGCGCCGTGATGACTGTTTTTGAGTTGACATCAATATCAATATATTTGGAAATATCCATAATATTGATGAGAATGTGGAAACAAACATGCTTCCCACAAAGAGCAGAGTATGAAGCAGCAACTCACATCAGCATTCACACTGACTTGCATGCTGTATTATTTCTGGGAAATTTTGCTGATCTTCTGGACTTCTCACTGAGCTGAGTAGGTGAACTCAAACAGAGGAGAAGAGTATTACAGACATTTTTGTTTTTCTATGCAGCCCTTCCTCAAAATCTCTGGAAAAGGTTCAGGGCTGCAGTAGATGTGGAAAAACAGCTTCCATTAGGACCTTCTTATGTAAAACATGTTTAAAAGAGAATCATGTCAACCAGATTTTTTCTGATAAATATAGCAGATGAAAAAAAAAAAAAACAAGCTATATTCTTAGTATAATAATTGCCTAATAACTGTTCCTAAGATATTCAAACTTCCTTAAAAAAAAGGGGGACAGATCATATGTATATTATTCCTTAAAGACTCAGACCCCACAAGAGACAAGGACTAAGTAATTGAGTGAGCTGGAGGCTAGGATATTGAAAACAGACAATCATGAGAGTTTGACTGTGAAAAAGTAATTATATATGTCCTGAATCTGTGGATTCAAACTCTAGCCAGGCAAAGCTTTGGCTATCTTAGATTTGAAGTCTTCATAGGAGTATCACATTAGCTTTAATTCTCTGCTGTCATATCATGACCTTTGTTATCCAAGTGAGACTGCAGTAATGCAGCATGTTAGCATGTAGGCCAGAGCTCACAATCTCAATGTAATGTATAATACATTAGCTACATGGTAGCCTGTAGTCTTTGTACCTTACAAAAAAAAAAAAATATCAGCTAAATCTGGGAACTCAATAAATAACATGCGGAAAAATAAAAATGAGACTTGTGAACTGTAATATGGAAATATACATTTGTAATGACTAAGTGAGTGAAGACTGTTGAAGCCGAAGCAGATTGGTAACTTTAGCGAGTTAGCTTCACTGGTGTTGGCTGCACTCAGCTGACCTTTTAGCTTACCTTTGACACTAAAAGTTTGACATGCTTCGGTTATTGTGTCACTCCACATATAAATAAAACCAGGACAAGACCTGTTAAAAGACCAACGCCTAGTTTTACAACCAAGTTTCTTATGTTTGCCATTATTCACAGTGTTGTTTTTAAATGTAGTATTATCATTTTTTAAATACACATATTTATGGTTTTGAGTAGGTGCTGTAAATCATTTTGGATCAAATGTCTTGCGTCAGAAGTGCAATATTAATTTGGGTATGCTAGACTGCACAACAACACTTGTTCACAATAAAATAAATAAATTAATTAATTAATCAAAAAAAAAAGTTTTACAAACACATTGAGGACATATAGAGTATTGTTGGGCAGCCCCACTTAGACAAAATCAATACATCACCTGGGTGTCAGGAAGACAGTAAATTTAGGAAGGTCGTTATATTTGTTAATGTAATGCTAACATTTTATTTTATTTGCCAAAAGTAACGTAAGCCTCTTAGCTGCAGTGTATATTCCACAAAACGTATGATGTTGTTGAGTAAAAGATACTCCACAGGAGTATTTGTTTAACGCTTTGTAAACAGCGTAATGGTATTTTAGACTTTAATTTCTCTGTCAGTGCATGCATTATACTGATCCCAGTTTGATTAAATGCTGTAGCATTTTAAATGAATGCATAAAATCGAAGAACAACAACTTTTTTTTATTCCAAGTGCTTCTGTCTGACAGCAAGAAATTGAGAGAATTGTATTTTTTCAAAGGTTATTTGTGTCCAGTGTTAACAGGCTAGCACAATGCATTAAGACTGGAATGTAAGTAATGTGCACTTAGACTTATAGCCCCATCCACACTGCATGGACAGTATCGTTTAATGTGTAGCAATAACTCTGCTAAAATGCTGCTCCTCATTGCCTCTCTTTCTTCCTCCTTTTTTTTCCTCTCCCATTGTCACTCTCTGTATGCATCTCTTAAGTGGCAGTGGTGTAAAAGATGAAAGATAAAGACAGGATTATTTGCTTTGTATTATTCTGTCTCACTGTAGCCGTGTGTGTGTGTGTGTGAAGTAAAACACTGAAAATACCCCAGAAATATCTGATATGATATAGTGGAACTGGATGGCATTTATTCATTGCTTTAGAAAATATCAAAGCATGCTTGGATGCAAAAGTGGAGTTGAACTCTATCAGTGTAAATGCAGACTTGGCCTCCAGTGAGGACCCACACCCTGGGTGAATGACTGTGAGAGCCGCTGTATGGCAGGATGAAGTGTGTTCATTTCCTTATTTATTGACTTACTTGCTTTTCTCAGAGTGTTTGAAATTAATAACAGCCAGCAGAAATCAGACAGAAGGATGAAAATCAGCACTTTCCCTGCAGTGAAGCCATTCATCAAGCTAACGAGGGGGAGAATAGACGCAGCGGAGGAGAGGAGGGGAAAAGTGACGTTTGGAGAGGGAGCTGAGAGCAGGAGGAAAGCAGGTGCAGCATGAGGCAGCAGGAGGGAGAGAAGGATATGGAAAGTGACGCCGAAAACAGATCAGGAACAGAGGCAAGGCGAAAGAAGCAAAGTTTATTTGAGAGGAGAGTCATTTGGAGGATAGCAGGGCAAACAGAGAAGGAGGAGCTGTGTGTCAGTCTGAAAAGAAGGTTAGAGATAGAAGGACAAGTTTGACATTGCAGTATAAATAGAGAAGGAGGAGGGAATCAGAATGCAGAGAGATTCTTCTGCACTCAACTCAACTAACAATGAGGTGTTTATACACTTTTAAGGCAATGCATTTGAAAAGTGCTTGCAGTGTTTTATAACTGCTCAGAATGGGTTATGTGAGTCTCTGCAAAAGGGATCTAGCCAACACCAACAATCAATGAAAATAATACTAAGACAATCTGACAGGGAAATTACCTTTAAATAACTTGTGATGGCATAGAATAAGACAGAGCTCGAGCTCACTGTCCACCACGGGAGCATTTTACTCTGCTTCCTTTCACTGATAGGTAATGATGGGCCTGCCGTCACCTCAAAGACTTCTCCTTGTATTTTATTTGGTTCCATGCAGCTCTGCCTCCTCTGCTGTCCACCAAAGGCCCAGCAGCATCTCACACCCAGAGTGGGGTTGACTAAGCACTTGCCACTAAGCCGCCTCTCTGAACGAGAAAAGAGCGCCATGCTGAGATCTCTGCCACAGGAAAATAATTAGCAAAGTGGAGCTCAGCTCAAACACACCAGACTAAATGTAAGAGCACTTCACAGTCAAATTGAGCCATAAATTTTACTTTTTACTCCACTCTCTGTTTCCTGTTTTTTCTTTTTTTTTTTCAGTACTAGAATTTTCTGTCTGATTACAAAGTTGAAATTATTATACACTTATAACTTATACAGTAAAAAAAAAAAAAAAAAGCTTTACAGTCTTTCCTCCATCTGGGTTTGTCCAAGTGAGAATCTTGTGCTCTGTGATGATACAAACTGCACCATCTCACTGTACATGATATCTGTATTTTTAACTTTAAAGGACCACAGTGTATTTGGTCACCAAGGCTAAATATAGTCGGTTCCTCCAGTCTCCAGTTTCTCACTCCTTTCCGAGAGGCAGGTGGAGCAGAGAAGAGGAGGGTGGGGGGAAAGGAGGGATAACACCCAGTGATCACAGATCATCCCTCGACTTTTGACCCATATGGAGGAAGAGGTTGTTTTTATACTTCGGCACTGCCCCTTCTCTCTTCATGGCCTCTGCACCCCTCGACCTCATTCATTTTCTCCTCCACATGACAGTTCGGTCTAGATCGATTTCATCTGCCTCAGTGAAGAGACCAACATCCTGGTACCCAGAAATAGATCACTTTGACATAAAAGAGCATCCAAGCACCCATTACCCTTAGCATGAAGCAGCAAAGAGGGTTGTTGGAGAACAGTTAGAAGACTTAATTTAAACAAATATGTACTGCATTGGAATAAGAAAAAAAAAAAAAAGAGTACTGGTTAAGATATGAAACTGCTCACTGTAATGAGCTGTGCTGGATGGTCTCACGTCAAACATGGCGTGACCAAGTGGTTTGTGCCCTTGCCGACCTGTTACATTCATGTGATGGGATTGCACACGTGTACACATTCTCACCCACACGCGCATGTATTTGCCCAATCTATATTTACACAAAGCCCTTTTTTTCTCACAGCCCTCTTTCTTACACTTACTGTGCATATACACACACCTGGCATTTAATCTTTGTCAGCATATTCTGGGTCCTTCAGCTCCCTGCTGGGCTCTGAACTCCTGTGTCCCTTTGCATGGCAAACCCCTGGTGTGCGTGTCCGTAAAATACACACTCACCAGTCGCAGGTGAAGCACACCAGCAGCTTCATACCAACGTTAACCTCTATTTTTCTCCAACTCCGCAACTCCATATTTTGCAAAGGAAATTGCATTTGTGTTTTGAGGGACACTTTTCTCCTGGATTAGTGCAGCAGCAGCGCAGCGACACGGTGTCCTGGTGGTGTCTCGGCATTCCAGGCTGGAGTCAGGACACTCTTTCCCCAGGCAAGGACACCAAGACCTGGCTCTCCGTCTCCATCACTCAGCTTGTCCTCCTGGAGCTACGTGGCCAGACTGCTCATTCCCACCTTCACCCCCCCCCCCCGACACACACACACACACACACACACACACACCCACCCCCCACCCTTGCTCCTCATATGCATGGATTTGCATAAAACAAAGACATGGCTCTGCCTTCAGCGCCTGCTACAGTTGAAACCACTACCAACTACCACAGGGTCGACCAAACCACACCACATGAATCCCCTTGTAGCTCAGCTGGCATGTTGTCAGGGTGCAACATCAGTATATTGCAGCGGTATGGCGAGGGAACTGAGATTTACGAGGCTGAGTAAGATAGACACCCTCATGGTTTTCCACTTTCAATCGTTTAACATCCGTTCCCTTGGCATTGTTTATATTCGACACCCCTTAGCAGTGAGCTGAGGGCATCTAATTCACAGTGATGACGTGGGAGGAGATTCAAAGCACTTAAAACACTTCATCTAAAGATGATTTGTCCTTGTCTTCCCTGATGGCTTTTGTCCCGCTTCCTCTCCTGAAGTTAAGTGGATCTGGAGAAAAAGCCAGCTACTGATACCACGCCCCACCCAGACACAATCAAGTAAATAACGGTCAATACCAATACACGCACACACATACCTACATGTACACATGCACTACTGTCCGTAGGTGGACAGAAGGGTGTGACGGCTCCGAAACAGATACCAAATCTGCAGTTCTGATGTTCGCAGGCTTGTGTGGCGACTCAGTCTTCAGTGCTGTGATTATTTATGACATTACTAATAGAAGCACTGACAGGACAGTTCAATAGCTCAGAACAAGAACACAAAGTATGTCAATGTAGATATTTCCAAAGTACAGTTATGTCTAGTTTACTTTTTGTTGTACGTACAAACTCATTTTTTTGATGTGGGCTTTTTTTGGAAGGCATATTGTATTATATATTTGTCATATTGAACATGACAGCTCTGTTCTAGCAGAAACACTGATCCCAGTATTTCAGTGTGAGAGGTGCGCTGGTGGATGCATTTTATGGAGACCCCGACTACAAGAAAAAAAAAAAGAATAGAGTGAAGAAAACACTTATCATGGTCTTTAAGTTTTGCCATTTTACTTGTTTCTTTGTTTTTATCCTTGCATTGTCTTTCAGATTTCCTTGTCCTGTTTTCTGTTCTCTATTATTTGTGTTTTATCTTGAAATTGGTTTTCTTTCTGCACCCACGTAAGCTTTACTTCCTGTTTTATTTTGTAGAGATTGTTTTCCTGAGGATTCCATTTAGATCTGGTTCCCATTCTGGTTTCACACAAGGTTTTAGTTACTGACTGCCACACTCTTGGGTTATTTAAGAAAGAAAAGTGGAAATGTGTTTTTTATGTTTGTTTGTTTGTTCTTTTCACCAGATTTAAAAATCCATGCCTGCTTACAGTTTTGATGTTGTGCCTGGGGACTGATTTGAACTCATTTCTTCAGCTAGTAATGGCTATAGACACATATTTAATCATCTAAATTTATAACACTGTTTGCACCAACATAAATTTTACAAGAAACCACTACCAAAGAAATGTCGTTTTACTAAGTGTGAAATAAAAATATCTCTGAAGTACAGAAAAAAAGCTACTTTATATGGAGTTTCAGTTCTGCAGAAAACCATGAACTGAAAGAAAAAAAACCTTGAATTAAAAAAAAAAAAAGTATAAACTGCAGTTCACATTGCAAGTGCATGAGCCCGCTCAAGGACAGCATCAGGACTAGGGCCGACCCACTTCCCTACACGGCCCGAGAAGAACAGCCCTTGGAAGCCTAAAGCAACGCATGAGCCAACTGGAATCTCGCCAGAAAATCAGAATGGACTTTAAATGTGCGTTCTCGTTTCACATTAGCGATGTATTTCAACAATGCCAGAGCAGTTATCCCTGTACATGGCATTCACACGCAGCTGAAGTTGTTGATGGCGTGATCGTAATATTGAAACAGAAAGAAAACATTCATGCAAAGGAACAATTGATTTCAGTTAAGTTCTGTCACTCTTCCCCAAATCTCCACTTTAGCATATCATGCTTAAATTGCTCTGAAAACATCTTTCTGTGTGGTCTGAATAAAGTGCAAGGGGAGCACATTCACATCACTGATTCTTCACCTGTGGCTACCAGTTTTTGTGAAAAAGACACGTGTGGTTTTCTCCTGCATCTGGCCCCTGGTGCTCATAGTCCCCTGTATGTTACCTTTTTTGTCACTTGCAGACAAATATATGCACTCAAAATAGCAAGTGCTAAACAAGAAGTACAATTTGAGACACAGCCACACAGACATAAGGAGAATCAGGCTTTATGACAGCCTTCTGGTTGAGAGGAGGGATTGATTCATCACTGTGGCAGACTGCAGGGACTCATGGTATATTAGCTAAGTTTTAAGGTGAAATGCAGTTTAAATGATCCTGTTTGCCTTTTACTTGTGTTTTCTGGTTGGTTTTATCTTTTTTTTTTTAATTGTTGAGAAAAAGCATTCGAGAAATGGTTTCAGTGTCATAAATACCACATCAGCTAGCTGTTCACTGTTACTTAGGCCAGTTTACCATGTGGACTAAATGGTATGCCAGTCTACAGAAAGCTGGGAGTTTCATTTATCTACTTTTAAATATCAAGAGGATCATTTTCTAATTTTAACTAATAGCTTGAACTTTAGAATAGGATTCCTCTTTTAAGATTTGCATTTATTCATTATGAGTGTTTTTAAAATGTATTAGCTATAGAAACATCCATACATTTGTGTCTCCTAAGCCATGTTAAATATTAGTGTTTAAAGTTTTTAAAGAGAGGTTTACATATTTTGCCTCTATCGCTGCACAAATAAAAGATATTGACATCCAGAGAAAATATTTTGCTATTATTCATGTTTTAAATAAAAATATTTAAATGATTTTTCTATGAATGAAATAAAAAACCTAAAGAATACAGAAAAGCTTAAAAGTGTTAAGCATTTATGTGTAAGTGCTACTGAAGTAGCTATAGAGTGATGGGAAAAAATTTTTGATAAATCAGTTATGAAATCGTATACATTCTGATGAAAAAAAAGCAAAAAACCTTTATATATGTATAAAGCTCTAAACAAATAAATATTAACAAATTTTCTCTTATCGACGAACTAACATTTAAGTGAAACTCTTTCACCTTAAATATTTTCTCAAATCTTGTGTTGAAATGGGCAAAACTTTTTTTATTTATTTATCTTATTTTTTTAATTTATATTTTAGAATATGTTGGACATTCATAAATGTCCAGTGGGCAAAATTTTGAAAAATGAACACCCTATTGTTAAATAATAAAAACAATAGTAATTATAATAACAAAAATGGTGGCTATACAGACAAACAAAAAAACTGAACTAAACAACAGCTTATAAAATCAAGAGCTCGACCAAACTGGAAATTTAGACAATGGTTATGCATACAAGCTCAGACATGATCTTATTCTCATGTGTTATGACCAAGTAAATTCATTACAGGAACAATCGGGTTTGCAGTATATGTCTGGCCAGGTTCCTCTCTGTCACCGCGCATTGATTTCAACTCCAGAAGCTTATTCTTCACTCTTTCTCCCTTGTTGTCCAAGACAAAAGCCATTTGAGCAGATCATTTACATTTGAATGGACGGTTATAATCTGCTGGTTGTGCTGTTGATCCAGGACGACTGAAAATATGTGTGGGACTTTCTCTTTGTGGATTTGAATAAGGTATGAAAATGTGTACATTTCTGAGCAAAGTTCTTGCTCGGGGAGGCAGAGAATAACACGATAGAGAAAGATACAGGACTGCCAACATTCAGCATATGAATAGAGGAAAAATAAATAAATAACAAATTAATTAGAAAATAGTACATCATGTATTCACTATGGAAGCCTCACACTTTTTTTTTATGCTTCAAAAAATCTACTTCTTTAACTAATACTACTCCTCAACCATGAGTGTTAAAGTCATAATTTAAGTGGGAAGTAGCACCGGCAAACAAAATATGAAAGATGTATTTTTTACTAAAATAAAAAAGAAAATAAGAGGAAAAATAATAGAAGCTGAAAGAAAATAAGTGTTTTACCTCAAGGATCCAAAGGAACGGAGGAAGGTGGCGTGAAATCACAGATGGAGGAATTTTCTCGATGACCTAAAAGGAACAGATAAGATTGGAAGTAACAAATCCGCATGGATAAATTGTGTCAGGTATGCATGGCGTCATCTTTAACTCCCTCTCCTGTTTCTTTGGCGTGTGTGTGTGTGTGTGTGTGTTTGTGTGCCACTACCTGTCAAACACACAGGCAGACCCAGGCAAATGATCACAAAGAAACAAGTAGGCTTATTCTGAATGAGATTCCTCTCACCTTGTCTGTCGGCTGATATACACAATATGTATCATAGGCAGCATTTGATGTGGGGGGAAAATGTAAAAATTTGCATGCAAATAGATTCTACAGGCAGAACTCATGCATCAAAACACTGTAAGCACAAGAGACAATGCTAAAACGTGTAAGCATACAGCGTTCCATCACAGAGAGAAGCTCGAAGAAAAAGGCTTCCATTCCTCCTTATTTCATAAAATGACATAATTAATTGCTCTAAAAGAGAAGGAATTTATCACACAGGCACAGTGGAGGAGAATAAGGTCTGATTTTCCTCTAAACACCTGAATGAAACTTTCTGTATCACCCCCAAGTAAAACCTAGAGAAATAAGCGTGTTGTTCATGGCTGGTCCAGAGTTATTCATATCCTCATAAATGTTGCTACACAAGTGAAGGCATTAGCTCAGCTGTCAGCTCCGTGTGCACCGACGCCAAGTAGGGTCCCTTTAAAATGCTGTGGAAAATGACAGTTGTGGAAATACTTTGCCAATACCGTACAGGGAAGGAAATTTTAAATCACTGGATTTTCAAATAAATGCCACATAACTCACATCTACAAAGTGTACACAAGCTGCAGGAAAGCTGCAGAAATGCAGCAAGATGATATTAGTATTGCAGCAGTAAACATGTCATTGTATCTAAATCATAAAGTCTACACTTTAATGGCAGTTTCTGAAGTATAAAGTATGCTGACTGTACTGAGCCTTTCCTGGTAACAAACGCCAGAGAGACTTACAGTGTTGGAACATTTTTTTTTCATCTTACAAACTTTAAGCAAAATGTTGCAAAAATATGCTTAATTTTTCCTGCCTTGTTTTTTTTCCCTCCACTGTTACTTACAATTTTAGTTGGAATATGAGTATGGAGGGAAGAAATGATCTACTTTCAGAAAAAAATGCAGAATATCAATCAGAATATCAGAAAAAGAAGATAGAAGAAGAAAAAGGAGAAGAAGATCTTTCTACAGGTCTCTCTTGGATCTGTGTTTTGTGTGTATCGCTCATGCAGAAGCTTCAATTTCTAAACATAAGCTATAAAAGTTACCAATAATGGAACTTAATGGTTCATATTTTGAGAAAAACAAAACATTTTTTTGCATGAAAAGGCTGGACGCTGGTTTGGCAACAGCGTGCCACTTTCAAATACAACACTTTTTACTCTGTAAAGTTTTTCCTTCCATCTACGAAGCACTTTTTTTTTTTTTTTTTTAACACACACACTCTGATGAATGTGTCCGGGTGAACGTGGGGACATGTGCACCAGGGAGGTCAGGGATCCAACCAGCGACTTCCGACTTGGCAGACGACCGCTCTGCCTCCTCAGCCACACACACCACAGTCACCTTTCGTAGCGACTCTCTTAAGAGATGCTGTTTCACTTATTTTAAGTCACATGCTCCAAGTTTAGTTCCATTTACAGGCATATAAAATTACTCCAGCAACTTGCTACCACCTCATCACCAACACAATCCACAGTGAGCTTTTCAAGGGCAGTTCTCTGATGACACCACGTCCTCTTTATATCTGTCTGAAGCGTTCTTTCTACTGCAAAGGGAGAATGTATCAAACTTTGAAAAGTTTCTTTAATAACTGACATAAATGACTAATTACCGCTTAATTCTCAAGGTGGAAATGTTCCTGAGGAATAGGTTTCATACACACAGTAAAGTGAGTGGAGCTTTCCTTTTTAGTCCCTGTGCCTGTTTTGAATCTGCACAGAGCACAGACAGATGTGGCTGCCACCCAGCTGCACTGAAACACTTGACTGCTCTTAATCTTAACTCCCTGAACATCCTGTCATCTTCTGTGTGGTGTTCCAATTTTCAAAACCAAACTCATAAAAATGCTTTTGATTTTGGTTTGGGTTTGAGGTGGATGACAATTTTGTTAGTCTATAAAATCATTAACTTTTTTTATTATTATTATTTTCTTTTTTTGTTATTATTCTATGTCATTGCATTATGACATAAAACTACACACCTGGGTTGTTTGGTACTTTTTACTTTTTTTTTTTTTTTACATGTTTCTGTCTATTACCTCCAAATAAAGTTAAAATAAACTGTGAAAAGTTACTGCTCAACACTCAGTCAGTCCAGTTTCAGATTTAAGAGTGGGAAAAATTAATTTTAAGTACTATTCCTGTTTTTCTATAACACCTACAATGCTATGCTTGTGGGTGTGAGAAGAAAGTTAAAAACTTCAAGTTTTTACAACTTCGAGGCACCCACGATGATCGGTTCGACTAGTGTAAAGGCTGACCTTTTTTACCCTTTCCTTCCTTCACTTGACATTGACGCAAATATTTTCTTTGCTGAGACATATATGAAGTGAAAAATCATTTCCTGAGGAGCTTATTTCACAGCATAGAGCTAACCCTGGTAAACCTCCAGCCTGAATTATACTTTTGAAACATTTTTATGTACGAAAAACACCTTTTTTGAGCTTTAATACCTACCGTACACATGGAGTAAAGTTGCATTAATATGAAATATAACGTTGTTGTGACACGCTTACAAAAACAAGCAACGCTTTTTCTAAAACCTGCTTTGGCTTTAAAAAATGGATTTAGTTTAAACTCATTTGTAACAATATACAATATGATACAAGAGCGTGACTCACTTATATATGTGTGAAAGGCAGGAAATGGATATGAAAAAAAAAAAAGAAAAGAAAATGGCAGTGAGTAATCTTGAATTTACCGTGAACTGTACCATGTCGGATGTGCAAGTCCATCTCATTCAGGGGGTTCAGGGCAGAGGAAATGAGCATGAGCTCCCCAGGGCAGGGATTACCCTAATGACTTTGAGAGCAGCTTTGTGCACTGTAACTTCTGACCTCTGCTCATCCTCTTCTCCAGAAGACAGGCACATGAATGCATGCACAGGCACACACTTAAACGTTGACATATCTTATCTGCATGGGTGCTAATCAACCTCTCACACAGGCCAACGTGAGTTAGGACAGACGGGATCAAAGACATCCAGCAGCACAGAGATCCTGTCCAGCTCTTCCTCCGGCGCCATCTAAAGCCTGTAAGCATTTAGACCTCCAACTGCCTCGCATTTTTGATTCTGTCAACTGGCATGCTGATACGTGACTGAACGTTGTGCTGCATCTCCTGGAGTCGGCCCGCGTAGCACCGAAGTTCCACATGGGTGCACCGGTGGAAGATCGAGCGAGTTATCGCTTACGTAACCACTCCACACCGTTGTCACAGACAGGAGGAGCGACTGCTATTTTCAAAATAGATCCATCATCATCCAAATATAATTGGCTTTGAGACTCAAGTATTCAAGAGAAATGATGAGTGCTGTGAAACAAAACAATTGGGAGAATCCTTGGAAGGCCTCTTGTAAAGTTTGTGTTTGTGGTGTGCATGTTTTCAGTTCTATCGCATGGACATTAGAGGCCTAAATGATCTGCTCCAATAAGGAAACAATAAAAAATAAACATGAGTCTAACATGACAGCCCTTAACCAGAAACCAATTTTTCCATTTTTTACATACCACTTAAAACACTTCAAAAGCTCCACCACTAACCCATGGCCTTCAGAGAGAGAAGCCCCGCTTCGAAGCATGGAAGGAATCATTTTCTCTTTAAAAGGCAAGTACAAAAACTCTTCTGTTAAAGGGAGAAAAAAAAAAAAAAACATCCCAAAAGCTGTCTCCCCTGAAGTAATTCTGTACATTGTTGTGGTTAATGTGAAATAACAAAACATAGCAGCACTACAACTTAGATCAAATAGATGTAATTAGATAAATTGAGGAAGAAGGAGAGCAGCTTGGCTGTAAATTGCGTGGTGTGTGCATGCTAAGACCCAACACTGGCACAGCTGCACAGAGCTGCACTCACGATTTATCATCTATGCGTTGCAGGAGCCAGTGGCCCACACCACTATTAATCATCAGCAAAATCATTTAATTCAGCCCAAGCCCGACTATTGTCTCAGTCTCTGCCTTCACTCTGAGCAAATCAGCCACCACAGCAGCAGCACACACACCTCAGGTAGGATACAAATATTGTCTTAAAATACCTTTTTCTCCTTCCTGCTTTAGGAACAGACTGGTTAGTTCATCATCTGATGCTGCAGAGGTTCTCTTTGTCTTTTTTTTTTTCCTTTTAGAGTTTAATTTTAAATGTATAACTGCAAAGTGCACTGCATTTAGTATTGAATGAGGCTTGATCACTCAGTGCTTTGTTAACACACTGAAGAGTGAAGGTGTGGTTAATCTTTAGCAGAAGCCTTGTTTGTGGATGTCCCTTGCTTACAGCCATGCGCAGCTGTGGCTTCGCTGCAAAAAGCTGACAAAAACCCAGACTGAATCTGGCCTCAGACACCACTGTGTTTCAGAGTGTATGTTGGCATGTTGGTCATCTTGTTTCAACACACAGACTGTTCTGGAACAGTGAAAACAAGATGCCTACAAGGCTACTCCTCGTCTCAGAACTTCCACAAGAACTTTTGTTTTTCAGGAATGTGGCTTTTTTCACATATCGCATCAGGACAGTAATATAGTAATGCTGAAGGAGGTCAGCTGAAGACGTCGAAAGCCCAAGTGAAATGCATGATTTGATTGAGCGTTGCGTGGCCTCGTCTGCTTGCCACAGCAGCTGACTGAAACCGGCACCTTCGCCAGCGCCCCCTCACATGCCTGCCGTGGCTGCGCTCTCTCTGCACCCCCGTTGCCCGGAGCACGTCTGCTCCACACCAACATCCACACCCAATGAGGATGACGCTGGGTGAAACTGGGAAAGCTAAATGATGACATGTTAATGACAGTGACCGCACACTGTCATTAAAACAGCACACACACACACACACAAAAAAAAAAAAAAAGACAGCGGACAAGACAGACATGAACACGGTGACTGGTGAAGATAATGAGAAAAGGACAAACACAAGGCGGAAATATGGAACATGCAAAACCACACGAAACTCATCTATGGAGATGTAATCATTACATACTGCCGTTCAGGGAAACACACACTTTCAGATTTACACACATCTGAACTCACAAACATATCTGCACACCTACAGATAAGCACTCGCAAGCATGTACAGATACATGAAGGGAGAAAAAAAGAGACGAGCACAGAAACAACAATCACAGGTCACCATTTCAAATAAAATCAGAAGGACCTAATTATCAAATATAAAACCTCATTTGTGTATGGCCTTCCATGCACAGAAGCGGGGATGCAGTGAATGGTCTGAGGAGCTTTCGATAGAACACACATACATCATCTGTTTAAAGTGATTGGAGAGTTCAAAATAAGAGCAAAATAAAAATGGATAGAAGAATTTTCAGTCTGAATCATTATGTTGTGAGAACTATTCTTTTTTTCATTCATATATATTTTTTTTTAATTTGAGCAAAGGCAACAGAGCCTGTCTGACAATGGTGTGTCAAACAAAAACACATTCAAACCGAGGCCAAAGCACATCTTAATATTTTCTGTGCTTCCAGTAACTTAACTCCAACTTATCTCCACACCTGTCAGAATCCATGTGCAAGAATGTCTGAAATCTTGAGCTTCAGTTGCTTTTGCATGTTAATATTTGTATTTCTTTTCATTGAATACCTAAATAACTACCGTTTAAATTATGTTTCTGATAAGCACCCAGGTGGCCCGTTATTAAACTGATGGTCTGCATCAGCCAACTGAAACAACTACCTGATTTGCGTTTCACTGCGGGCTTCAGTCCCGAAAGCAAAAATTCTTTCCCAGACAAGACAAAAATAAAAATGAGAAACTTATTGAAGACAGTTACATACATTTATTGCATATCATTTAATTGTATGAAATGAAAAACGAGCACATATGAACATCACATATGGTTAGTGAGTGGTATAATTTTGCACAGCAAAATATATATATATATATGTATAATATATATAAGATGAAAGTTTAATTAACATATTTTCAAGATTTATTGGCGAATGATACTCTCTCCTTTTATACATGCAGGGTGACAATCCCTGAAGATCTAACAATGTCCAGACATTATTGGTTATAATAATTAGTTATTGCTTTGCCAGTCTCTCTTCAAATGGTCATTCTATCTCAAAATGTTCTGCTAAAGTTGCAGAAGAATGTCAAACTCGTCTTTAGGAGAGGTGGACATGAACTTTTCTCTAACATCTACAACAACAGGCGAGATGCTTTAGTGCATTTCAGTTCATAATATGTCAGTTTGAAAGAAACACATTTCCAAAAGTGTGGCATTTGACTTCAACTCCAACTAATGAGAATGATCTTTGCAGTTGTATTTTTTTCTTTTATTCTCTCTCTCTACCCCTCTCATTATTATTATTATTTTTTTTTTTACTTTTTTTTTATTTACTTTGAAATACAATAATTAAATATGTGGTGGAGACCAAAGCTCTCACACATGGGTTTAAAGCACATGCTGCAAAAAGTGCTTTTTATGCACTGCACACTGCTGCTCACTGTATAAATTGGAGTCACGCCAATTTCTCCAAATCATTGTTGAAAAATACCTCTGTGCAGCAAATCTCCTTCCTTTAGGCTTCAACCTGTAGCACATCTTATCCTCTGCAACTTAGATTATAAAACTTTGTACTTAAATTACGTTTTAAAAATTATCCAAAGGTTGACAAACGCACAATGGCATATCTTTAAATAACAATAAAGGCTTATAGCAACAGACTTTACTTCCAGGGAATGGATTTCTGGTTTCCTTAATATTGGAGTCTCTCTTTTCTTTTTTCCGTTTTTTTTTTTTTCCTTCCAGGATCCCCGCCGACAAACTTCCATCAAGAATGCACTGCGCATTCATTCACTGCAGTCTAATGACAGTCGATGGTGGTGCACTTCAACTCAGCTGAAACGCACCAGTATAGATTACAGAAGGTGGGAAGTCCTGTCACTTTTTTGTCGCTGTCCCAAAAAAGTGAGGAGGCCAAAATGAAGTCATGAATGCCATGCTGGAGTCAAAAAAAGGACATCTTCAAGCACAAAAAAGGAAAAAAAAAAAAGATAACCATACATGTCCAGCATGCAGGGTAGTTCAATAACACATCTTAAAAAACAACAACAACAAAAAAAAAAAAACAATGGATAGTTTGTAATGAATATAGTCTTTTGCTTGCTCAGCACAATAACAAGCAAACGCATGAGATGAGGTGGCGTCAAACGGCAGGCTTGCAATCCTCCAAGTTTGGCAGACAAAAAAAAAAAAAAAAAGAAAAAAAAAAGACCAAAAAACATGTTGTCGATGGATGCAGTTCTTACAGGAATCTGTACAAATGGTGTAAAAAGGGCAAGTTGATGAACTTCAGTGAGTACACTCAGTGCTGACATGCACACTTCATATACTGCAGCATGAAGTTGGATCAACTTTCAAAAATCAAACACTGCAATTCTAACGCACAATAAGATCTTGACAAACGAGCTATGAGGAAATAGCTATAGGCTACTGAGTATGATAGCAAAAAAGTAGATGAAAGTTTTCTGAATATGCCTCTCCAACAAAAACAATATAAATATAAAAGTATGACAAAGCCCTCCAAATCTAAAATAGTTGCAGACTTGAGGAAAGTCTTGTTTTCCAAAAAAAATGTAATAAAATTAAAAAATTAAAAAAAAAAAAAAAAAAAAGAAAAAGTCGCCAGATTAGTTCTTGGTCTAGTAGGCTTTGCTCCAAAATAATAAGAATAAAAAAAAAAAAAAAGTTTCATAAAGAAAACTTTTTTAAGCGGGTGAGTAACTCTCTTTTTTTTTCTTTCTCTCTTTTCATTTCGCGATAAAGTCGAGACTCACATGAAAAACTCCGGGGATGAAGGATTGTTGTCACTGCTGGATCCATTTTCTCTGAAGCCGTTGCTGATGAGCTTCTCATACTTTTCTTTGTACGCGTCCCTCTCCCGGACCAGCCTGGAGATCTCCTGCTTTAGGTGCTCGACCTGCTGCAGGAGCTGCGTCTTCTCTCCCTCCAGGACGTGCCGCTGCTGGACCCGCTTGAAGCGGCAGGACTGCGCGTAGCCTCTGTTCTTTAGGGTCCTCCTCTTCTGTTTCAGTCTGATCACCTCTTCTTTGCTGACCCCCCGTAGCTGCCGGTTGAGCTCCCGCACCGACATGGTCACCAGCTGCTCGTCCGAGAAGCGCTCGTCGAGGCGCATGTGCGGGTGATTCGTCCCGGAGGTGCCGTTGGACTGGACGCCGGGCGCCTGGTGGTGGTGGCCGCCGCTGTGGTGGTGGTGGTGGTGGTGGTGGTGCTGCCCTCCGTTCTGAGCGGCCGCTGCAGCGATGACCGCCGACACCACGGCGGCGGCGGACCCCATCTCCTCCCCGGCCATGGCGCCTCCCGTCCCGGCCGCGCCGGCGAACTGCTGGCCCCTGCCATAGCCGTCGAAGGACTGGAGCTGGTGACTGCTGTTGATCAGCGCCTCGACCGCATCTTCGGGGCTGAAGCCCAGCGCCTCTGGGTTCAACTGCTGTTGGTAACCGGACATCCAGTAGAAATCCTCTATGTGCGTCTTCTGCTCGCTCCCCGAGCCCGGACTGGGCGCCGAGAAGCTTGGGGAAGGGGGCACCGAGCTGCAAGGCGTGCTCATCGGGGTGGAAGACAAGGATCCCCCGGTGATAAGGCGACTGCACTGGTTGATGTTGCGATCGGGCTCCACCGGCTCCTTTTTCACTTCAAACTTCATCAGATCGAAGTCATTAACATATTCCATGGCCAGGGGACTGGTGGGCAGGTCGGAGTTGCTCATTGCCAGCTCTGATGCCATCCTCTTGCTGCTGACAGTCCTCCAAACGGGGTGAAGAGCAGCTGTCAAACTGGACTGGTTGGGAAGAACGTGCGCCAGTTTGTTTGGTTTTTTTTTTTTTTTAAGCGTTTGTCTCGAAAGTGGAAAATGAGATTTTCAGCGTCCTTTGTGCAGCCGCGGACTTGCAGGGCGCGCGGGAGTAGTTTTTCTTTGCAGAGTCTATTGCACAGACACGGCGGTGTCGCGCGCGCGAGCAGCGGAGTCCCTTTTCAGCATGTGAAACACGGCGGTTTTGTGTTTCAAACATTTAACACTTCACGGCTTCTTCAGGAATACATTGCGCCAGCGGAGAGGGGGGAAACAAGCCGAGAGTCGGGGAGTGAGTGCAGCCTCGCAACTTTACGCGCGGGCTGGCTGACTGCTGGGGCGATTTTTTTACCGGGATCACACAGCAGATGAGTTTAAGAGCTTGTAGCCCTGACGTCAGGCTGAAATGGGAAATTGACTCGGACGAAGAGCCAATAGGGTCGCACACTCCGAGAGCTAATTACCATATCAGTAGCCTGCAGAAAGCAAAACTTTTCCCCAACTGTCAGAGGCCACCAGCTGACTGTCATCTGGGACGCAGCCTCTCCTGCATCTGTGTTTCTGACTATATGAAATTATATCTATATATATTAGTTATCATTTATTTCATCAGTGAGAAGAAAAAAAAGTAATGGTACATGTTACAGATTTATTTGCACCATAGCTTCTTGTTCTTTTTTTAATTGTTATTTAATTCTTATAAGGAAAGGAAGGTAAAAAAAATGAACATATAGATGGATATTTAAAAGAGTATGTTGTTTACCCCCACCCCCTCCGCTGTTCATAGCCTTCATAGACCTATTTTCTTTTCTCTCTTGAAAAGAAAAGAAAAGAAAATAACTGTATTAATGGCACTCTCCAAAATTCTCCTCCTTCCACTCTGCATTTAACTTTATATAGTCTACACTATATTAACTGGATGTCTTTTTTTTTTTTTAAAAAATTGTGGTATATATTCAAGAAGCTGAGCGGTAAGTTGACCAAAAATATAAAAGCTGGGTTCAAATGGTTTGCGATGCCTCTGCACACCAGTCCGAAACTCAACACTGCCACCTTTTGGTCGCGTCGGAACAAGAGATTCTCCCAGTTCCCAGTCAGTCCACACACATTAGCAGGATAAAAGTTATTCTAAACGTATCAAAACTGTGCTCGTTGTTTTACAGTTTCCCTTGTTTCCTAAAGGAACAGAAACTGACGTCCCCCAGTGAATTACAGCCTTTAACAGAATCATTTAAGAAAGTGAGATCCGTACAGGGTGGAGGTTGTCATGTCAGAGGAAGTGAATGCCAGTGAACTCAGATTTATTATGTACAACAGTCATAAAAAATCATTTTATCTCAGCTCTGGCCCAGGCGTTGCTTTAGGAGTCATATAAACCTCTCTAGTACATTGCTCTTTATCTAAGTTCAGAGGTCTCCTACTTTTAACTGACTTGTGTACAGGAGTATCATGAGGGCGTCTGAGTTTGGCTGCTTCCTTGTGTGTCTTGTCAAGTAAAGTTGCCATAATGGATCCATGTATGTGGAATCCACTGTCATTCTGAACTGCAGATCATTAAGCATTTGTATTCATATTTTCGGCGCTCTATAGCCTTAGCTCCTTAACATGGGATGACATGGGAGTTATATTTCACATCTCAGTTATTTATTGGAAAAAAAACACCACTAAGTGATAACCAAAAGCAGTTTACTCATTCAATAACAATGCAGTTTTTCGAGGAAAAAAAGTGATTTAAAATGTGTTCTCTGGCCAGTCAGAGTGCTGATTTCTTTTGTGGCCTCTTTTGACACGGTGCTGACAAATAACCATTTCTTTCCTGTGACAAAAGCCTATAATCATCGTCTGTCTCTCTCTGTCTCCAAATGTATGATCTCATTGGTGTGAGTATTTTTAGATTTTTGTGGGCACACTATTTAATGATAGGCTAAATCAGTCATGTCCGTGCTGCCAGAGGCTCTGGAAGATGATCTTGATAGTCAATCAGATATTTCCATACCCACAAGGAGCCCCTCTCTGGATGTGTAGCTCAGGTTAGGGTTTTTTTAAAAAATTCTATTCTATATTCAACAAGTATGAATCATTACACAAAAACACAATTTCGAAATATGGAATTCATGTCTTTTTTTTTTTTCTTTGCTTTTTGGTTTATGTAAGGAAGAAACGGCTGTAGAGTGCCAACAACCAAGAGTTAAGTTATCAAACACATGACCATTGCTACAATTTACTTAATGTTTCAGTGAAAGTGTGAGCGTGTATACCTGGTTGCAAGCTCTATAAAATACTGTGCATGTGGCAAAACTCAAACAAAACCCTATTGTTTCTATTTCCATTCTGTTGCCTTGTCATCTGTTTAGGCTTACCTGTTCATGGGAAGGCACAGCAGTGGCCCGTTCCCTGGGGTACGGCTACAGCAGAGCGAGACTAATACACAAACGAAGGGAGAGCTCATTAGTCATGACAGAAGAAAGTGGCGGACCTAATTTAGCTGCTTTTGTGCCTTTGAAGTTATTGATGATGCAAAGCAGAGAGAGATCTACACGGAGAGAGAGAGAGATCGGGCTGCTGCGAGGAGAACTTCTCAAAACCAGGAGGGAAAATGTGATGAGGAGGATGAGTAAGGTGGGTTGTCTTACGAAGATGTGACGCGTGACCTTTTTATTACGGGGGTCAGTCCAGCGGTTCAGGCTTCTTAGTAATTTCTGAAACAAGACCGTATTAAATCCTTAGCAACGATATGAAACAGAAGAGTGTATTTATCAGTGTATTGTGGCAAATGCGGCGTTCCTGTCATGAAAGCTCAGTGAGTTTGATGCTTCTGCCAAGTTTAGAACTGATGAATCACAAGCATTTAGAAAAGGTACTAAATTTGACTTTGCATGTGTGTGGAACAGATTATATTTAAAACAGCTGTATTGCAGCTGAACCAATTAATTATCAGTGAATTTCCCAGTGACAGATTTAGATCTGCAGATTCAAACACTCTCAAGGGGTCATTTGAGAAATCTTTATTCCATTTGGTCAGAGATTAATAAAACACTGACTACTGTGTAATGAAAGTAGAGGGTACGGTGAGTTTTTCTTTCATATGTATCAAGAGTTCCAATGTGTCACTGTGAAAACTGAAAGCTTCTCAGCAGCTCTGAAAAAGATGGTAGGAGATTGCCACATTACATGTCCACTTAATTATAGACGCACGCGTTGCCAAGCAGCGCTGTCTATGTGCGCTTTCTTGATGATAACAGCGTGGTGACTTTCACACCAGGTGTTTAGCAGAACAGTTGAGTCCTTAGGAATGCGTGTCCAGATAAGAACTCCACTCTTTCAAGTTTGGAGTCCTCACTTGAATTAGATCATGCAAATCGTTTAAAAACAACCCCATAAGTAGTAACATTAAGGTTACAATTTAAGAGAAAAAAAAAAAGTAAAACTGTATCAGCAGCATGAAGGGTAGGCTTTACACTTGCGTATTAGTCCTGATGTACCTGAAGTCCTCTCGGACGGAAAAGCAGGCAGCTGAGTTGAAGGATCAGAGGTCAGTGAGTTGTTTTGTGTCTTCTAGCCAGTGTTTGCGTGCGTGGTGGTTGCGGGGGTAGCTCAGTTCCAGACAGGGTTCGATAAGGCCATTTAATCAGTCTCTTTGCATTCCAGCACTTTTGGAAGCTGCCCCTAACCTGAGTACGTTACTGTAACCCCTTCAGCACCGGTGGACATTCTGACAGCTGATGGCATCTGGAAGCACGCGGGTTCACGGGCTTGAACATATGGAGACACGATAGAGAAATCTGAGCACTGCTTTTAACTTTAAAATGAACAAAACAAAAGCACTACCTGTGCTTTACATCTCTCCTAATGTCAAGGGATGTTATTGCTCTGAGGCAATGCGATTTCATCAACAGTCTAATAAGAATAGCAATGCTGGGATATCAATTTTCACCTTACCAACAGAATGTGGGCACAGCCGTGTCATAATTGACTTAATCCATTAGTCAAAGGGAGGGTGAGACTGAAAAAGGTGCAATGGAGGACAGAGCAGACAAAACAAGGTCAGACTGAGAGCACATCTGTAGTCATCTGCGTTTCAGATGGCCTCTCTGACACTGGTGGAAAGTATTTAGTCGCCTACAGCTAGCAGGCTTTATGCGAGCAGAGAACTCTGACATATGACCCCGAGCTAGCACGAGCTCTGTGGCTGGATGGCCCGGGACCGACAGTAAACCAGCGAATGTGTTACAGTGCTGTGAAAAGCAGAGTCACACATGTTTTCTGGACTGTCTTCGTGTCACAGCGAGCCGGGGTGATACAGAAACTCAAGCTCGAACGTCATTCCCCTTCCGAAGGAATATTTGTCAAATTAAAATAACGGGGATGCAAATTAATGTTGTGTGGTCTGTAAATGTAGGCTTTTCTGTTCACCCCACACAGAGTAATCGAAGAAGACTAGTCAATATTGCACAAGAGTTGGCAGAATGGTTTGCATATTAGCCATAATTACATTCACATGAACATAATGTATTGGTTAACTGTCATGGGTTGGGTTAATGTGTATCACAAGTAAATGACATATTAACTGCTGGACAGCTTTCCGGGGTTATTTCCTCAGTGGCTTCACACAACTGTGATTCTCATTTTTAATTTCATGCGTAAAAGGTTTTAGCGTGTCCCTTTAGTCTTTTCAGGGTCCACGTTTCTGTTCATTTCATATATGTGTGGGAAAGTTTCTTGTATGGCTTAATGTTTATAAAAACAGGCGCAGCAGACAGCTCTATAGTTATGAGAGCTGTACTTTTATTATAATCAACAAAAAGCAGACTTTATATTTTAGAAATTAAGATATTCTATTTGTGTTTTTAGGAAGTTGCAAAGTACTTGTGTAATTTGCTGAAACTAAATCTGGTGTAGACAGTGAAGACCATGCCACTAAAAAAAAAAAAAAAAAAAAAAAAAATAGCAGCATTGTTTGGAGGGTTTGTCATCCCCTGTATGAGTTTCTGGCAAGTATCTAGTCTCCACCTTCACACCCCCGTAGTTGATATGGCCTTGAGCTACTGTAGCCTGGAACTGACAGTAACAATAAAGTACAGTTTTCCGAATTACAGAGTGTCGGCGAGTTAATTAGAGCAGAGGTACAGAAGCCAGTGGCAGATCAGAGGACGAGACTCTTCAGCATCCTTGGCTGATTTATATTGTAATGCTTTTTGCCCTCTGACCTTTTGTTGAGCAGATGACGTTAGCGACAGGGAAAGCTAATGCCACGTACTGCCCCTTTCCTCATCCACTTATTTTTACTAATCTGACAGTGTGTGAATAAGATGTTTTTTTATGACTGGATAAAATGTGAAAGTTGCATTGTCAATCTTACTTGGTCGAAGAGTCATGCACAAGTGATCTAGCGAGTGATCTGTGGTCTAGTGAACTGATATTGCAGAAAATCTCATTTTTGTATACGAGTTGCACTTTGGAGGCGTCCCACAGATGGCTTCATTACACAAGTAAGTACAATTTCTCACACTCCTGTTTTTACCACAATAATTGGTGCAGGAGAAAAGAAAAACTATTTATTTATATGTTTTACAGTGTCTGAGCCAAATGCACACACACACACACACACACACACAAAAAAAAACAGTGAATGTTCCTTTTTGAGTCTAGGCATCATTTGTCTTTGTGTTGCAGTCCTGTCCTCTATACTGCACACAACGCACAAACAGCAGAGGAACAGTATTGAACATGAAGCAACACATATTGTACAAGCTTATTAATACCTCTGCAAACTAAAGTTAAACAACAGCCTGTTGTCACAGCCCTGACTAAAAGCGCCCGGTTTTCAGGGTGTGGAGGACACACTGAGAGCCAATGTTTCTCTTAACATTGAGTCTCGACAGTCAAATTCCCACAGCCCGCTGTCAGAATGTTCAGCCATGGGGCACTGGATACTCACCGAACCCTGATGCCATGCTTACTAAAATGGAGAAGTAACCAACAGTCAGCGCCCGCTCACTTGACGTCCCTGTTTTACAGCCATGGAAGCTAACAAACACCAGCAGTGAGGACAAATCTGAGGCCAGCACTGCCACGTGTGTCCCGCTGCAACTACCAGGTACAAAAATGATTCCATCTATTTTTTCTAATTATAATTTACATTTTTTGTTGGTGTTTTCTCAGCTCTGACTGAACAAAGCAATCAGTGACCAGAGACATTAAGGGCTTGCTGCTGGATTGCAGAGCGCTGTGATGCTATGTGAAAGCACGCGCATATTGCACTTTTGTCGGATCATTGTGTGGAGGCACAGTAAGCAAGCGGAGGCGGAATAACGAGAGGATCTCCAGCGTGCCTTTAAACAGTGTGAAAGTGCCTTATGACATCATCAAAAGGAAATTTTTCTTACACAATCAGATTCTCCATGCACATTCACAAGAAGAAGAGCCTTCAGTGGTTATCGTAAAAGTGGAGGTTTTCAACTGTGCTGCAAGGATCCAATGCATTTTTCATCCCAGTGGATCTGCTCGTACTTTTTGCACAGCATTTCCCTTTTATTTCCAAGATGTCTCCAAAGTAATGGGTTTTTGGTTGTGAGGGAAAGTTGGCTGACCATAACTTAATAGATGGCTGTTTGTTTTTTTCTGAGCCAGCAATGGAGAGAATGTAAAACTGCTTTAAAAACAAATCCCAGTATGCTGCTGGATTTGCAGGCAAATTAAAGCTGAAAGTTGGTGCTGTTCTAACACAAGAAATATATTATATATATGGATAATGATGAGTAACTGAAAGACAACATCATTTGCAATGTCATGCAACAGCGACGAGCAGATTATTGACTGAACAGAGATTTGCAGGTGTAATCTTTGTTGAGCCGTTCTGTCATGCTGTCTACATTCATACTCTGACTCCGATTCTGGCTTGAACATGTGTGGAAAGATTTTGAGGCGTGCACGTATTTTGCAGGAAATGTTGGAAACGTTTAATTGATAACATGCTTATATGTTGTAAAAATGTGTGTAATGTGTGTCAGGCCGGCAACAGGAATTTTATGAACATTCACAAGCCCTTAGCTCTGCCCATCAACATGCATATATATAGATGTATACACAATAACAATAGATTCAAATTCAAAGAAGAAAAAATTAGAAAGTGAGAATAGTTGAGCCTCTTCAATGAGAAATTTTCGCTTTGATCATCATGTTTGTCAAATTTGCCAGTTCAGACCATTCATTAATTCCAGTTAACGTTGAACAAAGGTGGAACAAACCAGTTTGTCCTGCTTTGCTGCTTTGCACTGAGGTGAAATGGTATAATATCTCATTCTGCTGCTATTACACTACTGTTCCGCCTTGGGAGGTAGTAAACAGTGACGTAGCAGAGGCAAAACTAGTGCTGTGTAAAATGGCATTCTGGGAAAGCATAACAGATGTGCAAGAACAGCTGTAAAAAATCAATCAGTTCAAGAGGAAATGTTACTAAAGGAATGACACTCAGGTCAAGATTCTGCAGAAAGATTAAAAAAAAAAACAAACAAAAAAAAAAAACAACACAATATTTGCAATGCCAGTGCTCGTAGAAGCAGAGGCTGACTGGACTGGCCAGTCCCACTGGAGCGACCAGGTAGAAACTTGAATTAATGTTAGCATTTTTTCCAGTGATGTATTTTATTCAACGCTGACTGAATAAAGCAACTAGAGACATCAGGGACTTGTTGTTGGCTGTGGACCCCAAGAGGAGAAAAGAGACTGCCTTCAGACTTCTGAACACCCATACGTTTTATAAAATCGTTCACTGGTGAGGTAATATTGTGCCTTTGTGGGATCATTGTGAAAGCACAGCTGTAGAGTGGAGGCGGAATAAAGGGGGGATCTCCAGTGCATCTTTATACTGCAATCATTGCGTTAAAGTGACCTATGACACTCACAACACAAGCATATTAAAGAAGCAGATTTCTTCATTAAAAAAAATTATAACAATAATAATCATAAAATTACAAAAGCGTTGAAACCAGCTATGATTTTTTTCCCCCTCAGGCTAAGTAGTTTCAGTACTTAACATAACCAGGAAATAGTACCGGTTAAACCTAATGAAGTCATTGTGATTCCTGAACTTACCTACACAGCCAGTGAAGCAGCGACTGAAATAATAAATGGTGTCTGTAATTTCCCTGCTTCCTTTAGCCAGCTTATGAGAGGGAAAAAAAATAGAAAAAAAAACTACTCAAGTGTGCAAAGCAGTATAAAACTTAACCTTTTGAAGACTGAATTTATGAATTTAGAATATTTTACCTCAATGTATCATTATTTGACCACACCTTATACGAATATCCAGCTTTGTAATATTACAGCATAAACGAAAAAAAAGAAAACTAACCAAAAAATTGCTTCACTTTAAATCCTGAAAAATTATTTTATACAACAGAGAAGACTTAATTTGATATATATCATAGTTTTAGAAAAACCTCTTGTTTTTTTTTTTTTCCATTTTTTCAGATGCATGATCATTAAGTGATGAATGACGTCTACATCTTTGTATACATGTAACAGGCACATAGGAAAACACAACCAGACTCGTTCCCATGCATCCTCACACAAGTGCACGCTTGTGCATGCCCATGACTTAATGAGAAATATTCTGACCTTTCTTTATGTATCCTCCGAGAATACTGATGAATCCCCCTTTAAAAACTCTTGCTTTTAGGGTCATTCAATGATTTACAGTTATTTCACCAACACATTATTATTACATTCATTATCTCAGAGTGCACAGGGTTGGGCCACTGTAGTTAGGTGGTGGTCCTTAAAACAAACAAAAGACTCGTTCTGCATGTAGACTCAAAACATGTCTGACCCTCAGTCAGCATAATGAAAAAAGAATTTACAGCTTTTCTACGCAGTGCATTATCTATTATAGAAACCAACCCTGAAGCTTTTGTGGTGCATAGCCCGAATAGTGAAAGACTTCTTATTAGGAGTGAAGGTGAAAGTACAACGTTTTAGAACTGCGCTGTGTTAAATTACTATGTTTAATTTTTCTATAACATACTGTTCCTTTAAAACTCTGATCTTGAATCTATACGACGCTTCTAATCAAAGGATTTGCAGTGACATTTCTGTCTTTTAGTGTCACATAATCTAGACCTTTATGAGGGCAACCTTTGTCCCAACGAAGCGTGCGTGGATGAGTTTTGTTCCCTTCTAAGATCTTCCCTGTTACGCATGTCAAATCAGACATAATCTACAACTGTGACTTATCTTATCACATGCACTGCCATGATTACTTTTATGGCAGAAAGCCCTCGCACCACATTAAGAAAGGTTATGGTTATGGAATTCTTTGAATCCTCTCACCACTTCTGATGTGCAAATTTGCATGACCTGTTTCGTTGTGCTACCAATAATATTAGGCTCTTTGTATATTTGAATGCAGCAGTCTGGATCTCTTTGTGATAATGAATATCTTCTCAACTGGTATGCTCCTGAGCTAGTTAAAATATCATCTGACTGTAACTGTGAGCGTGGCCCTTCAAACACTCCCAGTGGGTGAAGCGCTTAATGTTCATTTGAGCTCTGCGTCAAACACACTGCATTAAAACCCAAATGAAGCCCAAATTAAGATGATTTAAATGAAGTCATTTGAGGAACATTTAATTACCGATGGAGCGTAATTGAATGTTTCTCTGAAGTGCTGAGTGATTCCTAATGTAATGAAAAAGGCTGTGGAAATACTGACCAGGCTGAGCAAAGAGGCTGATACTAAGAACCGTTCTCAGCCCACAGAGGTGAACGACAAATCAGAGAAGGGTCTGCTAGATGAGTAAACAGATCACTGCTGTGCTATCCTAAACTGCATGAAAACAATGTGTCACAGGGTAACTCTAGGGATCACCAGGACCAGGTTTTGTAATAATGACGGACAAATTGTAGCTCTGTGTAGTAGTTTATCCTAAACTCAGTTGTTAGTGCACAGATCAGTAATGTAGATGTAGTAGACTATATTTATAAGGCAGGTGTGCTGCCTGGACAATAAAAGTCCCTCCCTCTGGACACATGTTGTTAAGGAAAGGCTTCTATTGGCGCCGTAACCTGCTTATTTCATGGTCTTTGGAAATTCCCAAATCACAACATCCTCACACCTGCACCATCCATTACAGGGAATCTCTTCTTCCGTCTGCTCCCGAAATGTGTTTTTGTGCTTTTGGGGAGAAGAAGAGATAAAAATGGTGACGGCCTCCACATGTGCATGCGAGTCATCGTGTGCCAGGCTTTACGAGTTGCAGAAGTAGCAGGTCAACTCTCCGTGGCCCCCTCAGCTTTTGGAAGACCAGAGGGCTTTCGGTTTCATGCGGACTTGGACCTGAAACGAACTACATCACAGTAGGGATACTTAAACGAGCTCATTTTGCTTCTACATTTTCTGTCTCGTCCTCTGTTGCAGCTTTCCAAAGAGAACCTGCCATCTTGTTGTTTGTCCGAATCTGTTTTGTATTTGGAAATGGGGCTTCATCGGTAAGCAAACAGAAGCTGGTTGGCTTAATATCGATGACGGCATTATAAGGTTAAATCTAGAGTATACAAGCCAGCAGTCTGTTTGGTGAAAGCATTTCCTGAGGAACAATGAGTCTCAAAGCTTGTCTGACAGAGACGGGGCCTCAGAGGGACAGACAGAGACAGAGAGAATGAGTGAGACAAAAACAGAGAGAGATTATGACAGCACAATATGCTCATTTATATCTACTCTGCCCAGCAACTAACCGAATAAAGTTCAAATTTCCTTCTTGTATGAATAACACATGATGATAATTTAGTCAATGCGCTGATTACCTTTTCACAGCAACTTGAAATGCTTTGTTTCCTGGCGTACAAGCAAACACTTGAGCTTTTTATGAGGGTGAAGTCATACCGTGATAAAATATTTTTCTCTATTTGATGTTTTTTGGGGTGCTGACTTAATATTGTACTTCTCAGGTTCATAAACAAACAGTTTTGTATCATCTGAGTCTTTTACCTTGTAACACAACTGGATCCTTGTGAGATAGATAGATAGATATACGGATTATTAATTGCGAGGGAAGTTCAAAGATGGTCAACTGCTCATAGAAATAAAACCCAGTCACACCATCACAATAATACAATAACTAGCTATAGGTAATAAATAAAACGGTCATTCAAAATGTAGCTATACAAATACCCCTGGGGACAGAAAAAGATCAAATCAGTCTTGTTGGGCTTGAAACTCTTAAGTATTAGATTTGACACTAAGGAACCACTGGGGCTCACTTTGATTCACCTCCTGGTTCAGGGACATTTTGCTTGATGCATTTGACTGGTTCAAGTTTGCTCTTGAGTTGAGTGACTGACTTTTTTTTTTCGTTTTTTTTTTTTTAAGTGGCCACCCTTTTCCAAACAGTTTGTACAAAATATTTAATAGATGATTCTATAAGACAAACTACCTGACCAGTCAGGTGCCCTTGGCTTTGGCAAGAATTTGATCTCAGCAGCTGGCTCCCTGTGGTGGTGGTTCCATCATCTGATGGTTGAAACTTTGCTCTCAATTTGGAGATTCAACCAATCACCAACCAAAGATACTTCTGAAACTATAAGCCCTGTTATGGAAGGTTGAGTTTTGTACTTTTTAGCCTCCTTGTGACCCTGCACAAGGCGCTCTGAGCCAGCTGGATGTATCAGTTGATCAGTTGTGCAAAAGCGTTGTTTCAAAAATATATGACTTTCACACACACACACACACACCTATGTGTGTGTGTGTGTGTGTGTGTTCTAAAATCTCTGCAGAAACTGTCTTGCATCCTCAAGCTATTGCTCACGAACCTGAAATTCAGGATTTAAGATATTCTTTGCAAGAATAAGAGGTACAACCGAATGACCTTTCTACCTTTCACTTCTCTAAAAGCACACGTGTCATCACAGGCTGAAACACAGCTCTGATTCTCCAGAATGTGTCTCCCTGATTTTAGATAGGACAAAAGATAAACTGAGCCCCGGCTAAAAAGGAGGACGAGACAACTTCTCCAGAGGCCAGTTCTCTGTTGGACATGTCCCCTGCTATAGCATAATAAAAGATGCGAAAGACAACTCTGTTTCCTCTAGACTTTCATTTCTCTTCTCATCAGGGACAACTGCTGAATTTCCATAACAGCACTTTCCCAAACATTTTTCATGGACAACTTTATCTATTATAAACCATTTGAAAAGCTTGATAGAATGGAAATTGTTAGTTCCGTTATTATTGAACATAAGAGTAAAGATTAAGAGCAAAGGATTTGTTTTTGTATAATACACGGGGAAAGTCAGCTATTATCACAAGATCCTGGAGCCTGGCCAGTTATTGATCCACTGTGACTTATCCTACTTCATCCAGAGTTAGGGAAGAAAGAAGGGACATTTAAGAGTATGACATACTAAGTCACAACATATTACCAGTAGTTTGATGCACCTTTGTAAATATAACACTATAGCCAACAATAAGTCAATAAATGACCCTAACAAGGACATTCACCTGTGAAGCCAGACACTGATTAATGCTCAGTAGGTTAAAAGCCAGACGGCATACCAACATTATTTCTGTGTATCAAAAGCTGGTAGCTCTATGGTCACTGCGGTACAGATGTAGTAGAAGTTAGATTACAATGTCATGTGATTATGTATTAGGTGTTGCTTCCATAAAACTTTGAGAAATTCAATTCAATTCAATTCAATTCAATTCAATTTATTTGTATAGCGTCTGTTACAATGTCAATTGTCACTAGGCACTTTACAGAGACCCAGAGCATCTTGAATAGCTGCACAAGTTCCTTCATGTCCTTATCACAACTGGTCACACACACATGCATGGTATGCATGCATACAACAAGAATAAGCTTAATTCTCAGGATCCATATCACATGGCTATAAATTCAGACCAGTCAGACTGGTCGGTCAAATGCCTCACTGTGTTCTGGATTCTCTTCCCATGGAAACATAGGATCTAAATTGGCTAATAAAAGCTCATAAACTAAATTGGAGTTTGTGACTCCAGAGCTCTGGCGTTGGAGTGCACGCGGACAATGACACCCAGTAGTCCAAGCACATCCTCTAACCTTGGCTGACATTCCAATCAGCAATTACAGCACCGAGCCCACCAATCCTGACCAAAACACCTACTCACAAAAACAATGGCATCAGTGTTCACGCACAAGAGCAACTCTCATTCCTCTGTCTCCTCTTCCCCTGTGCTCCCAGTCCAATCTTGTTATTAATCTTAACTCATTCATTAGGAGAGCTCTCATTCATTACAAATTCTAACATTGATATAATCACCATGGCAACTGGTCAAGTCTTGGTAAATGATGTGAAGTTGGTCTCTTATTGGTGTGATTTTTTTCAAATTCACGTACAATGATTTGCCCATATCTCCACATTTAGTCCTTTTTGTTTTCTTTTGGTTTTCATAATTATAGCATAGGTAACAGAAAGCACATCCTTTGAGTGTAGGAGCTCATCAGGCAGAGACCCATGGTAATATGGAGATTCTCAGTGTTTGCAGTTTGTCATAAGAGTGTGACAGAAGCAGCATCCCTGCGAGTCATATGTGAGTGTGTTTTCTCCTCTGTACTTACCTTTACCTGACATGATATCTGTTTATTTTATCAGTTTCTTTAAGGCATGTGAAACAGGAAAAAAAAAAAAAGTCCAGCTGAACCGCTTGTATTTCATATACACAGCCATTATACACACCACATAATTATGTGTTAATGGCCCGCTCTGCAATTTTGTGTGCAAAATCTGGTTTGTAATTCAGTGTGAGATGAAATATCCCAGATGTAATGGAAATATCATCAGTCCTACTGAGGAGCAAAGAAATGTTTCTTTAAAAGCAGTGCATGTTAACCAGATTTCACAGCGTGATGGTTTGTTCTAAATTAACACACGTAGCATATAAAACCCTCCGACAAATAAAGCTTAGACAATTGAGTTAGGGCTAATGGTGTTGAAATATTGAGGCTGATTAGTTCCCTATTAAGTAGGCCATGTCTAAGCTTTTCCAATCCATACTGATCAATAAGTAAAATGATTTGGCAAGTGCTCCGCCACAAACACAGTGAAAAATGCAATAAAACAAACACAGATACCACTCCGCTAGTTGCATTGCATCACAAATCAATGGAAGAAGTCATGTTTGCCACGAGCGTGTTTGTCAGTGGCTGATTTTCAAACCATCTGCAGCAAAGCGAGCTCACTGCTCGGCTGAGCGTGAACCTAGTCTTGTGCAACGCTCCCTCAAAAGAACATTTGTTCACCATCTGTGACTGCTGCTCCCACTTCATGTAAAGCTGAAGTGAACGCACGGTACAACTCACTTTCTTACAGTGTCATTTTTTTTTCTTTTCTGTTTTATCTTTCACTTCTACCAAGGTATAAAATGAAAACTATAAGTTAACTCAGGTTATGGCTGTGACTTGCCAGCTTTCTAAGGGATCATGAAAATGTAGTCACTGCATAAATTAAACACAGGTTTAGCTTCTTTTTTTTTTTTTGTGAAACCCCTGGCCAGAAGAGTGTGTTTTGATGACAGCTATGTGTTTCCTGTTGCACCCCATTCAGGCTGCAGCTGGCTGTTTAAGACATTAGTCCGGCTGGAAATATTGCAGGAGTGCCAGTTAGACTCGCCTGTCCATACGGAGTCTCATAGACAAACCTCAGCGAAAGAACAGCAGGAGAATAAATCCATTAGAGACCGCTACATTACAGTTAATATGTATGTAATTGTGATTTAATGCCCAATGGAACATATGTTGATTTCATCTGCTGCTGTTTGCACCATTACAGACAAAAAGAAATCAGAGCTCGTTTTTTTTCTTCTTTTTTTTTCTTTTTTTTACTCAACAGATGTTATAGCGTAACACATTTTCAATTACACAATGCTTGATTTATAAAAGAAAGAAAACATAGTCGAAGGTATTGAGTCCACTATATTGGGTTAATAATTACATATCAAAGGGGAGGAGCTTTTTGTGACCCAGACTTGTGAGACTTTACAGCAGCATCAACATAAAGAGCTGATACAGGCATGGCTCATTTCATGTTTCAGCACACATTCACACATGTCTGTTATATACTGTGTCATTGTTCGACATCATGGGATCACTCAGCTTTTCTTTTTCTCCTCTTTTGTTTGGGCAAGCAGGGGCCAGAGGTTTGGCTTTGTCTGAGTAGGTGGAGTTGTGAGAGATCTGACTGGTTTAATCTGCCTAGAGACTCTTTACTGAACACCAATCAGAAGCTTTAACTGGGAGCATACGTTCACGCGAGCCTGTTGAATTTGTGCATTGGGAAAACCATGGTGTCATCCTTGACCGTAAAGTGCAATGTCAGCACAAAACTATTGGAACGGAGACAATATGATATATGACTGAAAGCTTTGTCTTCTGCGTTGTAAAATAACCAATAACAGTCTTTCTTGGTGATAACTGAATTAGCAAAGTAAACAACCAAAGTTCATCCATGCCTGAATATACTGATTATTTGATTACATCAGTTTGTTTATGTACATTGATTCTGCTAGAAAAACAAGTGTTAGCCTTTTTCATTTGTCGCAATTATGTGTATTTGGTCACATAATACAACCAATCTCAGTTTCTTCCTTTTACCTTCACAGTTCATTTTATGTCACGTTATTCATTTTTAATACAAATCACTTTGCATACAAGACAAGGAAAAGTCCACTATAAACACACACATACACACACACACATACACAGATCCGGGGGGGGGTACTGGATCTGTCCCAGGATGCTTTCATATTCAAACGAAGAGGATGTGGACACAGGTTTTCCCAGAGCACCTCCACCAACATCAGTGATTGAATCTGAATCTGCTATGAAACGTGTTCAGACCAAGCATTGGTGTTGTGTTCAGATCTCCTGTTTGGACCGTAAATGCAAGGTCTGAACGCCGTTTTAGATGAATCCATAAAGCTGGAACGCTGTGATCAGACACCGTTCCATCACTTAGCCACCTCCATTCAGTTTGTCTGAATCACCAAAGAGGACCAGCAGTGGCTTGATAAGGACAGCTTTTTTCTGGCGATATGGTTTGACTGCAGTGAGTTGTCAGCTTCCATTTACAGAAGAAAAGAAAAGAAAAGAAAGGAAAAGAAAAGGATAGAAAAGAAAAAAGACATTTGTTAGATCGTTAACGGCTTGCATAGAAACAATGTGTTATCTACTGATATGTTGTGGTAATTTGCAGCAATTTGCTTAAACCAATGGGATCTCCAACCCAACGCACATATAAGTAAAAGTGGAACAAAACAAAAACAGAAAACAGACAGATAATAAAAATCATAATCAAGGAAATCTCAGTGTCTTCCACTGAAGTGCCACACAACTGAAAAGTGATTTTGATTGGATTCTTTCATGTATAAGACATTTTGTCATTGACCACTACAACCAGACACATGATTACTTTGAATGTAACATGTACTCCAGGTCTGGGCCAGGACTAAAACTGGGTCAGGTTTTGGACCCAAACCTTATCGCTGTCCCTGTACAACCTCTGGCAACAGTCAAGACTAAATATTTTCTAACATCTTTTTACAAGCCATTTCTCAATCTAGAAAAAAAAAAAGAAAAAAAAAACATGGCATAACATAAGACATGGTGAAAATGTGCTGTGGACAGTCATTATTTATCTATTTTAACATCAAATTGGCGTTCACCCCAAAAACTGGAACATCCAGTTAATACTATGTCAAGGAGAGCCTTACAATCAAAAGACACAAAGTTTAAAATTTAGGCCAGAGGAGCTGGTAACTAGGAAAGGAAATTCAAACTGGTTTAATGGGAGGTTAGAGGTCATTCTGGGTCAAGTACCTTGCTTGGAGACTACATGTTAAACACACTCTCCGGGGAAAAAACAGGGACAGCACAGTGTCTGACAAGATCAACAATGCTGGCCTAATTAGAGCAAACAGATGCCGGGAACCATCCATCTTTCCAAAACAAAGAGAATCTCATTTCGTTGCTCTTACTGTTTTGAAATAAACTTATTTTCTTAAATTATTCTCTTCTTTCTAGTTAGTGCAATAGTCTTCGCCACTAACTTGAATTTACCGTCTGGAGTGTAATTTGGAGAGGCTCCTTGAGGAAACATCCTCCTCAGGGGGAAAGACAATTAGTCCTTCAACAAACAGCACGGATCAGTCACTTTAATTAAACACCCTCCCCCATCACTGCCTTGTACCTCTTCTCTTCCATTCCCTCCCATTCTTTTCATCTCTACTTTTTCTCTTCGTTTTTTTTATGCTAAGGATCCTGGTTTTAAATCCGCGGCCAGATGACACCCTAATAATTTGTTGTGTGGCATGGTGAACTCCTAACCAGTGGATTAGATGGATATTGGTCGGTGGGGTAGTTTGTGGAGTTAGCGCTAACAGGATTTACCTTCTCCTGAGTATATCAAAAACAGAGTCCTTTGCTAAGCACTAAGCACTTCACCAAATTAAAAAGTGACCCACAGGTGGCCTTTCTGCACTGTTTGTGCCGATGGGCCATGACGCTAATTGCTTTCTAACTCTGTTACGAGTGCCATAAAATTACACTCGTCAATTAGAGTGAAGAGGAGTGTATGGAAGGTCTAAGAGCTTATCCAAGTGATCACTGTTGTGTGTTTTACTTAATTCAGTATTGCACACTGAGCATTGTGTCAGACACAGACACTGAGAAACTGACCCCATTTTCTGTTTGTTTTTTTTTTTCATGAATTATAGCGCATCCTCTTTGAAAATGCATTTTATTGTTAAGAAACTCTGTCAACTTTTCACTGAGAACATTTGACAATCCCAAATGTTCAATTATGCACATAGAGAATATTCATAAAGAATCAGAAGGAGGTTAGAGAGGTTAGAATCTGCAAATGCAGCAAAGTAAAAATGCCTAGAAAGCAGGTGAAGACCAGTAGCAGAGAAATCAAAACTGAAAACACACTACAGGAACAAAACACCACAGGAAACCAGTCAGTTCATACTTGATGTGGGAATACTCTCAAATGCAAGTGTGTCTGTCGTGTGTGTATCTTTTTCTTTATCACGATGTGGTAAAGCAGTGAGAGGAAGGCAGGATGTGATGTGATGGCGTATGTTCATACTCAACATCCTGTGATGCTGGGGATCCCCAGTCTTGTCTTTCACCTGTTGAAAAGCTTTAGTGTTTCCTGTGCTCTTCTGTGTCAAACAATCATCTGTGAGAACCAGGTTTTGATGAAACTTTGATTCCGCCAAAGTGCTTTTGAGCTTGACCATGAATTGCGTCGCTCTGCAATTCCAAAGAACCTGCTGGGTAAATAAAGATCATGTAAAAAATAAAGTGCACCCTCTTTCACATCAAATTTTTAGAATGCAGTATGATACAAATGCAAGGGCGTAACCATGGTATAGACATTGGGGGGGGTCCAAATGAGAGCCCTCCCCCAGAATTTTTTTAAAGGTGCATTTCCCACATTTCTGTGATTTTTATTTATTGACCATCTGAAATCACATTTAAAGGAATAGTCTGCAATTTCTCTGAGATAGTAGCGAATAGGATAGCTTCCAGTGGGGAAAAATTACATGCCTAAAGCATGTTGATGTAAATACTTGTGATTGGAACAACAAAAAGTCCATAGCACACGATGGACTTTTAATTCCAAGTTAATTTGTATTTTGTTGATTTGTCTCAAAATGAATGTCTGCACATTTACACTGAAACGTTTAATGTGAATGAAATCATAGATTTGTACAAATAATTAAATGTAAAATATTGATTTTAATTGAATATATATAGATTTATTCATTTGACATTAAAAAAAATAGTGTGGCCTGTCCTTACACAATCCCTCTCCCTGTCTCTCTGTGCTACCTGCATTATGACCAGATATTATTATTGTACCAGAAGAATAACTGACCCTGAGAAAAATTTTATTTAGAATATTCTGCTTTTCTTACTAGTTTTATTTACTGCTGACACGTAGGCTTAGGTTAAAACAAATGTCATCAAGCTGTTGAGTCTTGTATTCCAGTGTCTCACCTGTTCATCCATGTTTTCAGAGACTGTACCCTGTCTGGCCTGTCCTTACAGCATCCCTCTTCCCTGTCTCTCTGTGCTGCCTGCATTATGACCAGATATTATTATTGTACCAGAAGAGCAATAACTGACCCTGAGGATCTTTTTAATTTGATACATTGAATATTTTGCTTGTATTACTAGCGTTACACACACACATACACACGACACACGGAGAGAAAACAGCAGCACACACGGAAGACACATCATATCATATGATACAGTCTCTTCACTTCAAGCTAGCTAGCTCAACTAACAAGCTGAGCCCTTTTTAACGAGCTAAATATTTCAAATTAATTAAAAATTAACACACTCAGTATGACAACATCACTCCTCTTTAGCTATCTAGTTGCTTACTGTCTGAAAAAACTTCGTATGTCCTGTTTTTTCTGCTTTTTGGGTAAAGACATTGCTCCCTCCTTTCTTTCACATTCAACGCTCTCTATTGTTTCGTCTGTCGGAGCCGGCGCTTTCAAACCGAGAGCCGTTAAATGGGCGCAACCAAGTGTACAACTGGGAGGGGGGTGGTCACACACTTTAGTTTTCCTTATAAACGGAAATAAATTGATCGGTAAATATTTGGAAATAACAAGAGACGGACTGTTGAGCCAGGTTTCATAAAAGGAGGAAATATTTAACATATTTACACATAATATTGGGGGGGACAGATTGGTATTTTTCCCAGTATTGGGGGTGACACGACCCCCCCAAAGAATGCGTGGTTACGCCCATGTACAAATGATTTAATCCTTATCACAAAAACATTACCTATATCACTGCACCATTTTTTAAAAGTTTAACAACGACCAAACCAAAAGTATATATATATATATAAAAAAAAGTATGGCCTGTAATACAGCGACATATAGAATTACCTTTGGCAGAATCAAATATATGTTATGTACATCAATACCTGACGTCGTTGTAGAAAAATTTTAGCCCAGTGTTCTTTATAACACTGTTTCCTTTCATAAAGATTTGCGGTAATTTATTTATTTATTCATTTATCTATTGTTTTTTTGTACCAAGTTGTACTATGACATCTAAATAAAGTTTAAGCCTCATCTCTGACTGGGCCATTGAAACACTGTCATTTGTTTTTTTTTTTTTTGTGTTTGTTTTTTTTTTTTTTAAACTGTCTGCATATATATTAATGCCTAATACTGTCATTTGTCAAAAACTTTTCTTTAATTCTGCTGTGGGAGTCTCTACGTCTCCATCTGGCAAACACACGGGAAAAGGTAAGAGGCCAAGACCAACACCTTGACTCATTTTTTTCTCAACCATTCCTGTGTAGATTTGCAGGAGTAAATTTACAACAGAATGCCCCTCCTCAGTTAAGGCCAAGCATTGGCTGTTCGACAGATTGCTTCACATTTGACTAAATACTTTGGGATACAGAAGAGTTCATGATCAAAGGCTGCAAGGTGGCCAGATGCTGTGGCTGCAAAACAAACAGAAATCATCACCACTTCACCGCTGTGCCTAACACTTGGTATGAGGTGTTTGAGGCTGATATGCTGTGTTTTGTTTTCTTCTAAAATGGCACTGTGCATTGTGGCCAACGATTTCTACTTTGGTCTCATTTTTCAAAAGGTTCCAGAAGGCTTGTGTTTTGTTTGAGCGCAGCTGCATCTGAACAAACCACAAGTCTTTTTGAGAGAGAACAGGCTTTTTCCTGGCAACCCTTCTAAACAAGTTCTACTTGTCCAGTCTTTTTCTAATTGTACTGTCATTAAATATTTAACATGCTAAACAAGACTCGTAAAGTTTGAAAAATTACTCTTTTTTTTGGCATTTCTGAGCCTTGCATAGCCTGATGTCAAGGTCAACCTGCTGGAATAGCCACTCCTGTGAAGATTGGCAACAGTCTTGATTAGTTCTCCACTTGCAAATAATCTTTTTCAACGTAGAGTAATAAAATCCAAATTGTTTGGAAATACCTCAACCTTTTTCTAGATTCATGGCATTAACAATATGCAAAGGCTATTGCTGATATGCTCCCCCCATGGCATTGTATTACCACAGAACTGAAGGCTCCAGATCAGCAAACTGCCAAAACCTTTGTTGTAATAGAGGTGATTACACTTGCTGATGATCAATTAATCATGTGTATTAAATTAGCAGTAAATAATTGCTACTTAACCTCTTAATTCTTATGAAAGCATAAACAGTTTACTTAGTTTTTCCACACACTTCTTCTACATTTTGGTTCAGTTTTAGTAATATGTTGATGCTTCAACTCTGGGGTTGTATTTACCTAATTTGAAGACTTGGAAAGAACTAGATAAACTTAAAAAAAAGAAGTGACAATTTCTTTTCCACGTGACTGCATTTTCCTGATATCACCATATCATCTAACATTGCACTTGTCTTGTATTTGTTTGCTTAAACATGCGATCTCTATTATCTTTTGCTGAGCCATCATGAAACGTTTCAGGGAAGTTTTGTTGCTTGTTGAACGCATAACCTCAGTTTAGTGAGAGACATTAGTTGGGTTGAAGGATGGGGGTGTGACATCTGCACTACTTGCTTTACTGGCATTGCAGGGCACACCTTTCCTGGAAGAGAGAAAAATAATGGGGGGAAGAGAACAAAGAGAGAACTCACTCCTTTAGACATCGAGATCAGACAACACACCTGTAGCAGGAGATGAGCCAGTTGAGTAGCATGGCCAGGGTAGTAATTCCACTCTCCCCTTTAGGCACAAATTAAACTCGATAGTCTTGGTGAATTTGAAGCAACAAGTGAGAGATACAAATTTGTAGATATGTCACCGCTGGGGCGGGGGACTGAACCGACAGCAAGCAATAATGTAATTAGTTGTGCCCCTTATTGCATTAAAGACCAGGGAACTACCTCCTCATTTTTTTTTTCTCAGTTTCACCCTAACAAGAGCAGCTGTTCCTCTCTTCCACTTTCAAGTGTTGAGGTTTTCATTTACTTGACTGCTTCAGGGCTCTGCACCTCCATGTGGCATACCGCACGTCTGGCATAGCGAGCCTTGAATAAACAAAAGATCCCTGTTATACACCATGTAACACATTGTTCACATTTTGAAGAGGGTAGAGGGAGAAGAAGGGGGGGGGGGATTAATCTTTTGGCTAAATTAGCAGATTATTGAAACCATTGCACATTTTATTCTAACCAGTATATCCTGAAAGTTATAAAACACTTCACCAAAGTGCATCTGCACATTTTTATCTTATATTGAAATCACCTTGAAGTAACAAACAGGAAGTGATTTGTTTTACTTCTGTCTCACGGTTCTAGGATGACCAAATTTACATTGTTATAACACAATCCCAATTCTAAAACACTTGGGATTCAGTGTAAAACAAAACTAAAAACAGACTAAAGTTATTGCATTCTTTCTTTTGACAGGGCCATGTTTTCCACTGTGCAGCTTCTTCTCTTCTTACAACAACTCCCCACATACATCTGGAAACTAAGGAGACCAGTTGCTGCAAGTTTGAGAGCAGAATGTTTTGCTTGATATGGGATTTGACCTGCTCAGTAGTCCAGGGTCTTTGTCATATTTTTGATTTCAGTATAAAATTATTTTCAGTTGGTGAAAGGTCTAGACTAGATGCAGACTGTAGGCACCCATCTTCTACAAAGCCATGCTTTTGTACTGCATGCAGTATACAGTTTGGCATTGTCTTGGTGAAATACACAATACACAAAGTGTTGTCTGGATGGGAGTATTTGATGCCCCAAATCCTGTATATACCTTTCAAAAATGTTGTTTCCTTTCCAGATGTACAAGCTGCCCATAGGCCATTTCTTCAAAGATGCAGGCTTTATAACTGAGCACTGATAACAGGTCAGAGGGCCACTCTCCTCTTCAGTCCTGTGATGTAACTATTTCTCAGTAATAATGAGTGTAATGCTTGGCAAGGCAAGGCAGGGCAAGTTTGTTTGTATAGCACATTTCGTGTACAAGACAATTCAAGGTGCTTTACATAAACATTTGAAGCGTTATAGAGCATTAAAAAGTACATTAAAACAGGAGGAAATAAAAAGAAGATCAAATAATAAAATGCAAAAAGGTAATCAACAGTTGTTTTTGATTAAAAAAAGGAATTAAAAATGTAGATAAAATGCAAGAAATAAAAGTTAATTGTTTTGATAAAATGTGGCAAATAGAAAAGATTTTAACCTTGATTTAAAACTGCTGAGAGTGTTAGCAGACCTGCAGGTTTCTGGGAGTTTGTTCCACATGTGAGGAGCATAAAAACTGAATGCTGCCTCTCCGTGTTTAGTTCTGACTCTGGGAACAGAAAGTAGACTTGACCCTGATGACCTGAGGGATCTGGTGGGTTCATAACGAACCAGAAGATCCTGAATGTATTTTGGCCCTAAACCAGTCAGTGCTTTGTCAACTAACAGCAGGATTTTGAAATCAATTCTTTGACGAACAGGAAGCCAGTGTAAAGATCTGAGGACAGGAGTTATATGATCCACTTTCCTGGTGTTAGTGAAGACTCGAGCAGCAGCGTTCTGGACTAACTGCAGCTGTCTGATGGTCTTTTTAGGGAGACCTGTCAGACTACGAGTCTCAGCATACCTCCTCTTGTAAGGGTCTTGAAATGATCATGGCTCATTCAGTCAAGCCACGCTGGACGAGCTGCGGCGCTTCCAACGAGACTTCCCATTTTAAATGTTGTTTCAGTGGTGACATCAGGAATGACTGCTGCGTGTAGCTGATGCTCGGTTAGCACAAGCTGCCTGCTGCTGACTAAGCTTTATACAGGGGTTCTTCAAGACCAACCCACAGCGATGGTGGTCTGTCAGTTCAATAAATACACTATGGGCCTGATTTACTAAGATCCTAAATAAAGAGTACTAAATTGCGTGTGCACTGAAAAGTTTGCGCGTGCTGTTGTTGTGTGTTTTGCGGGTGATCAACTAAGAATGCTCGCGCAATTGATAACGGGTGCAAACCGCAGTATTTAAATGAGGTGTTGCGTGTCTTACGGTTTGCGCCATGGAGAGTCTGGATGGAAAGCAGGATAGACGCAAGCGCAAAATGAAATTTGACGAGTTGGAGTTAGAGATATTAGTGGAAGAGGCAAATAAACACATTCATTAACTACAGTAAAGAAATTTAAACATTACCAAAAGAAACGCAATATGGGAGAAAATCTGCGATAGAATAAATGCAGTTGGTAAAAAGAACGGCAGATGAGGTTAAAAGAAGGTGGCAAGATATAAGGCAAAGAACTAAAGAAAAAGTGGCCTTTAATAAAACTTCGGCAAACAAGACAGGTGGAGGGCCTGCGGAAGAGATGCCTCTAACCAGCATTGAGCAGCAGGTGCAGCTCACCTTCTGCGAGGAGCAGATAACTGGGATACGGGGTCTGACACGCTAGAGCCAACTGCAGAACAAGGTAGGCGCACAATAAGAAACACTTTTTTCTCCATGAAAACACGTGATTTATTTATTATCACAAATAAAAAAATGAATGTGCCTCCTGTGGCAACCTTTTGCTGAATAATACTCGATTTAACATTCAAATAAAATATTTCTCCTTTTGCATGTGCTTGTGACCGGCTCCAAATCAGCCCTTAAGTTTCAACTATCTGGTTTTTATTCATTCCAAACAAATTTACACGAGTCCGAAAGACTCTCTCTCTGCGTATTCTTTGATTTTGGCGATGTCGCCTCCTAGCCACAATCACAGCAGCCATCGGTGCGTAATGCTGGGCAGATTAGCACCTTCCTTTCGAACGTATTAAATACAGACGCAATCACAATCCCTGCAATTACTTTCAGGGTTGGTAAATCTCATTGCGTGTGGTAAATGAACCTATTTGCATTTTCCCCTCCCAGTATTTAGCGCTTTCTGGCGGGTACGCCCCATATTGATTATTCATCAGGGCAAAAGTACTAAATGAACAGCGTGTGCTATTTTGCTCATTTGAGAGGTGCAGTCCTCTTTGCATGCTGTTAGTAGATCAGCTTGCACATTGGTTTGCGGGTGGTGTCAAGTTTGCACACGTTTTTACGCACGCAAACCTTCAGTAAATCAGGCCCTATGTTGCCAAAAGTATTTGCTCACTCATCCAAATTATCAGAATCAGGTGTTCTAGTCACTTCCATGGCTACAGGACTGTAAAATTAAGCACCTAGCCATGCAGACTATTTCTAGAAACATTTGTGAAAGAATGGGTCGTTCTCAGGAGCTCAGTGAATTCCAGCGTAGAACTGTGATAGGATGACACCTGTGCAACAAATCCAGTCTTGAAATTGATTGAAATCAACTGTCAGCTGTATTATAAGGAAATGGAAGTGTTTGGGAACGACAGCAACTCAGCCACGAAGTGGTATAACACGTAAAGCGGATTCAGTGGATGCTGAAGCACATAGTACGAAGAGGTCGCCAACTTTCTGCAGTCAATCACTACAGACCTCCAAACTTCATGTGGCCTTCAGATTAGCTCAACAACAGTGCACAGAGAGGTTTATGAATGGGTTTCCATGGTTGAGCAGCTGCATCCAAGCCATACATCACCAAGTGTAATGCAAAGCGTAGGATGCAGTGGTATAAAGCACGACACCACTGGACTCTAGTGGAGTGGAGGTGCGTTCTTTGGAGTGACGAATCACGCTTCTCCATCTGTCAATCTGATGGAAGAGTCTGGGTTTGGCGGTTGCCAGGAGAACGGTACTTGTCTGACTGCATTGATCCAAGTGCACAGTTTGGTGGAGGGGGGATTATGGTGTGGAGTTATTTTTCAGGAGCTGGGCTTGGCCACTTAGTTCCAGTGAAGGAACGCTGAATGATTCAGCATACCAAGACATTTAGGACAATTCCATGCTCCCAACTTTGTGGGAGCAGTTGGGAGTTGGCCCCTTCCTCATTCAACATGACTGTGCACCAGTGCACAAAGCAAGATCCATAAAGACATGAAAAGACATGAATGGCAGAGTCTGGTATGGATGAACTTGACTGTTTGTACTGGTTGAACCAGCAGTGCTTAGAGAGATTTTGAAGAGGTGGAACCAGCAGTGCTTAGAAGCCAGTTGACACACGCCCACCGGTTAGTTACTCTTAGCTTGGATGGCTTAGCTTCTGCTAACCAGGAATGATAGTTCATCCATCCATCCATTATCTATGCCCGCTTAGTCCTCTGCAGGGGTACACCCTGGACAGGTCGCGAGTCCATCGCTGGGCCACATCTCTGACATGTTAGAGCCATATGAACCAACCCGGAGTCTGAGAACCTCAGGGAGTGGTCTCCTGCTGGTGCCCAGAGTCAGGACTAAACAGGGTGAAGTTGCATTTCAGTCTTATGCTCCTAAAATCTGGAACAGTCTTCCAGAAGATGTGAGACAGACCTCAAGTCTGACAATGTTCAATTCCAGGCTGAAAACAGTTCTGTTTAGATGTGTATATGACAACTGAAAGGATTTTAACTGCACTCTTCATTTTTTATTTAATATATTTTTCTTTTAAATTAATTTTTAATTTATTAATGATTATTTTTGTGCTTGTATTGAATGATTCTATTTGCCTTCTTGTGATTTGATGCATCTATAAAGCACTTTGAATTGCCTTGTGTACGAATTGTGCTCTACAAACTTACCTTGCCACATGTAGACGAATAACCACGCACACTCACAATCACTCCTACAGGCAATGTGGAACCACCAATTCAACTGACGTGCAAGTCTTTTGGACTGTGGGAGGAAGCTGGAGTACCCGGAGGAAACCCACGCTAGCACAGGGAGAACATGTAAACTCCACACAGAAAGGCCCCTGCTGAGGTTCAAACCAGGAACCTTCTTGCTGTGAGGCAACAGTGCTGACCACCAAGCCACTGTGGTGCCACAACAGCCACCGTACATAATTCCTTTTACTTAATTTTTTTTTTTTACCTCTTTTAATTTTCCCCTAACATTCTTATTTAAAGTATTGTGACCGGAATGTGCGCACACACAAAAAAGAGAAAAAAAGTGTCTCAAATAAATAAATAAATAAATAAATTACGTATAGTAGTCTGCAGTGAAACTACATTTCATATGTACTATTATCCTTATTTTGTTCCAATAAATAGAAAGTCCCATACAATTTAGCAAGTAACCAAATGCTAACACTTTAACATAAAGTCTATGTAATAAGTCTTACTTTGCAATTCATTTTCATTAGATTATAAGATGTTCATAAGCTCTTGTGAAAAAAAAACTATTAAAAGTTTATTGATAGTTTCTTTAAAGCTTTACATTTTTCATATTTGTTTAATAGCATTACAAACATCGAGTTTAACTTTCTAGCCTAATATGATATCATTAGACATTTACACTAAATTATTATTTTTATTGTTTTAATAACATTAAGTAATTCTTCATCATGCATTTTAGTTATGGATAGGTTATACGATGTTGTACTAGGTCTAACTCTGCCTATGGTAATGGAAAATTAAAAGATAATTGTGAAGAATCTACAATTAGATCAGAGCACTATTAAAACTATGAGAACGTTTGTTATGCACCTATTAACCAATTAAGAATGTTCTCTTTTGCATTTAGAGTATCTAGAAAAAAACATGTGTTGGTGATAAAAAAAATTAATATGCAGATTTATCATATTATTACATATGAGATTTGTGCTACATCTTATAATAGCTCCTATGCTCTGTGCTACTTCTGCACTCTTAACATCTCACACTGTGTACGATGTCAAGAATGGTATTTGCAGACTTTACGTTGGTGAGCCCTCTTGAATCGTAGACTTTAACTGAAAAAAGACGGGAGCGGATGTAGTTGTGCAGCATTGGTAAACAAACGAGACGTGAAAATGTCAAATCCTTCATCAAACCACTCACATTCTAGGATGTAGGACAGCTGATTTTCACAAAAGACGAGATATCCCCACAATTCTTTCATAACGGAGACCGTTCATCCGAGACAACTCAAAATCATGCAGTGAATAAAGGCCTTCAGGAAACGTTAGGATTACCAAGTTAGTTACACATATTGCAGGGACCTTAATGTAAAGGGTTACCAGTTTGACAAATGATTTGTAAAAAAAGAAAAAAAACAATATATTCTCAATTCATTTGCCTTGGACCTGTGACATAGTTATTTAGAGAATAAACCTGAATTCAAAAATAAAAAAAGTATTTAATTTTCAAATGTCCCCATTTCAGTTGTACCGTTTAATAAAAACACTGCCAAGCTATTTTCTTTTTCTTGCAATGAATAATGACTTTGGTTCTTTAGTTTCACATGACTTGACAGTTTTCAATATGTTGAGCTGATTGTTCTAATGTATCAGAACAAACTGATGAATCACACAAATGCTGCTATTTTAGCATCTTGAAATCTGAGAAAAGCCAAGTAAGAAGAGGATTTGTGGGGGCGTTTGTGCACATATAGTATTGTAAAAAGTGTGTCACATTATGTGCCTGCACCACAGTGCTGCTGCACAGATGTTTCAGTCTGCACCTCTGCATGCAGAGGCATGTTCTGGTCTGGGATTGCTACCAAGATAGGAAGTCTTGGTGTTAACCCATTCTTTTGGGGAGATACTGGTTGTAGCTCGTCAGCAACGAAGGTTGAAGAAAAATGACTTTTCAGTGGGAATAGGAAGGGTTAACTTCACAGGATCTACAGTACTAACAGAGCTGATGTTTCCTTGATCTCTGCTGATGCCATGAATCTGACCCGTTTTCACATACTGCAAATAACAAAAAATATACAAGAGATGTGATTGTCCAAAGAAATCTGTATTATTTACTTTAACTACCACTAAAATGCAGCGTAGCATTTTTTTGGATTAAATTATTTATGATATGTCATAACTCCAGCTAAGAAAATGACTGAAATGATGTATATTCGCATTGCAGTTATTGTAGGAAAAGATTAAGATAATGTGCTTTGAAGTCCTGTTTGTGAGCATTAACTTTTATCAGATCCAGGCACCCACCTTATGTGAAAAAATAATGAACAAATAAGAGGCTTGTATACTGATGAGATATACAGATGTTGCTCAACCTTTATGACGTTTAACCAAGGACCCTCCAATAGCATTGGCCATTGAAATTCAATCTTTTTTCCTCCCCTCTTTGCACACTTCTTCTATCGATGCCTGCTTTACGGAGTATAAGTCTTTAAGGATAAAAGATTTCTATTAACCTTTCACCTTTCACTGTCCTTAAACAGCCACAGTTCCTAAACCCGAAAATAACAGTCTCTGTGATGTTCTACTGGTGTCTTTAGATGACTTTTTCATGTTTGTCTCACCCATGGATTCCAGAGTCGTAGCATGTTGTGCTTTGTAAAGTAATGAACCTCTCGTCATCCATGGTAAAAGCTGGCCAAAGAGGAGAATGTGCTGTATGTTTTATTTTTTTAAACTGTTCAGATTCTCCATGTCTTTCCTGCATCAGGCCTCCTGCTCAGTTGAGCTGGTCTGGGCAACTTGACAGGACTTCCATCTACACAGACCAGGCACATTTTCACTCTGCAGCTGAGTGGTGAACTGCTTCCGAAACACGGCCTGTCTGATGGAATCACAAGCATTGTCTAGAGTGGCTGGGATTAACTCTGCCGATCGCATCACAGCTGGAATCCAGCAGCAATTAACACAGTCATGCCAAGTTGATTCCTAGAGATAAACAATCTGAAAGTCATCCACTAAAACGTTTCCATAATGCCTGTGTTTCACATCGAACACAATGGCAGTCTGTCTGAACCACAGTCTGGTCTTTAATGTCTCATTATACCTCCAGTGACCATCATAACAAATAAAGCTCGGCTCTCAGCAACCTTTATGCTTTCCAAGTCTTTAATGTCAAACCAGTGCACTTTGTGTGCATACATCCTAACAGCCTTCTTTTGTTTAAAAAGGGGCATACTCCAAGCAGTATTCAGCCAGTGTTTACCCTGGTCATTCCATTTTAATAGTAAAACAAGTTTTTTAACATCTAAAAAGAATTTTTAAAATTCAGGGTGGTCTGACCTGTTCCATATTTTCTGCAATTACTCACATGCAGGGCTGGATTACATAAAATGGGATTGCAGGCAACAATAAATCTTTTTGTTGGCAGGCTTTTGACACGCATTGCACAAAGTAACCTGGTAAGACACCAAATTATGAATGGATGAATGATAAATCAAGGGACAGGCAAATGGATGCACGTCCTCTTGCCTGTCTCAGTGTGCATGTAACTATGAGCTGACAAATGACCTCCCTAATCTTTTACGCACATTGGCTGTGGAGAACAGCTGTGGGACATTTTCATTCTCAGGAGCCTCTGTTCTACACACCATGGCAGGATTTTAGAAATAACATATTTTGTCAGGAGAGGAAGCTGGTTATAATTTAGAGTTCATAATTTTCAATCAAATTTCAAAGAAAAACAAAAACAAAGCAAATGAGAAGTCTGAGGCGTGTAAAAATTCTTCCTGAACTGCTGTCTTTATGCAGCTGTATTTGTTTTGGCAGGTGAGACAAGTGGATTCATTTGCACCTTCACTGTAAAAAAAAAAAAAAAACACACACATGACCAGGGAAATGAAAAGATTATACAGAGACAGTGGCAACTGGACTTAAGACAAGGGAGAGGTTTGATTTACAAAGATATGCAATAAAATCACAAGTAACTGTGCTACAAACCACACAGACACTTTCAGCTCACAGTGTGCCTAATACCAGCAGAAACAGGAATGTAAAACCAAAAAAAAAAAAAAAAAAATCCTGTGAGATGATCAAACAGTCTGAGTGGCAAGCTCAGAATTCTAGTTTTGCTTTGCAGAATTTGAGAGCAGAAGACGTCACTCATCAGTAATGCTGCACTTATCCACACAGGTTTTAAAATCAAGTCAGATTCATCATTTACAGATAAAAGGCCATATTTCCACCCTTTCTGACAATGAAGGCAGCTGGAATCCTGCATGAGACAAGAATGGGACAACATTTGTCTCCTGGACCTCCAACTGGTCTCCTCACTTCCCAGACGCTTACAGACAGTTGTTGAAGAAAGCGGAGATGCTACACAATGCTAAACATCGCTTTGTTTCAACTTTTGCTTTTCTGCCATTGCAGTCAAATTCAACTCATATTTTCCATGAGATGGTAAAATGTCTCAGTTTCAACATCTGATATGTTCTTTATGTTCTATTGGGAATAAAATATGGATTCATGAGATTTGAAAAGTCAATAAATTCTGTTTCCATTTACATTTTACATAGCTTTTACTTACACAACCTTTTTGGAAGTGGAGTTGTAAAAGAAGACTTTTACTAGAAGCAGGTCTGTATTTCTAATACTTGAAATTACAATGACTCATCGTATTGTTCTATAATAACTTATTTATTTGTGTATCCAGATATATCAAACAAAATCTAGAATTGCACACATAACAGTGTCAGTAACAATGAGAAACCCTACCCTCGATTTTTATTTGTTTTTCTTCCTCTAAAATGTGCCTTTATTACATTCAGAAATGTTAACAAAGACTGTCACTTTCATACGCTGGATTTGATTCAAGCTTGAGGATGGTGGGAGAGATTTGAGGTCATTTACGGGAAATGTTGGAAACAGCACTGATAACGTGTAGACATGTTGAAAAAGTGTGCCTGACCGGCAGCACGGACTGTACTTGTTCATGACCCGTTAGTTCCGACCAGGAATTCGACCAACAAAGAACACTCGAGCCAAATCTGCCTGACTTCATGAGGAGCTTCTCTTTGTGACTCTCAGAATTTGTCATTTAGACATAAATGCAGACTTTCGTGGGAGTAAAGCTACTCTAGAGGTATCAGGGATTCAATTTAGCTGGCTGAAAATGAGCATAATGTGTTCACTCTGTCATAAAGTCACAATGCAACAGAGATGAAGAGAACCAAATGCTACATTCATCTGTGTCACAGTGGCAGGATGCAACTTTTTCCCTGATCGTGTCCACCTTGGCAACCTTTGTAAAATGGCACAGGCTTTGTTTTTAATACAATAACACATATGGCCTGATTCCAGGAGACAGACCTCCATACTCAAACCTCTAATTTCTCAACACTGAAAAAAAAAAAAGAAAAAAACAGGGGGCGCGGGGGGACTGTACATATGAAACCGGCTAATTAAAGAAGACATAATGTTTGTCCTCATGATTTGGTCCGCTGCCAAGCGTTGAGCATCAGGGGGCACGCTCCTCCAGGCCATGAAGGCTCTAAGATTACCTCCCTCTGTTAGCTTACATCTTCACCAGATTTGCGGCCCTCCCCCTAACTCTACTCTTTTCTTTCGCTCTACATGGGGCCAATTTGTTGTGGCAGGCGTGCGTCTCAAGGTCCAGATCTTGTTACACAAATTTAGGTTTCGCTGGAAGTTTTGAACCCGCTCCAGACCGGATAAACGAGGCAGTGTGTGTCTCTAAGGAGTGCCAGACAGAAGAAGACATGATATGGGCTGTTATGTTTGATGAGATTTAATAGGGTGGTGTTGTGTAATAAACAAACAGCATAATCTGTAGACTATAATGTTGCAAATCACCCACTAAGTGCCATCTGAAGAGCATTTTTTTTTCACCGTGTTCCACCTCATGGCTCAAATGACCCCCAGAAAGGCACATAACTGAGCACAGATACACACCCTACACAAAAAATGAATCAGTCAAAACTAATGCTCTAACTACTGTTTCAGCTGCTCTTCATTTCAGCTCTCTTTACAGTCATTTATAGTCCTATGGTGTTCTTTTGCAACGACAGACAAGCTCATCCCACAACGACCACAGAATAAGGATTAGCTAAGAGAACACTCATCCTTTCCTGGATGAAATCCTGCTGCAGTCTCTGACACAGGAAGCAGTGGTCAAAGGTTTTGTGCTCAAGAGGAAGAGAGCTACTGTGGTTTACACAGCACTGTTTTTATCTCCCCTATTGTTGTTTTAGGGATTGGTTGGTTGATGAGGTTGAGCTGGGGGTGAAGTGTTGAACAGGGATGTCCGGCAGTGATAACCATCTCTAGGCAGTATATTGAAAGTTTGATGAGGGTGGTGAGGTCAGTGCAGATGAGATAACATGTCTTTCATGGTTCAGTGGCAAACATTGCTTGTGCGAGCCACACTTTCATCTGAAACTGTATTCATCAAGCCACCTAGCACAAAACCTTGCCTCTGGTGATTAAACTCTAAGAAAATTCTGAGTCATTATGTTGTTTTCTTGGAAGTTCCCCTGACAGTTTAGACTAGATCCTAATGAAGATATTAACTTTTTTTTCCACAACTGATTCTAGTTCATAAGAGAGCCCCTAAGGGAAAACCTGCTGGGAGGGGTACCTTATAGATTTAAAGGTTTTTCAGAAGCAGAAATTATCAAAAAAAAAAAAAAAGAAAGAAATATTTTTGCAAATAAGGAATGGAATTATTTGAAGCAGCGGATATTTGTATTTTCTGTGGTCTGGTTGCATTTTAAATGGTACACAACCAAGGGAGTAATCAATAAAGAAGTTTCATGAGGCCCCAAATGCAAGGTTTTAGACCATTTTTGTCAAAACCTTATCGTCATGATATCAAGTGCACCCTGAGCTTGTTGAATAGACCACAAACTCAGGACAATTCCTACATGTAGAGCCCATGTAGGTTAAGCCCCGCCCCTGTGACATCACAGCTCAGACGGAACACATTCTGAAGAAAGCAAGATGCACACCAACTTGTCAGGAAGGAAGTCTTGTCTATCTCATTCACCATTGTGGCACATTTACAATAAGTAATGTTGCATTTGAAAATGTGAAATAATTTTTTTTTAAAAAAAAGGAAAAGTGGTTTGTGAGACAAAGATGAACTCTTCCAATCAGTCACGCTATTAGCAGGTAATTTGTCCACAACTCATTGCTTAACATTCAGAGGCACATTGCAACATTCATTGACACAAAGATTCTGGAGACTGGCCGCTGTCACTTTCCAGATAAGATTCGGGGTCCAGCTTGGAGTGCAGCTCAATAACAGGTCTTGCCAGCCAAGAGGCTGCACAATCTAACAAGGCTGTGGATTTCTTTGAGCTGCGGCTTAACCCTCATACCGCCGACTGGGGTCCTCTCGGACCCCAGAGGTGTTCTTTTTGTCATATCTCAGAGGTGCTTTATTCTATAATTCCAATTTTTCATGACTTTGTCAATCAATTTGTTCCTAATGATGTCATATGATTTTTTTCTGTTTCTGTCTTTATCTTGTGCTTTTTAAAAATTCCAATGCATTGGGGTCCAAGAGGACCCCAGTCAAAATCTCTAATTCCGCCTACGTATTTTTAATAGATGGAACCATTTATTGAGTCAATGTTTGCCATGGGACCTAATTTAAAGTATCACACACTCTCAGGGGGGGTGGGGGCACTCTGTCAGTCATTTTGAGGGAGATAGACACAAATGCAGCAGAGACAGATTCAGTCATGTGCTTTGTCAACAACACAAAATACTGCTCCTCCTAAGGTAAGACGACTTTCAAAGTCAGGAATAAAATACATAATTCCATCCTAAAAATGTATATGACTATGAAATGGAATGTTTAAGTTCTATTTTACAAGATAAGACTGTAAAATAGTTTGTAGTGCATTTGATTGCCACACTGCCAAGCCCCAATCCGTGCAGCAATGACCATCATGGGAGTAGGTAAAAACTCCACCTGCTGATGTCCACAACACTTGGCTGAAAAACCTACTTGCAAAAAAAGGTGTTGCCTTTGCTCCCGAAGCACAGATAGAAAAGTAGCAAGTACTTGCTCCTTCTGGCCCACATGCCAATATGTCCTGACCAAGCAGAAGACAAATTGTGTGCCATAACTGTCTATAGTCCAGAGTTCAAACAACAGTGCTGCCACCAGTTTTAAGTTCTTGGGGATAACAATCAGCACTTTTTCCTGCATTTGACGTAATGTCCACTTCATGGTTCTTGGAGACGGCAACTGCATTTGACATAATGTGCATTACTTTTACATTATAAATAAATTGAAAAATCTCAATTTGAATTGCATTTATTCAACCTTTGTTTTGAATATCGACTTTTGTATTAAAATTCAAATAAAATTAAAATGTAATGACATTTAAATGATTGTGGGTTTATTTAAGTTTTTTTTATATACAGTCATGGAAAAAATTATTAGACCACCCTTGTTTTCTTCAGTTTCTTGTTCATTTTAATGCCTGGTACAACTAAAGGTACATTTGTTTGGACAAACATAACGATAACCACAAAGATTGCTCATAAGAGTTTTATTTAAGAGCTGATATCTTACCATTTTCTGTGGTCTTCTTGATTATAACCCTAAATCACTTAAGTTTTTACATCAATAGCTATGGCGTTGTACTGCCAAAAACACTGCTTTTATGCATTCAGTGTTTTTCTTTTTCTGTCTGTTTTTAGTCACATGATGACGTTTAGTGGTACCAGGTATTAAAATGAACAAGAAAGTGAAGAAAAAATGGTCTAACAATTTTTTCCATGACTGTATATTGGGTTCAAAATGACCTTGGTTGGTTTCACTATATAAATACAACACAAATAATGTTTACTTGAAATTACTGAACACTAAATTATATCAGAATCAAGTCTAACGTGACTACCATAGAGATGGTAATAGAGAGGGAAAAGCTGCGCTGTAGCCTCATTCTTTAACTGATTTGAAAAATTTCAATCAATGGATTTGTGCTTAGCTAGGACAGGATCTTAATTTGCTGTAAAGGAAGATCATAAAATTCCACTGTTGACATTTTTGGGTTAAAGAAAGTATATTTTCGTTTTTTATAAAATATGCAAATTAACTATAACTTTCTTAAAATAATATAATCTGTTGTTTGTTTTTTCCCCTTAAATGACTTAATACATCAGTAATAATATTCTGAGAAGAAAAAGTTGTAATTTTTCTTTGATGGTTGTTTATTACAGTATTTATTCTTGGGGTCCGCACGGACCCCAGTCGGTAATCCATGTATGCGAAATATGTCGGTAGAATGAGGGTTAAATCAAACTAATTAATTGCAATACTTGATCAGGATAAATGCACTACAAAACGGCACAAAATGGGACCTTTAATGCTTGATAGTTACAGCCCAAAAAGAAATATGGTATCAGGGATAATATTTCACCAAAAATAGTCTTTCACTTGTCAGCTACCTGAGTGCATAAGCTTTCTTTTTCAATTGTTTATGGTGGGTTAGCAAATGCTGCTTATATTGGACAGAAATCACAAAAAAGTCATGGAAGCTGGATTTGGACAGATTAACTGTGCTGGATGCTCTTCCTGATGGATGCATGTGGGGTGTACACATAATTTATATATATATATATATATATATATATATATATATATATATATATATATATATATATATACACATACATATCATACAGAGGAACCCATGCATAGTTGGTTAGGACACACCAGTGGTTCAGTAACTTACACTTCTACACTTCATGCAGCTGTTGTGTAACTGGTATCAACATTACATTCACAGGCAGCACAATTCACTCCAAGAGATCTTAGTGTCATATCTAGAAGGATCAGAACTGTTTGTTTCCAATAAAAGGGGCATCTGCACCATATAAAGCAGGTGGTTTTAATATTGTGACAGATCATATGTTTTTCATGCTACTGTGCTAATAAAATAAGTTCATTTCAACGGCAAAGACTGATCACGGAGCCCTGGATATTCCCCAGAAATACATATAGAGCCTTCATGCATTCATGTATTCATTCGTTCATGATATGTTCACTTACTCTAGATAAAGTAATGTGAACATTAAAAAGCAAGGTAACAGCATGTTTTAATGTCACTAGCTGCTAGTGTACGCCAAGAAGTTTCCTCTTCACAATGGCAGTAATTTCAGTGTCATACACAACAGTTGCAGTACACAGTCTGCCACATTTTTAAACTACATGATCACTTCTTTTTATCTATGTATTTCCTACATCAACAATGAAACAATAACCCTGCCCTGCTTTCCTCAAAACACTTAGCAGACAAGAGTCAAGTTACTTTTGAACCACAGCAGGTTGGGGATAATTCACTAAGCACGCTGAATGTCACATTTTCAGTTCTTTTCAGAAAAATGTAAATATTGTCAAATTAAACCTAAAACGTGCATCTCCATGTAACATTGTTCATTTTAATCTGATTGTTCTTACACATATGACTTGAAGAAAGAAAAATGTGAAATGGTCCAACAACTTGTGGACTTGATGATATACTTAAAAAAAATAAAAAAATAAAATGGACAAACACAGACTTGAGCATCATAAAGAGGTCCAGCATCTATCACAGTCTCCATTCCTCTCCTACAGAGCAGTGGGCAGCCAGGCTGAGAACAGAGTGCAGAGAGAGGCCTTTTGAAAGTAAACAGACACAGAATTGAAGCGACAAGGAAGAAGGAGGCATCTGAAACACGTGGGCATAATGGGAATGTCAGATTGGATGGACAAAGGGTAACTGTGACAGGCAAAAAAAGTATGGAATTGTCTCTCCTTGTTTGGAAAAGATTACAAAATTATGACCCTAGTCATTTTCCCACAGACCTTAGGTAAAACATTATGGGGCTATTTCATGGACAAAACTTCCAGTGTTCAAGCAGCGAGTGGGAAGACATGTCGTTGAACTGGTCATCTACTGTGAATGAACTTGCATGATTGGTTTACTGTCACTGAACTTTTTTTTTTTCTTCTTTTTTTTTTCAGTTCTAAGGCTTCATTAAGCTGCATCAAATTCTGCCATGTAGATATAAATATATGAAGGCCTTGAGCCTGGCATAGCCAGTTAGGCAGGCCATGGAAGCCATTTTCAAAATAGCCGAAGTAAACGGTCAAACATGGAGTAAAAGAAGTATGAAAGTGTTCAAAAATGTGACATATTAGTACCATTAATAGCATTACCATGCTGGTCTTTACTTAATGCTTTTATACTGGCTGACAAGCAGAGGATTTAAAGAGAGCCATATTTCTTTGCCAGATTCTTAAACATCTCATTTTCCATTAACATGAGACCTAGAACAGCATGTGTCATAGAAGGACATAAATCTCCTCTTTTCCTTCCCCCTCCCCGGCCCCGCATAGTGTGGAGGAAGAGAACACAATCCAGCCAGAGCAGCTCTCTACTTAACCCTATATTGTGCTGCTAAAGAAAGAGAAGCGACAGATACTAAAACTTAAAGCTCATATGTTTTATTGCATACTTGTTGGGAAATATTACTGAATGCATTTAGATTGTAATGCTATCGACATCATGTCCCATGCCCGGATCTGAATCAAAACACCCCGATGTACATCAGTGTTTTTTCTCTCACCCTGGTAAAGCAGTCATTCCTGCATTTTAGAGGACCTGAAGATCCAGAAGGATACCTTTTAATTTTAATTCCAATGTCCCCACTCCCTTGTGAAAGTGCCTCAGTGATGGGTGACTTCTCACAGATGACTCTCCTGTTGCAGCATGGGAGCACGTTACTCAACAAAAGACCCTGCTGCCCGCTGTCGAATCCACCCCAGAGATGACACACAGTTGGCCTGAAAAGACTGCTATCTTGTTCTTTTAAAGGGGTATTGGAGACTAGCAAATTGTCATCCAGGGCCTTTTTTAATGAGTGCCTGATGCGAAGCTCTCATGGGGACGTAAAGTACTCTAAAGAGTAGGAGAAAAGGATTCTTGGGGGTCTGTTGAAGTTCAGGCCAAAGACTGACTTCCATGTTTCCAATTTTGAACAGATCTAAAAAGATCCTCTTGGGATGAGATAAACATTATGGAGTGATAAAGAGGGAGGCTGAGATCAGAGTGATATCCTGTACCCTACCAGCCCCTCTCTCCATGACCCGCACACACACATCCATTACTTTCCTTTCTTTTTTCATTATCATTGTCTTTAATATTTGTTCAGCCAATGTCCTCCTTCTGGCTGGCTATAAAACTGTCAACTATTTTGTGGACTATATCTGTGCCAGTCAGAAAAACAAAATGATTTCAAGTAGATTTTTTCTGCATTTCATCAGGACCTGCTCCCACAGCAGATGTGCTTTGCTGCTGTCAATAGAGAATAATTACCAAGATAATAAATGAATAAATAAAGGCGTTTCTGTTTTCTTCAGCAGATGAAACTAATATTTTCAGTACTGATTTTTCTTGTCTCTGTTTTATTGACAGTATAGGTTGTTGAACTAAATAAATAATAAACATCTTAAAGAATTTCTTTTTTTTAACCAAGTATTTTCCTATAAAGTACCTCGTGTTATTGAAACAAAAAGAAAAAAAAAACAACAAAAAAATGTAATCTTGTGACTCAAGAGGATATGTTATTCTGTTTAGGTTTCCCCCTTCCCTTTTGTGAGGTATGGTCCTTGTGGTCAAATGTTTGCAGTCACGAAGTCCAAAGTCCATCTGTAAATGAAGGGCTATATTCAGAGTTTAATTACATTTCTTGTGTATGTCACCATGTAACACATTTTCTTGATGTCTCCCTAGCTTCTAATTGGCAAGCCTTCAAACAAATCTAGTTAGAATGAACAGCTGCCACACAGTCCACCTTTTTTTTTCCTTGTTCGAGCCACTTCTCTTCCATTAACTCTGAAATGTCTCAGCCACGAGCAGATCTCACCAGATGCTCTGTTGCTGGCTGCAAGAGAGAATACAAGAGTCTTCCTACATGTCTGAGGAACTGAAGACCCAGAAGGATACTCTTTAATTCTAATTACAGTGTCCCCACAGTCATGAGAAGTTGTTAAGTGCTATCCTATTGAGTGACAAATCAGAGCCATTTCTGAATACCAAATACCCCAAGTTTAGATGAGCATATTTTTAGTTCAAACTTAGCAAGTTTGATTTAGGAGAGCATGTTGGAGGTTTTTTTTTTTTTTTTTTTTCTGATACTGAAACAGTTGTACGCTTGATAGCATCACAGCTCAGTTAAGGGCTGACACATCTCTGAAATTACCAGAAGTTTTTCCAACTGAGCTCTGTCTTGATGAGTCACGAAGGATGTCATTCTCATATAAAAGTGTCTTAAAACTACATTCCATTACACAGCAACAGCAGTATTTTCAGGTTCTAACTTACAGTCGTGAGTTTTATCCTAACCCTGAAACAACTATCTAATTATTACTAATTCCAGTTTGTTACAACCAAACAGCATTTAGTTTGGTCCTCATAGCAACTAAGGTGTGCAGAATGCCATGTCTGAGTGCACAACATGTTGAACATTGAAGCAGATGGGCCACAGCAGCAGAAACGCAGAGTAGATGTCACTCCTGTCCAGGGATGGACTGGTAATCTGTGCATTCTGGAAAAGTCCAGAACAGCCGTCCGGTCTACGGCTGTTTAATAACCAAAATTTTCAGTCTATTAACTAACAGCAGGAGGCGCTAAGACGATCATTTATCAGATATAGGCCTAAAAACTAACAAAGCAGACTCACGTTAGTGTCTGTCAACAGAAAGATGGCAAGCAGAAAATGCAAGGAGAAAGGTGGATGAGAAAAATAAAACTAAAGAAAACCAAGTCACTTGATGCTTCAAATTATAGAAAACTCATAGAGCTTTTTGGCAGCAGTGCAACTGCAAGCAGCAGCAGTAACGTTGATGTCAACTTGTCAACGGTGTTGACCAAAGCACTAAAGTATTATCACCAACCGAGACTGAGAGCAGGGTGGACATCCAACCTGACCAACCACAGGCTGATGAGGGGCAGGTGGGCAGCTGAGGGAATTCACCGGAGGAGGACGTACCGGTAAGTGACAACGACATAAAACCATAGCATTAAACAACTTAATTGTAAAAATCAGTATAATGTCGGGGTCCTTACAACAGTAGTTGCTAGGTAGTGTAGTGGTAAAGTGGGTGGACTTTCATATAGTGGTTTGTGGGTTCAGTTTCCAGTGTTGTAATATGTTGTGTCTCTTATTTGCCATTTCTTTCTCTCTATCCAATAAGGCTACTAGAAAACTTTTAAAAAGATGCTGGTATGACAAATAAAACATAACCTGCTAACTACTGCTGACCAAATGGTGAATAATCTACTCTGTTGGGTTCCTAAATGTGTAAATCTGATTCTAATGGAGTCAGTGCCTCAATCTCACTAGTTATGAGGCATTATTTATGTTTACGTATCAGAAAATTTTCATTTCAAACAGAAAAGGGATGTTTTAAATAAATGCATGGTTTATAAAGCTATGATATAGATATCGATTTTTTCCATTTAAAATGAAAGCATACAAGTAACTGTAAAATAGCAGTATAAAGACAATGTTGATGTTCATTTTTGTTTAGGAGATGCAAGTGATGTTTAGTCATTCTTTAACATTAGTGTTCTTGAGTTCTTGAATAAAAAATCATAAACAGTTCGTATATGTGGGTCTTGTTATGACAATGACAATATATCACTATAGCAGCGCACCCCCCCCCCCCCCCCATGTTATTGGCGGGCTTACTTAGGGGGGGGGGGGGGGGGGGGGGGGGGGGGGGGGGGGGGGTCCAAGGCTGTTTTCTTTTACTCCCAGCTCCTCCCTGCTCCTGTCAAATTAGAGCAGGAAAGTGAGATCACAATTCACATGAGCTTACGTGGGGTGGCTTTAGCTCAGTTGGTAGAGCGATTCGATCCCAGCTCCAACTTTCCACATGCCAAAGTGTCCTTGGGCAAGACACTGAACCCTAACTTGCCCCCAGTGGGTCTGGCAGCGCCTTGCATGGCAGCAGCCGCCCACTGGTGTATGAATGTGAGTGTGAATGGGTGAATGAGAGGCCAAGGTAAACAGCTTTGAGGGCACCTTGATGTGGAAAAGCGGTATATAAGTGCAGTCCATTTACCATAACTGGACAACAGAAGACTGGAAAATGTTCCCTGATCTGGTGAAATTTGATTTCTGCAGCATCACTTAAATGTTAGAATTTAGCATAGGTAACATCAAAGCATGGATCCATGGATCATTCCTGCCTTTTATCACCACTTAAGGTTGGTGTTTTTTTTTTTTTTTGGCATATCTATCTGCTGAACTGTCAGTTAATAGTTAATAGTCTTATTTTAATATTTCAGCCCAGCAAAGCATTTATGCACCGCATGCGTTACTAACACACTGACCTAATGCCTAGACATACAACCACATTATTTAGTCATTAACCGTACTCTCATTACTGGTGAATGGGTGTTGATTAGGAGAAAGTTCATACGATCCATCTGATGGATATCCACTGGGACTGGGGGAGGATGGAGGGAGGCAAGCAGAGAACCAGCCGGTCAATTAGATCGTCTTTAGAGTAGGATGGTTCTGCTGAGGGGGTCACATTTGGACACATCTGCCTCCCAATGCAGATTTCATTCCTCCCACAGGCGTCCATATCCCTCACTCTTGGAGAATAAACACCTACACTTCAACAGTCCTCTTTGGCACATTGTGTATCCAAGGCACAGAAGTCAGGAGTCATTAGTAGGCTTTGACAAGCATACATTCCTGTAATGTTTACTTGAACAGGTACAATCCACCGAATTAAAAAAAGTGCTGAGAAGAAGCCATGTCTTGTACAACAAGGAAATAGCCAGAAAAAACAAAAAAACAGGGATTAACTTTGGACACAGTCTAATTAAAAAGATAAAAATAAATCGTATTCTTAACACTATTTAGGATATTTTATACTACATAACTGATTAAAAATTAAGACCCTTAAAATATATATGTTTAATTTCATCACAATAGCTAAAATCCAGCTTTTCCGAAAGCAAGAGCAGAGCTCATTAGCTCTATGCCTGCCTCAAGTATTTTCTCTGTAGAGCTGTAGACGAAGAAAAACCATGTAAGTAGGAAAGCACTTTTTGTAGAATATAAAATAAACATATTAAAATCTACTGTAAGTAGAAGTTGAGGTTCAAACTTATATGAGGTGTTGGCTGAAGAGAGACAGAGATGCAGCAATGCAGTCAAAAGCTCAACGAAAGTTTCAGAAAATATGCAGCAGATTCCAGCTTATCCTGAAGTGACACCGGATTCAACGGCATTCTCATTTGTCTGGACTGGACATGAGGGCTGGGACCGAGCCAGTATCCATCACCAGGCACGGCTGGACAGCTGAAGCTGAAAGCAATACTCAAAATTCAACAGAGCACCCATAAGCAGACTAATTTTGGTGAAAGGGGCGCCATGGAAAGGATGAATCAAAAATAGGGGGGACAATGAGGCTGCATAAGTGGGAAAAAAAAAGCAGGAAAAAAAAAAAGCCCACAAGGGAGCAACTGCCTGATAGTAGCAGTTGTCTCAACTCTAATGTCAGTATCAGTCAAACACACATACAGATATGTATGTCACTCACCATCCAGGTATTCCTAACAGTCAATTGGTAATTAAATATATAAAAAGATAAATAAATACATAAACAAAGAAAGAAAAAAATGCAATATCAAGGTTGGAATCACCAATACTTGACATTGGTAATCAAAATGAAATGAAGACAAAGTGAGTGAGCTGAAAAATAGACAGACATAGAAACAGAGAGCGGCGGGGCACTGGCTCGGCTCCGTCCCACTCCAAACCACTGCTTCTCCAGAGGAAAATGTTTTCACCATTCTCTAAGTGCCCATTAACTGTCTATTCCCATTCCAGCCGCGCTCTGCACCGTGCTCCGGCACAGTGGGAGCTGTGGTCAGAACTACCCACAGTATTTCAGAGCGCTCAGAGCACAGAAGTGTAGAGGATTCTGCATGCCTCCTGGTGCTTGAAGACATGTAGGCCAATACCTTTTAAGAATTATGAACACAGAAAAACTTAGAGATCAGATACTTATGTAGCTATAATAAACAGAGAGTTTACCCCAGCTGACTTTACAGCCACTTGATGTAACTTTACATCTTATATTCAGTCTCTGTATTTCCCTATGTTTGGAAAAGATGGAAGGGTACAATCAGAGATATAGTTTTGGGTGGCATGGCAAATGGCCAGAACTATTTACAAGTATTATTAGCTTATTTACTTTCTGCCATTTCCATCATAGAATTGAACATCCAAGGGTGAGAGAGATTGCACCCCAATTAGAGTTTGATAACTAATCAATAGCTGCATATTCTGCAAGCAGGAAGTAAACGATTAGGCCCCTGGGAAAAGCATTTCAAATTACACTGTTGTCAATGTTGTTGGGGAGAAAGAAAGGCAGAGAAATAGACCAAAGGAGTAGGAAGGGCACACAAATACAAACAAAGGATTATAGAGTAGTGAAGACTGTCTTTCCAACTACAGTTATATTGTTATTATATATATTTTTTTTAAAGATAATGCATGTGTCTCTTCATTAAATGTAACAACTCAGAAGCTCACCAATGAAAACATATAGAAAAGAAAGGCAAATAAAAGAGCACTGGAAGAAATGAGCAATGTCTTGTCACCGATTTGCTGTAGGGGGTGATCTGTACCACCCAGGCTGAATTATGTGGCGCACAGAGTGAGCAACTGTTGGAGGAAAGCTGTTCCTACAAGAGCCAAGGCAGACCACGGACAAGGACACCACAAGTGGAAACAGGAAGAACCACTGCAACTCCCTCCAACCCTATGCCCTTATTTATGTATTTACTGTACCACGCCGAAACCTCAAATATGAAGGAAACTATGCAAAAAGATGCCATTATAGGTCTATTTTTAACAGCTGTCTTAAACCATTAGTGTTGTTCTTTCTTAAATTGATTTATACTGTTTTGTTTTAAGCACTCAGAATAACAAGGTTCAGATATTTAATTAAAGTGAATGTACATGTATATCAAGGAAGATTGTTATATTCAAATAAGACAAGAAAAAAAAGGATTACCTTAGATATTCAAATCCACAAACCTTTCCTTTAAAGAATTATAAGTAGTAATCCCCTGATTTTATCTTCCTCTTTTGTCTTCTTTTCGCTTTTGTCAAATGTCATCTCTGAGCTAATCAATAGTTAAAGGAATCATTCAAAGCCATTCTCTATCAAAGCATAGGGCTCTGGAGCATGGTATAGGCCATCCTCTATGAGTGGATAGATTAGCCCTGTCTTTCTGCACTGGCAATCAAACTGGTGAGACGGGGGCCAGTCCACTGTCAAACTGAGTGGATCAAAGGGAAACACCACAAAGACCAATGAAAATGTGCAGATTAGCACATGAAAAGGCATAACCTTTATATAATAATCACAGCAAGAGGCTGTGTTGAATCAACACTTGTACTGTGTGGCCAGTTCATCATGTAAATTGATGAAAGGATTACACTTGTACTGTTAAGAAGTGCTTTTTAAGGAATGTTTCAATCCTTGAAGTTGTTAGAATATACCGTAGACAAGACATAAGGAAGAACTATAGAAAGAAATAGTTACAATGAGCAACTTAAATTCAAAGAAGAAAGTAAGAGCATTTTGAAGTTTTACTCATAGTGGAACTTTAAAACAAAAATCAATTGATTACAGTCTTCCTCCTTTGATGCAACCTAATCCATGTCTTACTGTGAGGATGTTGAGAGTAAAGCATCTGCATATTGAGAAGTTTTTGGCCCGAGATGTTACTTTTTGCTGTTACTGATGGACTGAATAAAATTTCTTCTTCTACCAGAGGTAGTGAAATAGAGAGATAGATGGATATAATATTTGGGACACACATGAAGTGCGGGTTCTTGCATCCGTCTTAAACTTCTTTCCCAATATTGTGGTGGGCTTATGTGACGCCTGTGTGAAGTGAAAAGAAGCATTGTGCTGAGGGAGTGTTCTCCTGGTGGGTAAAGCTTGTAAGCTGCTCTCCTCCGCATGGGGCCTGCAGCTGAGGCTCCAGAGCTGTGGTCTGGATGGCACCAGGGACTGCTCCCTCTGAGACAAGGCCGTTAATAGCCATTCTTGTTGCCCAGAGAGAAAGGAAGGACGCAGTAAATATATGGAACCAATAGGATGCCTGGAAAAATAGGAACTATGCAGGCAAGGACTGGGGCTACATTTAAGAAAATCTGTTATGAAAAATAATTCAAGGGCTGTGTTTATTTAATTCCAGAGCTGAAATCTCTTTTTAACCAGTACATCTTAAAATAATCTTCACTGTAGATGTCGTCTATATGTAACCGAACAACTATATCCGGACACATTTATCTACTCATACATCATCTTGTCACATCAGCAATGTAAAATTTATCCTGACTCAAGTCCGGCGTAGATAGCAAGGGGGCTGTCAGGTATGAATCTGGGGGGTTGGGCAGGGACGGGATGGGAGTGATGCCTCAGTAGATAATGGTACACACAAGTAAGTGTGTATTTGCTTATACCTGAATGAAAGTTTGTGTCAGTACATCCTAGTCGTTGCCACGTCTGTGGCTTGTATGATGATAAATTCAGTGCAAGTGTCACCTCGGTTACGGTAGGTGAGGATTGATGGCCCACAGAGACCGGCGATCCATCACCATTGCATCGGGATTTCAAGAATCTGTTCCTGATCACACCTCACGGCTGGGGCCGTGTGGTAATGACCCCTCTCAACGCGACACCACAGGAAATCGATACCAGGCTCTCAAGGTCAATGTACTGTTGGAAAACTACTTAAGTCCTGACGGATGGAGGGCCCACCAGCAGATGAGACAAGCCACTGACAGCTCCTCCTCCTCCCACACTCAAAAATATACACTCATGCAGACATAAACAAATACGTGTGTTCTTTAGGGTTGCAGGGTTCTTTCTCAGTCTGTCATTTTCCTAAGGAAGACAGACTTATTTAGCTTTCTCTCAGCTTAATATGTTGTCTATATCATACTGGTATACATAGTTGTGATTAATTAGAGGAATTCCATCGTGGCAAAGTAAGACAAAAAACTTAGTGTGTTTAAAGTTAATGTTCTGTATGGGATTGTGGAATGCAGAGTATTTTCTAATGAAGTGGTTTTCAGATCATTTATTTTCATTGTTCATTAAGGCATGTTTTAGCTGAAGTATGTGTGAGGTTAGTGCTTTTTCCTTTTAAAATGTTAATTCTAGTGCTGCTTTTATCCTGATTTTCACATAGCTATTAAAAGTCAAGTACTGACAACTTGAATCACTATAGAAGGCAATGCCACGAGCCGTGGGTGGAGTTACAACCAGACTGTTTTTAACAAAAGACATCCAAAATTTCATGCAGTGGAGTTTGAATCCTGGTGAATGAATGTTTTACGTTTTTCAGTAAAAACTTATTGATTGAAAATTGTAAAAAAAAATTATAAAGTGTGGAGCCATCTTGTTTGTTTTGATTAGTGCCTCTTAGCACCAACACTCCCATAGACTTGTATAAAACTCAAAGAACGTTGGAAGTTATCGGGTCACGGAGCGGCCAGTCGTTCCAACTAATCGTTTTTTGGGTTTTTAAAGTGTGTTCCCTGGTAAATTCATGAAATTACAGCTATTTAGGATTTTTATTTTTACAGTTTTTTGTGAATCAGTGGTAGTATTTAATGTGGAAAATGGTTTTCAATAATGTTAATAGTAAGAATAATTACCTGGTTGTAATTTATCTGTAGTCGGGCAACATGCTAGTACTACCTGCAGCCAACATCAGCCTGCAGGTATTAACTTTTCTTGACATATGAAGTATTTTTTAGACTTGTTATTAAAGTTAGAGCAACCGTCCAACTGACTGAAATAAAACGGATACAGCACAAATATTTATATATTTAATATATAAAATACCTTTTGGTTTTGATGCAGTATCTCAATTGGAATGAATGTTTAGAAAAGAAAGAAAAAAAAACAGTTGACACAGAATATTGTGACTTTAGACTATTTGTCATAAGTATCAATTCAATGGTAATACAGTATGTTTCATAAGTCAAGTGTGTTTTGCTGTGTTTGAAGAGAACACCAAGATATTTTTCAGCTAAGCATGTTAAAAATTTCCAAAAAGTACTACCCAAGTACCACAAAAAATGTATATTCTAGGCAGCAACACCAGTTGAAACCCACCGTTACCACTGCATTTGGCGCTCTTGGAAGCTACGGAAATGTCCAGTTTTGAACGCATCCATTCAAAACGCCTACTGATTTGGAAGACACTGATTTAGCTCAAGTTATCATACAAGTTTAAATGAAATAAATGACTCGTTTTTAAGCTGTTGACATTTTTCATTTAACAGAAGTCTGTTCTTACATTTGCATTTGAAAGTAAAAGGGAGACCATATCAGTCTCTTCATTTAAACAAACTTCTGAAAGCAAATACATGATGCTTAATTCCACTCTCTTGGCTGTATGCTAGCTATCCACTTTGGCTGCTGCGAGACTTTGAGAGGTTAGACTCCTGCTTCACAGGCTAGATTTCTGTTTGTTTATGTAGAGTTGAGGGACCCGACGTACTAGTGGATGACAAGTAGTGGCTGGTGACTAGTAACTGCACTGCAGACCTAGCTGCAGTAGCTGCTTTGCTAAAAATATCCAAAGTTGTAAACAAGCCTGTAAGTCAAATGTAATTGGCTTACCCTAGCAGCTTGTAATCTGTCATAGACAGATATAATAATTTCACATAAGATAAATACAGATAGCAGCATTGTTTATCCCAGAGCTTGTCAGTATTTCAGTACCAACCAGTGTAGAAACTAGCACAAGCATTAACCAAAGGCCTTTATCCAGTTTTTGGGCTGACTTTATTGAGGAAGTAATAAAAATTGCAGTTCTTTGCATGACTACTAGAGGCTGGCTCCAACAACAAGCCAGTGTCCATTGACCTTCATGTAAAAGGCTCCAAATTTGCAGCAATTTACATCCTGGTTCAAAAAGCATTTTACTCTACATATTCCACATCCACAACAACTATACAGGGGTTCCAATTTTTATGAACCATGCCAGGTAAAAAATATATAAGACCACAAATTTAGATATAATTAGGGCTGTGGTATTTTGTTTTGTTTTGTTTTGTTGTTGTTTTAAGTTTTTTTTTTTTTTTTTTTTTTTTAGCTCTTGTTGGCCTTTACTTATTGTGGAGAGAGACAGAAAAATGGGACATAGAGAGAGAATGGGGAAGTCAAACCTCCAACTGCTGCTGGAGGACTGCAGCCTCTGAACATGAGCCGCTTGCCTACACTATCAAGCTACCCAGTGGCCCAGGGATGTAGTATTTTGACTGACAAGCTGGCATGGCCAATGGCTAGCTGTCATAACTTTAGCTACTTAGCACTTAGCATTCTTTTAACTGGACTTCAGAGTTGCGAATAAAGACCTACCAGGGCACAGTCATTTTTTTTATTTTAAGCTTTTGTGGGTAACTGTGCTAAGAGACCACTGGGACTGGTTTTGTGTTGGTCTGGAAAGGTCTGGGGCCAAGCAAAGCAAAGCTTCTCGAAGCAGCTATCTTTGCTAATGTTTGAAGAGTGATGGCTAGGACTAACCACAGGACACCAGCTGGACTGTCTCTAGCTCACTGGCTTCTACCCTTTGCAGCAGCTGAGTCTTCCAGCAACTGACTGGACCACTAGCCAAGAACACCCGAAATGACTGCTGCCAGAGCCGAAACAAGAACTTGCAGAGATCTGATGGGATCTACCATCACTTAGCCTAGCCCTCATGGTGTAAACCAGGGGGCAGGGGACTGTGAGTGTCGGGCTGACTGACAGCAGATTCCAGTGGAGCTCCGTTAGTACTCATTTCAGTTCTGGCAGCAATTGTTTCATTTGTGACATTTTAAATAAAGATGTTTGGCAATATTTAATCAGAATGTTCATATAGTAATATTAGTTAGTTTCATAGGCTAGAATAAGATAAGCCAGTCAAGCTAAAATGGTTAACTTGCCGTAACTGAAATGACGTGGAAGTGTTCCAACCTGCTTCCACATATTTTCAACCCATAGAAAACCTTTGGGTGATGTCACCAAAGCTTTGTCCAGTTCTTACACTGACTCTGAAATAAACTGATAATTTAGTAATCCCTATTCTGCATCCACAAATGTTTGGAAATAGTTCCAAAAAGCATCAACCAGATTCCAGGCTGAAGGTAGTTCAAAACCCAGTGAGTGTCATCACTGGGACAGCATGTCACCTTTTTAAGGTAGTGTAAGGTTTTCAGGGCATACATCAATCCCCTATAGGGACATTTAAGCTTTTAGACAGTCTGCAAATAGAACTTCTGCGTTGCAAGAAACACAATGAATGTATGTATTGTTTTCTTTCGAGTGCAGGGATGCGTGAATTTCTTTTAGATTACTTGTAGATATGTGTTATAGATACGTCAAATCAACAGACTAGAATTTGGATGAATTACTGGGTTTGCTACAGCTCCAGCTGCCAACTCTGGCCACAAAACCCAGAGGTGGTGAAGCTATCCTTTCTTTTTCCAACCTCCTCTTTAGGTTGCCCTATCTTGCGTCACATTTGCATCTGATTTCCAGCCACTGGCATAAACACAACTCTATCATGAGGCTGGTCTATGCCAGCAAGGCCAATGAGAAACCCATACTCCCCTAAGTATAACTACATATATTACATCCATTAGAATTTCCAACATTTTTTTCAAAACCACATGTCTAAACTTTTTTAGCTCTTTATAACAAACCGAATAGATTACCTGCTTTAGATTCTAATCTTTCCTCACACTATTGACCAATTTAAAGTGACACAGTGGGCAAACAGTGGCCTCAGGAGACTTCTACATGATGCATCTCGTTTTAGATAGCACCTGTTCAACTTAGGTGTCACTGAACATTAAGAAAATTATTGATGAAATTTATTTCATTCTGTTTCTTTTTTATGAAAAGCGAGTACTTGACTTGCTGCAAGGAATTCAAAAGTTACCTCAAACCTTTTAAAGTTTTGCAAAACAAGATTGGAAAAGACCCAGGTATTCTTGTTACAAAGAAGCTGGTCTTCATTTAGAATCCACATGGTACTTTCATTGAGGTTACAAGTGAGCTTTACATGAAGTTTCTGTATAGCAGTAACAACATGCTTTCACTAGAAGACCTGAAAAAAAGTCCAGGTTCACCAGGATGCTGAGAGCTGCTCTACATTTCTCACACAGGAAAGCCACATAGAAGCATTTCAAGTAAGAGATAAAGGGTTTACAGTGCAGTAATTAACCGTCTTCCTCTTTCAAACGCTGTACTGGATATGGTTTATAAAAGCCGCAGCACATTATGGTTAAAATTGCTTATGATGGCTTTTATAAAGAAGACCTGTGATCATTTTGGAAGTAGCTAAGTTTTGTATGTGTAACTTTTGGGAAACTATTGCATCATTACACAGAAGACTAATCTGCAATGAAATCACTGGCAACATGAGAAAAGATTTGACCCTTTTTTTTTTGGTAAATAGTTGCTGATTGTGTTAGCGTGAGTATCAAAGAAGTCAGTTTGAGTTCATGTAATGTGCTCTGAAGAGATCTGAAATGATAAAGCTTGAATGTGTGCTACATGTGAGTCAGCAAATAAAGCAAAAAAATTAAAAAAAAAAAAAAACTTCTTGCAAACAAAGTAAGCAGGTTCCACGCAAAATCATTGTGCTCCAAAGTCCAAAGTCATGTAGATAACATTTTTTCGAGAAACAAGATATTCTTGTTATATTGTATACTGTACGTATTATACCGTACGTTGTCAATTATTTTGTTTGGATCTATGTTTTACTTTTTTTTTGCAAGGATTTCAGATGCAGACAAGCTCAGAGAATATGAATGGAGACAGCTATGAACGCCCCTAACTCACAATCAAATAGTGAATATTGCCTTCATTTCCATAGAGGATTATGTGGGTCACCATAGAGGTGGTCTATTTTTCTTATTCCATCCCATCCTTGTGCCTTTGCCTTTTTATACCTGCAAATAATTAGTGTATCTAGACGGCGCAACACATTTGTGTTAGTAGCGCTCTTCCCAGTAACCTATTTAGAGTCTGAAGTCACCCATCCAGACTGCAACCAACTCTGCGCTTAACAAACAATCTGGTTGCACTAGCCTTCGAAAAGCGCTGTATATTTTCCTTTTGTGGCCACATTACAGTGAAAATGTTAATGTTAATACATGATGTTTATCTTTCTTGCTGTTGTAGGCATGTTTTGCATCTAGCTTATTGGAACAAAACCACAAAAAATCAGACCACCAGCAAGGTCACTAGACTGGAAACAGTGAAGAATTAAAGCAACAGGCCTACTAAGAGCTAAGAACTAAGAGTGGTGATCTGTAGGGAGTAGAAGTCAGAAAAAGATGTAAATAAACACCCATGCTGAACTGAAGGAAGCAGGCCAGAATCATGAGTGACAGCCCTGAAGGTATCAAATGACACGGACAAGGGTGTGTTGACCACAAAATGACAGAGCAGGGAGGGAAATAATGAAGCTTCAATTCGACACAGTTTTATATTGTTTTCGAGCTCCATACTTTTCAGTTAGAAAAACAAAAGAAAAAAGTTGTTTTCTTCTCTTTGTTTTTTTTTTGTTTGTTTGTTTATTTGTTTTTTAATGAACACATTCACATCAGACAGTAGTTTAGTCTTCTATGGCTGAAACGTGTCATGTGGGAAAGACATAGAGTTGTTACAAATGAGTATTACATTTTTGCTACGAAGAAGATACGGAAACACTCTTTACGCAATCAGGAGGTTCTTTTGGAAAATGTGCCTAACAGTTTTATATATTTTGTTAAATCTGTCCCTGTCACAGCTAACAGGACTCCTGAGGTTTTTGGTGTACCATAGATTGTGTAAAAAGAGAACTGAGAATCAGGTTGCCATGTTTTATGACCCCTGGAGGGCACTTACAAACCTTACATTAGTCCTAGTCTGAGCCTGGGAGTCAGCTGCCTGTTTGAACATGAAAAATTAGCCAGGCCCTCAGACACTGGTCATTATGTGGTCGCCACTCGGCTTTTCCAACATAGCTGGGCCAAATGGGACGTGGTGCTGGGCCAAAGAGACAACCTCCAAGGCTGGCTATTCATGGTAGAATCTCCCTGAGGAATGGTAATGGTTCTCAAAACCATGCAATTAATAGAAGGAAACATGGAGGTGAGGGGAGTTTGAGAAGACTGAGAGGAAATGCAGAAAGTGGAGAAGAGAGGAGAGAAGGTCCAGTGATGCAAAGTTGAAAAGAAGTGCAGGGAATGTGGAACAAGAGGACGGATAGAGAAATTGTTGTCAGAGAGCCAGCACAGTGTCTCATGTGGAGACCAACGTGCTGCCTCGCTCTGGGATCCACTGACAGGAACAAGGAGATGCCATAAAAGCGCAAACCAAAATTACCTTTGAGCTGCAGGAATATATTTAATGAATAACCAGATCATTTAATTGCACTACGAATTAATTTGTTCCATCCATACTAGCCCTCAAATAATAAGAGTTATGTTGCATATGTCCTTGTTTGTCGTGTGATGAGGAAATCAAATCTCCCATGTAAATCATGGATTGATAATTAAAAAAGCTCTCTCCTGGAAAAAAAGACATGGAGGCACATAGTTTGTCATAGATTAAAGGAAATTTTCCCTATAAAGAGTAAACCTTTGAAGCCATGGGCCTTATTATATTTTCAGTAAACTGACGTCATCTCAGTGAATAGATTAGGTAGAAGGATCCTCAGACAAGCAGGAAAAAAATAAAGTGGGAAAACAAATGAGAAGATTTCTAGATGTGGTGAATGAAGTTATGTAGTTCATTGGTGTGACACAGGAAGGATGCAGAAGGATGCAGAAGACAGGGTGAGATGGAAATGAATGATCCACCTTGGTGACTCCCTAAAAGGAAGAACAGAAAGAAGAGGAAGACATCATTATCATTCAGCCCCTTTTCTTAAAATACTGTAACTGCTGTGTGAAGCTTCACTGTACGGTTTTACAGGATTTTCTCTTTTTTATTCAGGATGTGAGACTAAGATGACAAATCACCTCGCTGTCTCTTCTGGATCGTTTATGGATACAGGTGCTGTAAACTATTTTCTGTTGTAAACTTCAGCACACGAGGATAATATAGCAAAGATGCATTCTCATTCTTCTGCACAACTTGTGTTCTTCTGTCGTCTTTGCCAACAAACTTTATCTCAGATGTCTCCTGTCCCCTCAGTTCCTTGTGTGAACCAGACTATAAACCAGTCACCGCCTGGTTATAGATAGGACCTCTCAGTTTTTTAACAGCCACCATAAGTTATTTTAAGAACTGGAGTGTTGTGGGTAGTCTTTTCCTGAACCCACTAGATTTCCATAACAGGAACCGAGGGCCAATCTAAGTTTTTGGGGATAAATTTTGTTTCTGAAAACTGCCATGTTAAGTAAGTAGTACTTTAGAGATTTCACTGAACCTTCGGAGTGGAGCTAGTAATAGTGAACATTTTTGACTGGTCAAGTATTGGCTGCTTTTTATTTTGGCCTTTTAGTCATCCCACATAAATTTTATCTATAGCTCATGAAATCTGTCAACATAAGCTGTTAATGTTTATAAGCATAATGCTCAAACTTGAGCATGAGCACTTTAGTCAGATGTGGTAGAGCATGTTTGAAAGTGAACAAGGAGAGGGAGGTAAAAATAAAATTTAAAAAAGGAATAAAATCAGTAACCCTTTGGTCTTGCACTATAGTTTTGACTTGTTTCATTTGCTTCATACTAAGGTACAAGTAAACGCATCCTGGGGACCTAGAAGTTTGAATCATTAACAGATTTTGAGTGAATGCAGTTGAAGCACGTTTCCTGGTTCGACGGCTGTCACCAGTGGAGAAACAGAGGAGCGACCATGTAATCAAAAGTAAATTAAATCATTCTTGGTAGTTTGAAAAAGGTTTTAACTCCCACACTATTGCAAAGGGGAGACACTAAACATTCAAAAGACTGTTTAATCTCTCTATTCTGCCTTGTAACTTAGATCTTCATGGAAACAAAAGACCCAGGGCTGAAATGTTCTTGTCACTCCTTGAAATGAGCCCTGGGGCATTTAAGTTCCAGGTGCTTTTTGGTGGAAACGTGCCTGCAACTGCTTGAAAGAGGAGGGTGAGGAACAGGGCACTCAGTTGGCTGCAATGTTTGTACATGTGACCAGTGCGATGATACGAAAGAGGACATAAAAAACTGGATTTTCCTGGGCCTTTAATTCTCTGACTGGACTCAGTGAAGTACAGACTTAATTTTTTTTTAAAATTTTGAGTCTGAAAGCTTTGCAAAAACAACACAACAGAAATATAAGTTACAAACAATAGTAGTGGTTTGTGTCTATACCAAACAGAAGTTACAGATTGCAGAACATAAATGGATTTGTTGCATCTCGTAGTCTGGACTGATATCTCGTAATAAAATGTATTTAGACACGCTTTGCAAACATTTTTTTGGTGAAATCAAAACAGTTTAAAAGAATGCAAACTCACTCTCTCACATGTGGCCTGTGCACTCTGGCTATGTTCATACTGCAGGCAAAAGTGACCCAAATCTAATTTTATTTTGCCATATCTTATTTTATTTATTTTTTGTTGTTGTTGTTGTCTGAACAGCTCAGATGACATAAAATCAGATTTTTTTTTTCACATCAGACCTGGGTCACTTTCATTTGTGGTCATAAATCAAATAAATAGGTCCTAAATTGAACAAACATATACATTTCGCTCTCCTTTTCCTCAGTCTTCTTCTCATCATAATTCTTCTATGACTTTGTCGGCTTCCACTGCACAAAAACTTCAGACATAAATCATACAGCCTCACTGCTGCTGCTTTACTTCTGTACACCCAATGCACTGCAATTGACGTCGGTTTGTCTTTCTGCGCATGCGGGTCGCGTCAACGCAGTAGCCAGTTCTGATATGAATCACATTTAAATGCTAATGTGAACAACTACGCCAAAAAAATCAGATCTTTTAAAAAAAAATCAGAACTGAACATGAAGACCTGCAGTGGGAATGTAGACACTCACAAATCGAATGAGCACAGCTTCCTATCTCCCCTCGGAGGAGTTCAGAAACACACAAAGTTATACCAAATAAGTAAAATGTCCCTTTTATAAAAATGCTACTTAATAAAGGGTTCAATTTCTAAGTGACTACACCTTTTTGTGAGATGCCTTTTCCATAATTTGAATTGATGCTGCATTTATAGTTGTTGGCTTCTCTAAAAAGCAGCTTCAGATCTTTTTATTCAGACAAGCTAAAACACCTCAGAGATACTGTTTTATAAATGTTCAGTCAAACTAAAGCGACAACAGAGGTCGTACTCATGATAATATCCAAATTAGAAACACAAACATTTTCCATCAGTACAAAGCTCAGGACAGCTATCCTTGATGGGATCCTGGAAATTTAGTTTGGCTTTTTTCCTCAATGCAGATTCCAAACTAAACTTTCTGGAACCCAGGTTGTTAATCATCCTCAGAAAATGTATGAAGGTACCAATGAGCAACTAGAATAGTTTCTTACCTTGGAGATGGTGGAGAGGCTTTTTTCTCTCACTGCCTGACATTAAATCAGAGTAAATCATTCCTGTTTTAGATCAGTTACAATTACCAAAATGATTTTTCAATTTGCTAAATGCCAGAGTATTGAGAGAGAGAACTGGTATAACTGAGTCAGGTTTGTAGGCCGCCTTGCTTGCACGTTCCTATTCAGCTCTGCCCACAGATTTTCTGCCAGATTGATATCAGAGGTTTTGTTATAGCCACTTCAAAACATTGATTTTGTTGACCTTAAGCCATTTTGTAACCAATTTGATGTTATTCTTAGGGTCATTGTCCATTTGGAAGACACATTTGTGCCGAAGCTTTAACTTCCTGGCTGATGTCTTGAGATGTTGCTTCAATATTTCTACATAATGTTCTTTCCTCGTGATGTCATCTATTTTGTGAAGTGCACCAGTTCCTCCTGCAGCAAAACACCCTCACAACATGATGCTGCCACCCCCATACTTCCGTCTATCCCCATTGATATGGTCAAAGATGCCACAACGGGGTAGGCATACAAGGCAATTCCCTAGGGCCCCAAGCTGGAAGGGGCCCCAGGACAGCGGTAACAATGGTCCTTTTGTCAATGACAAAATGACTGAACTGCTTTAGACACTGCAACAACGATATGTTGAAAACCCCCTCGCATAGGGCCCCCACTAGCTGTCACTGCCTCGTGTGTTAAGGGACCCCCAAGACGCGGTGAATATCGATCCATATCAATGACACAGCCTGAAACCTCCATAGACACTGCAGCGACACGTTTGGAACCCCCCCCCCCCCTAATGGGGCCCCGACTGCCCGTGGCCGGCTTTCTGCGGTGCTATCAAACTCGATACAAGAAAAATGAAGCGAGCATATCCATCAGGATACGCAAAAAGAAAAAAAAAACAAGGAAGATGAAGAAAAAAGAAAACGGGAAAGTGGTAAGTTCAAAGGTGTATAAGCTGACATTATTAAAAAAAAAGTTGTGATGCCACTTTGTCCCAGTCTGTAGTCTTAGGAAGCACAACTGCACATGACATGTTTACTGCACCTTAGCTTGGCTTATTTAAACAGTAATTAACAGTAAGCTAACCAGTAACTGATTTGTATTTGGAAGAAGGTGATATATGTCTCCTTGAATTTTCTGCAATGTCACATTAATCAAAATAATTATCAGGTAGAGTGAAGTTGGCTGTTCATTAATTATTCCAAACAGATCTTAATCTTGAGACTTTGCACATTTCAGTTGTGTTTGTTATGTATTGTATTTTAAGTGTTCTTACATTATTGTGCACTTCTGTTATTTAAAATAAAATTTTTCTCTTTCCTAGGACCCCCAAGGTGACTAGAAACGCCCCTGGATACGGTGTTCTCAGACTTGCAAGTTTCCCCTCTTTTCCTCCAAATGTAACAATGGTCATTCTGGCCAAATAATTCAAATTTAGTTTTATCAGACCAAAGGACATGTCTCCAAAAATGAAGGTCTTTGTCACTGTCTACATTTACAAACTGTAATCTGGCTTTTTATGTTGCTTTTGGAGTCAGGCTTCTTCCCTGCTGAGTGGCCTTGGGAAGAAGCCTTGGGGTCCAAAAGTGGAGTTGAAAAGCAGGAGGTTTCTACTCACGAGGTTGTGGGAATCACAATATAGTATTTATTTATACACAAAACAGATTTTACAGCATCCATGAGTCAACTTGTGTCATACATGACTATGCACTCAAAAAAACATACTACCAGAAGAAAAGTAAAAAGAAAAATGAAGAGCTCTCAGTCATTTTGTTGCTTCCTTGTATGCGGGATCCAGGCACAAGGTAGAGGTGCAATAGGCGCTGCTTTATGGCATCGTTTAAAGGCACACTGAAGGCTATGGCCGTTGCAGCCTTTCAGCCCATGCTGGTACAGGGTTTGTTTCACTGTGGATAATGACTCTCTCTTACCAGCTTTAGCCAGCATCTTCACAAGGTGTTTTGCTTTTGTTCTGAGGTTGATACCCACATTTCACGCCAAAACCCGTCTCCTTCTTGACTAGTATGCTGGATATTCCCATGGTGTTTATGCTTGAGTATAACTGTTTGAACAATTGAACCTGGTACTTTCAGGCATCTGAACCAAGGATGAACCAGACTCGTGTTGGTCCACAATTCTCTTCCTGGTATCTTGGCTGATTTCTTTTGAATTCCCCATGATGTCACACAAGGAAGCAGTCTGTTTGAGGTGAACCTCACACACACATCCACAGATTTTACTCAAATTTATTCAAACATTGTCAAATAATCATTAATAATTATAAGAAGCCCCTCCTTGAATCGCCACCTTAACGTGGTGGAGGGGTTTGTGTGCCCGTCACCAAGGCAAACTGGTCCTGGGAGATGGGCCAGACCAAGCGCGATTTACACGACTCTTATGGACAAAACTAAAACAAGAGCTCGAATGTCCCTCACCCGGGTTAGGGTCACCGGGGCCCCACCTGGAGCCAGGCCTGGGGGAGGGGCTCGTTTGGGAGCGCCTGGTGGCCGGGCCTTCACCCATGGGGCCAGGCTGGGCTCAGCCCGAATGAGCTACATGGGTTCGCCTCCCCGTGGGCCCACCACCCGCAGGGAGGGTCATAGGAGTCGGGTGCAGTGTGTTATGGGCGGCAGCCGAAAGCATGGGCCTTGGCTACTGGGACATGGAACGTTACCTCTCTGGCAGGGAAGGAGCCTGAGCTTGTGCGTGAGGTCGAGAGGTACCGACTAGATATAGTCGGGCTCACCTCAATGTGCAGCCTGGGCTCTGGAACCAATCTTCTCGAGAGAGAGAGAGGCTGGACCTTATTCCACTCTGGAGTTGCTCAGGGTGAGAGGCGACGGGCTGGTGTGGGCTTGCTTATAGCCCCCCAGCTTGGAGCCTGTACGTTGGGGTTTTCCCCGGTGGATGAGAGCGTAGCTTCCCTGCGCCTTCGGGTCGGGGAACGGGCTCTGACTGTCATTTGTCCCCTAATGGGAACTCCTTTATCCTGCTGGGGGACTTCAATGCTCACGTTGGCAATGACAGTGGTACCTGGAGGGGCTTGATTGGGAGGAACGGCCTCTCTAATCTGAACCAGAGTGGTGTTTTGTTGTTGGACTTCTGTGCTCGTCATAGTTTATCCATAACGAACACCATGTTCAAGCATAAGAGTGTCCATAAATGCACGTGGCATCAGGACACTCTTGGCCGGAGATCGATGATCGATTTTATAGTCGTATCATCTGATCTTTGGCCGTATGTTTTGGAAACTCGGGTGTAAAGAGAGGAGCTGAGCTGTCAACTGATCACTACCTGGTGGTGGGTTGGATCAGATGGCGGGGGAGAATGCCGGTCAGACCTGGTAGGCCCAAACATGTAGTGAGGGTTTGCTGGGAACGTCTGGCAGAAGAACCTGTCAGAAAGATCTTCAACTCACACCTCCGACAGAGCTTCAATCACATCCCAGGGGTGGCGGGGGACATTGAGTCTGAATGGGCCGTGTTCCGCACCTCCATTGCTGAAGCGGCTGACCGGAGCTGTGGCCGTAAGGTCATCGGTGCCTGTCGTGGCGGCAATCCTCGAACTCGGTGGTGGACACCTCGAGTGAGAGAGGCCGTCAGACTGAAGAAGGAGTCCTACCAGGGCTTGGTTAGCTTGTGGGTCTCCGGAATCAGCAGACAGGTATCGGCAGGCCAAGCGGGCGGCAGCTTTGGAGATGTCGTTCGGCGGTGAAGGAATACTTCGAGAACCTTCTCAATCCCACTAACATGTCTTCCGTTGAGGATGCTAAGCCTGTGGACTTAGAGGTGGACTCGTCCATTACTGGAGCTGAGGTCGCTGAGGCAGTTAAGAAGCTGCACAGTGGCCGGGCTCCGGGGGTGGATGAGATCCGCCCTGATTTCCTGAAGGCTCTGGATGTTGTAGGACTGTCTTGGTTGACACGTCTCTGCAACATCGCATGGAAATCGGGGGCAGTACCTCTGGATTGGCAGACTGGGGTGGTGGTTCCCCTTTTTAAGAAGGGGGACCGGAGGGTGTGTTCCAATTTACAGGGCAATCACACTCCTCAGCCTCCCTGGTAAGGTCTATGCAGGGGTGCTGGAGAAGAGAGTTCGATCGATTGTTGAATCCCGGATTCAAGAGGAACAATGCGGGTTCCGTCCTGGTTGTGGAACACTGGACCAGCTCTATACCCTCACTAGGGTCCTGAAGGGAGCATGGGAATTTGCCCAACCAGTCCACATGTGTTTTGTGGACTTGGAGAAGGCATTTGACTGTGGTCCCTTGGGGGTCCTGTGGGGGGTACTCTGGGAGTATGGGGTGCTGGGCCCATTGTTACGGGCTGTCCAGTCCCTGTACAGATGGAGTGGGAGTTTGGTCCGCATTGCCGGTTGTAAGTTGGATTCGTTCTCAGTGAGAGTTGGACTCCGCCAGGGCTGCCCTTTGTCACCGATTCTGTTCATAACGTTTATGGACAGAATTTCTAGGCGCAGTCAAGGAGCGGAGGGGTTCCAGTTTAGTGGTGTCGGGATCTCATCTCTGGTGTTTGCAGATGACGTGCAGGATCCGCTGGAGAGATTATATCTCTCAGCTGGCCTGGGAGCGCCTCGGGATTCTCCCAGAGGAGCTGGTGGAAGTGACAGAGGGGGGAGGTCTGGGCCTCTATGCTGAAGCTGTTGCCCCCGCGACCCAACTTCGAATCAAGCGGAAGTTAATGGATAGATGGATGGAATTATAAGAAGCTTCTAAGGTCATCATCTTCATCTGGGCTTACCCAAATTGTTTAAAGGCATTATTATCTTAGTGTATGTAAACTTCTAACTTTAAAGAAAGTAATAAAGAATTCTCAAAAAAAAAAAAAAAAATCTCTCTCATTATTCTGGGATTTAGCAAATAGAAATCATTTCGGCAATCCTGCCTGACCTAGAACAGGAAAAGATTATTCTGATTTAATACCAGACAGTGAGAAAAAAAAAAAAAGTATTTTTATACAGTGTATGTAAACTTCTGGTTATATACCAAGTGTAGAATCAGTGTTTATATCAAGGTTATATAGGGGGAGCTGACCTGCTTTTATGGAGCTCTTTTTAGAGCTATTTAAAAGTTAAAATATGGCTGTAGATGTTTGCATCCAGCCATTGTTTCCAAGGTACAATAACAGCTTAGTTGTCATACTTGTGTTGTGAAATGCTCATCTTTCACCTCAACTTCACATGGCCTCTTATGATAATGTTCAGTCTACCCAGAGCCTCGAGGGCTCAGTGGGTGTTTCAGAGGACAGAGTCACCAAAATACAAGACAAAAGAAGGAAAGAATATTATAAAGTAAGAGAACATATTATGGGGAAAACAATAAGGAGATTTTGATGGGGAGAAATAGAGAATGAGGGGCGTTGTTTGTGGTCTGCTCTTGTTACTGTAACCACAGTTATGAAAAAAAAAAAAAAACCATCTGCATCATTGTGGCTTCCTTGTCATGACAGTGGTCACAGGACATGGAAATGATGCAGGCCTCCTACACCATACCAGCTTTGTCCTGGGCACTATGAGGAACAATACAACACACTTGCTACCATAAACATGTCCATGAACAGGCATGAGGAAAAAAAAAAAACCAGTAACGCCTAACTTAACACCCAACAGTGTTTCATGAAAATGGTATGATTTATTTGAAGAGTATGCTCAAAGACTGCATAAAGAACAAATTTACCAGGAGAGGAGAAGAAGCTGAGGCCTATTTTACAAAGAAGATTCAACAAACTCAGTTAAAATACTCACTTAAAGTCCACTAATCCTGAGATGAGAAGCTCGAAGTTTCTGGTAACCCTGACTCCAGCACATGCACCACAACTAGAAAACCATAGTAAGGCCAACTAAATGGACCACTTTTATTTGTTAGACTTGGAGCTTATATTGAAATCATATCCTGAATTTGAACACATCTTTCCGTGAAAAAATATCCCAGCTGCGGTGCCGAAGGAAATAAAGTAAGAGTTAGTCTGGGAGAAGTGAATGTGTCGTTTCATAATGACTGTTAAAATATTGCATGGTTGACAAGTGGTGGAAGGTAGGTGCAAAGATTCACTTTTAATGCAAGAGCAATCCTGATGGAGGAAAATAAAATAAAATAACATGAACAATTTGAAAGTGTTGAAAATGAAGCGTAAACAATATAATACAGATAGGTAACTGAAAAGTAACAGGCTCATTGTTGTCACTCACTTTAACAACATTCCTCTTGCAATGGAAAAATAATTTAAGGAGCTTTGAAGGGAGTATGGGTTAATACATCCTATACATCCTGTCACATTGGCAAATACTAAAGAGCTATTCCTTTACTCACAGAGGTAGAACCAAGTTGCAATAAAGAGACACTATTGAAAATCATTAACGATAGACTCGCTCATCGGTTTCTAAACCATGTACACAAAATATTTTGAAATTCTCCTTTGATGGCTCCAACGGGTTTGTTGCCAGGAAATAGTTACTTTCAAAGGGAATAAAACAAATAATAACAAAAGAGTAAAAAATTAAGGACATTTGTGTTTGGTAGTTTATTTCTTTGTTGTAGCAATGCTTCTTGACAATAAATCTTATGCTATTGGAAAGCCTGTTTACCATATTTCCCTTTTAAATGATGCCACATTTGTAAAGAACATGCATTTAAGGGATAAGCAGCAGAGCTGAGTATGTGTGTGTGTGTGGGGGGTTGCCCCGGGAAGGATTTGGCAAAACGTCTTGTGTTTGGTGGATTGGATGATTGAAGTCTAAAGAAACAAGACATTTTGGCAATTTACCAAATTCAGATTTATTAATTTAACAAACAGGAGCCTTAGTAGCGTGTGGAAGAATCATACACAGACACAGCAGCCTTGTACCTTCTCATGTTGGTCATCTTGGAGGACACAGTTTGGTCCCAGTCTGTGGAGATATATGACTGTCACTGGTTGAAGAATTTCACCTCAGTATTTCTCTGAGGTGAAGTTACCTCCAGTGATGACAAGCATCGTCTTTCCAAGAAAACAAGATGCCACCTCACGTCACCCCACTGCCCCCATCAAAAGATGTTACTCTATTGATGCAGCAATCACCAAAGCGTTTCTGCATCTTCTCCACATCTTGATCATATGACCCTCTTTCTTAAATCCTGATTCAAGTTACCTCGCCATCTAAAAACTGAGAACCCAGAGATGCCCTCATTTAAGATACTCAGAGTTTACACAAAACCTACATGCTGAAACAAGCCTATTGTGCATGCACAAATACATTAATATTTAAATGACTGTAACATCAATATGAATAAAGCTAAACATAGACTCTGTGTTAATGTCATGCATTGTCATGCATTCCTCTAGCTGTTTTGTTGATTATGCCTACCATTCACTTTGCATTTGTGCTGACTGAAACCACACTATAGTACCATACAGAAACCATAATATTTTTGTTTCTTCTAACAGAAATTGACACTACATGTGTATGTAAATATAACGTGAAAGTTCTGTCTGATCAGTCATTCATTTACTTTTACGTTTCGTGCAAATGTTCTGTGTGACATGTCATACATGGACTGAGTTGATTTCAGTTACGGGATGTCCCTGACGTAACTTGACGCAGCTGTTCTGCTTTTACTAATGTGTAGAGTTTCTCTCCTATCGAGAAGTGACTGCAGCAGGTTCTGATAAGATCTGGCTGAGCTGTCAAGCATCTCTCTTTGTTGCACACACGCATGCACATACACACAGATACAGACACACACATTGTATACTGTGAAGAGGATGCTGCCTTGGGCTGAACGGTAGCTTGGCGGTTTGTGGAGGCGTCCCATGTACGGAGGCTACAATCCTCCTGCAGGCGGTCGCAGGTTTAACATCCAGTCTATGGCCCTTTTCTGCACCTCTTCCCAACTTTCTCTGTCTCTGCCCCACTTTTCTGTCAAGTACACAGTCAATTAAAGCCACTAGAGCCACAAAATCTTCAAAAAAAAAAAAAAAATTTAATTAATAAAAAAAACGTTGCTTTTTTCCAAGCATATTAACAGCACTCTGACAATCCACACCTCTGTCATTGTGGTTTACCTGATTATCTCATTAAAGTGATTTTCGCACAAATATGCATGACCCGCAGCCAAGGGGGGGATGGTATTGAAAGCAATCTGGTTTCCATTTGTTTGCAGTTTAAGACGAATCAGTACCGGCTCTGAACAGGTAGTGGTTTATTGCTTTTGATGAACAAAAGTTGCTATAGACATTACGTGAAATAAAATGTTGAAACCATTAACTATTGTGTAATGACAATTTAGATTTTCATTTGATTGTTTCACTTTTTTTTCTGTATTCAAACCATCGGCTGAGGGCACCTTTGAGCCAAGAAATATTGGCTTAGACCCATGAAGGCATAATCATTAATCAATGGATTATCAGATTGCCAATAAATGAATAAATAACATCAGCGGTGTAATATTTTATTAAGTTGCGTAGACTGCAGCCTGATGTCTCTTACTGAAGTCCTCGTGGCTTAAGGCCTAGAGAACTGGCAGTAGACCACAGCACAGAATCTCCGTCTCCACAGCCTCATGCAACAGGGTTGACTTTATATGAACAAATAAAGATTTTTAAAGCCATCTTTTACAACCTCACGTGACCTCACTCCATGAACAATCTCCTTTGTTTCTCCATCTAATCACAGCCCCTTTAAAGTTTTAATAGTAGCCAGTAAAATATTGATACACTGTAACTAATATCAGCTGGAAGCTGGGCTGGAACTTTGGCAGGTAGCAGGAGGCCCCCTTTTTGGGTGGCGTCTGCCCTAACTGGCATATGTGTTTGCACAGATGTTTGCAGGATCCTTACATCTTCCTTTTACAAACAATGAGCGAGCATTGTACTTAGTGTAAAAATGCCGTATTTCAGACTGTTCTGTCACAGGTGTTTGACTGACATGTGAGGTTAATAGGAGCAAAGCCACAGATCAGCAGTTTACTTCTTTCATTCCAGATGCATACCTGACAAGGACATCATGCTGAGTCTGACAGCCCTGAGGCACCATCTACCTCCATATAGTATGCACAACACTGGCATGCCAGGCAAACACAGCATATTCACTGGCTTTTGGCCTAAAGGCACATAAACACAGGTCACCCCTCAGTTTGAATTACCCCGACCAAGTGTCAAAACTGCAAGGAGCTGCAGATTATCATCCTGGACTGAATTGAGCCCTCTGAATTAATAAATATATTAGAATGGCTGCAAATGAACACCAGCATGATTTCAAACATTTAAAACTGTCTGTTCAGTCTGTGGATTTCACAAAAAAATAAAAATAAAAAAAAACACACACACAAGCATTTCAATTATTCCACAAGATGGGAACAGGAGTGACTGTTGCCTCAACATGTATTCCGGCATTTCAAAATGAAGAGACCTTGTGTTGTGAAAAGAAAAGATAAAACAACTATGTTTACTCTCTTTTTAGATTCCGAGGAGATCGCTCATTTATCTCTCTTGTTAAACACAGTGGTTCACCCTGCTGTTAAAAGCCCACCTCAGCAGTTTCTCTTCCTCTCCTTACCCTTTAATATTGATGATTCTCACAGGATAAAATAAGTTAAGTGGAGATATGGTAATCCCTCTTCTGCTTGCTGAACTCGTTTGTTTACTCTGGGGTGACTCCAGTGATGAAGCCATGCCTTTCCAGTCGCATATAATTTCACGTTTAGCAAACGCTCCCTTCTTTAATGTGCCCACTATCAAGGTCATGAATAGCTAAATTTTTTCAGCCTCAAGAATTAATTATTCACTGATAAAAAGCAATGGAGGGTTCTCTGTGAAACATGGCAGCACTTAAATCTGCTACATAAATTAAGTTTGGGTTTGGGATCCTATTTTCATTTCTTTTCTTCTTTTCATGCTTGTAAATCAAACTAACATACACACAGAGTCTTGTATGCGTGTGTGCATGAGCACCCTGAATACCTAGGAATTTTACAAACTGCATGACACATTTATTTTTAGAAAAAAATAATATTGGTTCATATTTCTATATTGTTTTTACCTGGTAAGACTCTGTGAAATGGAATTAATTTCCTTTCAACTTCCATTTCTTTTCCATCATTCACGTCTCACAGGAGAAAACCCTCAGTTTTGACTCATGTTGAGTAGTCCTCACTTCTCAAGCAAGTTGACAACCCCTTTGATCACTCTTAAAATTTACCGTAGTCCACATCTGGAAAGTGGAAGTGTGGCCCACCTGAAGCTGCTCGAAGAAAAAGGGAATTAGCAAGGTGAGTGTGGATCTGGATAAAGACATTTGCTTTATCCACCTGAAAGAAAAATATTTGCAGCTGTATAAACTGCTGGTGTTGTGAGAAGACCAGAGACATGTGGCTTGAAGAACATTATGGACATGTTCTTGAGGTGGCTGTAGGATTTGACCGCAGTGACAAAACACTGGTGTTATATTCACAGATCACTATTGACGAGGCAGACTTTAGTAGCGTAACACTTTTAGAAGTTGGATTCTGTGGGTATTTTTCCACTTGGTCCCTTTCAGCTATCCAAAGAAGCTCAGAACCATGAGTCAGCATATTTCATGCATATGTCAAGACTCCAAATGAATTCAAACCCCCCTGAAGCAAACCATACTGAGACCACCTCTAGAAGTGGTCGTAGTTTGGTTTGCTCTCTGGGTATTTAAAAAAATGTTCCTTTAAAACTGTACTGAACTGAACTTAGCCACTAAAAGTGGACAAAAAAGAAAGCCCAGAGAAAAGGTACTTTTTGAATTCCGCAAGCGAACCTCTCCACTGACTTAAAGCGCTGAACTGGTGGTCTCAGTATGTTTCACTTCAAATGGATATTGAGTTGGTTTGGTGTTTCAACATTGTGTGCAAAAATGCTGACTCCCACTGTTCTGAGTTCACTTGAACAGCTAAAAGGTACCAAGTGTAAAAACACCCAAAGTCCGCAGAGTGGTTCATTTAACCTGAGCATATTTGACATAAAGTGCTTCAGGTTCAGTGGCCTTTCAGATTGCCCTTAGTGGGTGTTTCAATCTGCTCTGGTACCTGTTAATTTCTATGTCTAGTACAGCACATGAATGTCTTAACATCAAGGACACGTACCGTCCCTGCACCCTGCGCTATTGAAACTTTGAGTTATGAAACTTGCTTGAAAAATGTTCATTTTGGGCCCAGCACTCTGTGATGACATTTTGACGCTTGCAATTAAAGGGCACCTAACAGACCAATGCAGGTGAAGCTGATTTTGGTGATGTTCCACTTTCTTGAGCTGTACAACACAAGTTTAAAGACACACAGTTGGTACAGCGGGTCATCCAGTCACTGTAAGGTTGGTGGTTCAGTTCGGGCTTCACATGCCAAAGTGTCCTTGGGCAAGACACTGAACCCTAACTTGCCTTACAGTCAGTGGTTCTGACTGTGCCTTGCATGGCAGCAGCTGCCTACTGGTGTATGAATGGGTGAATGAGAGGCCTAGGTAAAGCACTTTGCGGCGCTATACAAGTGCAGTCCGTTTACTGTGAAATAAAGAGGAAACAACTTGGGCTTAACAGATTAAAAACTGGTAAAATGTAACTTTTTTTCAACTTTTATAGAAGTGTGATTTTTCTACTTTCACAGTAAAATGTTGTTAAAATCTTGCTTTGAGGTCTGCCCCAGTAGCACAGTGGTTAGGGCAGGCAGCCCATGTACAGACGCTACAGTCCTCTGTAGTCACCAGTTTGATTCCTGGCCCACAATCCTTTGCTGCATGTCTTCTCTCTCTTCCCTCATTTCCTGTCTCTCGCTCTCACTGTGAATAAAGGCCACTAGTACCAAAAATAATATTCTTAATTTGGAGTGATCAGATGTCTAAGCAACTGCAGCCTAAACTCTTCCAACTTCTATGTTTGAGGATATTGTCTTCTTTGCTGTAGCTTGTTTCTTTTTTACCATCAGTGCATCTGAAGCCTGATTAAAAAACCTTAGTTAATACTGGCTGACCACTTCTCATAAAGCCTTTGGTCGCCTAGCCACTGGTACCCTACATGGACGCTATTCATGTGTGCACACCCTTGTCTCTTGTGCTGCGTCCAACCCTGCAACAAACACTTTCCATTCCACATTTGATTTGAAAGGCTCCTCACTTCACCTTTTGTTAGTGTCCTCAGGCTTCCCAGTAAAGGCCTAGCAGGGGTGTCAAACTCCAGTCCTGGAGGGCCGCTGTCCTGCATGTCTTAGATGTTTCCCTGCTTCAGCACACCTGATTCAAATGAATGGGTAGTTAACAGACCTGTGCAGACCTGGATGACAAGCTGATGGTGATCTATTCCTTTGAATCAGGTGTGCTGAAGCAGGAAAATACCTAAGATGTGCAGGACAGCAGTCCTCCAGACCGGAGTTTGACAGCTGTGTAAAGGAACTAGTGTGAGGCCCTATTGCATCTGAAGTGGAAGTAGACCAGAAAGAGAAATGGGTCCGCATTACTCTACGTTGTGAAAAAGGACTGCATGCCTTTTTTCAGTTGGTTCACATTTTGGTCGATTTTAAGAGGACTGAGTTCAGCTTGTTATCCTCAAAAGGGCCATATGCGAAAACATCCTATAAGTGCTTACTGTAATGATCTTAGAGGTGGAAAGGTTCCAATGCTTCAGAGCAGATGGTCCTGAACTGTAAGAGTGAAGAGTTTTGCTGGTGATCTTGTACAGCCGTCATAGAAATGAGGCAGGTTAAACATCATGATGTGGACTGGTGCTACTGCTGTTGTGCATGCTGACCTTTGGTTTATGAAGGGAAATCTTATTGCACAGAGACACAGTACGGATATGAAATTCTGCAGCTAGTTATATAACACACAGAACAAGGTGGAGTGTTACAAATTAATTTCTCATGTATGAAAAACCTGGTGCAATGAACAACATTGCGTTTCCTCATTGTCAAGGAAGAAATCCACACACAAACCCCTCTAAAATTCCCTGGGATTATCTGAACAGACTTTTACAACATCCATAACCTCTGAAAATCCAGTGCCACCTTCAGGCAGTGCTGACCCAGGAATGAGCCGCTGTTTCCCAGTACCAGCACAGATGTTATTGCTGCTTCATAAGGGGGTTCACTGATGCCAGTAAGGCATACATTCTCTATTTATGCATTTCTGTGTGTCCTTACACTTTTTGATATTTGTGTGTTTTCAGGTTTATGTTGTTATGCTAAAAAAAAAAAAAAATGTATTTTGGAATCCTAAAAAAGTGGTGTATTTTTAAATAGTGTAGCACAGAATAATTTAAAAAAAGCCTTACATGTCAATAAAGTTTGAAATCCAGTAACACTGTACACATTACAGATGTACAACCTGGACATTTCATGGTCAGCCACCAAGAAAAAAGAATTAATTCAGCACATTTGTGGAAGAGAAACCTTCACCTGGGAAAAAAAGCAAGAACCAGATACATTTCTTGGTAATAGGAGCCACGATCGTGGATGGGATAGTTGAATTCCTGCTCAAGGTTATAGCAGCGATAGGCCAGGACACCCCTGTGGATCCAAACAGTGGAAATGGACTGAATTCCCCGAGATTAGAGACCAGTTTCCCTGTGTAGTCTGTTTGATGAAGGATTAAACTTAGTAAATCCATTACTTCATATGGGACTCTGTGTTTGAATTATCCTCTGCATTTTAGAACAGTTATTCTCATGATTTCCACTTGTCTACTATTTTACCATATCAGTCGCAAAGAACTGATTTAAATATGCTTTTCAGAATTGCTGCACAGTGCTGTTGTCAGTGCAAGCACACGCTGAAAGGATTATTAAATGCATATGGTTAGTCACAGCGAGAAGTCATCCAGGAGCAGGAATATTTTAAGTTACTACTTATGACCGTCAAGGCGAATAGCTGAGAAAATGACGTGAAAGATATCCTTTGAATAGCTCCAAAAAGTGAGGCCAAAAGTTTCTTACAGTGGCATCTTAAAATCACTGGTCAGCACCTTAATGATATGATTAAGTTGTCTAAGATTAAGCTTCAGTATGTCTCAAACTTTGCAGCTTTAGGTTATATTATTGTGGCACTCATGTCCACATATTTTCATATGAGTGGCATTTCATTGAAGTGCTTTAAGCACACTTTAAAAGCTTGTCTTAACTAGCTTGCAAGCCGCACAACAAATTCTGAAGAAATCCCTCATGAGGTTAGTGAAATAGGAATGAGGGAAGCATCTGTCCATTTATATCCTGACTCCTAATCAGGGTCATGGAGATCTGCTGGAGCCAATCCAAGCTCTCTTCCTTCAGACGAAAGGCAGGGGTACACCCTGGACGTACACCCTGGACATACACCCTGGACGTCAGTGAAACGCGTCGGATAAGTATCCGATCATATTCATATTTATGTTCAGCTACACACATTACACATAAATACTTTCTGCACTGCAAATAGTATTAGATTTGAATTCCATAGAAAAGGGTAAAAAAAACAAATATGAGAAAGCAAGGTTCTATTAAGGTACATTTTGACTGATCAATCTTTGGAAAAGGAAAAGAAAATGCTCATTTGAAATAGGAAAATATTTTTTATGCATTCTTTATTTTCAGACGGTAAAAGTAAAAGTAGCAAAGCCGTTCATGGTTAAACTCCTCACAGCACGACTTCTGCTTAGACAGACAGTGCAGAAGGAATAATTCATTTCAGCTACTTCCAGCATTTGCAATTAAGCTTCATCTCCACAGTCTGAATGAATCACCTGTACATTTTAATTACTGAGTCTCTTTCCCCCAGCCCACCCACTGCCGTCAGTCTACCTCATGCTGACCTCATTATCAAATCAGCGCAATTTCCCTCCCAGCAATCCTAACTCTAATGCATGGTTGCTTTAAGCAAGACTGATGATGACCAATAAAATTGTTAGGGCAAAAGCTGTACAAATGATACAGGATATCTAGGAGTCTTTAAATCCAAACATGGAGGAAGGAAGAGGGCTTGAAGCCAGTGACGATACATGTCTTCGAAGTACATTAAATCAAGCTCTGGGCGTTGACTCAGCCTAGTCAGAAGAGGGGTAGCTGATCTAAGATTTACCAAAGAGTTAATAGTTTTCAGGATTTGTTTTAGCTCATAAATCCTCAGGACATGCCCTCAACAGCTCTAAAGTAGAGGCTCCTGTTCTGGAAGGTTGTGCCTCAAGACGCAGAGCAGTTGTCTGCCAACTGGACCTTCAGTAGCTTTCACACATGTTCAATTGCAAATGGGCAAGACACTGAAACGCATGTTGATGTGTTCATTGGTGTATGTGTGTATGAATACAAATATATATATATATATATATTATAGACAAAATAAAGGTATAAATGTCCCACTGGATAGCTCAGTAGTTTAAGCAGGTGGCCCATGTACGGAGGCTGCCGTGGTTGCGGGCTTAACTCCTGGCCTTCACTGTATATTAGCTCAGTATGTATTACATACTGTACGACACCCCAACCCCTCCCACCCCTTTATTTTTATTTATTTATCTTTTATTTGAAATCATAAGTCAACACCCTCAGCTGTTAAATTTAGATTTATAAGCTCAAAATTTCTGATATTTTGTGTGCCACCCTCTTAGGCAAAACGTGCAATACGTGCAAAAGCAGCATCTGATTTTTTTTTTTTTACTTTACAGCGATGTGCCCATACGTCACTTTTATTGATAGGCAATGTACAGAATGGCAATGAAAGGGAGAGAGAGAGAGAGACAGATGAATGAAACACACATAAACTGCTATTGCTGAAGCTTGTTAAGACCAATGTCAGTCACCTTTTCCAAACATCTTTTGCAAATTATCCTCTTTGTCCAAAATACAGAATGCTGTGAATATAGCATGAAGCTGCATGTGTCAATATGTATATTGTACAGACTGGGCAGTAGTTTATCATGGCAGGGCATTCTTTACCTCCCCACAGCGAAACTGACAAAGCCATAGATTTCTCAAAGGAACCTGCTGCTTAGGAGAGATGACAGATACATGTTGTTGAGAGAGTATGTGGAAGGGATTGCTAATAACCTTCCCAAGATCAATAAATGACTGCATACTGCAAATTAAACTGTAAATCTCATCAGTGATGGTGAATAATACTTATGTCAAGCACAGCATCTAACAAATGTGTTTGTTGACTCTGGAGATAATAAAAAATGAGAATCTTATCTTTATTAAAAACCATCTGAAGATGAGGACAATAGAATAGCTAATTGTTTAAATGTAGCAAAACAGAAGGAATATTTAAGGAAAATGTCTTTAAGAGTGAACTTGAAAAGGAGCTTTGTCAACACACCATGTGAAGACGAATCATCCAGCATAGTAACAGAGCATGGCGTCTAATAAGTGAAGCATGAAAAAGAGATTCTATGTCAAGCGGGAAAGCATGATGCTTAAACAGAGTCTGATCAACCAAGCAGTACTCCTCTGTGATCAGAAAAAAAAAGAGCAAGAGTCTTGGATGAAATTACAATCAAAGTTAATCACATTCAAAGCTATTTAGCAACTATCAGAACGTATTTTAAAGAGGAGAGAATATTCAAGTCAGTGTGGAGTGCGTGCAGAGTACTACAAACTGACAACACAGCCAACATTATGGTTTTCCTCATGTAATGGTTTAATTGTTACTGGAAAAGAGTCAGTACTGGTTTCCTTAATACCAAAAAAAAAAAAAAAAAAGTAAACAGTCATAGGGACTTAAAACAGTCTCCCATAGCTGTCCTACTTGAGTGTATCTTTTACAGCTGTGGTCACAAGGATTCAGTAGAACATCCCTGCCCTGTGGCTTTGTACTAACCAGCAGACTACTATGAATGTGAACAGAGCCTGACAGCAGCCAGTAAGAGCTGAGCCTCTTGGTAAGCCTTGACCAAGCTCAGTTCAGAGCACACAGAACAGTTATGAGCTCACCATAGCAGTGTGTACAGCACATATCAGCAATGTCCCATTTTCTTTTTCGTGGTGCTTGTGATAAAACCTTTGCCTCTTTGCTCTGTGGTGTAAGTCATGGGTTTAGAGGTTAAATCTCCAGTGGGCAGCCATAAGTCACGTCTGGGTTTAGCACATTGCTGAGGCTGGCTGAGGTTCACGGAGGAACCACAGCCTAATTCACCCAGCACTGTGAGGAGACGGTCCGTCTACGGCCCAGAGCCATGACCAACCAGTGGCTTTACTGTGGGGCTGCACGCCAGAGATATTATCCTTTTTCCTTCATTGTTGTATCACCCCACCTCCTTTTCTTTTGGTTCTCATTACTTGGTGTTTTTTGTTTCAAATCACTGTGTTATTTAGGGTTCTATATTCATAAAAAGTGATATTTCCTGCATGCATCAAGATCTCTGTGCTATTCTAAATTTGTTAGGTTGTGCTTTACCTGCTGCTTTAATAAACACGTGGCAGAGTTTTACAAGCACATAGCAAGTGAGATGAATATGTGTGTGGATGTTTCACTCAGGAGCCGTACCATACTTGAAAAGATAATCCATTTTTAAAGAAAGAGAAGTGAGGCGGAGAGTTTAAGGTTTGAACAGCAAAATAATCTCCTGATACCTCTTCCTCAACACGGCGCACTTTCTGCCTGCCACTTACTTGAGATGTGTGGACGGGATAACAGAGTAAACATACACGGGCTGCGTGTGCCAGCACACACACACTCCGTTCAAATCATTCCCTGGTGCCACTGCAGCTACTTTACAAATAATGGCCCCCATGTGTGTTCAGGGCTCCGAGGCTGTGTGAGGTAGAGGGACTGGGCTCTGTGCCCAGTCTAAAACCCTGTCAAGATCACTGTAAATTTCTCCTCATTTTCAGCAGCTGTAATTTAAGGGCCAGATGTGCAGGAGACCGAGAACCAGAGCCAGATAAACAGCTTGTTACATATTTCTTAACCATATATACTACTTTACATGGATATTTCTTTACCACAGTGAACTTGCTTTGGTCATATCACATTTTCCTTTTCTGTGTGTCTATATATATATATATATAGACACACACACATACGCAGAGGTACAACTGATTCGTTATTGTTTCTGTAACAGTCCCAACCACTCCAGCTAATGGTCTGAGCAGTTCAAGACTTGAGCAGTTCACAATGACACCCATAGAGACACTGGCAGTGTAAACAGTGGGTTGTATTAGTGAAAGTGATGTTAAACCCAGAAAATCCACTGTAATTGGAAATATAATGGAGGATGAAAGGACACTGCAGGACGAGGTGGGAGGCCTGATGAATGTGTGTCGACTGGGTATGTGGAGAATCTCTCATGTGTTTTGGCAAGGAGTGGCAGCATACTGTTCAGGCCTCGTGTGAAAAGTCACACTTTTAATGTTGAACTGATGGGCGCCGTGCTGTAAGCTATAGCAGACAATACATTTACTGTTTTCAGGTGACAGGTGTGCTATTTGAAAAGTGAAGTGCACAGATTTTCTGCTTGCAAAAAAGATAACACATGCTTAGACTCAAAGGACTTCTCAAATTCACTTTTAATTGAAAGTCTATTATCCATATCCAGTTGAAATTATGATATGTCTGTGCAACGTACTGTATTCCTAATCACATCTTTGTCAGTATGTGCATTGAAGTGTGACCTCCGATACATGCCCTGCCCCCTCCTTTCATTTCATTCCATCCTGTGGTGCTGCCAGGCTCAGTTAACAGCTTCCACACACACACAAGATTAATGCTGCTTTATTAAAAGTACAAAGTGACTAATAGGGGCCACATGTCAGTAGAATATGTGTAGTTTTTACATCAGTAATGATATTCTTCGGGATATCCCTTGTGTCAAAATGCATTTAATTACAGTATGAATTCATAACATTGGCTTTTAGTCTGAGGGTAATTAGATGTCGAGACACAAGTAACTACACGTGCAATGGACATGCATACCTGTACAGTGGTTTACAAAAAATGTTTGGGCATTTAAAGGAGACATATAGCCCTTTTTGTTTTTTTGTTTTTTCAAACGTTGACTCTATACCCTGAGGTTTATGTAAAATGCCTATGACATGCTTTGTTCCAAAAGAAAACCCTAATAATAATTTAATTTAATTTTATTTAATTTTATTTAATTTTATTAAATTTTATTCTATTTTATTTTATTTTTTAATCAAACCTACCTTTTGGGGGCGGAGTCAACCGCTTGTCTTGTCACCACCCCTGTGTTCTGAAGGGTTTGTGTCTTCTAAAATTATTGATACAGCTTAAACCTGCCCAATTCAAAGTAATAGCAAATGCTGCATAATATGAAGGAAAACATAGAGAGAATGAATATACTTTTTTCTTTCTTCTGCATGAGCAACAGCAGTGAAAGTAAGAGGACTGCGCTTTTAGCGCAGCATTAGCAAATGCATAATGTATAGCGGCACAGCATTCATGCTAGTAAATCTACTGGTTTAAAGAAATATAAATTTCTTAAATAAACAAATAACATGAAAAATACCTTAGGCAACAGGACAGTGAGTTGAAATTTGACCTTGTTAGTCATAGTTTTGAAATTATGAAATATACAGACACCAAAATGGGAGAACTAGCTTTGATCTTCCCCTAACCTCCAAAAGATGTAGGATTTTAATGATTAAATTCTGCAGTAAAGCGTAGCACTTGAGAATTTTACAGTATTTTACATGGTTTTTATAAACATTTTAAAGGCCCTCCCAGGTGGCTTAGTATATACCACCGTTGCTAACCATGTGGGAGGTCCTGAGATCGTATCCCAGTTGTGTCAGGACGGACATCCGCTGAAAAACTTGTGCCAAACCAATCATGCAGATCTCTCCACTGTGGCAACAGGGAGCAGCTGAAATGGAGATTTTTGAATTCACATCTTCACAAATGTGCGGGACAGTTTAATTAGTAATAAAATGTATGTACCTTCCACAGTATTTGTAATATTTTGTAGTATTTTGTAATAAATGTGCTGGAGACACAAATGGCATCCATTCTGTAGAAACGCTTCAGGCTCTCAAATGCGTAGCCTCCAAAAAAAAAAAAAAAAACTTTTTTTTTTCCTTTTTAAAAAATTCACAGTATGTAGTGTTTAAGCTACATTTGAAAGTGAGCATGCACACTATTTAAGTTACATAATGAGATAGGTTTTAGTTAGTTAGTTTAGTTTTAGTTTCACCTCAACTGAAGTAGGAAGTTTGTTTTTTAAGTTGACAATATACACATAATATTACACAGCAGGAATATTGCTATGCCAATTGTCATTTGTACCTGCAAAGACAATCACTCTTCTTACTCTCATTGCAAATTTGATCTTAACCAGATTTATGCATGCATATTATTTTTATGATTGACTCATTAGTAATGCTTGCAGCAGCTATAAAAAGCACTTTTTCTGAAATGGTTAAACAAACTAAATTTTGCATGCACATGCAGACGCTCAAAAAAATCTGTCTATATGGTGTGTAAGTGCCATGAAGGATTTTGCATCTATAATTCTTTGTTTGTGTGTGTGTTGCCTGCGTGTGTGTGTGTGTGCGTGCATGTTTGTGTGTGGATTTGTGTGTGTGTGCATGTAAAACTTGTAAAAATGTTTGCTATATTGGCTATGGCCAGACAGTCTGTGACCACACAGAGTGAAGCAGCAGGAGGTCGACACCTCCTTGGTTTACAGCCTTGTGTGCGTGTGTGTATGTGTATGTGTGCATTTCTTCTGCTGTTGGCTTCGTTTTCTTTCTTTCTTTTCTCCTTATACTGTATTCACTAATATTAGATCGGTTAGGACTGCTCAATAGAAAATGCTTTATGCTTGTTAGAATAATTGCTCTCAGTTTTCCAATTCATAAAATTGCCTTTGTAATACGGTGGGGAATGCATCTTCTGAAACAATCCCTCTCATGCTAGAGCAATGGCAACAGTTTTAATTAGTAGCATCGGATTTCCACAGAAATGCATCTTAGGTGCTGCACAGAGCAGTAATTGTTGAGGTAATTTTCTTATTAATTCCACCACACTTAAGGGGGCAAACAGCCGTTACCCCTCCCAACACAGACACGCAAACACTCACACACAACTCCTCAGGTACAATTTCGGTATTTTAAGTTAATGAAATTAAAGTTCACAAACTATGTGGATGATTATTTTCGTATTCGCTCTATTCTCTTTGTTGGACCAGTATAGAAACATGCCATTTCTTGCCAGCAGAGACCTGCTGTGCTGCTTACAAAAGCCATGGCTCTGTTAGTCTGCCTAAAGAATTCCACCTAGAATTCCTTTGTGCCATGGGGATCCGAGCAGCAGCCTGGTTCCTACAGAGGGCTTTCACAGGCACGGACCCTACTGGTGTAATCCCATAATCCTCCCTGCACAGGGGCCTCAGAACTGTGGTGGAAAGTGGGGAGGGGTCGTGTGCTTTAATTAAGGTCTGAAAAGGGTGCAATAATGTTGATGAACAGATGAGAGAAATTAAAGGAGCAGTTAAAACTTGGTGGAGGGGCTATTTTTAAGAGAAACAACGCCAGTTAATATTGACATAAGATCTCAATACAGTACAGAGTATAAATTTAACTCTGGATGTGAAACACAGCTAAATTCTTAATGACTTGCTTATTTCGTTGAGGGTATAAAGTCCTGCTGACACAGAATATTTAATTCATCATTGGGGATTTTAAAGAATACTTGCTCCAAATGAAATGTTGCAGGCCAACATTCAGGTCTGTGCTTAATGAAAAGCCTACTCTTCAATACAAATCCCCTTATTTACTTCTTCTGTCTTCTCTTGTTGTGTCTGATTGCATTCTCTTGAGTTTGTCTGCATTATTGCCTCTTCTCCTGAGCTATTGATTTTGGCGAATATGGTTATTGCAACATAAAAACCTTTGCATCTCCATCCACTCATTGTACTGTAGGGCGACGGCTGAAAAGAAAGAGTAGTAACCAATCTCATCTCCAATTTACATTCACTTAGATGGAAAATATTCATTTCTGTGCAGACAATCAATATTACTTACAGGATAATTGGAACGTTATTAATATAGCAATATTCCTGCTGTGTAATATTCTGTGTATATTAGGCTACAAAGGATTTTTGCTGCTCAAAAACTAGAATACTGATTATTAAGTGTTCTCACTTTATTTTTCTTTTTTTTCAAAGCGATCACACAAAACTAAATGGAAGTGCCACAGTAAAAGATTTGTGTTCTTATAATTCACTCTAACCTGAATATGTTTTAGCAGAGCTGTAAGTGGATGTGCTTTTGAAACTTGGGCAAAATGTGAAAGTCCAGCAAGACCAGGCAACAGGAAGCACCTGGGGTTTTCTCAAAGCTGGCTGCATGCTAGACCAACTCTAATCTAATCACAAAGTGACAGCAGGGTGGCTCCAGCCAAGTCTGATGCATATTGCTCTTGTCAACACTGGAGTCCAGATACACAGTTCCTCTCTTCTGATAGCTCAACTAACGTGGCCAAAAACAACAATGAAAATGACTCAAACTTTATAGGCTCCTTCACTAATGTTATGTTGAAAGTATTCAATCAAATTTGAAGCCATATGACAAGTAGGGGGAGCTATAGTTCACAAATGTAGGGTTTTGCTCATATTTTGGGAGTTAAAGGTGATGTTTGCCAAATGTTTTAACATGAAATCTGTTGAGGGCTTTGTTAGAAACCATTCAACTGTGGGTTGCTTATTGCTGCAATTGGGTTTGGACCCTGATTAAAGCAAGTTGTGGCTTTATTTCTTTTTTTATTCATTCATTCATTTATATATTTATTCATTTATTCATTAGTGATGATTAGATCCTTGCAGGTAATTTTGACCAGTTCATTCTTCTCTCATACTGAAAGACACCAAGTCAAAGGTCACATGTTCATTCATAGTGAAATGACTCTTATCAGAGAACAGAGTTCTAATCATATGATACACACAGCTGACCTGTCGACACTCGTTTTACTGACTTTATAAAATCTAATTACATTTCAAAGGTTCCTAAAGCAGGGACAGCAGGAGGAAACACCCCTGTTACTGTCATTATCTAACAAAGTGTTGCCGTCTTTCTGTCGATAACATGTAGATATCTTTGCTGTACTATACTAATTAAAAAGACAAAGGGTAAAAGACCTTAGCTGTGTATTACCATCAAATTTAGTTAATTATACTTTATTTTTTCTTTCTTTTTTTTTTTTTTTTTTTTTTTTTTGGGTCATTGCAATATTAAAATGTGAAACCTGTGTTCACAGTTTATATGCCAATGAAATTTTCTATGTGGATGGAAGGACAAAGCAACAGTGCCTGATGAGTGTATAAGGTTAAAAAGGAAAAAAAAAAAACACTCTACAAGCCCTTTTAATTAGGTGTACTTCTGGATAGGTCTATTGTAGTACAAAACTACATGACTACTTATTCTAAAGTCTAGAAAACCCACAACTAAATGGATAATAGCTTGGCCTTAGAGTGAAACATAGCTGAGCCATGGAATAAAAGATATTAAGTCTGATTGCTCTGCTGAATACAGAAACTAAACCAAATAGGTGTAAATTAAGAGATTGCTTAATTACACCAACTGTGAGTGTGAACCACTTGATAAGAGCAAGTTGAAGATCAGATGATTCCCTGGTGAACAGGCAGGATTACCTCTTGTAATCTCTTCTGTCACATATAGTGAAGCCCCAAATCTCCCCTTACTCTGAGGAGCAATCAACCCGTCAGTTGTAATGAAAGAGGCCTTAACGAACACTTCTCCCACTCATGGTGAGCTCGCATCTATCCACTGCTTAACATGGGCTGTGTAGCTTCCACTTATGGCATGCTTTTCACAAAAAGCCATTAGATCAGAGCCTACTGAGATGCAGAGTGTTTCTCATGTTCTTTTAAAGAGAAAAAAAAAAAAGACCCATTGCTGTTGTGTCTTGTGATTCTTTCCGTGCGGGCATGCCATTTGGTGTGTTTGACGATGGCATCAAGTACACTGAATGCATTTTGTGGGTTAATCCACCTCGTTGTCAAATGGATACATTCGATGGAATATCCAAAAATGGTTCAGACACTTTCTGACAAAGAAATAGCTTGCATGAGATATTACAATTAAAAATGCTTACTGGAAACTGAAGAAATGTAATAGTGGTAGCAATATGCTAATTGTCCATCCCTTGCTGAAGTGAAGGGACTGAGGGTAGAAGCCTTGTTTTTCTTATGCATTATCATAAATCATAGTAGGCCTATTTAGTCATTCAATACCACACTGTCCCCCAGGACCGTAATCTGTTTACAGGAGCAGTGCAGCTTTGCATAGTACTTTCAAATCCATACCAAATGCATTTTTAATTGGTAAATAAATGCAAAATGCATGCTAACGGGCTATTGTAGCAGTGCTCCTGAATGCTTAAATATGGTTCTGAGCATGATGTTCACATTATGGATTTTGCATCACCATGTGTTTCCAAGGTGATTTATAATCAGCCAAGCATCCAGTCTGTTGTAGCATAACGGAAGGTCTTGAACCAAGACGTGACTTCATCACATTTGAACATGAATATGTAAAATCTGACAGTGTCTAAATGGGATTCCCAACAAACTTTTTTTTTAGTCTGTAATTCAATATTTTAAAGTCCTGAGTTGTTGTACAAACAATTAGCATAATATTGTAGCGAGTCACCTAAAACACAAAATACCGTAATAGAGAATACACTGTTACGGATTGTTGACTGACACTGGTTGGAAGCTTATCACATCCTTAATAAATGCTTTGGTTATAAGCCTACAAAGAGGGTGTAACTCCTTAAGAGGGGTCAAAATGAAACACCTTAAAAAGTCAGCATTGAGAATGCCACTCTATAAACAAAAATGTGCTTTAACAACAGAATTAATAAAATTAAATTATAGATAAATATAATTTTTTTTTAAAAAATGATGCCAAATGAGCTAGGCCCCACACTTGATAGATATTGATGCATTTATTTATTTATTTATTCATTCATTTTATCAAGACAAGGTCCAGTGTGTTTGGCATAAAGCTGGCCAGAACTGCTGTGTATGTATAAACAGTTAGGGACACGGTGTGATGATGTGGTGATGTATGATTTAAGAGTTAGATAAAAGACGAAGGAGCCATCATCACCCCTTTGGGGACCTTATATCTTACTGAGTCCACCTTTTAAATGGATTGGATATGAGTGCAAAAGGTTTTGAGAAAATTACTGACACAAGTACATATAATTATGAAAGAAAGACAAGAAAGGGTCTTAAGATGCATGGAGGCTTTCAGACCAAGCCAGGCCTTGGGGTGAAGTCTGGCCTTTAGGGGTTTATGAGAGCCAGGTTCTCATAGACCTAAAAAATGATGGAATCCTAATTAATTTAATTGCAAACATCTGTATGGAACGGTCTTCTTAAAACTAATTAAATATATGCTTGGGTTTGTACATAACATCTTAAGTGATACGGGTTCTTTTTATAGGCAAAGGCGATTATAAAAAAAAAAAAAAAAAAAATTAAAAAAAAATATATATATATATATAATATATATATATATATATATATATATATATATATATATATATATATATATATATATATATATATATATATTTACAGTGGTACCTCTACTTACAAAAATTAATTGGTTCTGGAAGAAGTTTCGTAACCTAAAACTTTCATAAGTAGAGGCGCATTTTCCATGTAAATGCCCTAATCCGTTCCAAGCCCCCCAAAATTCATATATATTTTTTTATAAATTATAAATAATACATGAAATGACATGGAAACCTGTAAGAAATTTTCTTCCGGATCACACCCAAAATGAAATCAGTCCTTCCTTTTCACATTTCTGATAACTCCTGAAAGTTTAATCAAAATCCATCCATAACTTTTTGAGTTATCTTGAACACCGATAGACAGACAGATAAACGCCAGCAAAAACATAACCTCCTTGGTGGAGGTAAAAATTGTTTGTTTATCTTGGTTGCTGGGTTACCTCATACAGACAAGGGGCCTTCCTAGCCAATGGGATGCCAGGAAGATGCTAAGTGATACCCAATGGCAGAGCAGCTTGGACACACTGCTTTCAAAGGCGTTTCGTAACCTGAAAATTTCGTATGTAGAAACGTTCATAGGTAGAGGTACCACTGTACATATGGTATCTTAATGCAGGAATGGTCATTTATAGTTTAAAAAACAATACTACGGCTACCTAAGTCTCGCACAGTACTGTGTATCTCCAGTTTTTAGTCGCATATTCATGTTCTGTCTTTTTATTCAAAACATACTATATTCCTTTTGAACAGTTCCTGGTCATGGTAACATGCTGTGAATGATGGCCCTTTTTTTCTGCAGTGACTTAGTTAATTATTTTTTACAAGAACAAGAGCATGCTTGAAAATGTGACTGATGTTCTGGATCCTCCCAGAGATCAAAGGCCAAGGTACATCCATACCATGTGCTGGAGCGCATGATACTATCACAGGTGAGGGAGTACATAGCATAAACATCTGACAGATTGCACAATGCTGAACCTAGATGACGGTCTAATGATGTTTGAGGAAAGTAAAACAAAGGCCTTCCCTTTCTTTCTAGACAAGAGATGCTGGTCAGTCTACATTAAATCATTAGCAGAACTTTTTCACGTACTACATTTAGACATTTCAGTTATACTCGTGATTTCCAATAGTTTCATCAACCCACTATTCTAATCAATACCTCTCAGAACCTTTAGTGAACATTGTGCATTTATTTGATATGAACCAGCTTGTTTATGGAAAAAGATTTCTTAAAATATAAATGTAACTTTGCTTATTCACAGTTCTTCTACGGTAGCATTTATGTGAGCAGTCTTAACTGTTTGATTTATGCCACAGCAGTCTGTTTGTTTTGGGGCACCATGCAGTCCTGTTAATAATCTTGGCAGCACTTCAAGAGGATACAGTTACTATGAATTAGGTCCAAAGTAGAAACATCTGCTTTTATTACTATACTTAGAGGAAATGGAGATATGCATTTATGGCATTGCAGGATTTGGTAGGAAACTGTAAAAGAACATTTGGCTGAAACTTCGCAGGATATTTAATGTAAAGCTCATTACTGATGAAGAGGTGGACATTTCTTCTAAAATTGTTGGAACATACAACTTTGTTTTCACCCCCACAGTGTTTTCAGCTGCTCAGAATGCTAAATATGCTTAGAAATAATAAATAATAAAATATCCATTAGTATATGTGGATGACTTTAGGGCTGGTCAACGATTAAAATTTTTAATCGCGATTAATCGCATTATTTCACTGATTAATCACGATTATTTCACATTGTATATGCAAAATCAAATAATGGATTTAAAAGTAGTGTAAAATGCACTTTTATTTAAATGTTCTGCTGCCATATGAACTAAAGTGTCATAACATCTGTTGTTCAAACACTTTTAACATCAGCACTTGTCAGTAACACATATTTAGTATAAATCTCATCTTAAAAAATGTAAAATAAAATAAAGCTTATTGCCACTGCTAGGGCATTAATGTCATCTTGTTTTTTATAAAAAAATTTTTAAAAAGTCTACAAACAAAATCCAACAAAATGATTGTGGCTTAGCGCAAACAGAACATTAAAACAGGCTTTTAAAACTTAAAACTTTTAATGGGGAGTTCAATTTGGCAGTTGTTACAAATCCTCCGTGAAAAATTAAAAAGTGACATTTTATTACGTTTTTCTTTTTTTAATCTAACAAAAAAATGAAAGAAAAAAAAAGCCTGTTTTTTTTTTAATATTTCAATTTTAGACTTGGATCAAAAATACGAAATTAAAAAACGGGCCACAGAACTGAATTTCTTTTATAATCGAGGACTGGACTTTCTGTTGTCAATACACATCTGCGCCACTAGATGGAGCCGGTCTGAAGTAACCAGTATGAGAAGAGCACGACAGTGAACACATGGAGCAGATCTGATGTAACATGGAGGAATGACGCGAAAGTTTTGTTGTTGTCCAGAATGTTTTTTCAGACAGAATTGTTAATATTGCTACCTGAGTTGCTACCCGAACTGTATAGTTCACGGATTTTTACCGTTCTTCATGTCTGTTTTAGCTTTTCCTTATGCTTACTGTTTTCCAGTTCCGCAGCAGCCAGTAACAGACTTTTCAAAACAAAAGTATGTGAACAACATGCGTTAACACGTGACAAAATACATTTTGGCATTAATAAATGAATGAGTTAACGCGATAATAACGCGTTAACTTGCCCAGCCCTAATAAAATTACACTGACGCACACAAAAAATGTTTTAAAATTGGTCTTTGCAAAAATAGATGTTTGACTTTATATATGTACAGTACACAAGGCATGTAAACACACTTTAAGCTGGTCTTGGATCAGAATGAAATTTTTAATTGTAATGTGTTGGATGACATCGTCAGCAACATCAGCGTTAGCATCAGCTAAGAAGAGATGACAAGAAGTGCTGCCCAGCGACAAGAATTTCAGATCTATCAGGAAAAAAGCGATACGTTGCTCGTTCTTTAGTTTTGGTTGCATGTATGAATGTTTGTATGAAAGGTCTTCTCTTCTTCAGTGTTGTACGCATACATAAACTCTCTATATGAGAAGGAATTAAGGGAGGCGTTCGTGGTAATTTGTAAAACACCAACAGTAAATCAGTTCAGCCAAAGTTTTAAGATACTGCTCTTATGTTTTTATCACATCCTTATCAAAATATGACTTCCTCAGCCTCATGGGTGACCAATGAACATTTCTCCTGCCACTGAAACACCCACAAGGGCATCCTGTGCTACGTGTGCTCCTATCTTAACAACATATCACATGATCCTCAACCATTACTTTAGTCATTAAAATGAAGTGCTTTCTATGACTCTTTCTAATGTCAGCTTCTGAAGAGTGAAGCTTTTCTGAAAATTTAAAAAGATTTTAAAGTATTCCATGTGAAGGTAAGATAAAAAAAAAACATAATAATAATAATTGAGGGGAAACATGGAGCTTTTCATGACTGTACTCAGTGATACTGTTCTACGAAGAGGCTAATATGTTTTTTCTAAAGTTGTTGAAAGCTGGCATCGAACATGAGATTCTGGCAAATGAACAACCACTGAGATGATAATTAACCTGGTAAGGAAAGAGAGAAAAAAAAAGAAAAAAATCTCTGTAATGATATTAACTCTGTAAATGTATTCAAGGATTTAATGGCACTTTTAGGTTGTACATAATACCTGCTTAATAATAAAATTACATTTACCATATGAACAATCACCAAAGACAAAGACTGACTGCATGAACAAATTTCATCACTGGTTGTATTACTGAACAGCAATACTTATACAAAATTCAGAAATTAAGCAAGTGATTGACTTCTGTGCAGTATTGGCTTAAGAACTAGAGCAGAGACAGAAAAAAATATAGCCTGTATTATTTTGGATCCATGTTAGTGAGGATATGACAGCAAGCTCCAGAGCTCTACAGTTATGCTTACTGGCCAAACGCTAACGTATGCAACAGAGAGGGTGGTAGACCCTTTACACAGACCCAACAACATATCAGCTCATCTGTCAGTCAAGCCACAGGGGAGATGAAGGGTAAGGAGGAGACAGACACGCTGGCTAATCATTTTGTAATCAGGCGTCAAAACAAAGCAAAAAAAAAGAGAGAGAGAGAGAGAAAAAAATGTTTATCTAAACAGTGCAGGAAGCTGCCAGAGTTGACGTGTGTTTTTCTCCTGTGTCATTATGTCAGGGTTAATCGAAAGCGGTTAGGAAGGTAGTTAATTACTTCTGACGATGTTCCCCGCTAACCTCCCATATATAAGAATCTCTTTTCTCCTCAGGCATCAGTTAAGTAGTCCAACCGCTGGGCTACAGTTTGTGTCAGAGTTGTCTACAACACCATCGCTATCCATATTAAAACATTATGGACCTTATGGGCTTTTATTCTTTCTTGTTATTTTGTTTTGTTTTTCTTTCTATCTTAACTCTAAGGGGGAGGAGATACAATTCTCATGTTTTAACCTATTTATTCCTTAATATTACATTACATTAATATTACAAAAGAGGTGTCCAACAAAAATTTACAGATACTATATAGTGATTGCATTGTCTTCAGTGGACATCAGCAGTCGCTTGTCTAAGTAAAGCTGACTGGCAGACAGGCATTAGAGATGTTACTGTTATGAGGCAGCATTTTATTTCAGTGAGTGTCACTATGTCATCTAGGAACCAGTCACAACCCCTGTCATCTTTATTTTCTTCCGCTGTTGATACCACATCTTTCAGCCCCATGAAACAGTTTCCCTTCCTGTTAATGGGAAATGGATTTTCACCCCTGTCCTTTCCTTTCACTGATATTCTAAACTCTCCCCCACTTATATTGTCCTTACCGTGATCTTTGTAGTTACCTAGTGGGTCTCTGTTTGTGCTAGTGGATGGCCATAATGGCTTAATGTTCTCTTGGTGACATTTGCTGTAGCTCACAGGGAGATTTTGACGATATATATATTAGGGCTGGGCAAGTTAACGGTTACTTCAGTGCTGAAGTACACAGAAGAATTACTGCAGATGTGTAATGACAACAGAAAGTCTAGTCCTCGGTTATAACAATATAAAACGACCCCTATTTTTGAGAATATGACTTCTAGATTAAAATATCGTCCTATATTCGGGCCAATACGGTAGTTTGATCAAGGACTTATTTAACAGCTGATGGGTGTCCTACAATGCTTGGAAATGAGCGTCAGAAGATTTTGTGCTTGTCATGATCTGAAGAGACGCAGAGCGCTTTGGTTCATCTATATATTTTAGCTGAGTTTTCATTCATATTTCCACAATATTGCAAATATTATTGTATGTTATTCCAGCGCCGCTATGCAACCTGAACTGCTGTCCTCAAAGCCATTTCAGGGTCACGTAAACCGGACAATTAAATATTAAAAACAAATTCAGTCCCGTGGCCCATTTTTTCATTTCGTATTTTTTATCCAAGTCTAAAATTGAAGTATTAAAAACTAGGCATTTTCTGTTTTTTGTTTTGTGTTAATTTAAAAAATGAAAACAAAATAAAATCTCTATTTTTGATTGATAATTGAAAATGGAAAGAATGAATGATACACGGATTGGTAAAGTTACAGAACTTTCACATGGACATTTTCATTTTAAAGTTCTCCCAGACAGAGGATTTGACAGTAACAAGGTTATTTGTAACCATTGCCAAGTGGAACTCCCCGTTAAAAGTTTCTGCTGTTACCTCAGAAATTACCTGTTTTAACGTTCTGATTGTGGCTCAGGATTTTGTTGGTGGCCTTTTTTTTTTTTTTTTAATTAAAACAGGATGACATTAATGCCCTGGAAGTGGCAATAAACTTGTTTTTATTTTACATTGTTAAGATGAGATTTACACTAAATATGTGTTACTGACAAGTACTGATGTTAAAAGTGTTTGAACGAAAAATGTCATGTCCCTTTAGTTCATATGGCAGCAAAACATTTAAATAAAAGTGCATTTTACATTACTTTTGAATTAATTATTTGATTTTGCGTAAACAATGCAATTAATTGTGATTAATCAGAAAATCATACGATTAATCGCGATTAAAAATCTTAATCATTGCCCAGCTCTAATATATATATATATTAGGGTTGTTAGTCAATTAAATTTTTTAATCGCGATTAATTGAAAGATTTTCATAGTTAACTCGATTTATCACGCTTAATAGCACAAATAATTTTTTTAATGTTCTGTATCCATCCATCCATCCATCATCTATACCTGTTTTGTCCTATATAAGGTCACGGAGATATTTTTGATTTTTTTTTTTAAGCCTTTAGTTTGAAAACCGGAAGTCTACCAATGCTGCCATACTTTCTGGGTACTTAATTCATGATGCTTTTTTGGGTATTTTGTCCAGACTGCTGCTTGACCGCAGTAATTTGCTGACGGTCCCTAAGCTCCATGGCAGCAGCAAGGTACTCAGAAGGACATTCAGCGCTGTTTCTTAGAGTTTTTGCTAAACCTTTGCTAAAGCTTATTAGGTACGTCCTTTCGCCTTCAGAACTGCCTTAATCTTTCGTGACATAGATTCAGCAATTTACTGGACACATTTCTCAGAGTTTAGACCATATTGACATGATAGCAGATTTGTCGGCGGCACATCCGTGATGCAAATCTCCCGTTTCACCACATCCCAAAGGTGCTGTATTGGATTGAGATCTGGTGACTATGGAGGCCACTTGAGTACAGTGAACTCATTGTCACGGTCAAGAAACCAGTCTGAGATGGTTCATGCTTTATGACATGGCGTGTTATTCTGCTGGAAGTGGCCATCAGAAGATGGGTACACTGTGGTCATAAAGGGATGGACATGGTCAGCAACAATACTCAGGTTGGCTCAATTTGTACTAATGGGCCCAAAGTGTGCCAGGAAAATATCCCCCACACCATTACACCTCCAGCAGCCTGAACCATTGATACAAGGCAGGATGGATCCATGCCTTCATGTTGTTGACGCCAAATTCTGACCCTACCATCCAAATGTCGGAGTAGAGAATGAGACTCATCAGACCAGGCAAGGTTTTTCCAATCTTCTATTGTCCAATTTTGGTGAGTTTGAGTAACAGTTGCCTTTCTATCAGCCCGAACCAGTCTAGCCATTCTCCTCTGACCTCTGGCATCAACAAGGCATCTGTGCCCAGAGAACTGTCGCTCACTGGATATTTTCTCTTTTTCGGACCATTCTCTGTAAACCCTAGAGATGGTTGTGGTGAAAATCCCAGTAGATCAGCAGTTTCTGAAATACTCAGACCAGCCTGTCTGGCACCAACAACCATGCCACATTCAAAGTCGCTTGAATCACCTTTCTTCCCGATTCTGATGCTGATTTGAACTGCAGCAGATTATCTTGACCATGTCTACATGCCTAAACACTTTAAAGTTGCTGCCATGTGATTGGCTATTTAGACATTTTCGTGTGTGTGTGTGTATATATATATATTAGGGGTGCAACGGTACAGGTGGCTCACAGTGCGGTCTGTACCTCGGTTCTTGTGTCACGGTTTCGGTACGGATTTGCTACAGTTTCAGACCACCCGCTACCCTAAACCCGCGATCGCAAGATACCGAGTTTGGAGAAAGCGTAACTCGCATGTCAGCCTGTAAGAGCGCGTCCAAATGGCATAAATGTGCATTCATCTGGTCACATGTGGACGTGCACAAACGGCTCTACCTCTTGATTACACATCACCGTATTACTTGCATACGTTTTTATTCTCTTGAGGTCAGAGGATGTCTTGTCAGCAGTTGCGGTGAATGTCGGAATAGTCACGGCCAGACACGTCAGTCTGTACAGCTGTGGCATGATCTCATTCAGATGCCTGCTGTGGAGGAAACCAAGGAGATCTTTGTCGCTGGTGTCAAGCTGTAAAAGGTTGGATGCGGGAATTTATTTCCGATATGTCTGAAAATGTTGGTGGTCGAGGAGGGACAGGAACATTAATTGTTTCTGATCTTTAAATGTGCATCCAACGATTTGTTCTGCAGTATTTTAAAAAGCAGATCAGCTGCGCCAAGACGCACAACTGGTACCAACTGGATCTTACGCAGGTAAGATCGCGGGTTTAGGGAGGTTGAAGATTGCGTTCTGTTGACTGTTAACTGTTTTCACTCCCTCGCCAGTGTATTCAACAGCAAAACCAAAATACTCCTACACCGGTGATTAAAAAAAGTTTTTCCCAATTTCACCGCTACCGCTGGCCATACCTGCTTGTTTTTTTTTTTCTTTTCTGTGTCTATAACCTGCAGCCAACCGGCCAAAGTGTGATAGGTTGGTCACTGTGAGTGAGCAGAGGCGAGTGGACATTGACATGCAGTGGCGGGGCTGTTGCCTAAAAGGCACGCACGCTCACGTGCAAGTCCAATGCAAAGTTATTAGAACATAAATACCACGGGACATAAAAGCGTATTGTCCCATGCAGGTCGTACCGAACGGTTCAGTATTTTACTGAGTACCGTTGCATCCCTAATATATATATATATATATACCAAGAGACAGGGAAAACAAAGGTCCTTGGCAATGCAGTCTGCTACACTTATTCCCATTCCTAGTATTGGTCCTGATTAATGATTGTCCACTTGGCTAATGTATGTAGACGGGGCAAAAGTGAAGAGGGGCATTTTAATCTTGGCCATCAATCTGACAAGGATCTGTGAGTACTTGTAGAGATGGTTGCAATCCATTTAAAAGGGGGCTCAGAAGGATATAAGGTGCCCAAAGGGGTGATGATGGGTCCTTAGTCTATGACAGAGATCTTGAAAATGGAGCTGTTTTATTGGACTCTTAATTTAGTAAAACTATCACTGCCAAAGATGCCTTGCCAGTTATTAAAAGGAATACGACTGCATTTGGGACATTCATTAAGTAGAAATGAAATAATTTCCTACTCATGTATATGCGCAAGCACATATTGTATCCTCAAGTGAAATGGTGAAAAATACAGTTGATACATTTTAAAACTAGATGTTCTAAACCATAAGAAATCATCTATTACAAGTTCACCGCAACTGTGAGCGGTTTACAGTAGGTGTAGTCAGAATATTAATTATTTATATAAGATATCTGTCTTTGTATGGGAAGTGGTGACATCTTTAGACCTTGTAGGTCATAGTCATAAATGATGATTCAAATACAAGCATGTCCTCAGTGTGTCCTCACAGTCAACATGGTGAATAGTAATCAGTCTTTCTCTCACAGACCCACTGGAAAATAACAGCACTACATTGTTGTTCCAAAGAGTCAGTCTATGAAGGGTTGATTCTTTCAGGAATAGCTCTTAGAAATCATGAGACTGATTAGCATTAAAGCATGACACCAATCAATCAGAAAGACAAATCCTCTGTGTCACTGTGTGCCACGTGCTATTCTATGGGAGACAGGCAATTTCCCTGCATGCAAACATTGTCCCCAATTTGTCAGGGCCACAAAAGCAGCTCTGGCAGATACGATTTGCATCACTGTGTGAACAAAAAATTGTAATTGATCACAATATTGATTATTTTATTTTTTGGGGGGGAAAAAAAGAAAAAAAAATGCTCTCTGGAGACCATTTGAGTCAGTTGAATAGTCAAACCCTGAAGTATTTTTTCTTTGACCTTTCTGGAAATGACTGAAAATTTATCACAAACAAGGATAATAACATTTTTCAAGGAGCTGAAGTAACAATAGCTACAGACACTGCCTTGAAAGGGTTTTCACCCCTCATGTGTTCTAAAATATTTTGTTGCATTGTTGTTTGCGGTGTAAAGAGATATGTTGTTGGATTTTATTATATGTTTAGAATTACACAATTATCTCAATAAAGTCCACTTGTTTGCAATTTAAAGGCCTTTTTACACTGCTCATGCAGTACTGGACCGAGGCCCTTTAATTATGCATTGGCATCTTGCTTAAGTACTGGTGCATAATGGGGTATCAAAGCTGATTTGCCATGGAGCAACAGAGACAGTCACAGGGCCAAATTCATATTTGAACATGTACTAGGTCTGACATACGCTGGAACACACCAGTCTAGCCAGTGATGCTGTTGTCACTCAGCTGATTCTGTGATGCTGATGCAGCACTGTGTAAAAATGGCTAAGATCCTACAATCTCAGTATGTATGAAATTGTGAGAGCCTGCAACACCACCAAGCAAGCAGACCAAGGGGCTCTCCCCCTGGCAGTGCTAATTTTAAAAAAAAAATTTTCTTTACAGCCATGCTACAAGAGAATTGTAACAGACCACATGTTATTCAAATAGTTAAACTTTTCAGGCTTTCTGGAAGATGAAGGGGAAAGAAAAACCTTGGCACGTCAATAGGTAGAACTGGACAGGAAAAAGATGGATGGATGGAGGAGATTTTTGGAGAGTACATTGTGCAGATATTGTGCTTTTAATTCGGTAGGCTTCTTCAGTTCACCAGTCAGCAGACGAATGGTGCCGTCACACCACTTGTTTGAGCCAGTCAGCACTCAGGTTTACGCTCTAACTAAAGATGTACATAACACTGCAACAGTTGCATATTATTAACACGAAGAACAAGGGCCAATTGATCATTAGTGCATCAATATGTAGTTTGCATAAAATTATTTCATTTAAATAGTGTGTTTCAGGTGGCGCAGGCCTCGCTCATCAATAATTTAAATGAGCAGTTAGGGCATTAAGAGGCTGTCTGTGGAAATGACAGACCACTAGGCATCAGTGAGTTAATATCCAATCCATCGCTTCCTGCCACAAAAGCCAATGGCTGGAATGGTTACACAGAAATTACATCCACCTACAGCCTGGTCTTCTTTTAAATAAAAAATAAATAAATAAATAAAAAATCTTTCTTCATTTATAGAATACTTCATATGTTAAATGTCACTTTGATTCATATATGTTCTAATAATATCAGTTTACCATGTTTTAAAGCTTATTTACAACAAACTGTTGTCCAAGACACAGTTCAAATAAAAAGCAATTAGAGATGATTACAAATGCAATACACTCCTGAGTTGAATTTCCAATGACCCCCAGCAGAGCTCATCTCAGACTATGCCTTTTGCCTCAATCCATAAGTGCTCCTGGCTGCCACCTGCAACCTTGAGGCTCCCCCTTCTCCCCATTTCCCTCCAGACTTCCCCACATCTGCCAATAATAAGCTGCTAGATGAAGTGGCAGTGGGAAGAAATGTTTACTATGAAATTGGTCGTGTCATCTTTAGAATATGTTGCAAACCACACAGAAGGGTATCAGTGCAATCCATCACATCATTGATTGAAGGATAACCGAAAGGTCATTTAGACAAGAAAAGTCTGTCACTGTGCAGCAATTTGCTCATTTTAGATAAATGTATTGTACATTGTATTTTTACACAATCCAGTGACCCAAGCCAATATAATTTAGGTTGAATATTTAAAGAGGTCATTGACAAGGTTTTCAGTAGTATGAGCTGTGTGTTCTCTACAGGAATAGGTCATTTAATAACAATAAAGAGTCTGTTTGAACTACAGTCTAGGGCTCACTTGATTATTTCCAAAAGAAAAACCACTGGAAGGCTTGCTGTGTTTTCAATGAAACTCAACTGAACTTTGATTCTTTTCAAAACAGTCTTTTAATATCATGCTGGTTTAGATTCTCAGTAATGCAGATCATGGTAACCCTAAAAATCTTGAAAAATAAAAAGGCAACTTCATTTTATTAAAAAAAAAAAGTTCTCCTGTCTATAGTTTAAAAATATGTATATCCTGTTTTCAAAGGAGTTTAAAATCCAACATGTTTGATGCAACCATACATCCACTTCAAGTATATAAATATGTATCAGAGTGATTTAAATATTGCCTATATTTGAAGGATAATAGCTCAAGTAATGTGATCATATGTCTCAGTATGACTGAGCCATATCTTTACCTGCCATTCAGTGCCCATGCGCCGCCATCATCTTGGAATGCAAGCACACAGAGGGGCTCATTAGCCTACTATTACAGATGTGACAAGCACATCATAATTGCCCAATTATCCCAAAATGCCAAATTTCACTCCAAAGGAAAAGGAGTGTGTGGTGATTAATAGTGAACACTTAAGGGGAAGAGTTAGACAACACTGTTGGATGGGAGAAAATATGTATCTGGCTGCCACCACTACAGATGCTTCTTCCCTCCTGACAACTACAATTCATTTGAGATGCTATTAACATGCATAATTATGCTAATCAAGCAGTAATTAAGTGCCTATTCATCAGAGACCTTTTTTTTTTTTGTCTGTAATTTCATCAAGCACGGGTGTTGGGATTTCATTTTCTTGCACCTTTCTTTGTATCTTTTTTACAATATTGCCCAGATGAGGTTCTCTCTTTTCATTTAACAGCTCCTTTGCTGTGCATTTTTGAAATTTGTAAGGTGGACATCATCTCTAATTCATTGACTGCCTTAATAAAAAAGGTTAATAATGTCACTATTAATGATGTATTTATTAATAGGTGCAGTGAATACACAGACATCACTTGGTTTTTTTGTGGTTTACTTGAATAGGGAAAAAGCCATTTGTCACTGTGATCCAAAATGATCCACATGATCATTCAAGAATACCTTCTTATAAGTGATATTACAGTGACGGATCCCTTAACTTTGTTTTTGGTTCTAGAAAATGCTTAGCAATGTGTTTCTGATTTCTGATGGCACTCCTGATTTCAAATACTGTATACAGAAAGCAATGTTTCGTTTTGTTTTTATCTTTTTCTGCACAGTCACACACCGATGAGGGCATCAGTGCCAATGTTGGATTGTAAACTCAGTTTAAAAAAAGATGGTGAATAAAATTTAAAGTAACTATCTGAAACACATAATTCAAAAGTGCAACAGCACAGGCCTGCCCATGCACATCTCATTTGCTCTGAACTAGTTTGATTAAAGCTGTGAGCAATGCACAAGTGAGACAATGAATGTTCCTGAACCGCGGTGTTGTGATGGATCAGTGTTTCCTGGTCCTGGTTCTAACGTACACGGCCGTAACCTGGCCTGCCATACCCATTCACTGTGTGTAAAATTCTCTCTCTTAAAACAACATGGTACCCCTCCCGCTTGCAGCCATTTCCACCGGTGCAGACTGTACCAAGCCAATCAAAATGGGGCGTGGGAAGCTTTCAGAGCCAGTTTTCAAAACAACCAAGATGGCTCCACAATTTCTAAACAAATATTGGATCAATATGTCTTTACAGCAAAACCCACAACAGTCATTTACTGGCGCTCCTACCTTACTGCATGCCTTTTGTTGATACCGATCTGGCTGTTGCTCTGCTGATGTCACATGCTTCATTTCTCTGATTGGTTGTATGCTCATACATTGGCAACCATAGGCCGTTTCCTCTTCATTCATTGGTGCTGTTCTCTAGAAATCATAGCTGAATCCAGAGGAACTAGATTAATTCTTTTTATATCACAGAGAAAGAGAATTAGGATAGGCTGGCCAGGATACCTGTGCCTGTTCTATATGTTTCCCTGCTCCAGCACGCTTGACATAATTTAATGGGCCATTTTTGAAATCACATAGTCTACTGCATGCTGCACAAAAAAACACTATACAGTATATACTACACGCAAGTCAGGCAGCTGTTGATAGAACATAGTGTGCCACCATAAATTAACTATGCTATGGCACAACAGGAAGCCCGTCACATTACTGGAGGCCAGCAGGAGCAGGTCACAGAGTTGATTTCTGTTGCTTTTTTTCATACCACAGATTGTACAATTACTGCATCCTGCATGCTGCCTAATACATTTTGGCAAAATCAATACTTAAAGTATAGTATGCAGTTTTAAAAGCAGCCCTTGATGACAGGCTGATAAAGTTATCCGTTCATTTGTATCAAGAGTGCTGTACCATGAAAACATCTAATCTACCAAGAGTACCAGAACTGAGAAACACTGTGACAGTTAATCTAGTAGTTATAATGACCATTGAATTGCAGTCTTCTGCTTTATCTTTCATTTATTTAGTGCGTGCGCTTCTAAAACATTCTTTTATTGCACCGCAACACCATGTCATCTTAGACAGGGTGGCACATATGAAACGTTATCTGCAATGGCACTCCTCTTTCCAGTTTCATCCTGAGTCAGACAGGTGTTCTCATCAGACACGAAAGCCTCTGGTGATGCATGTCAGTCTTGATCACTCACGATGGTGGCCTTGGGTGAGAAATCTGCCTCTATTGCTCTGACGTGGGAACTCTTTTGAGTTTCAGCACTTTTTTGATAGTTTTGCCAGCCAGATCAACCACCCCTTTGAAAGTGTGGTTGATGGTGACATGAGTCTTATTTTCCCTGAAGATGATAGAGTTGACTATGATGTCTTCTTGCGTCTGTGACTCATTTTAAAAGCTCCCCTTCTGGATGCTCAGTGGTGTGTCACTTAATCCTAAAGATCTCTGTGTCACTCATATCAATGTCTCAATGGTTCTATCTGTCCTCATATGCAACGCTTTTCATGTGCTTATCTACATAAGTGAGAAAACAGAAGAAAAAAAATCAGTTATTGTTGTCACAGTAATTTTAACTGCTGAATCGCTGCAGTATACAACAGAAGTAAGAAGACGTCGCAAAATTTAACTCGAATGTCAAGTAATTCTAAGTTGTATCAAGTGTCAACAGCTGACAAGGAGGTGAAACAATCTGATCACAAGACTGAAGAAAAAGGGAAAACATCTTAAAACTTCAGTTGACACACGTTTGCAACAGAAGTTGTGGAAAGAGCGAGAGAACGAGTCATCATAGCCATGTCAGGTGTCCTTCGAAAATCACAGACTGTGAACTGCTTGGCACATCCTAAAGTTTGGAAACAGATGTGCAGGAATTAATACATTTGGCATGAGTTTTCAGTGGGAATCTGAGTGTCCATGACAACTTAACATCAAGCACATCAGATGCTCACACAGATGCAACCTATGGCAGGCTTGACCCTGACAATTGTATAAAGTACCGGTAAATTAAAAATACATAAATGGTTCAAAAGATTGATATGCCAGTAAATGCTGGGAAAAAAAAAAACAAACAAACTTTACCTTTGAAAAATATTTAGTTAATATCCAATGCATAAAATAAGTCTATTTCCCTCCCTAGAATTACTCGCTGATTCTCCAAACTGAGAGTGCTGTGACCTCTGTTTATTACAAGTAAGACAGTAATTACTCATTACACAACCCCACTTCTAAAAACTCAAAATATCCCTTAAAGCAGTGCTTCATTGACACTCTGTTTGCATCATGCTAACATCTCGACTGTAGTGTTGGCAGGACGTGCCTATGATGTGAAACTAGCTGCACAATTTAACAATGTTGGTAACTAAGTCACCAGCTGGACGCTGACTGATATATTTAATATCTGCAGCGGCATTTGTAATTTCACAGCAGTTTGGTTCGGTTAGTTTGACTCACTCTGTTAACTCTGTTAGCACGGTTCATTTATGCTGGTTTAAGATCTGTCAATCACTGTCTCAGCAGGCACGCCCCCATTTGTTTTCAGAGCAGTGAATAATGCCCATTTTCTTATAATTTTGCAGCTCAGTTATTTCTACTTTGTGACTGTGTTATCATTCATGTTTGGGTGTTAGGCTAATGGAACAAACTGTCATGTGACAAGCTCAGAAACCCATTTCCCACAAATTCCCCATACTTTACTTTGACTTTAAATGTTTTTATCTTATCTCATCGGGATCACTTTTTGGTTTTGTGTGTTTCTGTGGATCCTCCTCCTGTTTCTTACCAAATTTCTCAGTCAATGAAAAATATAGTCCAGAAAATAAGTTTGACTACAGGGAAGTTGCTCTTGCTCCATCTGAAAAGGGCCCCTTGGCACAAATGGAGCTGATCATAACTGATTTCTTGTTCTTAAGCTTCCCACATAAAATCTCATAATGCTTATTTGGTACTGACACTGTATATCCACAGTTTCTTTGTGGTTAATCCTAATCTCAGCCAAATAAAAGTGTTATAAGGGATGCAGTTAGCATGGAGCAAACAGAGGGAAACAGCCTTGTTGATGCTGGCTGGCGGTACTGGATGAGATGAGCACTGATGTTTGATGGGGCAGAAGAAGGCTCATGCAGATGGCTGGCTGCTCCTTTTGACGGCATGTCAGAGTTGGCTTGCAAGCCGCTCTGCCACATCTGGGTGAAGCAGTCATCATTGTGGCAGGCCTGTCAGAACAAACTGGTGTGCTGGAGACAGATAGAGCTTTAGCGGCTGGATGAAGAGTATGCAACACATGCACCATAACGTTGAATATGCTCTCAAAACTGGCAAGCTGGTGGCACATTAATGGCAGGAAAGACCAGTGACATCATGTAAAACCACAATTGTGCCTCACTTAGAACATCTGAGGCCTTATAGACAGAGTGATGACTTAAAACACTTAGATTCTGGTGACTGGCATAACTCAAAACAGGACCCTCATAGCAACAGAAAAAAAGTTTCCTCAACAGTGTCAATAGGAAATCTAACAGAATAAACAAACCCACGTAAGCACACAGGAAGAAGCTGAATGGGTAGAAAAGAAAACGAGCTCAGGCATTACCAAGAATGGTTTTGCATTGCATCACCAATGAAGTGTTTTTATTTTGAATGTATTCACATGAATTGACAGTCACAGTGGGAGAATAATGTGTAATCATTAGCAAAGGATTTGCAAATTATTTATGTAGTGTAAACATAATAGTTTCATTTCATTTTTTTTTCATGCTACCATTAGGAAGTAACTTGGAGAGCGATAAATGTCAGAAACCCTTTCACTTAATTAAAACAATAGGTATCATTTTGCAAGGTAAGATGTCAGTCAAAGCACAGTTCCCTGCACATAGCAATTTACTGCTATGGCATTATGAGAGAGAGAGAGCAACACAAATAATAGCTATTAAACTGTCAGCTGGTGCAGGCTGGATCACATTACTGAAATTAGCCTAAGATTCACTATTATAAACAATGCTATCCTCTCTTAACACATGCATTCATACTAAAAGAAAAATTCACATGCACACATCCACACAAAGTTTTACAGCCACATAAAAGGTGTTTCTCTGTCTGTTTTGCTTTTAGAAAATACTTGAACTGCTATCTATATTATTTTTAAGTGACATAACTAAGAGCTTGCTTTACCTCTCAGTATAACTTGAGAGGTAGAAAATACAAGTGAAAGTATACAAGCTGCAGAACTTTGATGTGGATGTTCACTGAATCCAGCATTTGATTTCTAATGTTTATAAAGACAATACAAAAAGAACACAAAAAAAAAAAACAAATAAACAAAAAAAAGAAAAGAAAAACCTGTACTAGATGTACCAGAGCGCATGATGAAACCAGCAGTGAAACATTAGGACTGGGACTTATTTTACCACATAACATAAACACAGACAACGCTGACACCTAGTGGTACAAAACCTGGCTTGAATGAAAATTGACTGACTTTTTTTCTCATACTTCCTTTTATTGTATACAGGAAATAATTAATACAAGCTATTATGAAAACTTTCTAATGTACAAAAACATTAATTTGTATTTTAGAATGCTGCATATGCAGAACCCACATTTTCAATCCTCACACCTGCGTACCTCTAATTTCCCTTACATGTGGATCAATTGAGTAAGGTTACACACTCTTCTGCCAGACTAATTTATTTATAAAGCTGTCATTTGTAATCATTGATCAGGATGCTGTCTGTTAGAGAACTAATGATATGCAGACATAGAAGATTCCCCTATTATAGTGGTTAGTCTAAATGATTGTGCCTCTACAGAAAGGTTAAGAAGCAAACTGGCTTCTGCCCCGTCTGCCAAAATGCCACTTACTCTAGCAGAAAACTAGCAGATTCACTCAGACTGCAGCTGATGAAAGCACGCACACAACTAGTCATTTACTGAGACTCCACTGGACTGTGGTACTTAAAATTAATACTGTGAACAATACTCCTTCTTCATGGGTTATTGAGAAAAGTGATAAGTAGATGCAGAGGTCGTCCATATCAAATCTGTCATGTTCCCCCCGTCATATCATTTTTTAATTTTTTTTTTTTTTTTAATAAATGCCATATCACCAACACTCTGCTCGTAGGACCCTATATTACATTAATGGTGTTTTTACACTTTATCGTTTGATGCCACTATTATGTGTTCTGTTAAGGTAAACTCCTTAACTGCTTTAGTCATTTACATTTAATACCCAGTTTCCCATTATTTTATAGTACCTGAACTATTCAAAACAAAATAGTTCATATTAAAATATCATTTTCAATTTATTTATGATGGAATATTTGCTTACTTTTACAAAACATTGTCTAGCTGTAACAGTCTTCTATCCCTGGTATTGGAAAAATCCAGCCAAAGTAACTCCTACCTCTGTGGGAAAACTGCATATTGTTTAAAGCTAGCTAGCTTACAGAGCTACAGTGGGCATTTTGACAAAGGCAACTGACAAAAGAAGATCATTACAAAAGAAAAAATGAAAGAGTGACTGAGAAAGAGACCAAAAGAAAAAGTCTTAAAAGTCAACATTTTAAAAGTGACACTTTTAGTGACTCCACTGCTATAGGGGGACCCAAAGAGCCAGAGATCGCAAATGTTCCTTTGAGCTGCTGTGAGACGTATTGCTATAGAATACAATAGTTATGCAACATGTGGTTGTCAGGAGACTGTTGCGTCACAGCAAGAACGATTTCTGGTTCGAGTCCTGGTAGGGATTGTGGAGTTTGGATGTTCTCCAGGAACTCCAGTTTCCTCCTACAGGTCAAAAACATGCATGCCAGGTTAATTTGTGATTCTACACTGCCCATAGGAAACACTGTGTTTCCTATGTGTTTTGTCTTATCCACAGATGAAACCAAAAGTCTAAATACACTTTATAAAAAGACACATATGCTTTTTTTTCTCCTCTTTTAATGTCTGACATTAAATCAGAAGAAATTTTTCCTGTTTCACGTTAGTCAGAATTTCTAAAATTATTTATATTTGCTGAATGCCAGAATAATGAGAGAAAGATTTTTTTTTCCTTTTTTTTTAATTTACTTTTATCAAACTCAGAAGTTTGCATACCTTTCCTTATTATTTGGTATCATTGCCTTTAAACTCTTTAAATTTATAGCCAAAATTTCAATTTTAATTTCATCAAACCAAGGACATGTCTCCAAAAATGAAGGTCTTTGTCCCTGTGTGCATTTGTAAACTGTAATCTGGCTTTTTTATGCTTCTTTTGGATTAATGACTTCTTCCTTGATGATGGCCTTTCAGGCCATGTCTGTACAGGACTTGTTTCACTGTGGATAAGTACACTCTTTTACCAGCTTCAGCCAGCACCTTCACAAGGTGTTTTGCTTTTGTTTTAGGGCTGTGCACATATCACACCAAAACATGTTGATCTCCAGGACAGAGAACCCATTTTCCTCCTGAATGATATAATAGTTGGACATTTCCATGGTGCATACAGTTGTTTGAACAGTTGAATGTGGCACCTTCATGCATCTGTAAATTGTGCCCCAGGATGAACCAGAGTCCACAGGTGTGCCTCCAGTTGACTCAGATGTTTTCAATTAATCTATCAGAAGTTCCCAAAGCCATGACATCATCATTTGGGCTTTCCCAAATTTTTTAAAGTAACCTGAGTGTATCTAAAATTCTGACTTTGAAGAAAGCAATAGATAATTCTTAAAAAAAAAAAAAAAGTTATGAATACTAACAGACTGAAAACAGGAAATATTTACTCTGATTTAATATTAGACAGTGAGAAAATAAAAGGTTATGTGTCTTTTTATACAGAATATATAAAGTTTTAGTTTCAACTGTAAGTGACCCTTAATGGATTGGCTACCTGCTTAGGGTGTACCCCTCTTTCTCTTTCACCTGAAGAGAACTGGGATAGGTTCCAGCAGAACCCCATGGCATGACCCTGAATAGGAATAAGCTGGTATAGATAACGGATGGATGGATGATGGTTGAGATAATGGGTGGATGTTATGATCTTAATGCTGACTATATGCTGATTATTACAGTCACTAAATCAGTATTATTTTGTCTTCACTACATATTCCAACCATGGAGGACCTTGCTTTTATTTTCTGTTTTTAGACCAAAAATAGTGTAGTTCGGGCTGCTGGTTGGCTCAGAGGTTTGGGTGGGCAGCCTGTGTGGGGGGGCTGGGGTCTTCCTGGGGCAGTCATGGGTTTATCTCCCGTCCTGTGACCCACTATCTTCTATCTCTCACTGTGGATGAAGGCCACTAGAGCCAAAAAAAATCTTTAAAAAAAAGAAATTGTGTGCCTAAACTGTATTTTTATTATTTATTTATTTATTTATTTATTGTTCAATTATAGCATATTTCCTATAGAAGTTGATGAGAGGACTTACCTGTAAAGTTATCTGCCACGGTTTGGGGTTGATTTTGTGGGTTTGGTTTTTGGGTTTCCAGGGTTTTCTCGGTTGGTCTGCTTTTCTTGTGTTCCTTGTTTTCTTTGCCTTTGATGTTAACTTTACATGCTGCTTTACTTTGAAAGCCTGCTTTTCCTTTGAGTTCTGTTTTACTTCCTTTTTTTTATCCCCCTGATTGTTTGCACCTGTGTCTCATTTGTTCCTTGGTTTATTTAAGTCTTGTCTTTTCCCTTCTTCCATGCTGTTTTGTTCTTCTTCCTTCCCACCTCACCTTGATCCTGGCTCTGTTTAGTTCCTTGTGTTTCTGTCCTGCCATCTCTGTTTTTATGGATTACTCTTAATTTTTTATTCCTGTTTTGTAAGATGAAAGGACTGTTTTTTTTTTTTGGATGCTCCTGCTTCCTGCTCTTCTGCATTTTGGGTCCAACCCTTGACAATACTGATATTATCTGCGAGGACTTAATCCAAAAATGTATAAATGGGAGGAACAAACAAGCCTGAAGCAGGGTTATAATAGTTTTGGATTTTTCATTGGTTTTAGTTTTTATTTAGTTTTTCAAATTCAGTTAGTTTTAATTTGTTTTTAAATCAGTTTTGCTAGTTTTTATTTGTTTTTATTAGGCCTGTCAAAATGAATGCGTTAACATGAGATGATTAATTTCTGAAATTAACGCGATTTTTTTTTTAACGCATTAACGCATTCCCACCCTGTTTTACCCACAATTCAATTGTCTGAAATGAGCGAGATGGAGGAGTCAGGAGAACCTTTTGGCCCGCTGGATGGACAGTTCGTGTATAAAAAAAAACCCAAAGATGGAACAGTCAACAAACATGTTGTGGTTTGCGCACACCGCAGGAAGGACTTTCTGTTTCACCGAAGCACCTCAAGCCTTAAATATCATCTTAACGCTAAGCATTCATTTGTTGGCCCTTCAACTTCAGGTGTTACGCCTGGCATGCATCTACTAGTGCTAGGCAGTATGACCAAAAATTTATATCACGGTATTTTTCAAAATTATATCGGTTTCACGCTAATTACTGTATTTTGTTTTTATTTTTTTTGAAGGCACAACTGGGTGTTAACCACATTTTCTTATCATTTAGAGAGGAATTGCTGCAGTAAATTGGCTTAGAATTACCTATTTTACTGTCAGGAGTGAATATTGTAAAAAAACATTCATATCTACACTAGTATTAATACAGGTTTGCATGGCCTCACAAAATGATGCTATTTACAAAGAGGTGGCACTCGTGATTCTAATTAAGTGAAGGAATCAGAATGCATGATAGTTGCAGTTGAAATACAGAACCCTTTTATTTTTCAAATTTTGCGAAAAACTTGAAAAAACACTTAGTAAAAAATCAGCATTAACTACACAATGTAAACAACATTCTCGAGATATTTCAACAAATAAATAGTAAACAAAGTATGTAACTTGCAAGCTTGATATTTCGATCCACCGTTTACTTTTTTATCATAGGCAGTGCTCCTAGCAAACGCGTCTTTGTCATCTGACTTGACTTTTCTACAGCAGTAACATTACTAGCGTTACCTGCAGAGGATGCAGACCTCAGCTTCATGCATTCCTTGAATTCTAACAAATGTTTGCGGCTTAGGTGGTGTAGCAGATCGCTTGTGTTGCCTCCCGCGGGAAATTTAGCTCGGCAACATTTGCAGATTATTGTAGTTTGTTGGACGTCGTCTTTTTTAAATCCAAAGAACTTCCACACGACAGACATGGCTCCTCGTTTAGGAAGAAGTTCCTCAGTCTCATGTGACTGTTCTGGAGCCACTTCCGGACTTTCGCTGTTTGCAACCATCACCGTTTAACCATAAACTACTAGCGTGTTGTGCCTCCAGTGCAACTGCAAAACAGTCCCCTGTCAAACAATGTTCTGTGGCAGTTACGTTCCGCCGTGTTGCGTTCCCAACATTGTGTACGCTACAGTACATACTCACCGGTATTACGGTATATGAAAAATTTATATCATAAGAAAAATAAACACCGGTATTCGGTATGAACCGGTATACCGCCCAGCACTATGTCAGACCACCCTCACCGAGCGCAGGGCATTAAGTAAGTCTACGTCTGAGAAGCTGAGAGACAAAATTGTCAGATGGATAGCCAAGGACTGTAGACCGGTTAACATTATTGAGGACACGGGCCTTGCAGAAGTTCTGAAAGTTGCAACTATAGGCGCACTTTACAAGATACCGTCGAGAGGCATGGTGATTACTAAACTCAACTAGCTATATGAGGCTAAAAAGAAATCGAAGGAAGAGGATTTGGCTTCAGCGGAATATGTTGCTTTGACAGGAGACCACTGGACCTCCGTGAGTAACAATAATTATCTGGGTGTGACGGTGCATCACATAACTGAAACCTGGGAACTGAAGTTGTTTGCTTTAACTGTAATGAAATCAGAAGAGCGTCACTTGGCAGAGGCATGTGCTCAGCAGTTTCAAACCATTGCACACAAGTGGAAAATTTAAGGAAAAATCACAACTATAGGGACGGACGGTGCACGCAATATGACAGCTGTGGCTAAACTGCTGCCATATGAGCACATGCCCTGCATCGTTCACATGCTGCAGAGAAGCATCAACATGAGCCACTCCTGTAGTGGATTTATGAATGTATTGGCCAAGTGTTGCAAAATTGTCGGTCACTTCAGACACAGCGCAGCAAACACCATGGAGCTTCAGACACAGCAAGCAGCCCTCGGACAGCAGCAGGAGCCACTGATCCAAGACGTGCCAACGCGGTGGAATTCAACGCTGGAAATGATCAAGCGCCTGAACCGCAATCAAGCAACGATTAAAGCAACCCTGGACCAACAACGCCACAAACTGGTTATGCTGACGCCACTAGAATGGGACAAACTGCAGAGACTGAGCACTCTTCTAGAGCCCTGCAGGTAAGGAATGCACATATAATGTGCAAATTGAAAATTAAATTGAACTGATCAAGCTCAAATTAAATGTTTAACTGAATTACCAGCATACCAACTGGGGTTCAAATACCTTGTGTGTATGTGTGTGTTATTCTACTGCAGGTATGTAACTGAGGTTCTGGGTGGAGAGGTCTAAATCTCCTGCTCAGTAATACTGCCTGCCTTCTGCCACCTGCATCAAGTGATGAAGGTCTCTGAAGGAGACTCTGCATGTGTGGTGAGATTTAAGACAATCTTCATGGAAGACCTTGCTTCCCGCCAGGAAAATACTAACAATGCATGGCTCAAGCTTGCAACGGCTCTGGATCCACATTTTAAAGACTTGAAGAGTCTGCCCAAGAGTGAAAGGGAAGAGGGGTGGACCTCACTTGGAAGCATGCTTTATGAACATTTACCCAGAAGGTCTCTGCTGACTTCTCAAGATGGACCACCCAGGAAGAAAATTCACCTTCTACAGATGGGCTTAGATTCAGAGTCAGATGAAGAGGTGCAACCTGACAGAGACATACACAGGTACAGAGCAGAACCAACCATAAGCATAGAGGACTGCCCAATGCAGTGGTGGGCTGCTCATTCAGAAGCACACGTCAAGCTGGCCCTGCTTGCCCAGAAATATCTAGCGACTCCTGCATCCACGGTTCCATGCGAACGACTCTTCTCGGTCGCTGGCCATATTGTTCAGAAGTAACGGTCCGCTTTACATTCAGAAAATGTTCACCAGTTAGTTTGCCTTAGCAACTGGCTAAAACATGAATAAATAAAAGGTAAAAAGATAATTGTTTGAAAGTGGAGTTGTTTAAAATGAAAAAACGTTCCATTCACCTATCTTGTATTTGCTAAAAAAAAAAAAAAAAAAAAAAAAGAGCAATGGCTAAGTTGCCAAAATTGTTGAATTTATTTTTTGGATTTTTTTATTAATAAAAACCAAATGTAATATCCACTTGTCATTTATCTTTCTGTTCTGAGAACAGTACACAGAAAATATGAATTTTTCAATAATATTTAGGATTGCGATTAATCGAAATTAATTCAAGAAACCTTGTGATTAATTGGATTAAAAATGTTAATCGTTTGACAGCCCTAGTTTATTTATTTATTTTTTTTAATACTTAGTTTAAGTTTAGTTATTAGTTTCAGTTTTAGTTTTATTAAGTAAAATAGGATTTTAATTTTGGTTGGAGTGGAGCATTGAACTTTTTGAAGGCTATTGAATCGAATAGTTGTGTTTACATTCTGGTCTCAACAAACATATTTACCAGTGCATCTCCCCGCTTGTGGTGTTCCTGCATATTTACTGACCAACAGCTTTTTGATTGCCGGTGGAAACAGTCCATTATAGTTGCAGTTTTCTCCCGTTCCTTCCCAACGCTGACTGGCCTGCAGCTGCAGCTTCTCTTTCCAGGAAGGAGGGCAGCGAGGCTAGCTTATCCAGGTACTCTTGGTTAGTCTTCTTGTGTGAGCTTTTCAAATTAACTTTCAGATTTGTGGGTATTTTTCCCCTTGAGAAGTATTCCACACATTGTATCATCTGCTTCTACAGCAAGGCACTTATTTTTATCATTAACACAGTCACAGTCAATGAAATCCCAAATACGACTGTGCTGCTTTCTCCCAACTTTTGCCGCAGCCATCGCTGACCACTCTAGGTTTTTTTTTTTTTTTTGCTGTTGTTGTTGTACGGCGGAGCGAAGTTAATAGATTTCATGTAAATCCCAAGATGTTTACGTTAAAGAAAATTTACAAATACGAAAATGAAAGACGTTCTTGATATTATAGTTTCAGTATAATTTCAGTTTATTTTATAAACACGAAATACAGTTTCAGTTAGTTATCGTTTTTTTTTTTAAATCTTGTTTTTATTTTATTTCAGTTAACGAAAATGTTTTTTCAATTCTAGTTTTCGTTATTTTGTTCATTTTCGTTAACTATAATAACCTTGGCCTGGAGTGACCTTACATCAGTTACCAGAGGCTGCCCATTTTTGCTTAGTTTGGCTCATACTAACCTATGAACTAATGTTACCTTATGCCCCCTTTCAAATTGGGGGAATAACTTATAATTTAGTGCTTAAGATGGTCTGTGTCCAAAATATTAAAGTGACTCTAGTTTATGACCTGCTAGACCCTCTAATATGGCTGGTGTTAATCTTTTAAAATGTGTTGTCTGAATCACAGTGTATTTAGTGTGTTATAACCCTGTGGTTCTGTAACTTAAATAAACAAAGTCACTGTGTCAGTTATCGTGCACAATCGCCATAATTTGTTAGAGAACTCCTTTAGGAATGTGACAAATTTGGAAAATTAGTTTAAAGGAAATTGGAATGAAAACAAAATCAAGGAACTGCTTGTGGGAAGGAAGGAATCAGTGGCAGTGATGCAGTTATCTACCATAAAGTTGGAAGGTGAGCTGGCAGCCAAAGGCTGGTTTGCCCTCCCACAAAGCAGCTAAAGTGATCACAGCTAGCAATTAACAATACAGACAGCAATGCACTGTCACTCAAAAAAAAAAAACCAAAAAAACAAAAAAAAAAAAAACACACACACCCATAATTTGCAGCTGTAAATAATTCTACCTGAAGAGATACTTAAAAATTCACTTCCCTAAAATAGAAGGCATCTATTTTAAACAGGAACAGCTAACATTGAACAGAGGAGCTGGCCTCAGGTTTCACCTATTCAGCCCTTACAATGAAGCCTTGAAACTCAGTTTCACAACTGTTCTCGCCCTTATTCATATGACCAAAATATCTTACATGCTGTCCAGGTAAACAATATATGATTGATAAAGACCCACAGGAAGGGCATGTGAGTCAGTGAAATACATGGATCTTCCACAACACACAAGAATGGTTGTCCCAACACTTTGTCATCATGAAACTCCCCAACAGGCAGTTAGAACTGAGACAAGAATCATTTCAAAGGAGAGGTGAAACACAAAAATAAATACAGTTGTCTTCTATTCAAGCATTTTGGATCGTTGATAATGGCGTGTATGTTATATAAAGTCTTGGAGTTCCTTACATGCTCCTATAGAGGTCTCCCGGGTGATCAATTAAACTGAAAAAGACCAAACCTTCTGTGCAGCCGTTTACCTGTTTGACCTGTTCTGAATCAGCTGCTTCATTCATTCCCAGATAGTGCTCTGATTTGATAACATTTAAGTTCTTGCACCATGCTGAACACACCACGTGGCTGTAAATACTGGAAAGACTGTGAAGATGATTTAGATGGGGCCCAATATTTGTCCTATTCCTTAAAAAGTCAAAAACTTACTCAAGACTAACTTTGGTGCTGATGCACAATGACATTTGGAAATATGGCAACATTCAGTCTGAAGAATCTCATTTAGAAACAAACTTTATTTGAAAGGTGCACAAAACTGAATTTGCTCCTAAGAATCAAAGTACTGAAAATAAATGAGATATCCATCATTATGGTAAATGGTGTCAGTTATTATATTATACAAATAATCCAAATATACAACAAAAAAAATCTACAAGAGGTTAGGTACAAAAATGATCAATAAAATGAATTTTAAAGCAAAATATCAGTTTTTGGAATCCAACTGTGTAAGGAATGCAGAGAGCAGCCTTCATAAAACAATTCAAACAATACCATCAATTTTTTCCCACTTTAAGATGAATATTGTTCAAGCAACACTTGATTAAAAAGCAATTAAATCACTTGCTATATGTAAACGCAGCATTTTTGCAGCCCCATGCAGCAAATCATCACATGGGTGCGTCTTGATTGGATATCAGCATTAAAGATTCCACTGATTTACAAATTCAATAACAGAATGGCAGAGGATGAATGTTTTTTTTTTTTTTAATTTTAATTAAACTAATGTTTGGGCCCATTAGTTAGAGCTTTTGCCCCCACCGGTTCCCACTTCTCAACCTGTCTCTCCAAAGAAGGGCTGAGGCCTCTATGTGATGTGGAAGGCAGGCGAGAAACTCCATTCACTGTAAGTGCTCCACTGTCTGTTGGGCAGATGTAGTCTGCAGATTCATCAGGTTTCCTCTTTCTGAGATGACTGAATTGGGTGAAGCCCAGCTTCTTTGGCTGGAAACACAAAAGTGCCAAATGAACAATAAACTATTCTGATGTTATGCTGCTGCAACATCTGCAGAAAATGTAGATTGATTGATTTTAATTGTGCTTACTTTTACTTTAGCAGTGGTAGTAAGAGGCACGTGGCCTGTGGCGTTGCCATACTCTCGTTTCTCCTGCATGGCTTGATGCCCAACCAGGGCCGCGAAGGCGGTGGCGAGATGACGCCGTAGCAAAGTCTTCTGAGGAGGAATATTCAAAAGCAGGGCCAAAGTCTCTGAGCTGAAGCGAGGCTCCAGGATCTATGTGAGCATGTGGAAAAAATATATTTGGAAAGGTGGGAAACAGTGGAGTGCATTGTCTCTGTTTTCCTAAGTGCACTGTAACTGAGATTAAAAAAAAAAAAAAAAAAAAATAATAATTCATGAATGACTCTTTATTGATGACTGACCAAAAGATCTCCAAAATGGTAAGCGATTAAACTCTTAAGTATATTCCTACTTAATTATTGTCATTTCTTACTCATTAGAATGGACACTAAATGATCATTTCACTACTTAATTTGGGTCTCATGTATGTAAGCAGGCATTAGTGTATTATAAAGTGTTTCTGTGCATAAGAAGGCATTCCTCAATCTAAACATTCCTAAATGAAAAAACTGCAGACAAAATCTGAAAACACTGCAGATAGCATCATTATTTATAGTACTCACAATGAGGCCACCATGAACACCGCTGCCCCGTAGATTAGGGGCATATTCAGCGAGATCCACTGCTCTTAACCACTCCATGACACGATGGTTTGACCACTGTACCACCTCTGAGGGAGAAGGCTGTTTCTGAAAACAAGAAAAAATATACTCCATACCCTCTTCTATCACACTTGTAGCTGTCCATCGGATACACTTTAAAACAACTAAACAAATAAGCATTTAAATACCCTTAAAGGATTATGATAGTAGAAACTGCATAACTGGGAAATGCAAGACCCCAAAACATTTAATATCTATTTGCTGCCCCCTTGTGGGGAAATCATGTGATAACAGCACACTTGAAAAAATACATGAACATGTTTGATTCTCTGTAATGTGTTACATTGTCAGAGCTGTTGGTGAAAGCACAAATCCTAACTTTAGTTTCATCCTACTCCTCTCCCCGTTGGCTTACCTCCTCGCCTGGTCTACGCCGAAGACAGTGTGGGTTGAATTTATTTGCATGAAGAACATGAATAGCACATTTAATACTGAGATGATGAAGCTGGCTGGTGACCTTTAGAGTCAGGAGATCATTCTGAGTAGACAGAAAAAGATGAGAAGAAAAGTAAGCAGAAGTACAAAAATGGTATAACGAACTGTACAACGGTGTTACAACAGTACAAACTTTATTGTTTTGAATTGTATCTGAAACTTGTGTGTGTGCAGAATTAAGTCTTACCACTGTAAGATACTGTATCATTCGTCCATCTGTTCGAGCTTCGTGGAACTGGTCTTTATACTGAGGCAAACCGATATCATCCAACCAGCCTATATGAGAGAAAAGTGGAGATGAATGGACTTCAGACTTTAAACTAAGCACTTATTTGCATTTGATTTTCAGATATACATATATATCGCACACAGTCTTGTTTTCCTCTTTGTATATGGTATCACAAGCTCTACTCTGTATTTGTAATGACTCAAAGAAGAACGTGCAGTTTGAGAAGTATTCCATTAAGACAGATTCTTACAAGTGACCCAGATGTGGTCCAACTCCGAGGACTTTTCTATAACTTTCGTGGTGAATGCCCTCAGAGCGAGCTGTAGCTTCTTCCTGTGCAGCGGATGCTTCATGCCCATCTCCTGAGCTCATAGCAAAAAGTCATAACGAACACGAAAGATCAGGGTAGAATTTATCATTTTTCCTCTTTCATTTACTTACATCAGTCCTACCAAACCTCAATTTATTGGACTAAGTTGTTAAAAATTATAACTTGAATCCTGAATTTTAGTTTTAGTCATGTTTTAAAACAAACAAACAAATAAACCTATTAAAACATACAAAACTAACTGTAATGAAGCTTGCTGTCAGGAGCTGATTTATTTTCCAACCTTCTCAAAATCCTGCGGTGAGGCAGACAGAAGCGTCTGCCCATTCTCAACCCACTGTCTTGTGAGATTAACGTATTGGCCGAGTCCATAGTCCTCCAGCCAACCGCACACCTGCTCCTTGGTCCACTGGCTGAATGGAATACTCATATCACTGACAGCAACAAGAAGACAAAGGAAAGGGAAATTACTTCATTGCATATATTCAAGTAAACGGATAAAACTAAGCTTGGTTTTTATGAAAGTATAAGTACTGGGATAATTTAAACAGGAGTTTTGTTGTAAACTTAAAGAAAAAGATTAAAAGGCACACTGAGTTTTACCGTGCAGAGTCAGATTCAGGGGTTCGGGTCAGTCTGGGTCCTGCTGTCGCACGCAGGCCCCCTCTTCTAAACTGGCCGGCATCTGGATCTGCTGCTTGAAAGCCTCCAGACTGGGTTCTGCGAAGTCTGCATGGGTGACAGTGAACTCCGTGGATAAAAAATCCTAGAAGCTACCTTCTTTCTCAAACAAAAGCAATTAAAATATAAGCATTTTTCTCATCTTACTGTAGTACGAATAAAGATAAGTAAATAAAATGTGGCAATGTCTGCAACTAGTCACTCACATACACCCCTCTACATGAGTCATACCAATACCACCCACCGCTTCGCTGGTCTATTTAAAGGAGCAAAACAGGGCTAATCTCTGCCTTGCTAACGGATGCCCAACTGCCAAGCGTGCCGCTGAAAAAAACAGTCCCACCACCACCTGAGCATTCACTTCGGATCACCACATGTCTCCTCAATATCTCAGTTTTGATATTATTCTCTAGAAACCGATGGGTTGGAGCCTAGAGTCCTACCTATAAATATTGTTCATGAAATATGAAACATACATAATCATGGTAATATTAATGTTATTGACTGTAATAGAGATTATATTGGATAATTGTGTATATTTGTATTCTTTTGTTGCCAAAAAAAAAAAAAATCCAACTGTTCAGGTCTTGGTGTAACAAGTGTGATAACAGGTCTTTCTTTTTAACACCAGTTATTTTTTTTCTTTGATTGTCCTCATCTTGCACATTAATAATCCGTGTTGATGTGCTGCTTTGTTGATGCATCCATGTGTGTCCCTGCACTCACTTTCCCCAGAGTCTCTTCAAGCTCCTGTTATTCTTCATGTATTCTGGGGAGCCCACGGTTCGCTGGCCAGGTTGTGCAGGCACCCCGCAGTGAACGGGAGAATTATCACTGGATGTGCTCTCATCAACTCGCTCGAACTTTCCTTCAAGAGGTTTCACAAACCACAGTTAATTACCGAGGACAAAAATCATTCACAATATTTGATTGCAGTTTTGATGGCTGGTTAGATTAAGCAGTATTTCATAGAGGTAATTGTGTAGCTGAAAGCAGCAGTTCAGTCATAGTAATATAAACAGACAAAGCTCCACTGTGTTCCTGCCAAATAACACACTTTTGATTGATGGCATGTACGAAAAGAGTTAAATGTTTCCTGTAGTTAAGGCAGTGTTGAAGACTAAATCTTGATAATGATGGTGACTGAAAAGAGAGCCATAAAAAGCCTTTCTGCTTTTTTCGTTTTCCCATTTTGCATAACAAACAGAACATTAAGAGCATAGCAGCGGAAATGTAGTGGTCTGGCTTTTCACAGTGGTCTATTCAGTGGAGGTTAAAGACCAGTGGATTCAGCAAATAAATCATTAGTTAATGCCCCGTGAGGAAGAGAGGATCTGAGCTACGTTTTACAAGGTGTGATCATTATGATAAAGTCTTCGGTCAGAGCAGCTGCAGCAGGGAGGTCAGGGTGGGGCTCCGGTTAAAATTGGCCAGTCACAGTGTGGAAGGGTGGGACTGTGATGAATGTGGTCAATCAGGGAAAGAGAGAGGGTGTGCTGGGTTTGAAAGCCGATCCCATGATCCATCTGCTCTGTCAGGAGCCTCTGCAATTAACTGTGATCAAACATGCAGTGGTCATCTGCTTGAAAGAGAGTGGTAACGGCTCCAAATATGAATCTGGCCTCCACTCATGGGAATTACTGAGCTACAGACTGATCCTATGGTACACTGATGCTCAAAACAGTACACCATCATATCATGAATATCACTTTGAAGCTTTATGTGTGCATTTACTTTGGCTAGAGTCTCCGTCTTCACTTCCATCTGGAGACTTTTGGCTCTGAGTCTCAGTGCTGCTGTCTCCAGTCCCATTTTGTTCTGACAGAGAGGAATTTATGGGCAGGGTCTGACTTCTGCTGTCACCCAGAACACTCTTAGAAAACAACACAAAGAGAAAAGAAAGTTATTTTGATAAGTATCTAAAAAAAAAAAACAGAGGATATTCTCTAATGTAAGGTAAATCTCAGTAGCTTTTAACCTGGAGTAAAACTATGATTTTACAGTTATGCACAAGTTAGTACCTCCTCTTTTAATCCTATGTGTATCTTAGTACCATTGCCTCATGCTAAATGAGTCTATTAGGTAAATTACAACCTCTGACAAATAACATAGAACCTTCTTCATCTTTCTGTTATTGAACATAAAGAAATAAATCACGTAGGCAACACTAAGTACCTCCATCATTGATTGGATATAGATCTACTTTAGCATTCATAACTTGAAGTAGTCATTTCCTGTATGACTCCATCAGCGTCTCACATCATTCAGTAGGATTTTTTGCCCATTCTTTCTTCCCCCATTCACTTTATTGAGGTTTTAGATATTCATTTATGCACAGCTCTATTAGGGCTCTGCCACAGCATTTCACACAAGCCTCAGCTGATGGACAGCTGGCCACATATTTGCTGCTAGAAAACTTTGGTAAAGAGAGAAGTTCACCGTCGACTCAAAAGCACCTTCCTCACTATCAAGCCAGGCTGGGCCAAGCTATAAATGCACTAAAAATAAAAACCCCTGGCCTCAGTTTGTACACAAAAAAAAAAACATTCCTGTTCTCACTGTCAGACTTGGAACTGAAATGTGCTGCCTCGTTTCACGGTGGAAACGCTGCAGCACCCATTGCTTTAAATCAGCTGCAATATCACTGTTAAATGAGAATTTGGATATCTTCTCAGTCGTAAGAATTATTACTATTGTGCACTGGTGAAGCAGTCTATTCGGTTGTTAAACAAGGCACTGACAAACGACGGAGGTGCAAAATGGAGTTTATTCTCCAAGTCTGCATGCAAAATTCAGAGAGGTTATCACAGAACGCTGGATTGTTCAGAATGACAATAACAGAAAGGCGGGCAGTTCATCTAAACAACAAGTGGAAAAACACAGTAACCTTGGGATCTGTCTAGACATAACTTAGCTACTTGATGGAGATAACACCAAAACAACCGGTGGCCTCAAATGAGGAAGGATTGGAGGCGAAGAGTCATGGCCTTAATTCATGCCACAGCATGACACAGCAGTTTTAGCAAGTTTGGGCCTCAGAATGAATTTTTAACATCACAATCATCCACCATGTTTGTCCCAAATGATGAAAAAAAAAATATTAAGGGTGAAGGTACTAAATCAAATTGTTTAATGAAATGATCTGTTCACTTCACAGTTTGGCTATGCTCAGTTGTGAACAAGGGAGCAAGCAGAGACTACAGGAAACTGAACCAATGTCATTGTTTCTCTCCAAACAAGTGATCGCTGAATCAGCATTTCCTTGTCCCTTGAGCTAACGGCAAATGTAGATGGAGGACGGGACTTCATGCAACACTATACTTACAAAGCCACAAACACAAAAGCATGACTTCTAGCTCCACCTTGTTTTAAGAGACTTACTCAGATAACACAAAACTTAAATAGCTGGGCTATTAATACAAAGAAGCGAAGGGTCTTATCACTGAACATCTTTACAGTCAACACTCAGCATGAGTCTTGAGTGATAATCAGCAGCTTTAACTGTCAGAATCAAGGTCAAAGAATGTCCGAGAGCAATGCTGAACTTTAGGCCCATAAAAAAGACTAAAATAACGATTTAAAACCAGCATGCATCTCCATTCACCGGAGGAAGTTGAGAATCATGAACCAAATCACCAACAGTTCAGCAGTGTTTCAGGGCAGTGATATGTAGACAGGGCTCAAATCAAGTACTGAATCATTCAGTGAACAAATGTTTTCAGATAATCTTTTTAATTAACTGACTCTAGTGACTCAGTACACTGAAAAGAAATGGCACAAGCAGCATGAGCGACTGAGCGAGTAAACACTGAGAGATTATGCAAAATACAACTGGAGTCAATCTGAAGATCAGTCAGCTGTATCTGCGACAAATGCTAAAGGAAGTTGTAAGCCAGCATATAAGAGCCATAAAGTAAACCAGAGAAATGCTGAACTGTAAAACCAGATACCATCTCCAGCCCCATTCGGCCCAGCGTGACCACTAAAAGAAGTGAGGACAGAAATCAGGGGTTAGGGCAGCCAGAAGCAATAATGGAAAGAGGCTGGTGACTTAAAGGGTAATGAGGCTGCAAACAGCCATTATGGCCAAACAACTCCACTTCACTCCCATCAGTCCATAGGACATTGTTCCAGAACTCTTCTGGTTTGTTCAGTACCTAGCTGCAACTTTATCTCTTACATCCTGTGGATACAGTAAGGGGGTACTTAGCATTGCTCACATTATTTCTTTTTTTTTAGTTAGATATTGTTCTTTGTCTGAGGTAGATTTTGCCTAATACTATAATCCAGGAAACTGCATACAATTGACAGCATCTAACTAAGTTCATTAAAAGAGACATTCCCTAAATGAGTTGTGTAAAATACCTTTGGTGAATGTCCGTTCGTTATGTCATTCATGCTACTTGATAAAGTCTGTGCCTCTGATCTGTGAAGAAAAATGCACGATCAGTTAAAATAAAATTCAGCTGAGATATACAGGAATCATTCTTTGACAATAAGCTGCTTCCCTACCTGGAGTCACTGTCTTTCAGCACTGATAAGAGAGACGCTTGCTGGGACGAGTAGCTGTTTGATGAAACCTGTGACAGTAAAATAAATATATTTACTTATGACTGTTTGGAGACACTGAAGTTGCCTTCATGGAAACATTGATGATATTGGGATGATCTCAACCTATTTGTACCCACTTCAGACTTCACGTCATCAGATTTTGTGCTGGAAGAGTCAGCACTCCTCATCGGTCCCTGCTCTCCTTCCTCACTGCTGATTGATGGAGTGCGACCGTTTGATAATGAGCGAACAGCAGAGGGAGCTGCAGAAACAAAGAGAGTATGTGTGTATAAATAAGTGCATAATCTTTTTTTTTTTTCTGAAGAAAGAAACATTATGGGATGCATTAGAATGAGCTGATTACCTTGCCTTGATGTGTGAGGGATCTCTCTGAATTGTCTGCACTGGTTAAGAAGCAGAGTGAGCTCCTCAATACGTCGGTCCTGCAGATATAAATATACTTATATATACTACTGGATTCGCTTTGATGCAGACCATTTCACCACCCAAAAGTTCCCCTTCCACCATATGGCCATTACATCAAAGTAGGGAGGGGGTTGACACAGTCCTGGCTAGAAGGCTTAATTGTGGTAACCAGCTGCATAGAGCGTGTGTTTTTTGAAGTGGTGCACGGGCCTGGTTTTACCATGGTTGTCTTAGTGCAGCTCAGTCCAAAATTAGGCTCAGCAGAGCGCAGAGCGAGGTCTGTTTAAGTGTGGCTGTGCCTGAAATGACTTGCCTCGGGGTGTGTGCGCATGTGTGTTCACATTTAGGCCCGTGTCTCCAAGACTTAAAAGTCCAAGATGCTGCGGATGCAAGAATACAAAAGACCCTTTGTGCCACGTATGGCTGTCGGGTGGTAGCTCTGAGAAATAACAGCATTTAAAAACAGCTACTCTCTTAACTTTTTAAACAGCACTGATGATAGTTTGGACAAACAGAGACCGTATACCAGCCACATTATAAGTAAAATAATGTCTACATATGTGCTGATGTATTTTGCATGATTAAACACAGCTTTTTTTTTTAACAAAGAAAGGATAGAGTCTCTCACTAGCATTAACTTACCTTTTCATCATTGGCAGCTATCAATGACTTCATTCCACTCCTAAGTCTCTGCAGTTCTTGATCTATGAGGAGAAATGCCACATTGTTCATTAACCTATATAAAACAGCTGTTCATGTTATAGACATTTGCATTTTGAATATACATGCTTTGGTTATATTGAGATGAAGGGGGTGAACATAGATGGCAGCATGTTTGCAGAGACATCTCTAATATCTCTGACAATCTTTTCTTTTTTTCTTTATGCACTCTTTACGAGTTTTGTCATAGCGGCGTTTGCATATCACTTTAGACTTGTAATAACAGCAGGAATCCAGACAGCATCTCCAGTAAACAACAATGATAGTACTGAGAAAATACCCTTGAGAAGTGTTTGTCTATGACAGAAAGTCGGGACAAACAAAACGTTGTTTCTTCAGCAGTCCATAGGTCAACAATAAAGGCAAAGGGAAGTGAGATAATGCTTAAAGTAATAATGATTGTCAAGCTGCTACCCTCAGAGCAAAAAGAAGTAATAAAGGAAAGTTATATAAAGAATGATAATAAATAAAGGATTACAAGGGGAAGTGACATCAATGCAGAAAGGAAATAAATGAAAGATTAACAGTAGACATGGCCCATGGGTTTGAAATGATTTTCATTAAGTACTGCGAGGGTCTTATATTTGGTGTTTAGCCTCTTCCTGTACATCTCCTCTCAGAGAGAGAGGGAGGCTGACACAGAAACCCCAAATGAGGCAGTTTATACACACGTGGACAAAATTGTTGGTACCCCTCAGTTAAAAAAAGAAAAACCCACAATTCTCACTGAAATCACTTGAAACTTACAAAAGTAACAATAAATAAAAATTTATTGAAAATCAAATAATCAAAATCAGCCATCAATTTTGAATTGTTGATTAACATAATTATTTAAAAAAACAAACTAATGAAATAGGGCTGGACAAAAATGATGGTACCCATAACTTAATATTTTGTTGCACAACCTTTTGAGGCAATCACTGCAATTAAACGATTTCTGTATTTGTCAATGAGCGTTCTGCAGCTGTCAACAGGTATTTTGGCCCACTCCTCATGAGCAAACTGCTCCAGTTGTCTCAGGTTTGATGGGTGTCTTCTCCAAATGGCATGTTTCAGCTCCTTCCACAGATGTTCAATGGGATTCAGATCTGGGCTCATGGAAGGCCACTTTAGAATAGTCCAACGCTTTTCTCTCAGCCATTCTTGGGTGTTTTTGGCTGTGTGTTTTGGATCGTTGTCCTGTTGGAAGACCCGTGACCTGCGACTGAGACCAAGCTTTCTGACACTATAGGCAGCACATTTGTCTCCAGAATGCCTTGATAGTCTTCAGATTTCATTTTACCTTGCACACATTCAAGACACCCTGTGCCAGATGCAGCAAAGCAGCCCCAAAACATTACTGAGCCTCCTCCATGTTTCACCGTAGGGACAGTGTTCTTTTCTTTGTATGCTTGGTTTTTGAGTCTATGAACATAGAGTTGATGTGCCTTACCAAAAAGCTCCAGTTTGGTCTCATCTGTCCAAAGGACATTCTCCTAGAAGCTTTGTGGCTTGTCAACATGCATTTTTGCAAATTCCAGTCTCGCTTTTTTATTTTTTTTTTTAGCAGTGGTGTCGTCTCCCATGAAGTCCACTTTGGCTCAAACAATGACGAATGGTGCGATCTGACACTGATGTACCTTGGCCTTGGAGTTCACCTTTAATTTCTTTGGAGGTTGTTCTGGGCTCTTTGGATACAATTCGAACAATCCGTCTCTTCAATTTGTCATCAATTTTCCTCTTGCGGCCACGTCCAGGGAGGTTGGCTACTGTCCCGTGGGTCTTGAACTTCTGAATAATATGAGCCACTGTTGTCACAGGAACTTCAAGCTGTTTAGAGATGGTCTTATAGCCTTTACATTTAAGATGTTTGTCTATAATTTTTTTTCGGATGTCCTGGGACAAATCTCTCCTTCGCTTTCTGTTGTCCATGTTCAGTGTGGTACACACCTTTTCACCAAACAGCAAAGTGACTACTTGTCTGCCTTTAAATAGTCAGACTGACTGATTATGAGTTTGGAAACACCTGTGATGTCAATTAAAGGACACACCTGAGTTAATCATGTCACTCTGGTCAAATAGTTTTCAATCTTTTATAGAGGTACCATCATTTTTGTCCAGCCCTATTTCATTAGTTTGTTTTTTTAAATAATTATGTTAATCAACAATTCAAAATTGATGGCTGATTTTGATTATTTGATTTTCAATAAATTTTTATTTATTGTTACTTTTGTAAGTTTCAAGTGATTTCAGTGAGAATTGTGGGTTTTTCCTTCTTAAACTGAGGGGTACCAACAATTTTGTCCACGTGTGTAAATTGTCAAGTCTTTCCACATTTTAAAATGATAAAAAAAAAAAAAACAAGTCATTAACTGTGTCACCTAGGAGTGTGGGTTATAGAGGGCTTGAAGGAGTTTGGGTCCTTTGCTTACCTCTGTCTGAGCTCTCGGTGGTTAGAGAGGGTCTGGCTAACAGCTGGGAGTGCAAGCTCTCAATCTCAGCATTTTTACTGAGCAGAAGCTGCTGAAGGCTGCTGATCTCTGCCTGTGAGGAAGTTCAGCATAAAAGATTTCTGATCATTGTATGTGCCTGCACATCTGTATAGGCCTCCACACCTACAGGATCTAGCATGTCACAAAAATAAACAGGACAAATTATGTATTTATATGCTTAAATGCCACTAATGGCTTCATTTAAAACCAAGACTTAGAATTTTCTTTTCATTTTTTGCTGTATGTGAAGCCCCACAGTAAAGAAAAGAAATGCTGCTTCCCTGAATTTCAGAGAAATAAATGTTTTCCACAAGTCTCTAGTTTCCATGGATTGTTTTAAGACAAAATACATGATGAGCACAGAAAATAATAAAGTTAAATTCAGACTGATGTAACTGCTGATGTGTTGTTTGTGCATGTTGTGTAGAAGAAGGTGAAACTGTTTCTGATATGTCAGCATCTTTCACCATGTTTTTTGAAGGACAGTAAGATTTTCTGAATCTTCCATACAATTTTAATAGATATCAGTAATCTATTCATCGAAGAATAGCCAGGGTATTTAAAACAGCAAGATTTGTTAAATTTGCAATTTAACAGTGGAAAACAGTCATTACAAATAACATGCTGAAAACAGTTCATTTAAATATATGCTAATTTTGAATTTGATAACAAATTAGGAGACAGGTGTGGGTCAGGTCATTTCAGCCACTGAGCTGTTATTGTGCATGCAGAGTGCAAAGGCATCTAAAGGCATCTAATAAAAAACAAACACACGCATGTATGTATATATATATATATATGAAAATCAGGTCTCGGGAAAGTGTGTCACTTGTCACAAGCCTCAGTCAATGTTCAATGATTTCAGGCCCAAAGAAATTTGTGGCATTTTAGTACTTATTGAAGCAAAGCTGTACAGTTTTTAAAATAGCTCCTGTGCCCATCCAGTGATATCCAATACAGAATCATGTCTGTTTTCACTACAGACTGAAGATCTCGGCTATTAGATATGATTTTTAAGTTAGGATAGTTGCAGACATCAGTTCCTATAATATTATGCAGTGTAGATGGTTGAATTATTAGTAAAAAAATAGTGATAATGTGGTGAATTCCTCCACTTCTTTACTCCCTAAAGACTCATCCTCTCTTCAATTCTCTTTTTAAAGCCAATATTATTACTAATATGTACCCAGTCTAATTAGTGGTGAGATGTTCCACCAGTTTTTTTTTTTTCCTAGCAATAAACAGCATTGGCCTCTCTCTTGCCCTGAGCTTTTTTTTAAATTATTATTATTATTATTATTATTTGCCCCTGTCCTAACATGCCTCTCTTTCAAAACTATAGCAACTGCTTTCCTGAGTTCCCAAAAACTCAGAAACATGTCCAACATGCTCCTGTACCAACTTCCTAAGAAAGGTCTTCAAATTCAAAATGACCACGTCTTTAAAAACAAAATTAACATTTTTCCATTTTAAACTTTTGGCTTACTGTCTTGGTGTTTTTACAGATTATTTATTTTGCATGAACTGCGAGTTATTCCATTCTTTCTCACTCTCATTTTTTAAATTGCATGTTATAGTATCCCATGGATTTCAGATATTAGGTTCTAATTGACCAGACAATATTCATAGAAGTTTACTTTAAAGTCAAACAAGTTTAAAATGAACCACTATATTAGAATCATTAAACTTTTGCTGTAAACATACACATATGATTAAGAGGAAGAACGATTAGAAGAACCAATTAAATATTATGATAAATGGCAATGCTTGAGAAAAAGGGAAACATAAGAAGGGGAGATGAATGCCAAGGAATCATGCCAAAGCATAAAAAGTGTTCATTAAAAATAAGACTAAGCTAGTATTAAATCTATTTCTACCACCCTTTAAAATAGAGAGCGAACTCAGACTTCCTAAGAAAACATAGGTGTCTGAAAAATAAGAGAACTTGTGCAAAAGAAAATGACTCACTTAACTGGCTGGAACATCGAATTGGACAGCGTTCAGGAAAGTTGAGCGGACAGTTAGCAGTGGAATTTGGGCACTGATGGTGTACAGCAAAGTCTACAAGCCATGCAAATCTTTTTACCTTAGTTGCTTTGAGTTTCTTTTCATACTGTTGTTTTTGATCCTCCAGGTCTTCCACTTTGTCCTTGAGAATCCTGAGCTCCTTAAGTAAGATCTAGAGTGAGAAAACATAGCTAGTTTGACACACAGCTGATATGAACAAACAGGAAAAGTATTATTTTGTACAACAAGCTGCGTTAAGTTATGTGAAATGCACTTTTTGCGTGTCAGACAGCATGTGACAGTGATGAGCCTTGCTGTGCTTTGGATATTTGCTGAAGCCTTCATTTCCATCCGCAGCTACAGATTACGCAACAAAGTCAGTCAATCCATGCTGGGCACAACATTAGAAACCATGCAGGCAGGCTTTGCCTACACTTTCTCCTCCGCAGTGGCACCGCTGCTCTGCATCTGAGCTACCCTCTCTCGGGCTGTGTGTGTTCCCATCAGGCCCGTCTGAAGCCTCCTCTAGCTTGTGAATTCCCCCTGAGGTTCTGTCACAGCACATCCCAAGGTCTGAGCCCCGGCCCTCGGTGGACTCAGTGGAGCACGCCACTGGAAGCCCGCTGTCAGCCGGCATCTCCAAGGCTTTTTTCTCCTGGATCTTGCTATTGATCTCCTTCTGAAACTGACACATCTGCTCCTGCAGTTCACTAATGAAATTCACTACGGTCTGGCAGGTACAGTGGGGGAGAAAAACAATTGAGAAAAAAAAATGTTTAGAAAGAGGAAAAAAGTAACAATGTGAAGTTAAGTGTATGTCACTTTTGTATTTGTGGAAATCATTATAAAATTTATAAAATTTTTCAGTCTTTTTTCAAGACCTAAATGCAGCAATCTCATGTATGAGTCAGTACAGTGAAAGTACAGAGGCTGTATTAGAGTGACAGACTCATAATATGCACATGAATGAATGTAAATATGAATGTGTTCCAAATTGTTTAACTCATTTATAATTTTCAGAAGTTAACTGTTAGCTCAACAGTGGTTAGTATGTATATATGATTGTTGCTTAGTTTGCTTTTCAGAGGTGATGTCTGTCCTGAGGAAGCTTAAAAAGCAGCCGAGATATGCTGTGACTGTGGACGGAGGAAGTCTCACTCAGGGTCTGGTGCAGCGGATGTGACAGATGATATGGAGCGCCTCTGTGGCTAAATTTAAACCTGAGCTTACTGGCTCCATCGCCGTGATCCTACCACATGTTTTGTCTGTGTGTGAGTGTGTGTGTGTTTGTGTGTGCATGTGGACTTGTTTCTGTTAGTGAGGCAGCACGTGGAGGGAGTAAAGTGATAAAAGTAGATTTTTTTTTTTGTTTGTTTGATTTTTCCTTCTGACCCTTTAAGTGAAAGCAGCTGAACATGGATGTTTAAAAGAAAAACAATTCAAGAATTAGAGACATGCCAACATTCTGAATTTCACAAATGAATCTGCATAAATATTCTGGTAATATTACTGTAGACAGAGCAGGTTTCTTTTTAGGAATGATCTAATTAAGTTTTACTAGCCACTAAGAACAGAAAACTCCAGGCTAAAGCTTACACACACTCATATTTGGCCTGTCATCCAATATGCCAGCTCTTCCAGGCCTCAAGTCTTTAACCTGAGGACACAAAGACTCTTTGACCGGCAGTATTTTTAAAGTAACTACATACATTATGGCATCCTGTCTAATAAAGGTTCTGCTTTCTCTTTCTAGAATTCACATGGTCACTAAATGCCAAGGAGGTCTGCTGGTAACCTAACACACCAGTCTTAAGCAAATATATGATCCAGTTTAGACTGACAAAAAAAAATTTAAACCTCTTGGACACTTTCTTTTTCCTGTAGACTGCCCAGGAACAACAAAGCCAGGGTTTTGCTGAACGTTTCCCTCCATCTATCCGTTCAGAAAGGGTTCACGGTCTCACATAAAATCAGCAGCTGACTGCAGGGTTAGAGCCATTCGAACACAAAGCAGATTTTTGTGTGTACCCTCGCCATTCCTGGCAAAGATGTGCTCAAATTTCCAGGGACTGGACTAAAAGTAAACCTCCTGAGGATTTAAACTAATTCATCATTGCAGTGCTCTGTGAAAACAGTCTACTGGTCAGGGTTACAAGAAAATGTTTAATTCATACATTTGTCCACGTGTCCAAAATGTGTGAGTGAAATTGAACATTTTGCATCGCATGTTGTTTCATACGGGACAGAACTTGCACAATGTGATGCCAGTTTAAAACTGTGTATTCACCAACGGTCGAGCCAAACCACATCTTTCATGCCAAACCCTAATCATATATTTATCATCATCTAACTCTAACCATCTCCTTTTTGAGCCTTCTCCTTCACTTTCTCTCATGTCAGCTTCACACAGCGTAAGGAACACTGACTGACATGCGTTGCCTTTGGTTCTGTATTTTAAAACTGTTTCACTCAAAGAGACGGGCTCTGAGATAGCCACTGAGATGGCTTTTCATTTACGAAACCAAAAGTGATTGACAGTGAAGTTGGATAAGGCTCAAGCTTGGTTTTTATTGGTGTGAAATTCTATAACGGCATCATTCCCCACCTCATATCCCCTTGAAAATGTGATAATTAAAAGACACATCTGATACTGTGAGACAGTTTTACATGATAGAAAACAAAGGATTTTAACAAGCCAGGTATAAGCAAGCAGCAGTTTTGCTCAGGGTTTGGATGAATGCTACCATTGCTCAGCATTTATTGTAAAACCTTTTACATTTTGGACAGTGGACGAGTACCTACACATTATGAGAAGTGCCTGCGCTTAACACTAAGGTCAAATGGATATGAGCAATTTGTGCTAACATGCAAATAAGGTCTTTTTTTTTTATCAGTCTGAGAAGACTGATAGCTCAAACAATGGAGCTTTTGTTTGCAATTAAGGTAAGGAAAATAAATGAAGTTCAACTCAACAAAGCACGTTTTTGACTAATACACATGGTATTTAAACAAGTAGTGACAGCACTAGCATGTGCACATGATGTACGACAGGAATTCCTCATATTCGCTCCAGTGAGAAGCCTCACCTCTGCCTTGTGCTGCCTCTCAGCACCGTGGCCCTGCTTTCCTTCCATGTCTGCCAACTTCAGTTTCAGGTGGGACACCTCCCCCAAAAGACTCAGCTTCTGGCTCTCCAGTGACGATCTGTGCACAAGTTCCTGTCACCCACAACAGACAGCATGAGCATGAAGCAACACGGACACATGCAAATACGTTATCCCATCATTTACACACAAGACGCAACACTTACTTTACAAAGGCAACATTAAGTATGAGGCACAGCAAGCTAGCAGCTCTGTAATGTAAGTCCCCTCACACAAACCCTGCTGCTTTCAGAAGCTGTTTGGGTGGCTAAATATACACAACCCATGACCACTATTTATAATGTCTATTTCACAGCTCACTCAAAGTACATAGCAGAGGGGAGGGAGGGGGGTTAGAGAAGGAATAAAGCATCCAAAACACTCATAGATGGAACGTCAGAATAACTTTGACAGGTGCATTTTCGTGATCCGTGTATGTGAACGAGTGCCAATCAAACCAGGTGCTGAGGGAGATTACAGCTAAACAGTTCTGTAATAACGCTCCTGAAAGGATGTCATCCTTTAGAAATAAACCAGACCACGCAGGCAGATGCAATACCAATTTGGTTGATGTCAAGCAGGTGCTGAATCACTTAATGTGCAGAAATGAGCATCAAACTGTACATATGGACACTACCATTTCAGCCGCTGGCTTTGGAAAATATCTGGGCTTCTTCGAGAGTGTACATGGAAAATATTAGAGCTTTGTCACCAGGAAGAGATTTACAGCTCAGTTCCAAAGCCTCATAATGACCATGTCTCCAAAAAGCCAGTCCTTACTGTGCTTTGATAATATCCATGCATACAGCGTTGCACACAGAGGCAGAAGTTATAAATCTAGTTCACGGCTCATTAGAAATTTGCCAAAACACCCTGAAACAGTCCAACTTGACTTTTATGAGAGTTGCAGCATAAGAGTAAGAATGAATACCTGGTTGATCGTCCAGTGTCTCCCTGCAGCAAACCATGTCCTCCCCTCATGAATACAATAGTTTCAAGTGTGTTGTAGTTTCAGGAAGTCAAACTTTTACACATCCATTCCATTCTTTGTACAGTTTCTGATGAGAAATCTAAAGCAAACAACTGAAAGATGACATGCACGCCCAGGTCTTACAGAAGCACCACCCGTCTCTTTCTCCCTCCCATTTCTCCACCTTTTACAGCTATTCTACCCCTCCTCATCTGTTCTTTTCTCCCTCCCACTGTTGTCCTCCCCTGTCTCTCTCTCTCGCTCTGCAGAAACCTTCACAGGAGTTATGGTGTTTGCAGGTTAGAGCCGTAACTAATTATGCAGCAGCCTCCTACCAAGACGGGCTAGCCTGGCCCTGCATAAACCAGACAGACTCTCTGGAAGAGAAACTATCCTGGAATGAGCCTCATATATCCCAAATATTTTGGTTGTCAAGGTAACCTCCAACTACATTCATTGGAATCTTTAGAAGGTAATTTCTTTTCAGGAAGCAGGACTCATCCTCGGTTACATTCTCCACCTTATGAGAAAAACTTGGTCTTGCAGAGGTTATATTTAAAAGATAAATAGACAAACCGGGGCCCTGTCACATTTTTTTTTTTTTTAAATGAACAATAACATTGATGTAGCAGTCCTGCATTTCTCCTGGTGAAAGTCAGACTTTCCTGACTTTGGTCCAGGAAAACGCTAACCATGTGTTGCTGAGACAGTTCGGTTTTTCTTTTTTTTTAAGCAATTCAGCTTTATCAGAGGTCAGTGGAGCCGAGTACCTGCTGTAGCATCTCCTCTGTGCAGTTGAGTTTGTGCTGATGCGCCACCAAAGAGCTCTCTAGATCGCTGATCTTCACTCCCTGGGCCTCCACCTGGTCTGTCAGCACACTCACCTGTGTGTATTTGTACATGTGAACAGAAAGGTTAGAGAAAAGATTTTTTTTTAAATTTCCAAATAGAGATTACAGACTATTTAATCAGCATGTATTCTCAAATTTCCCCTCACAATTACATCCTGCCCTGGTTAAGTCTCTGGGATGCAGTTTGCCTTTTATTCAAGAGTTATCCGTGATGTCTTCTTCATTAATATCAACTTTTTTTCACTTGAACTTTTGTGCTCATCTTTAGAGAAATTTCCACATGTCCTAGATGAAATAGATCCATTCCCTCCCAACAACAAAAGGAGTGACTCTTCGCGCTTCACTTGGTGTTTGGAAAAGTTCAGTTACTCCATTAAGAACAGCAGAACACATGCAGTTAAAATCGGAGATCTGTATCGAAACTTTAAGCCACAAAACACCTAATCACATGCTAAAAGGCAGCTCCCTCCAGCCTACTGGGACGAGCTTTCCAGAGAAATGCTTTGGAGAGACTACTGGGTCACCTGCTGGCCGTCACACACTAACACGCCTACTTGCAACTGGTGCTGCTAGCCTCAACCTGTCCACGGCACACTTGTTCAGCAGCCCTGAGTTGCTACACACACCTACAGGTTTAAGTCAGAGTCAAAGCACATCAGTCAAAACAAGACATTCTGGTGTTGTAACAGCACCTAACCCACTTTTTAACCGTTGCTTCTCCGAGACAGTGACAAACAATTACACAACTTTTACAAGGCAATTCTGTTATATACCTCTGTCCTGTCCTCTCCTCTCCTCTCTAACCCTGCTACTCGATATGGGCCTGGTTTAAAATCAGTCCCCACTTTCAGACTGCTTTGTGTACAAAGTTGCTTTATATTCAACAAGATCCTTGAAACAAATTCCCACCTGCAGAATTAGTGACTCCTTGTCTCCCTCCAGACGTGATAACCGCTCCTGGTAGGACTCACTGGTACTGTTTGAGCGGAGGTTTTCCTGCAGGATAGAGGTCACCTCTTAAGTTCTGTTTGCATGCTGTTATTACAGAACACTTTCCCAGTGGATCAAGTGTTGGTCGCAGCCTCAGGCGCATAAACACAATTCATAAACGTCTGTGCCAGTGCTGTGTGCAGAGTCTGTAAGAGGTTTAAAGGTCCTAATCCAATGCTAAAAGTTGTGTACAACTATTTATGCAAGCTGATTAGCAGGTGAAAAAGTGTCAGCTGAGTGTTTGCCTGCGTTATCAGGGAAATCACAGTATTAGCGATGTGTGAGAGAAGTAGAGTGCATCCAGTGCAGTTGGAAAGTTGGCCGTGTGCTTGATTGATATTTCCTTATTGTTTATTGTTCCATTTCCTCTTAGTCATGGACTCAAGTCTGAACAAAAGGAAAACTGCTCTGGCTCTGTGTTTGCAGATGCAAAGTTCAACTTCTTCGAGCATTTTTCTTGAGTTATTAAGAAAGCAAGGCAGTTTTTTTTCTTTTGTAACAGCTGCTGGCTAAATGATTATGTCAATCCTGGTGATGGCTGACATGACCCACATAAGACAATTCCTTCTCTGATTTTTTTTTTTTTTAAATCTACGTGGTAAGGCTGGTAACCAGTTGCCTCCTTTAATGTGCTGCCATATGACATAAGAAGCAGCGTGTCCTCTTGGTAAAGATCAGAGATTAATGTGATTTTAATATACAATACTGACATGCTAGATTTCCATCAGCCATCTGTGATGGCTCGGAGTCATGTCAGCAAGCATCTTTGATGAGTCTTTGACTTTTTTACACACAGCAACTGACAGTCGGCGTCCATTATTCATGACAGTTAATCTGCATTACGTGGATCCCATTCACTTTCTATAGAAAGCAAGGAGACATGAACAAAGAGGGCGTTACCATACAGAGAATGTCATTTGTTATTGTGATGTCTACAGGACATACATAGGGAAATATAGGTTGCAGGTAGTTCAATAAAGAAGAATGGAGGATGTCTTATTGCTTTGCAGTGGCTCAACTGACGCTGGTGATGCCACTGAAGGCTTGTGGTACCTGGTTATGTCGACCATCTTATGCCGGTATCCACCACAGCCCCTGCGCTAGTCATGAGTTGTTGAACAGCTGTCATTTTTCAGAAGCAATATGGCAAGACATGTAGATGGCATGATAGAAGTAATCACCAGCTGCTTGGAAAAGATAATTGATAATTACCTAAATAATCATTAGGTGCAGCCCTACACCCTACTGTTTAGTTGAAAAACTATCGCAATTGGAAAAATCTCGATATTTTATAATGTAAATTTTTATTTTCTTTCCCAAGTCTTAGAGAACATACTGGACAAATGGGACATTGACTAGAAATTATGTGGTTTGTCTCCAAATGAGTCTACTAAACTTAGGTCTAGTGAACCTGATGTTACACCAGAGTTACACCAACTGACTGTTATAATAAAAACATAAAATCAAACTTCATATATATAACATCAAAAATATCATATCTGGCGTAAACACTTCCATTGTGAAGCTTGTATTCAAGGCTGGTGGTCTGTTATGAAGAGTTGGGTTGAGGTCTGCTTTATAAGACTCATTTATGTATAATTGCATTGTTATATCACAAATTAGCATGATTATATTCACATTTTTATTTACATATTACCACTTCTACCCCGCCATGTGTACTTTTTAAAATGTTTCTTTTTTTTGTAAATAAACAATATTTAAAGACATTAATAATGGTGTTCTTCGGCACACTGCCATGATGATTAGTAATGTTGCTGATAGAGTATTTCCATTCTTCCAGCTGCCTCTAAGTACTAAAACCCAGTGGTGGCTGTGGAAACAAATCAGTTCTTAATTGTAGCAAGATGGTAGGTGCTTTTCAAAGACTCCCTTTAGATTAAAGTGGCTGAAAATCATGTAGTGTGAAAGTCTTACATGTAGTAGAAGTTCACAGAAAATAATCTCAGCATTAATATACATTCTTTTAGAGTTGCTTCACCTTCAGGCAACAATTTCATCTTCTGACCAGTCAGAGAGAAACAACACTTCACTGTAATCTGATCGGAAAATATAGTGAAAATCATCCAACTTTCATCAAACAACTGTCTCTTTTTGATCAACCCAAACACAAATTAAAGGAGGAATGTGGAGATCATTTGCAATTTAAAGAAAAGGAAGCGTGTCCCTGCTCAAATAATATTAAAAATGCATACAGTAGTTAAGGTTAATCATTTTAAAAACAACCTCCATTCCTTGAGGAACACGTGTTGAAAAGAATGCATGTGTTTCATGCTCTGCAGCATCCCTTCAAATGAAAAACAAATCTCATCTTCCTCCTAAATGATCTACTCTGGCATCTGTAATTACAGTGGAAAAGCAACAAAATGAAGGGAAAGGCAAAGCAGCTGCGGTGCAGTGCAAAGGTAGACATGCACGTGGGGAATGTCTTACCTTTCTGAGCCAGGCAAAATGTTTGTAGAAATCAATATGATATTCCATTCTGCAGGCCCATGGCTTTTAAAGTCAAAGAGAATTTACCATGTGCTATAAAACTCCACGGAAGATGAACGCAGAATCCAGAGCAAAAAAAAAAAAAAACAACAACAACAACAACAAAAAAAAACAATAGCTGTTAGCTGTATAATACACAAAACACACACTACACACACTCTTCCTTTTCAAGACAGCCCATCTTCCAGCTGTAGAGTGTGCAGAAGAGATCTCGGTCTGTGTGGTTGGCAGTCTGGTCTGCCTGAGACTTTTAGAGCTTAGATGAATAAGTCAAACTATGCCAGTTGGCTGTACTCCCTTTCTTTCTTTCTTTTTTTTTTTTTGTTCCCTGCCGTTTTTCTACTTCTCAGCTGCCCCCTTTACTTCCTTCTGATTCCTTCTCATACAAACACGCAACTCAAGCTGCTTCAATGTTAAGCACATCTCTCTCATCAAAGTCCTTCTTGTTTTTCTTTCCTATACCTTCCTTTCTCCTGTCCTTTCTCTCCGTGTCTGTGTCAAGCCCTCTCAGACGAGCTAATTTTGTGAGGCTTCCCAAAGGGGAACAGGGGAGAAAAAACTTTTTTTTTTTCCTTTTTCTAGCACATGCTTGTCAGATGTGGTGCGGGGCAGGCTACACCAAAGGGGAGGTAGTGGAAGAGAGTGAAGGGGGAAATAAGGGTGAAGTTGATGTTATAAAATCTAAGAAGTAGTACAGTGGAAGAGGAGGAAGCACTTCGGGTAGCTTACCTGGAGCACTCAAATAAACTACCTTTGTTGACAAGGAAATGAAGGCACTTAGAGAGAGAACAGTGAAAATGCAGAGCAACTGCTTGCACTTTAGACGGCTCTGGATCTCATTACTGGGGCCGTTTGCGATAGATCCTGCTTTCAGCTCATTTCTTCGCAGACAGGAAAACAGCCCTCCAAAAGTTTATGACCAGGATCAAAGACCACCAAATCATGCAACTCATAAAACTCATGGACCCAGTTGTAATAGACTGTGACAGACGGATGGTGTATGCATGAGCACAGTTCTCCACCAGAACCCTTTATCACACACAGGACTTTGCATATTTCAGATGTGGATATGAAATTTGCAGGCTGTTATACAACACTGTTATGGTCACAACTCATCTATGTGTAAGTGGAGAAGTGAGAAGTGAGAGAAAAGACTCACCTCATCTTGTTCTAGCCATTTTAGGATCACATTTGCTGTATCATTGGAGACCTGCTTCCTCAGAGCGCCCTGGCCTTCCTCACTGTCCTGGGCCTCCAGCACGGCCCTGAGGGCCTCAGGTCAACCGAAGAGCCTGGAGATCAGAGTCCACAGGTGGGGGGAGGGGCTGCCGAGCCCTCTCTGGAGACTGGTAACCTTGGTCGTCTAACTGCAGAGCACTGAACAGACCTTCACCCAATTTGCCTTGAGGAAGGAAAACAAAAAATCTTCTTTAAACATAATTAGTTCAAATAATATGATCATTATAGCTTTACACTAATTTATTGCTGCTTCTTTTTTTTTCTACTGAATAAACAACTCAGTAGGAAGTGGCTGGAAAGTGATAGCAGTACCAGTAATGCCCTCTTGGGAGCAGTGTTTTGCTCCAGTGTGGCCCACTGGATTGGAAATAGCATCATATTTGGACTGTGGTTTCTGGAATCCACAAATTAAAGGTTAAACTTGTAGAAGTAGTTACTGAAATCGCCATGTTTAAGCTGCAAAAAGTACTTTGGAGTGAAATCAAAGGACACATTGATTCAGCATTGTGAATATGTAGATAGGTTTATTCTTTCTATTATTAAATTCACATAATATTCTATTGTTTGTGACCTTTTTTTTTTAGTTGTGGTCAGTGGTAGAATTTCTAACTGAAGTACAGTGTGACCCGGCTGCCACGTTTATTATCAGATCTTGCTCTTCTGACCCTGTGCTTCAACACTTCTGTGGTTATGAAAAAGAGGAGCAACTAAAATGTATCACCTCTGCTAGAAAATACTGAATACTGCTAGAAAGACTCTGGAGAGTAAGTTAGAGTTGACGTTGTTCTACCAGACTCGTACAGCTTTCATTGTTTTAAAAAAAATCTGCCACAGTTTAAGTGATACTTAGGAAAGCTGTATTATGCAACATATGCATATATTCGATGTGCAGCAGTGAAAACCATGTGGCCAGTGCTGGTCATATGAAAACCTGCAATTACAAACTGGGCAGTCTCCTGAGACTTTGACAATGAAACTGAAACTCTTACCAGCAATAATGTCATCCATTTGCTCCAACGCAGCCTCCAACACGTGGCTGGCATGTGACGCCATGGAACCGCTGTTTTTATAAAGCAGCTACTAGATCCTCGTTCCCCGGTACGAAGAAGAGTGTTGGCTGTCGGAGTGACGGAGTGTGAAAGATGCTCAGCAGAAGCATAGGAATACTCCCAGCGTTTGTCGCATTTAAATCCTTTTAGAGCAAAGTCATAACAGCCATCCTGACATCTGAGGGACTCCGAGTAAATAACCTCCTGAGTGTGGCTTTTGGCTTTACTCTCTTCTCTCATTTTGTGACCAGAGTTTCACCCATTGTCAGCTCTGTTATACACTTGAGGCCAAAGTTCATATTTAGTATGCTTTGCTTTACTGTTGCCATTGTTTATACTTTTGTTTCCACAAGTTGTGAGCGCAGTTGTGGAAAGAGTTTTGGCCAAATGGTTTTAAAAAAAAAAAGTAAAAATGATTAAATAAGCATTTAATTCAGATCCACCAGATTCTGTTTGGGAGAACATTCTTCACAATGCTTCAGAAGCTGAAGTAAGAAACTAATGAGTGAAAAATTGAGGTCACCGGGGATTAAGATGTGGCAGCTTTTTCATGTTTTTATTTAACATTAGCATCTGCGTTTTGACTTTTACTCACTCACATGGAGAAACATTAAACTGCTCTTCATTACATATTGGCTTATTTTGGTTTATTTTGGAGACTTTCCTCACACTTGAAATTACAAAAAGTAGTGGCAAAATAGTGAGTAGGTCAGGGATTGGCATGTCATGGTCTGTGTGCCTGTGTCAGCAGGCACACAGACCAAGGAGCATAGTGCAAATTACGGGGGGGTTTGACCCCCCCAAAACAACTTCGACCCCCCTAAAGAAGGGACAAATTGTCATTTTTGTCATCTCTAGAAAATGTTGAGCCCCCCAATTGTCATTGTGTAATTCGCACTCTGCCAAGCAGGACTCAGTCCACCGAGGTGGACACACAAATATCACCCTAACAATAAGATGCCAAAACTCCCCTGGACAAGGAGCAAAGCCTGTGTTCATTTATTTTGAGGAGTAAGTAGATGTAAATTAAACTGGTCAGGCACGGCGCCTCGGTTGTATTTGGTGAAAGAAAGTAAAATGAGAAATATGGGATATTGGGATATTAGGATGAGAACATGAGCATTTTTCGGTGAACTTGGCTTTGGCAGCAACAACTTTAGGCAAGAAGCACTAAGTCAAAATCCGGGGTCAGTCTGGCAAAAAATAAATTCACTCTTACAGCTTTCATAGTAATTAAAGCAGAAGGTAGAAACCATGCAATGCTCAAAGTAATTAAGAGACTGGAAAAAAAACACACATCTGAGACTCTGTAGGCCTCAATCGGGGTTTTATTGTTAAAGTTAGTGACAGTACGATTAGTAAAAGAGTCGCAGGAGAGAGCCTCTTTTCTTTAAAAAAGAACATTGCAGCACACTGTAGGTTTGCAAAGCTGCATCTGAGCAAATCACAAAACGTTTGAAATAATGCCCTTTGGACAGATGAGAACAATTTACAGATGTTTGTCCATAAATTCCCAGCAATCAACCCTTGACACATTGCCAGTCCATCACAGTAGAGAAATGTTCTTTTGCCAAAAAAACATTTATGATTAGCATATTGTGAACCCTAAAAGTCACTGCAAATCAAAAAATATATAAAAAGAAATGTTGCCCCTGCTGAAGCAAGTCATAATAATCAAGTCATAATAATGTGTGGGATTTTTATAGCTGATATTTGCAACTCATTATAGCCCGCCTTGATTAGCTTTATTACTTAGATCATCATATTTTTTGTGGTTCAACTACTGTGCTGTTGTATACAGAGTCACCAACAGGGTGCGTCACAGGTCAATAAAAAATTATTTATACAGATGTCCCTGCCAA